>JAEQBH010001951.1:0-600000 GCA_016808115.1 Tetrastigma voinierianum | reverse complement strand
TGATTTATAATCTAGCGGTGTCAAGATATCATGATATCAGTGTTGACATGGTGCAGTGTATCTTGGATGTAATGATAATATTAAGATCGTTAATGTAGCTGTTCTTCAAATTGTCCCGATGTTCAGGTTGGGTAAATGGCATGTTTATCACAGAGCAGCCATGTCAAAATCATGGTTCTGGCCGTGTGATAAGAGCCCAATCCAGGCCATGAGCCACAGGACAGCTGAGTCGACCTCAAGATGGGATTTGTCTCTGGAGCCTCTGCACAGAAAATGGGAGTTCCATGATTGAGGTGTTTCAAAGCTGAAGTGGGAGGAGTAATACTAGTGAACTCCTTTAAGTGCAGAGTGCAATGCTCCAGAGCTGTTACACTGGTAGTATGATCTATTGAATGTCTACATGATTACCATGTCACGAGTCTGCCGATCACTCTGCACCTAAGCCATGTGAGAAATAATGTCATTTTTCAAAACAAACTTGTTCTTGAAAATATCACTAAGAAATATGGTAAAGGCAATGAAGAGTCTTTCAGGGAACAATTGGTTGGTGAGCTTTAAAAACGGTCTGGGGTCTCATCGAGAAATCAAATGTGTTGTGGCCCGTCTCAGCCATTCTGGAATATCTTCTGTGAAATTCACTTTGTAAACCATATCATTTTGCAATACAACAATGTACACTCACTAAATGAAGTATTCCGTTTACCGGTGCGTACTGAAGAGTATGGTGTTCAGTTTCAAATGGACACCGATATGTCAAATAATGTGTTTTTCGATCATTCTGAATTACACGTGATTGCGCAGCTGAATCATCTTGATTTGAAATCATTTAGTTATGTTTATCTTTCTGATAACTTCGCTATGGTGGGCAAATTCTATAATTTTGTTGAAGAAATGTCTATGCACATTCTTCCATGTCAGTTGTGGCCCTCTATGTTAATCCTGTGAGGCATTAACCTGTGAGTTTCACACCACGCCGGCTCAAACCTTGATTCTGTTTTCATGCAAATTACTTAGCAGCTGGACTGAGTTTTACCCTGTTTTACCGACCTTGCAGGGACTGATTTTTATGGTCTTGAGCCACAGCGATGTGAAATCCCGCAGAGGCAGCCCATCTCCAGCTCTCAGTTCTACCACTGGGCCATTCTACATTCTATATTGTAAGCTTTTAAGCAAGATTTGTATAATTCCACCATGTTGACCGACAATTTGCAGGATGATGCGGACGACGAAATCATCAATTGAATAATGTTTTTGGGACAGTCATCTGTTTCATTCATGACATTTTGTTCATCTGTTTATGGATTTAAAAGCAGTATCTGAATTGAGACCCAACTTGACCCTAATTTGAAGTCCGACCATCTCTAAATATCAAAAAAATTCAACAATTAGATCTGAGTTGCAGGGACAGTCAAGCAAACCTCAGGCCTCAAGGCTGGCTGCCGAAGACCATACCAATGAGATAAAGCAGTGGAGAAAATCTCTGCACTTTGAGTTAACTAGCACCATGGCAGAGGTCACGTGGCTGCTCAGCGTAAACGATTTTCTTCTTCCATGAGACATGGCGCAGTGGATGTGTGCAAATCTAGAAGCTCTCTCTACTATATAAAGCTATACTAAAAATGCGGAGCCACTGGATCTACAATTAATTCAATTTTCTTTTAGTTAATTAGGAAGAAAGAAAGACTATTCTATTTTATCTATAGTGACTTCAAAAAAATCAAATTCTATAATACTTGAATTATCTCTTTCTCGATTTGACATTCGGCACTATCTGGCGTCATTTCATTTCTCTACTCATACCACTTATAATTACATGATATATTACATATATTTTCTTTAAATTCTTATCAAAATGGGTTGGCACGAGACATAGTAGCGAAAAAGCATTCTTATTCCAGTGTCATGAGAAAATTATGAGGCTACTCACGTGTTGGCTAGATTTCGCGAGACAATTCAGCAGGTGCAATCCGTTTTGTCATCCGAGATCTGAATAATTAATTCTGATTTTAACGTGTTACGTTTAATCAGTTGATTTTTATTCAAATTGGAATTTCAGGTCTTTGTGTCGAGGGATGTTTCACAGTCTGAGGAAAAGTACAGGAGGCGGCTCAGTCATAAAATGAGTTATTGAAGTAGTTGTGGCTTTGATGATTTTCTTTCATGTATTAAATTCTCTCATTTGATATATGTATTTATATGAAGTAGTATTAACTCTTAGAACTATTGAGGACATGGATTGGTATGTTTTAGGATATTGTTATATGAGTGCATTTGTAGGCTAGTGGCCGTTTTACTCATGTGATGATATATTAGACTGTTTGGAATAGGTTTATACAGGTATTGTATTTAGGTGACTCCGTTACCGGGAGCTCGCGATTTTACTAGTGGCGATGGATACTTGACATCCACTTGTATTCATTGAGTTATTGGATGTCGATGGACCCCGGAGTTTTGGGAAAAGTCACATATATATATATATATATATATATATACATATATATATATATACCTCATATATATACTGCTATATATATATATATATATAAATCTATTATATATATATGAATATATGGAATACTATATCTCTCTATATCATATACAGTACCAAAGCTTTATCTTTTACGTTTAGAATCATATTGTGAATCAAACCTTTATCACATATTTTATGTTTATGATATTGTGAAAATTTGTATCATTAGAAATTGTGTTCTTTTATGTCTTTTATTCATATCCGCCTGATGTTTATAATTTTAGATTGATACATTAATAAAGAACTTAGTAATAAATTTATTGACGTGAAGAATATGAAAAATTTAGATAAGCTTAACTTTAGAACAACTATCAAAGAGCACTTACTGAAGATATTTAAAACCTTGTGTCTCTTAAAATATTTGTGTGAATCTGAAACCTTTGTAAAGAAACCTCTGAAGCATGTTTTGAATCTCTTGAAACCATAGTTAAAGGCAAAATGAAGTTAAATGTCCATATGAATAATCTTTGTATTGTAGTTCAAGTTCTTGTACTGGTAAGTTGATTTATTTAGAATAGCAGAAATTGAGTAATGAAATCAGTATAGGGGTAGAATAGGTAGAAAAACCTTGTAGAAATTAATGAATCCTGAGTTTAAAAAAGAAGAAAATTAAATATTTTAAGAGTGCATGAAATTCAGTTGGAATAATAAAGTAGTAGAAGAACATAAAAGCTGAAAGAAAAACAGGTGAGTGTGATGTGATATACAAAATCTAGAAAAAGTTAAAGAAATTCAGAGAGAAGAATAGATTTGTGTAATACAACCTTTAAGAACTAGGAAAGCTTCAGAAGAGACTTTAAACATTTTAATTTATTAGAAGCAACTTAGATTATATAAAGAACATTTAGTTAAGAAGAAAAATTTTTAGAAAAGAAATAGAAAAAAAATAAAATTGAACAACAAAATTTGAAAGAACTATTAGAAAAACTTAGTCAAAAATTAGATCAAATACTAGAACAATTAGTTAAGGAAACTAGTAAATTAGAAGAAAATAAAATAGAAAATATTTTCCAACAATTTGAAAAACTTAGTTTAGGAGAAAAAATCAAGCTAGTAATAAATTTAAAGATGTCCATTTGAACCTAGAAATTTAGAAATAAAACCATGGAAATTGAAGTAATAAAACCAAAAAGAAAATGTCAAGGAATTTATAGAAAGAAAAATTGAAAGAGGCAATAAAGAGTAACTCCATATAGCCTTTAGTTCAAAGTCCCAAAATAACAAGATTTTTTAGCCAACATATAGTAAGTTCATTAGGAAATATAGTATATTTAGACTTAGCTTCTTCAGAAATAAAACAAAAACTTTTGAAAAATAAAACTGATAAATACATGCATTTAGGAGTAATTTTAATAGGAATAATTGGACTTCATAGAGAGAAATAGGAGCCCTTGTAAATGTCAACCTTTTAGATATAGAAATAATTGATAGGACGAGCTCTTTTAGCGGTCACGAAGTAAATATGAATCAAAATTATCAACATTTATAGTTGTAGCCTGATTTTTGTATAGATCTTAGAGAATTCACTGAAAAAAGAAATAAAAATATTACATAATACAAAAAGGATATGATATGGAACTTGGTAGCAAAAACCTTAGTGTATGCAGGTTTCATTGGAAAACAACAAATGCTTTAAGTTTAAAATGCATGATGGAATTTGATGATATAGTAAAAACTTTTGGTAGCAAAACTGTAAACATGATTGAAGCTAAACCCTTAGATACAAATTATTTGTTAGGAAGAGAATGGGAATTACCACAAATAAATAGCGGAAACAAAATAATAACCTCTAGTAGTATATATCAAAATAAAGATGGAAATTAACTAGTATAACTTTTGGAAATTACAAAACCATAAATATGGGAACCGAGAGACTGATGAGTGAAGCGAGATAAGACATGTTAAATGTTATTAGCTTGTGAAGAACCGAAATTGTGCTAAATATAGAAAGCGTAGAAAATTTATATAGAAACTCAGAGTTAATTAATAGAATGTTAAGAATTTGAAAATCAAAATTGTTAGATAGACAATAGATAAAAGAAAACTTTATAGATATAATGTGTAATAATTATTTAGATGATCAAATAATTTGAAACTTTTCATCAAATCAAACTAGTTAAGGGTATAGATATAGAAGTAATAAACAATTTATAATACAACACATATTCTATAAAAGAAAAATAAATGAAATAACTGAAATCTCAAAGAACATGAAGAAAAATAACAAATGAAAAGAAAATAAAGTGAAAAAGAATTTGTAAATGTAAAAAAACGAGAAATGTCAATGAACAAGACCACTCAATTTTAAAACCAAAATGAAACCTTCTAGTAGTTATTCTGAAGCAACAAATGAATATAGAACAAATGGACCAATTTTAGATATAGATAATAATAATGATCTTGAAAAAACACTAGAAAGCTGGGAACAATCTTTAAATTAGATGGTGTAATTGTAGCTTTCCAAACAGCAAAGAAATATATGAATATTGTAAAAGTACACTTAAGAGGAATGTATTACAATTTTTTAGAAACATGGAACATAAGAAAATGTGTTAGTTATTTTCAGGAAGTTAGAAATAATTTTTAAGTATATACGTGTTTATAAATCTTATAAAATTATATTTTTAGGAACAACCCCGAAGGATGTAAATGAACTTTTGTATTATATCTTTATAGAAGTTTTGAAGCAGTTAAATTATGTAACCTTTTCGTATATAAAAGAATATGAACAAAAATTTAGGAAATATGCAATTCTTGCTAAGATAGATAGAATGCCGAGAATATTTGCAATAAATACATATTTAAAAATACAAGGACCAGTAGGTGTTAGATTATGGAATGAATTTTCAACCTCACGAATAAAAACTCTCCTTATATAGAAGCGTAGAGTAGAATTTGTTAAAAATTGGTTAGAAAAGAATGTTTAAATATAGAGAAAGAAGTCAAATAAAGAACAAGATTTAAATAAACAACTTTGTAGAGAACTAAATTTAGGGAAAAATTAGATATGGGATGTAGAGATAGATATAGGGAATATATGGCAATAGACATAATAAACAACCTTTTAGAAGAAAATCTAAAACTATACAGAAACCAACCTTTTTAATGCAAGATATAGAAAACTGGTAAATATTGGATAAGAAGAAAGAACCAGTATAGTAAAAACCAATGTAAATGTGTGTTATTTATGTGGGCAAGTAGGTCATATAAAACACAGATAATCTGAGGCGAAAAAATTGCCAAATGAGCAATAGAAAAACTCAAATTGAAATTAATTTAATAAAAGAGTGTAAATAAATAGTGTGATGAAGAATTAGTTAGTGAATTAGATTTTGAGAGTGACAATTCTAGTATATATAGCTTAGAAGATGAAATAAAAGAATTCTTTTAATTTAAATAATAACTTAAGAAAATTAGACAAATTTATATAAATGATTGATTTATTTATGACTAACTTTTTGTGTACAGGAAAATGGCTCAAAGGAGAAATTCAAAAAGCAAAACTTTTCAATTTTGGAACCGTTACTTCAAATGAAGTTTTAAGCCCAAACCTTCAATTTCAGTCATGTATTCTCAAAACCTTTTGAAGAACATAAAGTTGACTGTTGATAACCTTTGGTCTTTAAAACCTCAAAACTTTCAAAACCAAAATTTAGAATAATATGCTTATGGAAAAACCGTGACTTTAGCTGACATCTTCAAAAATTACAGAGAACCGGAGTTTGTTGTTTTAGAAGCTGAAAAATTCCAAATGATTAAGAACGAAAAACCCAAAGAAAATGATTAAGGATTTAAAAGCGAGTTAGAACCTTTGAACAATGTTAGTAAAACCGATTTAATTAGTATAATTAAAAAATCAGCTTTGCTTCTTGAAACGATTTGACAACTATGATCAAAAACAAGTTCGGACGATATTTATAATATTATAGAATCTTATTATTTAGATAAATTTTATGAAAAAGTGTTTGAACCGATTAGTATAATATGAACAATTTAGAACCAAAAACAGTGGAATTAAGACATGATATATGGCTTACCATGATCCTGATTTAATTTTCGTTGTTTATTTAGCTTATGTAAATATGTCTCTTTTAGATCAAAAATATTTAGAACTTATCCCTGAACTCATGGATCAAGGGATTTTGAAAAATATATTTTTAACCAGTATATATCAAGTACCTAATAATTTTCCTGAAAAACTGAAAAATATTGTTCAATATCTTTTTAGAACTGAAACTCATGTAGATATATCTTTTGAAACCATACCACCTTTGTTTAGAACTGATGGAAGCACAGTGCCTGCTTATCATCATGTATATATCAAACATAATAAAGAACCTTTAATACTGACAACAGCACGAATGTGAAATGACCCTTTTAAAAAATTTCTGTATATTACAATAGATTTAGAGATTTTCCAAAATTTTGAATTTAGAAAAACCGAGAAATAAAATTTTTATCTTATTGGCGAGGCCCTGACCATGTCAATTTGGAGAACCCGCCGTTAGAAAAATTTTATTGCAAATTTTATAACCCGGAAGAGCGAGTTTTAGTAACCGGCTTTGGGGCGATTCACGAGGAGTTATCATAAGTGGTGATGGCGTAATACGGGAAAATGCGAATGCGAGAGTTATGCAAGCGTGGAGATACGTGGAAGGATAAAGAGATGAAATCAATTAGCAGCGATTGTTCCAACTCTGCAAAAGCGAAAATGGCCCTTGGCAGTCTTAGTCGAGTAAAACCAGAGTGTGGGCTTATCTCAACGATCGGCAAGCCCAAAAGAAAGATGGAACGTGTAAATATTTTGAAGATTTGAAGAAAGGATTTGATTTGAAGTTTCAAAATTCTCATTTATGATAGTCAACTTTTTGCTTTGCTTTCCACTTCCATTTAATGTAAATAGTAGTGTTGATAAATATTTATTGTCTAGCTAAGGACACATGTATTATTCATTTAAGGCTTTAGGTAGATTTTTTCAACTTTTCAATGAGTTGTAAGTTATCAATTGTCCTTTAAGGACAAGTGGATCTCAAACATTTATTTGTTAGGTAGCTTTTTACTTTTTAGATTTTGTCTTTAGTTAGTCTAAATGCCTATAAATTGGAGGCTTTTGTATACGTAGAAGGCATGAGTTAGAAGAGTGAAAAGAGCAAGAAGTTTTAAGAGTTTTAGAGTGAAAGAGTTTGTACAGAAAGTTTGAATCAATAAAATTGTAAGTATTTCATTCATATTTCTTTTGTTCTTACTTTAATTTTTTGTTAATTTTATTTATTTAGGGGAACAAAGGGGTAAAAGATAAGCAAAGGGAAATGGAGTCTTGATTTTAAAATTGTTTAAATAATAATAATTAACCTACATTGATCATGTTGTTATTATCTTTCTTATACAAAAAGGAAAATTTTTCTTAAAAAATTAATCTTTTAAACCCATGTTTTGAAAGCGGAATTTTAAAACTAGAGTCTTTAGTCTTAACCCATGACCTTTAACCCGTTTTTGAAAGTGTTAAAGCGGAATTTTAAAGCGGAATTTTGAAAGTGTATATATATATATATATATAGATATCTATATATCTATATAGATATATAGATTTATATATCTATATAGCTATCTATATAAATATATCTATATACATATATATATATATATATATATATATATATATATATATATATATAGATTTATATATCTATATATATAGATATATAGATATAGATATCTATATAGATATATCTATATACACATCTATATTTATAGATTTATATATATATATCTATATATATATAAATCTATTATATATATAGATATATAAATCTACATATATATATATATATATATATATATATATATATATATATATATACTATATATATATATATATATATATATATATATATATATATACATACATCCTATATCTATATATATATATATAGATGTATCTATATATCCTATATTTACTCTTATATAGATTTATATCTGTATATGGTTTTTGAGGCTGGAATCTAGGAATTAGTTGATTACAGATCAAACGCGGAAACACTCGTGAATGTCGGGTGACTCGACATTTCACACGAAAATCGGGCAGAGTCTCCTTTGTACGAGGAGCTCTACCCGAATACAAAACATGTCCCAACATCAATCATATGATAAATATATGAATAAAAATGGCCTCTTGGGCCCATACTACAATACTCATCATCAATGTAAACCAACTATATCCAATAGTTTCAAGAGTTCAAAGTTACTCTTTATCTGACATATATTAAAATGCCTTCTGTACATGTAAACCATCAAGCCACATTTCCGACTTTCTTTTAATGCTCAATCTCTAGGATGAGGAACCGTCTCCTAGATGGCTCCCTTTGTGCCTGTAAAATAGTATCCCTCGACGGGGTGGTAATGCTCAGTGGTGGAATCCTACTAAATGGGCTACTCTCCACCTAAGTGCATATGCAATGCTCCAAAATAAACACACATTCAAGATAATGCATGATCCTACTTGAATGTCTAACTGATCACCTTATATCCCGAGTCTTCATCGACTCCCTCACACTTGCCTAAGCCACGTATGAGAACCTTATGTTTTATTTGTGGACAACCCTCCGATGTATAAGTAGTGGACCGTCTCCGATGTCATATTTAGTGGACTACCCTCCGATGTATATCAATTGGGCCGACTCCGACGATTGATATTATGTATGGACTACCCTCCGATGTATATCAATTAGGCCATCTCCGACGATTGATATTTTTAGTATGGACTACCCTCTGATAATTATCGTTTTTTGAGCTATTCCCTCAGAAACCATTCTCCAGGCTCATATTGCTCTTCTATGTAATTACAGTTGCTTTGGAGTGCATATGGAGCTGCATGATGCCAGTTTAAATTGGTTCATAACATTAGTATAAAAACGTATATATTATAAAGTTAAAATCACTGATAGTGACCATATGTTTTGCATTTTTAATCACATCAAAATTAGCTCACATAATTAATGATCCAAACAGTGATTCTCTTGGAATTTGTGACCTTGACCCGAGAATTAGTTGACTGTCAACCGTGAATACAAGTGGATGTCGAGGTTGCAGACGCCACTTCGAGAAAAATCGGGCGAAGTCTCCTTTGTACAAGGAGCTCTACCATCCTAACACCTGTGAGTATATAGACAGTCGTGTAATCCTGACATGAGTAAAGCGGCCCTTGGGCCACTAAACCATCTGCCCATGCCACCTGCTCTGGATCAGCCCTTCCAATAGTTCTAAGAGTTCAGAATGTTTTGCTCTTTATCTACTTATATATTATTCCAAGAGGATTACAAACACATGTATAAAATCAATCAGCCCATGACCATTTTTTATTTTGCAAACTGGCCTCTAGAATGGGGCAGTCCTCTTAAACCTCCTGTGCATAATAAAATAATATCCTCAACGAGGGTGAGCTAATAATAAATAAATTGGAATCACCCTAAGTGGACCTTTACATCTCACCTAAGTGTTGCATTACTCCACAAAGTAAATATATTCAAGCAAATGCATGATGATCCTACTTGAATGTCTAAGCTTATCAACTTATAAAGTTATATAGGCTCTCTGCTAACCTAAGCCTCGTATGAGAATTCTTATATTTATTTGTTTGTGGACAACCATAAGATGTGTATATATATCGTTAAGATGCAGTCTCAGGCGATTGATATTATTATGGACTACCTCCGATGTATATCAATTGGAGCCGTCTCAAACGGATGATATTTTATTATGGACTACCCTCGATCGTTTTTAGTTTTGGAGCAGCCTCGAAACCATTTTCCTCTGTGCTCACCTCATTCACACTCACTCCCCTCCCTCATCCTAGGGTGCTCCCGATTGCATATGGAGTGCATGATGTCAATTCCATTACGATGCATGTCACATGTAAATATATATAAACATGCATATATTACATAAAATTCAATAAATCATGTTTATGTGATTATTATCATTAGAGTAATCCAGCAGTAATGATCAAACGAACAATTACACTTGAATTATAGAGATGACATCGTATTAATTCTGAAATTTATTTTGTGAACACTGTTCCGAAAATAAATAGAAACCCTCGATTACTATTCCCCAGAAAATCCTGAATCATTGTATAAGACACGAGAAATTCAAATTAAAGATAAAGGCAATACGTAATTTCGATTACAAAATTGTAATTTGGTTAAAAATCTTTAATTTATTATCTAAGTCTCAGATGATGGAAACAGATTGCACAAGTTTAAAGATGTCTGCGAAATCTATTCAATCAGTAAAATTTATTAAGTTCAGAAGACAGATGAATTTACTTTTGAGGCAATAGCGTTTCGGTCTTGTCAAGCGATTTTAAATCAAATGAGAAGTCTGAGATAACATGCTCATGTGCCTTAAGTGGTATGAGTAGAGAAATGAGGAAAATGGTCGACGAGATAGTGCCGGGCTGTCAAATGGAAAAGAAAGGACAAAATGGTCATTTTTAAGTTTGATTTAAGTCACGAGAAAGGCAAAATAGTGAATAGTACGCATCTCCTCAAATTGAAGGACCAGAAAACATTGGGAAAGAAGGAAAAATGGCAGTTGAGAGAAACAAGTTTGGTTTTAGAGAGGAAGAGCACCCTCTTCTCTCTGGGGTTATCTCATGATCAGCAGTGGTGACTTTAGTGTACAGAGGGAGAAATGCTACACACGAGGAGAGAACCGGTGAGTGGATTATTGAGCCAGGAAAAAAAAAAGTTTTTAAGTGAAGGGTGAATTGGTGATTCTTGCTGGGACGTCTGGGGACAAGAAACAGCAGAATCTTCTCAATGCCGGATGACGAAGCGGATCAGCGTTAGAATCATCTCGCGAAATCTGGATTAATGACGACCTGCGTCCGAATTCGAGACTATCGGGAGGTTTCTGCATCTTCCGACGAGGCGGGCTGATCGTAGTTGCCAATAATGGCGCCAGCCGAGCCGCCAGCACTGGATGGTGATGTCATATATGATTATATGAGTTGGGTGGGAACCAAATTGATGTAATGTCAGTCACTCTGAGCATATTCAATGTGGACGTAATCGTGCGATATTTGTGAAATTTATTATTATGATGATTTTATCGTTTATTCTGTCTAATGTCATGAATAATATTAATCTCATTATTCTAAATAATCTAATAGGTTATTGTTATGGGAATAACAATGAATTAAGATTAGTATAAAAGTTTGATTGATATTCATGGGATGAATATGTGTATGAGATACAAATCAAATTTATATACATTTGTTGAGAACAAATATTGGAATGACAAAAGTCTACAGATTAATACAATGGATCAAAGTCTTGATTAATCTCTTGATTGATAATTAAATCTTTGAATACTTGTAGAGATCGCTATAGTTCTCAACATAAGGAATCTGTGTTTTGATGTAATCATGAGTTGTCTATTTGATGGGATGACTATAAAAGGTTATACTTGAACATAATAAGAATTATGTAGTGAGATATGGCTTGATTAAGATGGAATTTGTCCCTCTTATTATAAGAGAATATCTGCAGGTCCCTGAATAGAGTTAATTGAAATGTGCGTGTATAATCAGATTGATGGGAGGAATCAATGTTTGTTTGATCGAATCTAATTGGGTTTCGGTAATCAAAAGATAGAACGATATAAGGTTGACTTTGTCCATGCCTTATATTCTATCAAGATATCATGACACAAAAGGATTATGTCATTAGCTATATTAAGGTTGTCTCGGATCATGAGCTTTTCATTTAACTTGGGTAGTCATAATGTCTTGCTAGAGGCCACTTATGACTTGTAGGATCAAAATGTGATTTGGGCTGCGCAGTGTGGTGAACCTATAGGTCGCACCTTAAGGCAAATAATATGAGTTATAGTTTTCAACTCTCTATAATAAAGTTTCCATTTTATTACATAACGGTTATGATTTTCCATAATAAATTAGGTTTATTACATAACGATTATAAGTTTTATAATAATAAAATTCATTATTACCATATGAGTTATGATTTTCTGTAAATAATTAGTTCATTATAGCAGATTTACATCGTTGGATTATAGTTTAATATTTAAATTGATTTATATCGAGTAAGATTTAATTTAATTATTATTATTTAAAGTGTTTTAATATATAATAGAGTGTGTTCAGCTGAAACCTAGAACCTATAAATCATATCATCTTCCCAGTTCATACTCCATGTTTTGTGTGATTGTCTTTCACAAAGTGAACCAACCTAAAGGCAGAAGAAAAGGCCTAATTTCGTTTTGAAGCTGAAGCTGAACTAGCATTCAAAGATCGTTTATTTTTGTTCGTGTGTGGATTGCTGTAGGGTGGGTGAAAGCTTCGGAAGCGGCACCTTTGAAGATCAGAACAAACCAAGGCGCCAAACTTTGAAGGCTTGGCAGATAGTCTACAGAGAGTAAGATTGTTTACCTTCACTGGGGTTACCATCAGTGTGTGTGATCTTTTGATTGATTAGGGATAAAAATTTTATAAATTCCGCTGCATTTATGTTCCAATCAGGTGGATATTCATCCTGTAACCAAACACAAATGTCGAGCCACCCTGTGCATGAGCATGAAAGTGGTTGAAGTTGTGGCATGGACCTTCAGTCTTGAGTTGACCCAGTGTGAGCAAATGGATGTTAGTGGGGCTCCCCTGTGTCATCCAGCAGTAGTTTGAGGAGAGATGGCAAACAATTCGTAGAGAAGAAGAGAAGAAAAGAAAAGAGAGAGAGAAAAGAAAGAAAAGAAAAAGAAAAGAAAGGAAAAAAGAAAACAAAGAAAGAAGAAAAGAAAGGAGAAAGGAGGAGGAAGTTTTTTTCCTCCATTGTTTCAAATTGAGTGGGATCAGAGACTGATCTGCACGCTAAGAAGTGAGGATCTTTCCTCTTTGGTTATTTCCTTGTTTGGGACTATGGGAAATGGCATTTGGTTGAGTTTTCTATGTGATTGTATGAATGAAAAACATGCTGGGTGTGATGTTGTCATGCAGATTTTCTGGGTTTAGACTGAATTTGTGATGTTGTCCATGCTGAATTTTCTGGGTTTTAAGACTGAAATTTTGATGTTGTATTTGCTGAATTTTCTGGGTTTGAAGACTGAAATTGTGATGTTGTACATGCTGTTTTTTTTTCTGGTTTTTAGACTGAAGAAAACTCAGTTTGGTGTATCATTGTATGCATGAAAAACATGCAGAATTTTATGGAGCTTTAAGCCATGGCTAACATGCAGAATGTTTTGGGGTTTTAGATCAAAG
This sequence comes from Tetrastigma voinierianum, assembly GCA_016808115.1. NCBI lineage: Eukaryota > Viridiplantae > Streptophyta > Magnoliopsida > Vitales > Vitaceae > Tetrastigma > Tetrastigma voinierianum. The sequence continues at coordinate 586,195 of JAEQBH010001951.1, read as the reverse complement.
AAAACTCAGTTTGGTAGCCAGTATATCTGCATGACTAACATGCAGAATATTTCTAGAATTTTGTTGAACTCAGTTTGGTGTATCATTGTATGCATGAGAAAAACATGCAGAATTTTATGAGGCTTTCATGTAAAACTAACATGCAGAATGTTTTAAGGGTTTTAGATCAAAAGAAAACTTAGTTGAGGTGTGGCCTTGTATTGCATGACCTTTATGCAGAATGTTCTAGGTTTTGTTGAACTCGTCTGGTGTATTATTTTATGAATGAAAACATGCAGAAATTTCTGGGCTTCATGCAGAATGTTTTGGGTGTTTAGATCAAGAAAACTCAGTTTTGTGTATCCTTTCATGCATGACAACATGCAAATCATTGCAGGTTTTAGGCGGAAGAAAACTCAATGCAGTGTAGTATGGTATGAATGAAAAGCATGCAAATTTTTGTTCCATGCGAAATGTTTTGGGTGTTTAGATCGAACCGGTTTTGTGTATCCTTTTAAGTATGACAACGTACAGATGTTCTTAGTTTTAATGAGACTGAAGAAAACTCAATTTGGTGTATTATATTATGCATGAAAAACATGCAAAATTTTCTGAGCTTTCATGCATGACTAAGATACAGAATGTTTTGGGTTATTAGATCAAAGAAACCCGAGTTTGATGTATCCTTGTATGCTGACTAACATCAGAATGTTCCTGGAGTTTTTTATCTTGAAGAAAACTTCCGATTTGTGTATTATTGTATGCATGAAAACATGTTGTTTTTGTGACTTTTTCATATGACCTAACATCAAAATGTTTAGGTTGTTTTTAGATCAAAGAAAGCTTCGAGTTTGGTGTATCCTTGTATGCATGACTAACATCAAAGTATTCCTGGGTTTTATCTTGAAGAAAAAACTCAGTTTGGTGTACATTTTGTATGCATCAAGAAAAAAGCAAGCCACCAGGGTACGTGACTCTTCATGAATTAACGCACAGAGGCCTCTGGAATGATATTTGATGAATAACATGGAGTGTGAATCATCAGAATTGAGGTATGTGAATGTTAACATCTTGAGCCTACAATGGCCCGATGGCCCGATGAATAACATGCAGGTATGAATATTAACATGCAGGAATTTTCTGGAACTAATATGGTTGTGCATGTTTTTGGATGTGCTGTTTGTTTCGAGGTTTTAAGGCGAAAATCAAGTTGGCTTGTTGTGCCAGATAGATGCCAATGAAATTTTGGAACTAATGTCCCGGTTAGTGCATGTATGTGTGGTGTCTGGATTTGAATATCAATAGAATAAATAACACATTTGCATGTATGTTAAATATATGAAATGTTGTGTGCATTGGTTTGCCAATTGCTCGCGCACACACATAGTGTACGATTGTAGAATGTCCATGTAGAGGGTTTTTCATACATTGGTCATGGGTTTTGAGTCTTGATCTTTCGAAATTGCATTAAGTGGTGCGGTAACACCACATTACATGAGAGTGTGTACATGAATCTTGGTTGGCACATTTGGTGTTGAATCATGTGGGCTTGGGAATGGGACAGTCAGTCAGGTTCCATACGTATTATGAAAATGGAAAATAAAATGTGGCCTTGGACGTCTAGCCAGTGTAGGGGATGATACCCCTGGGGTGAAAACACAGAAAACCACAGTTAATGGCGTGCATCACGGTGAAAGCCGAAAAATGTCGGAGGGTGTAAGAAGGGCCAGCGGTGAGACCCGAAGGATTACGACGCGAGACCACGAAAGCGATCGAGAATAAATATCCGCGTAGACTGCGAGTTGTGAGATGGGTCGGGTGTTTCGATCTTGATTTCCCCATTGGCACTTGCGTTGGGTGGTGGTCGGAGGTTGACTGGTACTTGGGCCATGTACGATTAATGTCTCCTTACACGCTGCATCATAGATTTTCCATGATGGGATCTAACAATGTGCACGGATTAGTTGTGAGGTTTGGCTGTAAGTGATCGTTTGCATGTCTTTGGTAGGAAGTAGCCCATATAAGAGTTTATCTCTGCTGGGTGTTCAGTCACCGTCGTGGGACCCCGGTGGGGACAGGTGCGAGGCGGGGCGGCGGCTCCTTAGGCGGGATTATGGGCGAATTGATTGTGGCGCAGTTCTTATTTTATTGTATATATTAGAGCGACTGGTTTTAAATATATGTTTTGTATTAGGAATTGATCTTAATATCTTAGATCTATGAAATGTATGGTCTTGTAACCGTATGGACAAGTATGATGATGGGCCCTATTGGGCCATTTTACTCATGTATGGGTCTCATGATATGAGACATACAGGTTTTCGCAGGTTGACGGTAGTCAATGGGACCCCCGGGTTTTGGGGTGTCACAGGATTTAGGGAGTTTCTTCAAACTCCTTGAGGTAGGGGTTTCTCCCTACTTGAGTTTTATTCCCGTTTTAAGTACTTTACAAATGTTTGAGTCGAATGAGGCCGTTAGGGGCCGTTTGATGTCCCAAAACTTGGGACCGAATTGATTGATTTATTGAAACCCCAATGTAGTCGTAGCGTGAGAGGCTGTTTGGTGCGGTTGTCTCATTTGTTGCATTGTGTTTTGCTTGGTATGCATTGGGCCGGGAATGGCCGGGTGGATTGCGAGTTCACTAAGTGAGCTGGATTGAGTTAATGATTTTCGGGAATAGTAACCGAGGTTTTACTATTCCCGAAGCGATGTTCAAATTATATTTTTGTGAAAATATGTGTTTGGCCGAGTGATTTAAATTAAATTGCTCGTGTTTGATTATTAGCCCAAGTGAGCTAATTTTGATGTATGAGTGGTAAAATTACATGACATGATTGTGTGATTTAATATTATGTGAATATGTGCAGGTTTACATATTTGCATGTGATTAGACTGTGTTGGAAATGGCATACATGCATTCCATATGCACTGGAACATCCTAGGACTATAGGAGTTAGTGCATGGGACGAGTCTAGAGAATGGTTAGGTTGTCTAAAAACATTAATTGCTCCGGAGGTAGTCAAATTTAAAAATATCAATCGTCGGAGGCGCCCAATTGATATTCATCGGAGGGTAGTCCACAAACAAATAATATATCAATCGTCGGAGCGGCTCAATTGATATATATACATCGGAGGGTTGTCCACAAATAAACAAATTAATAATTCTCATACGAGGCTTAGGCGAGTGTGAGGGAGTCGATGAGGACTCGGGATGCGAGTTGATCATGTAGACATTCAAGTAGGATCATGCATTTTGTGAATGTGTGTTTAAATTGGAACATTGCACAGCACTTAGGTGGTGAGTAGCCCACTTAGGGTGATTCTCCTACTGAGCACTAGCTCACCCCGTCGTGGGACCCCCCTTTTTTTTACAGGTACAGGGAGCGTGCGAGGGGACTGCTCGTCCTAGAGACTGAGATTAGAAGAAAAGCCGGATTGTGGCTTTGGCTTTGGTTTTGTGATGTATACATGTATTAAAATTCTCTAATTTTAATATATGTGTTGTATAAAAGAGAATTGATTAACTCTTTTGAAACTATTGGATATAGTGGATTCATAGTTGGTATATTGTGATGAATATTGTTTATGGGCCCAAGTGGCCGTTTTAAATCATAAACTGTTATATTGGACTGTTTGGGATAGGTTTCATGCAGGTGGTGTATTTGGGTAGAGCTCCCCGTACAAAGGAAACTCTGCCCGATTTTCTGAAGTGGCGTCGGGTAACCCGACATCCACTTGTATTCCGCGGTTGACGGGTAGTCAACGGACCCCCGGGTTTGGGGCGTCACACATTGGTTCACTTAGTGAACCCGGGTTTCACGGCCATTTCCGGTCTCATTCCAATCAATACATGCATCAACACACAATTGCACAATTAATCCACCCAAATCAGCCATGGACAGTCACAAGGTACACTCCATTTTGGTTTCAAAGATATCAATTAGGTCCAAAGTTTTGGGACCGATCAAGCGCCATTCGAGGCCTCGAAGCTAACCGAAACATTCGAAAACACTTAAATAAAGTGCTAAAACCCAAGTAGGGGAGAAACCCACACCTCCAAGATTTCATTAAGCTCTGAATCAGTGCCACCTTGAAGCCCTCTCAGTGTAAAATGACTTTCCTTCTTGTCTAGAAGGCTAGGCGGTCGGATCGCTGCAAATCTAGAGAAAAGCTTGATCTTTCTCTCTACAAAAGCAACGAAAATGGCTCTGCATCCCGATCCTCCCCGTTTTTGGTCTTTGGTTCAATTGAGAGAGACAATCACTCTTCAGACTTTGTCTTTTTCCACTTAAAATAATTTTCAAAATGACATTTATGTCCTTCTATTCCCAGTTTTGACATTCGGCACTATCTCGGCCATCAATTTTCATCATTTTTCTACTCATTCCACTTATGACACATGAGTACATGTTATATATGACTTTTGTCAAATAGAAAGTAGTTTCACGACACCGGCGATGCCTCGAAAAAGCGATGCAAATTTCGACTATCTCGAGATTGACGAAATTTACATACTAGGTAGATTTGTGAGGCGATTCCAACGATTGAGAATCAGTTGATTATCAGTACAGAGAATAAATTCGGATTTTTAGCAGGAAATTACAATTTTGTAATAATTACGATTTTACCCTTTTTCCAGAAATTGGAATTCTTGGGTCTTACAATCTCCCCTCCTTAAAAGGAATTTCGTCCCGAAAATCAGGACAATTACAATCATCACATGCACTCTACCATGCATGTAAACAATCATTTAAATCTTAAACGACCCAACTAAACCACGTACCTTCATCCTAAACGAAGGGATAGGTGGCCCGCGCCGTGTCCTCGCGTTCCCACGTTGACTCTTCCACCCTTGTTCAGCCATAGCACCCTCCCACTAGCCTCACGGTCTTGCGTCGTAAAACTTTGATCAGTATCCAAAATGCATCTTAGTGTTGCTCTCGAAGGTCCAAATCGATTGTCAACCTCAATGCGCCCCAATCCACCACATGGCCCGGATGCAGGTATACTTCGAAACATGGAGATGTGAAATATCTAAATGGACACGACATGTTAGAGCGGTAAAGCCAACCGATGCAGCTACGGTGCACATCCTCTCGAGTATCTCGAAAGGTCAAATAAACCTCGTGATAGCTGCAGGAAGCTTCTTAGAATCGACCTCCTCTCTTAGGCATGCCTTGAGAAAACAGATGCAGCCTCAGGCTCTCTGGGGTGGGCGTGGCACACTTCAGCATGAAATATATCTTGGGCTGGCGGGTGAGAAGACGGCGTCGTATCAAGCTCACCTTCTTAGGTGTCTCTAATCGAATCGAGGACCGTGATGGAGCTCTCTTCCACCCATCGGTCAATCATAGCAGTAATCTACATGGCCTCCCATACAATACCTCATATGTTTGCATAATTTGTATACTGCGATAAGCTATTATTGTAGGCGAATACCACTAGAGCAATTGCTCCTCTACCCTTGAGACTAAGGACGTATGCTCTCGCGTGTCCTCTATCACCTTTCACGCCCGTGTGAAGCCTACCCTGACCTGCTTTTTATTATGTGACCTTCAAGGTCACAATCCTTTGACAATCAATGGACCGTCCCAGACTGAGTCCATGTGCTGAGATGAAGGCATCCATATCTGGGAGCCATACTTGAGCTCAACCAGCCTTGATACCATTTAAAGGGGTGTCAGATCTCGAGTCAATCCAGGCTCTCACATCCTATGACCCTAAGTCGTAATAAATTTGTGCCGTGTGTTTTCATCTCAATTAACATAACTCTTCGGCTTACACTTGAGCCTATCAATTCACTGAGATGGAACTGGTCTTCGTGGGATGTAATCTAGAAACCAACTCAGCCGTATATAAGAGTGGTGGGCTAGTGTCAAAGTGCCTGCAGGCTCGATGCGATGATCACAGTGCATATTGCAATAATGCCATACTATGACCTTTGATTCGGGGTCCACCATGAGTAGATCCTGGGAGATCTCTCTTTCAGAATCCGACCTATCAAGTCAACTCTAATAACCTTTCGTACAGGAAAACATCTATACAGGCTGGGGCCTTGCCTCCAGAGCTGAATCCGGCGGGTGTCGAGTGTAATGACAGGCTAGGTCCAGTGCCCGACAACCCAGATGTTTGTCAACTCATCATGCCAACTCGGTCCATGCCAAGCCCCGATATCAACAACTGTCAGTCACCACCCTTAAGGTCCGGCTACGCTCCGCTATGCTAACTTTGATCCTGTCTCAACTTCGACCGCACACTTCAGCCCTCCAGCTCATCTCGTGGTCATTGAAGCAGTCAGATAAGACTCAAATCGAATCGTTCCTCCGACCGCATTTGGGTGTGGAGGAATGAACTGATACTCTCATGTTCTACAGCCTAACTCCGGGATCACATTGGCCCCAAAGCCCTAGATCCCCTCGTCTCTGTGGTAATCCTGCCTCACATGCCCAATCTCGGCCTGGTCTTGAGAAACCGCAGCGGTAAATCTTCCGCTTCTTCCCAAATTGTGCCGATCCTCCCCTCTCGCTTACTAACACCCGTGATCCCAAGTGTTCCGAGCATCCTCGATCTCTTCTCTCTCCAGCGGTGGCCCCAACCATGGAGTTCATGTCCCGTGAGGCAAATCCTGGCCGATCCTCAGCTCGAACGGACAACTCAAATTTCATTCTCGACCTCCTGGGCTACCCAAATAATCCTAAAATTACGTGATTCTCAAGACTAACTTCTGGCTTCTCCTAACTCATCACCGCCTAACCTTCTTCGGTCGAATCGGACACTCGGCGTCGACAATTATCGCGTCCTAAAATCTCACCCTGAATCCAAACTCGCACTTCATCAGAAGACCTGAGAAATTCAAATTTCTGGAAAAATGGCAAAATCGTGAATTTTTGCCACGAATTGTAATTTCATAAAAACTGTAATTTATTCTCCGGATCTCATGACAAAACTGGATTACCGTCGAATCGCTCTACCAAACATAGCACGCAAATTTCGCCGACCCGAGACAAATGCACTTACATGTTTTTCAGGCATCGCGTCGGTGTCAGAAACGACATTTTCTTCGAAGCGTACGAAATCAAGAGGCAACACGATCATGTGCCAATAGTGGCGAGAGAGAGAAATGATGAAAATGGACGGCCGAGATAGCGCCGAATATCAAAACTGGGAAATGAAGGACAAAATGGTCATTTTGAAAATTGATTTAAGTTATAATAAGACAAAAGGGAATAGTGCTTCATCTCCTACATTTTAAAGAACCAAAAACGTGAATGGAAACAAATTTTCGATCCAGTAGCCATTTTTGAGAGGTTTTCTTTAGAGAGAGAAACTTTCAAAATATCTGAATCCACTACCCATGCCTTCGATGCCGCATGAGAACCGCTCTACGCGAGAGGGCTACGCTGGGTACCGATTTGTGAGTATTTGACTGAAACTCCTAGAGGTAGGGTTTCTCCCTTACTTGGATTTTACACTTTATTTAAGCGCCGATGTTTCGAATAGCTGTAGCCTCGGAATGATGAGCTGATCCGCCTCCAAACTTGGGACCTAATTGATATAATTTTGGAATAAATGGAGCAGTCGCGATCTCATCACTGTTTTGGGTTGATTTAGACCAAAGCAGATAAATCGTAATGGGTCGATGAGGCCGGAATGGCCATGGAATCGCGTATCTCTGCTGGCGAACCGATGATTTTGCGGATTTTCTAATGCAACCGGCGGCTCTACTATTCTCAAATGTTATTCTAAAATAATTTTCGTGAAAATGTATTTGGTCGAAAGATTTAATTTAATTTGCTCGTTTGATCATTAACTATGAGCTAATTCTTTGATGTATGAATTAATTAATTATATGACATGAATAGTGAATTAAATCTTTTGTAAATATATAAATGTTATATATTTTACTATGAATTTGGGGATCAGATCGAATTGGCATATTACGCATTCCATATGCAATCGGAACAATTCTAAGACTATAAGGAGTGCTTGAGGATGAGTCTAAAGAAAAATGGTTCTGAGGGTTGTCTAAAAAATATTAATTACTCCGAGGGTAGTCCAAATTAAAAATATCAACGCCTGAGCGCCAACTGACATTCACTGAGGGTAGTCCATTAAACAAATAATATATCAATCGTCTGAGCGCTCCAATTGATATATACACACTCCGAGGGGTTGTCTACAACAATGTACAATATAGTCACCGCTTCTGAGCGGCCCAATTGATATATACCTACCTGAGGGTTGTCCACAAACCAACAAACAACAATTCTCATACGAGGTTTAAAGTGAGTGTGAGAGAGTCGGTGAGGACTCTGGATCCTAGTTGGTCATGCAGACATTCAAGCAGGATCATGCATTTGCTTGAATGTGTGTTTAATTTGGAAATATTGCACCGCACCTAGGTGGTGAGAGCCCACTCTCTAGCATGATTCTCCCATCGAGCACAGCCTGCCTCCCGTCGTGGGACCCCCCTTTTGCTGCACAGAGCGCAAGCAGAAGACGCCTGCTCTAGAGGCCGAGTTTAGAAGAAAAGCCTAACACGTGGCTTGGATTCAGGTATACATGTATTAGAATTGTTAAAATTTTAATATGTGTCAGATAAATGAGAATTGACACTTCTCAGAATTATTGGATATATAGTCGATCTAAGGATTGGTTTGTATATTGAGTACTCGTTGATGGGCCCAAGTGGTCGATTGGATATATAGCATTGCATATATTGGACTGTCTGGGACAGGTGAATGCGTGTTTTATATTAAGTATCAGATTCAGGGCAGGTTCTCCCCGTACAAAGGAGATCACTGATTTTATTGAAAAACGTCGGGTCACCACATTCACTACTACGTCGACGGTAGTCAAGGACCCCCGCCCAGCGCCAGCCTGGTATCAGCTTAGGTATATGAATACCCAGTGAGCTCGGTTCACATCCATCACCACTAAAGGGTTCGAATGCCAGGTATGTGTACGATTACTTCCAGCAGAAAATCACGGACAAAAACTAGACACTGGCACGCAGGTTGGAAGGTTTTGTGTGACGGTTGGATTACTGTGTGTATGGTATGCTTACCGTGTTTGCGGTGATGAGATCGACAGGTGCTTGGTGATTAGTAATATGGATGTGTAGAAAATATTTTAGAAAATATTTTATGGTATAAAGGTACAAAACTGAAAAGAATGAAGAAAAATAAATTTTTAATAAATTTATCGATGAGAATTGAAGAAAATAATTTTCAAGGTTTACAAGTTGAAAATCAAGAATGGAAGAAAATAAATTTTATAAAATTTATTTGGGGTGTTATGGAAAAAAAAAATGCAAACATGTAAATTTTTAGAAATTTTCAAAGGGTCGAACAAGGAAAACAGAAAAAAATTTTGTTGGTGCAGAAAACTGCTGGGGCTACCGCCAAACAATACTGCGAAAAATGTATTCGCATCGCAAATACAATCATTGTATCAAGGTAGATTTAGCCTGGGCGGGAGTACTTCGCGAAAGTAGACTGTATCGCAATACAACCGTACTGCGTAAGAGGTAAATGGATTCGTTAAGGGTTTCAGACAGTAATGTCAGTTTATATTGCAATGATAAATGCGTTAGGAGCGTTGTATCGCGAACACACCGCTACCGTATTGCAAATGGGAGGCGCAACTCTTCGTAGGACTTATATCAAAATACACCGAAAGTGTATCGCGGAGAACAATAAATAGGGCGAAATATCAGTCAGCATGGTGGCCAGAACTCCAGATGGGCCACAAAGGCGTCATACAACAGGTATCGACTATAAATACGCAGGGTCAGATAAGCATGGTTGAAGACGCAGCCCATGACACTACACCGGGGCAAAGGTTCCAGCGATATACACCGCTACTACGATACGCCGGGTCTCAAACACATGACATTTGCTGTCATCGCTAATTACACTACTATCGCCACAGACTTCAAGATCACAGCGCGAATGGGCTACTGGGGGTGTTTTGGTTACACCGACTAATTTTAACTCGTTTTACTCATCGCTTCGAAGGTCATCATTGATCTTGCCTACGAACACCTGCTCATCACAAAAATTCGAAATTTTTGTAAATTAAATTAAAAAAAATTCAAACAAAATTTGACAAAATTTTAGATAAATAAAATTTTCAAAAAAAATAATAATAAAATAAAATTTTTGGTGGATCAAAATGATTTGAATTGTAGATAAATTGTCCTGCATTGCTTCATAAATGCAGGGACTTGATATATACATTGGTTTTGTGTATGATTAGTGTCTTTGTTGTATTTATTTCGGAGATATTGTATTGTATATTGAACTGTCATGCCGACGTGTGATGGCTGTGGGTAGAGGGCGAGGACGCCGAGGTCAGCCCACAAGGCGCCAATGTGCACTACCGACATTCACCGCACCACAGATATGATTAGCAAGCTCGCCGAGGTCAGAGGGTATTACAGCGTTGAGTGCTATCGCCAGCTAGTATAAAGGTAGACAAGAAGATCCTAGTAACCTGAGAGGTTTAGGCGAATCCTCTCTGACATTCACAGGAGAGAAGGTCCGATGGTGGCATCATTGTCTATGACATCGAGAAGGAAGCAGAGGCATGAGATTACCTCTAACGCGACCTTGATTAGACTAGTCAAAGGCTCCAAAATCAGGGTGAGGCTCAAATATAGTGGAATGTAAGGCGACCTCTAGAGACCAGAGGCGATGACATGCGCACTTCATGAGTCGCTCAGTGGGTAAGTATTTTCCGTAGACTCGCAAGGCATGCGAAGGCTCGTGGAGTTCCTGCAGTTGGAAGCAAGGGGCGATGATCGTGATGGACTATGTGGCTAGATTCACGTAGTGCCAAATTTCCGATTTGCTGATGATTACGTACACGTACATGGCCAAGGCGAGAGATTCGAGAATGGATCAAGTTGTCCATTCAGCCGTGGATTGTAGACTTCACCTACGGTGGATATGGATTCCATGGTCGAAGAAATCTCACCATAGAGAGAGAGATGTGAGGATGTTCTGAGCACTCCTGACGCGAGTGTTAGTAGCAAGAGGAAGGGGATGCCACTCTTCTTCCAGTCAGTGGAAGAGGCAAGAGAGCCTCTACTACGAGGATCTCGTGAGTCACGCACTATCCGCTGCAGGATCTGGCCGAGAGCCGCTCGGCCAGCAGATGACGAGTCACGATCAAAGTGATGTGATGGTGTGCCACATTGTCGCAGTACTGACACACGAGGAGGGATCGGCTTCAGAGATGTGGATCCCAGACTTTAGCCAAAGACAAATCCCAAACAAGAAAGGCACATGAGAGAGGATACAAAGACATTCCTCCACAACGAGAAGCAGCGCAGAGGCTGGGCCTCAATTTCGTGGAGCTACCTCGACTATCTCCACATAGAGATGTAGACTTCGCATCGGCTACACCCCGCACCGCCTGAGTCATAGGAACTCGCAGTCCAACGACAGAGCTTATTGGACAGGGGGTTCATTAGACCGAGCGCTTCACCATGGGGCGTCCCGCCGTATTTGCAAAGAAGAAAGACAAGACCCTTCGACCATTGACTATAGACGCTGAACAAAGGTTACGATCAAGAACTCCAGACTCATTACAATGAGGATTGATGATTTGTTTGATTAGTCGAGAGTGAGCGCGGTCTACTCCAAGATGCACTTCAGACCCGGTTATCATCACCGAGAGTTAGGATGGCAGATATCCCAAGACAATCTTAGGACGCCGCTATATGGGCACTTTGAGACTTGATGCCTTTCGGATTACTTAACGCGCCACGCAGATTCACGGATCTCATGAATAGGTATTCCAACCCATTCAGATCGGGCTTGTCGTGGTCTCATGGATGACATTTTGATCTACTCCCACGAGTGGAGCATGAGTATCACTGAGGATCGCTTACAAATTTGTCAGACCATCACCGTAGGCTAAGTTCGCAAGAGTGCGAGTCTCGCCATCGAGGTGAGATTTCGGGGACACGGTGTCGCATCGGGAGTGCCATCGACCTGAAAAAGGTCGAGGTTGATGAGCCGGGAGAGGCCACAAAGTCGCCTCGAGATAATGGAAGCTGATCAAGCAGGTCTTATAGAGATTCATCGGGTGATTTCCGTGGATAAGCATCACCTATGACCAGTCAATCTTAAGGAGGTCAAGTTTCGAGCGGGCGACCATGGCGAGGCATTTCAGAGTCAAGAGGAGAATTTACTTTTGTTCTCCCATCTCGATAAATCTTGATAGGGATGTGGTAGCAATGTATCGTGATGCCTCGAGGGCTTCTGGGATTGGATGTGTTTTAATACAATCCGGGAGGGCAAAGAGAGCTTTGTTCTCGCCAATTGAAGAATCACGAAAGAAATTACTCCTCCCACACATGATGCTGAGTCATGTCATGGTCTTCGCCAAGATTTGGCGCCACTACTTATATGACGAGGAGTTCGAGCTTACTTTAATTAGTAAAAGTCCTGGCGATACCACGCAAATGACCTCAATATGAGGCAAACAGACGGATGGAGTTCCTAGAGGATTATGACTTCACTTCACACATCCTAGTAAGGCCAAATGTGCAGGGTCGATGCATTCAATAAGTCACGAGAGCCGCTAGTATAGCTTCGAGTGGCGCGATGCCTCAGACCGTGGGATACTGGGGCTACGTGATGTGCTGAGCGTACTGCTGTGGTACCCAGGGAGTTTGGGCACTACACCGTCACAGCAGAGTGATCGAGTCCCAGTGGCAGGAAGTAGAGATAGTGTCCATCAGGGACCGAGTACAAATAAAAGCGCGACGAGATCGACCGCTCACGCAGATGGTAGTCTTCTCGACATAGGATGGGTAGTGGTTCCTCAAATTAATCGGATTCGAGAGAGGATTCTCGTGGAGCTCTAATCACTCGCTTTGTCGCAGGCATCCAAGTGGCACGAAGATGTACCAGATTCGCCGCATTCATCGGTGAGGGATGAAGAGACACGCAGGGATTTTGTTCGACGATAACTCATGTCAAGAAAGGGCAATGGCGCACCGTGGTCATGTGGTTACTTCACCATCGTTTATGGTCGAGCCGAAGTGAGATACCACGATGGACTTTGTGACCCATCGCTAATGACGCGCTACAGTAAGATGACGCCAGACGGGTGATAGTGGACTGGCCAATGGGTCTACAGACATTTTCTGTCGCGCGATGACCTCTGCCTCGAGAGATTCCTCACGGGTCAGATATTCGAGAGATAGTCCACTTACATGGAGCACCTGTGATCCATAAGATTTGGGATAGTGGACTGAGTTTGACAAAGACACTGAAGAATCCACAGCGGGCACACTAACGACGGATGAGCACAATACTCCACCTCGCACACGGGTCGGCCCGAGAGGATCATATTGATATTAGGAGGACATGCTACGAAAAGCCCCGGATCATAAGGGCACCGGGAGGAGCACGGTTCTGCGGGAATCTCGCCACAAATAATAGTTATCAAAGTAGTATCCGATGGCACCATATGAGGCATTGTATGGAGGTCAGTGTAGATCACCATTATGTCGACCGAGGTAGGAGAGAGCTCCATCACCGGTATTGGATTCGACAGAGATGCCACCTCCGAGAAGCGTGAGCTTGATACTTACAAGTCTCACGCCTCTCGAGCCTAAGAGCTATGCAGCGACGCTTAGCCCCAGAGTTCAGTCAGGATCACGCCTTCAAGGTGATGCCTATGAGGGAGTGGTCGTTCAGCAAACGTAAGCCATCGAGGTTTATCGACCTTTCGGTATATTCTAGAGGATAGGCACCGAGCTGCACGGCCATACTACGAAGATGTCGATGTCCACGCAGGTGTTTCATACGCCTACGTTCTAAATATACCTGCATCCAGCCATGTGGTGGATCGGGATGCATTGAGGTTAATACTACGGGACCTTCGAGGAGGACCTATGCATTGTTGATACCGTGATTAGTTTCATGACGCAAGACCGTGAGGTGTTGGGGTGAGGTAACGCGGAGGCAATTATGAAGTGGAGGAGTCCACGTGGGAGCGTGAGGACATGATGCGGGCCACCTATCCCTTCTTGTTTAGGGATGAAGGTACGTGGTTTAGTCGTTTAAGATTTAAATGACTGGTTACATGCATGGTAGAATGCACGTTGCATACGCATGTGATTGATTGTAATTGTCCAGAATTTTGGGACGAAATTCCTTTTTAAGGAGGGGAGAATGTAAGACCCGAGAAATTCCAATTTTTGGAAAAAGGTCAAAATCGTAATTTCGGTTACGAAATTGTAATTTCGGTTAAAAATCCGTAATTTATTATCTGGATCTCGGATGATGAAACAGATTTCACCGTTGGAATCGCCTCACGAAATCTAGCTATGCGTAAAATTTAAGAGTGAATTAGACGGTTGGAATTTACCGTTTTTAGAGCATCGCGGTTCGGGTCTTGTAGCGTTCGATGCGACAATCACATATAACATGTACTCATGTGCCATTAGTGGTATGAATAAATGATGAAAATGGGCCAGTCGAGATAGTGCGAATATCATTTGGGAAATAAGGGCTGAATGGTCATTTTGAAAATTGATTTAAGTTATAATAAGACAAAAGGGAATAGTGCTTCATCTCCTACATTTTAAAGAACCAAAAACGTGAATGGAAGCAGATTTTCGATCCAGTAGCCATTTTTGAGAGGTTTTCTTTAGAGAGAGAAACTTCTCTCTAGAATATCGGGAAATCCGACCGTCGGCAGTTTTCGGGAAAAGAAGGAGAACTGCTCTACGCGGAGAGAGACTCTGGCATTAGTGCCGGTTGTGAGTTTTGACAAACTCAGGAAAGGTAGGGTTTCTCCCTACTTGGATTTTACACTTTATTTAAGTGTTTTTTGATGTTTCGGTTAGCTAGAGGCCTTGAATGGCGGTTTGATCGGTCAAAGCAGGACCGAGATTGTCTAATTTTGGAACAAAAATGGAAAGCTATGTTGTTTCCACATTTGTTTGGAGTTGATTTAATTGTGCTTTGTGATAAATCATGTAATGGGTTGGATGAGGCCGGGAATGGCACGTGGTGGGTTCGCAAGTGAGCCAGGTGATTTGTTATTTTTCGGGAGCGATGGCAGGGGTTTCACTATTAAAAAGCAGTGTTCTTAAAATAATTTTTGTGAAAATATGTGTTTGGTCGAGTGATTTAAATTAAATTGCTCGTGTTTGATCATTAGCCCAAGTGAGCTAATTTTGATGTATGAATTAATTAATTTACATGACATGATTGTGTGAATTAAATTTTTTGTAAATATATGCATGTTTATATATTTACCTGTGAATTAGATTGTATTGGAATTGGCATACATGCATTTCCATATACCTTTGGAACACCTAGGACTATAAGAGTGAGTGCTTGAGATGGAGTCTAGAAAATGGTTCGGAGGGTTGTCTAAAAATATTAATTATCGGAGGGTAGTCCAAATTAAAAATATCAATCGTCGGAGTGACCCAATTGATATTCATCGGAGGGTAGTCCACAAACAAATAATATATCAATCGTCGGAGCGGCCCAATTGATATATACTCATCGGAGGGTTGTCCACAAACTAACAAAACAATAATTCTCATACGAGGCTTAGGCGAGTGTGAGAGGGTCGGTGAGGACTTGGGATCTGAGTTGGTCATGTAGACATTCAAGTAGGATCATGCGTTTGCTTGAATGTGTGTTTAATTTGGAACATTGCTTTGCACTTAGGTGGTGGAAGTGGCCCACTTAGGGCGATTATCCTATTGAGCATTAGCTCACCCAGGCGTGGGACCCCCTTTTTGCAGTGCGAGGGGGCGTGCGAGACGGCTAGATCTAGAGGCTAAGTTTAGAAGAAAAGCTGGATTGTGGCTTTGGATTTGTGGTGTATACATGTATTAAAATGCTAAAATTTTAATATGTGTTGTATAAATGAGAATTGATTACATCTCTTGTAACTATTGGATATAGTTGGACTCATGGTGGTATGTATCAGTGATGCATTTATGGGCCCAAGTGAGCGTATTGGATATATTATATATTGGATTGTTTTGGGACAGGTAAATGCGGGTTTTATCTGAAGTATTGTATTTGGGTGGCTCCCTTAGGCAGGGACTACGCCGATTTTTGTGAAAAATGTCGGGTCACCCAGGCATTCTGAAATATTTAAGCGGGTTATTGGGTAGTCAAGGACCCCGGGTTTGGGCGTCACTTTCTTGGAGGCTTTCATGTGTCGGTAGTCTCTTACTGACTATAAACAATCCCTCCAGTGATACTCATGCTCCAGCTCATTTGGGGCTAGATCGAGAATGTCATCGAAGACTCGACAAAGCCCGATCTAGATAAGGTTGGAACGCCTATGCATGAGTCCATGAATGCATTGGCGCATTCACATCCAATCTAAAAGGGCATCACGAAGTAAACTCAAAGTGCCCGTAGCAGCGTCCTAAATATTTGTGTAGGGATATCTGTCTCCACAACCTCGGTACGTGATAACCGGTGAGAAGGTCTATCTTAAGTAGACTCGCGCTCCTCTTAAGCGATCAAACAAATCGTCGATCCTCGGTAATGGGTACCGTTCCTTGATAAATAACTACGTTCAGTATGCGTAGTGATGCACGAGTGTGAAGGGTCTTGTCCTTCTTCTTTGCAACGAGGTGGAGCACCCATGGTGAAGTGCTCGGTCTTATGAACCCTTGTCGGTAGCTCCTGTAAATTTGGACTGAGTTCTACAACTCAGCAGTTGCCATCATCTTGAGTCATAGAGATGGGTGAAGTACCGAGGTGTAACTCGATCTGAAATCTCTGACCCTCTGTGGAGATAGTCGGGTAGCTCATGCGAGCCTCCACATACTGCAAGTATCGAGGTAGATCTGGTCTGGTCTCTCCTCGTCCTCCGGGTAAAAGACTTGCTAGCCAACCCGATCAACTGTCTAACACACTTTTCATTATCTTATCACGGGCCAAATGTCATGCTTGTCCCCTGGAAATACCACACGAGTCTTGCGTCTGTGATATGGCGGTAAGCCCTCTACGCTCTCCTGTTCGATACGACCCTATAAGATATCAGTCAATCCATCCCCAGGATGACATCGAACTCTGACATGTCCATGATCCTCGGAGTCTCTTGGCCAGGTAGAGTCTGAGGATCTAACTCCTGACGCGACCTATCATCCACTATTCTTGCCACTAATCCCACAGGGGAGAACTCACGTAGGCTCCTTTAAGGTCTCGACCTGCAAGCTGACTCTCTTTCTATGGTCAGGGTTGTCCCAACCATGGAATCATATCTTGGAGGCGAAGTCCTATAATTCTAGCCCGAATGGACAACTTCAGTCCATTCTCAAATCTCCTCACATTGGCCTTGTCTGTGGCCACGTAATCATCAACAAATGGTAGCTACGTGAACTGGTCACATAATCCATCACCGGTCATCGCCCTTGCCGGCTTTAGGAACTCCCGAGCCTGCGCGATCTGCGGAAAGTAACACCCGTGAATAACTCCTGAGCTACGCCTGTGTCATCGCCTCTAGGTCTCTAGAGGTCCTTGCTTATTTTCCACCATGCTTGGGCCTCACCTGATTTGGAGCATGGCTAGTCTGTCTGGAGTCGCGTGGAGGTAATCTCTATAGCCTCTAACACCTTCTCGATCTGCATAAACCAATGGTCTGCCACCATCGGATCTCCTCCCCCTATGAATATCGGAGGATGATGCGCTCTAAACCTCTGTATGTTACTAGGATCTTCCTGTCTACCTGCTATACCAGCCTGTGCGATAGCCGGTGGCATGTCTTATGGCCTCGGTAAAAGCACGCTTATCAAATGCGGTGGTGCGACCGGTACCCCATGGATATGCTATCGTCCTCGTCCTCGATTAACCATCTATTCAGTTCAATGAGAGTTAAATCTCAATCTGATATCTCTAAGGCATAAACCTGACCAGAGACACTAATCATACACATAAATCGGTGTATACACATTGTCCTTGCATTTCTGGTGTCTGAGGCAATCAGTCTCACATTTAGAACATTTTTATCAACAAAAATTTTATTTTGGAAAATTTCATATTTGAAAATTTTATTTTTCGAAAATTTTATCTAATTTTATTTGATTTTTATTTAATTTAAAAAAAAAATTTCCCAAAATTTTGTGATGAGCAGTGTACATGAAGGCAAGGTTCTGAATAATGTCGAAAAATTGACTCAGGCGTCTTGATCTGGCAAGTCAACGGTGAAGTGCACGAGTGCACGGCCGCCCAGCAGCACGCCCAGGCCGTGCGCCCAGCGCCCTGTCTTGGGCGCCTGCGCAGCGCCCCGCGCTGGCATTTACTGCCGTGCGGCATTCCGTGCGCCCGCACGCCGCTTCCGTGGGCACTTTGCCTTGCCGCGCTGCGCCACGCGCTCCGCCGCTGCGCCCGGCGCCCGCTCAACGCCCCTCGCGGCGCACCCGTGTCACTTCGCCCAGCGGCGCCCGTGCACCTCATGCTCGATGGCGTGTATCTCAGGTAGACACTTTGCCTTGCCGCGCTGCCACGCTCCGCCCGCTACGCCGCGCCCGCGCCAACGCCTCAGCGGCGCACCGTGTCGCGGCGCCCGTAGCCGTGCTGCCTCATGCTCAATGGAGGCATTAGCCCATTCGGAGTTCACATATATATATATATATATATATATATATATATATATGCTATATATATATATATATATATATTTGTTTTTTTTTCATTTCGGTGCCCCAAATAAATTTATTAAAATTTATTTTTTTCCAAGGTTTACACATTGTAAAAATCTTAGAAATTTTTTTTTTTCACCTCATTTTTTTTTCTCATTTTCCAATAGCCTCCTTGCTACCTCTGCACTTCATACCACTCAAAGAAAATTTTTAACTGTGAAATTTTAGTCATTTTTTTTCCTTATGCAAAAACTGGAATAATTTTCCAGTTTTCCACAGAACCCACTTTGTTCTTGTCCATGAGCTCTTTGTTCGAACTTGGACCATTTTGTCAAATTTTTCTCAACCAACTTGTTCTCCACTAACCCCTAGTATTCAACATTAGTTGTTGTTGTGTATTGTGTATTTATATTAAAGTAATTGTTGTTGTATTGTCCAGTGCTATCACTAAGCACACAAATCCAAACACATGATCACATCATTCATATTATGCACATTTTTTCACACAACAAATTTATCAAATCACTAAAACACCAAATACATGCATGTAGTGTCTAGATTTTGTCAGTGATTTCTAGGTAATCTCATACCTAAACTGGTCGAACCACACCTAGTGGTGATATTTCTTATTATAACTAGCCAATCCTCAATCTAGGTTTCCATATACCTATATACACATCAAACCACACCTAGTGGCGATGGACACCCAAACCAGAGCTCCTAAGGTGACCGTATACCTAGCTGCGATGGCTATGACGCCCCCGAGCCGAGGTCGGATTGACTGCGTCAGCCGCGAGCCACAAGTGGATGTCGGGTTGCAGACGCCCGCCGAGAAAAAATCGGGCGGGTCTCGCTTTGTACGGGGGCTCTACCCAGATACAACACACAGTAGGAAGCCTGTCTGACAGGTCCAATATAATCTAACATAATTAAAGCGGCCACTTGGGTACATGGCAATACCTATAAAAACATACAGCTGAATCCATTATATCCAATGGTTCTAAGAGTTCAAATGTTTCTCTTATATAACACATATATTAAATTAGAGAATTCTAATACGTATAAAATCATCAAACCCTGACCCGTCTTTCTTCACAAACTCGGCCTCTAGGACGAGCAGTCTCCTTAGCTCCTGTCTTTGTAAAATAATATCCCTCGACGGGGTGAGCTAATGCTCGATGTGGAGATACCCTAAGTGGGCTACTCTCCACCTAAGTGCAATGCAATGCTCCAAAATAAATACTCATTTAAGCAAATTCATGATCCTACTTGAATGTCTAACTTATCATCTCGTACCCGTCCTCACCGACTCCCTCACACTCGCCTAAGCTGTAGGGAATTCTTATATTTATTTGTTTGTGGGCTGACCCTTAGTGTGTATATATATCGATTGGGCGAGATCTCCAGACGATTGATATTTTTAGTATCGAACTACCCTCCGATCATTTTTAGTTTTAGACAACCCTCCGAAACCATTTTCTCTATACTCACCTCATGCACTCACTCCTATCATCCTAGGGTGCTCCCAGTGCATATGGAATGCATGATGCCAATTCCATTACAATCTATGTCACATGTAAATATATAAGCATGCATATATTCACATAAAAATTAAATCACACAATCATGTTATGTATTATTTCATCACACATCAAAATTAGCTCACATGGGCTAATATGATAAAACCGAGCAATTCTACTTGAATTATGAACAAACATATTAATTCACAAAAATTATTTTTGTGAACACTATTCCCAAGAATAGTGAAACCCTCGGTTACTATTCCTCGGAAAATCACAAATCATTGGTTCACTTAGTGAACCCTGGTTTCACGGCCATTTCCAGCCTCATGCCAATCCATATATGCATCAACACACAATTGCACAATTAATCCACCCAAATCAGCCATGGACAGTCACGGCTGCTCCATTTTTGGTTTCAAAAATTATATCGGTCGGTCGAGTTTTGGGACCGATCAGCTTATTTCATTCAGGCCTCGAAGCTAACGAAAACATTGAAAAACACTTAAATAAAGCAAGGCCAAGTAGGGAGAAATCCCTACCTCACGGAGTTGTCAAAACTCCTCCATCTGACCTGCCACCGAAGCCCTCTCCGTGTAGAACGACTTTCCTTCTTGTCAGAAGACTACGGCCCAGTCGGATCGCTTGCACAAATCGAAGCTTGATCTTCTCTCTAAAGCAATTGCCTCTTGCATCACGATTTTTTTTTTTTTTTTTTCCCCACGTTTTTGGTCTTTGGTTAAATTGCAGAAGACAATCACTATTGCACTTTTGTCTTTTTCCACTTAAAACAATTTCCAAAATGACATTTATGTCGTTCTATTCCCAGTTTTGACATTCGGCACTATTTCGGCCATCCATTTTCATCATTTTTCTACTCATGACACTTATGGCACATGAGTACATGTTATATGTGACTTTCGTCGCATCGAAAATCGTTTTATGGCACCCGAAACGCGATGACCGATCAAACGTCCCCTCACGGCCTCATTCAATTCAAACATTGTAAAAAAGCACCAAATAAGTGTAAAACCAGTAGGAGAAATCACACACCTCACGGAAGTTTTCTAAACTCGCCAAA
This sequence comes from Tetrastigma voinierianum, assembly GCA_016808115.1. NCBI lineage: Eukaryota > Viridiplantae > Streptophyta > Magnoliopsida > Vitales > Vitaceae > Tetrastigma > Tetrastigma voinierianum. Next base: position 564,967 of record JAEQBH010001951.1, on the reverse strand, counting down.
TCCAGGCCCCTTGGCGTAGGCTTCTTAGTAGGCGGCTTTTCCTTCTCGTCTGACAGATTAGGCGGTCGGATCTCAGGTATTTTAGAAAGTCTAACCTTCTCCTCCAAACCTTCAAATCTCACCTCTTTGCATCAAACCTTCAAGGTTTGAGGTGGAGGGAAGATATTTGAAGGCGGCCCACCATTTATTTGAATTCACTGACCAAATGCGGAGGGAAGGGGCTTGGAGAAAAAATGGTTAGAGCAAAGTCTAACATAGAATCCAAAGGGATTCTAAGTGGAAACCTTGAAAAATAGTGAGTAACTACTTCCAGAAGGGAAAAATCTCTCACTGTTGGCTTTGAAAAATTCAAAGGATTTGCTAATTTCAGGACAAAAAATATTTGGGGTGGCACCCACAAAGAGCCACCATTCCTGAAACCAGTTTGGAAAGGTTTTTTGCATTTTTTCTCCCCAGTTAAAAAACCAGGAATGAGAATTTTGCCTGATACAAAAAGTATTATACCAAGCACTTTTGTAATCATAAAAATCAAAGGTTTGTGGATCAAAATTTTTTGAAAATCTTATATGGGTGAAAGGATTTTGATCCCATTCCTTTTCATTTAAAACTTTCAAAATTTTGCATTTTGAATATGCAATGTCATTACCCTCAGGGTTTTTGACATGCGATATTTGAACGAGAATCGGGTGTCTACAGTATACTTCGTAGTGTGGCCTTGAAAACCCGGGGGTCCCGTTGACCACCGTCAACCTGCGAAAAACTGTGTGTCTCATATCATGAGACCCATACATGAGTAAAATGACCCAATAGGGCCCATCATCCATGTACTAGATCCATCTGATTTACAAAGTATACATTTCTATAGATCTAAGGATTGTTATATCACTCCTGTCTAAACATATATTAAAGCAGAGTTGTTATAATATATACACAAAATAAGAATCAAGGCCAGTCAGGCCACTTCATAATCCAGGCCTTTAAGGAGCGCGTCACACTTCTCTGTCTGTACACGAAAGGGGTCCCACGACGGGGGTGAGCTAACGCCAGTAGAGATAAATCCTCTGAGGGCTACCTCCCGCTAGGTGCACATGCAATGAGTCATTTTCATAGTCAAACCAACAACCAATCCATGCATACATGTTGTATTATCATGAAAAAAAACACATGCATGTATGAAGTGACACTCTACATGCCCCGTATGCGGGTCAACCTCGAGCCCACCACAATGCAAGTGCAGTAGAATCAATATTGAGTCGGTCCGACTCCCATCCTGTAACCCCATAGTCTATGTGATATTTATTTAATCGTTTACCGTGTCTTTTTGAGCCTTGAGAATTTTAGTCTCACCATGGTCTCACCACCCTCAGATATTTTTGGGCTTTCAGTGAATCTGTTTGTCTAACGAGTTTTAGGCTTTTCACGAGGATTATCTATCCCACACTTGCTCGCCCGACATTTCATTTCCATTTTAAACTAACAGCGTGGAACTCGATTGGACTTCTCTTGTTCAGCCCACACGATTCAACGCAGCATGATTACCCAATCGATACCATGTACACACTCTCATGTAATGTGGTGTTACCGAACACCAATACAATGCAATTTGTGCCCTTTGCGCTTTCAAACCATGACCAATGTATGAAGACCTACACATGGACATTCTGCAGTACTATGTGTGTGCTATGAACACTCATGTCTAATACTACCTGATATTTCATATATTTAACATACATGTAGTCATGTTAATATTCCCACATATTCAAATTAATTTATCCACATAAGCATACTACATCTTTTCTATCATTGAGTTCATTCATGTCGACATCATTCAAGCATGTATTAAAATAATTTCAGCCATTACTTAGGCAAAATGTGCCATAATTCATATTCTGGGCGAGACATGTATGTCAATCATCTGACAATGCATATAATTATTTCCATCTTTATAACCATCTTTATCACACATATATCACATAATTTCACATTTTGATATAATATTGAATTTGTAATAACACATTAGTCATTCTCGGCCATAAATCAGGCCGTGCTTGGCCTCGAAATAATTTGGACTTAGTCGAAAGTCCAGTTTTGTAAAATACCACTCAAACATCAACACACAATTCCTTTACCAGGCCATATGCAGTTCGAAGCATTTTGGTTACAATAGGTTAAGAGCAGTTAGAAGCCGGAGGCCGACCATTCCTCAAATGTCCGTGACCCAGCCAATGTTCAGCCTACATTTTGGCTGCGCGCTGTTTCAGTAAATTCTAGACTCCACTTGAGCTTTCCGTAGGAAGTCCAGAAGCGCTGGCGAATCGGGTTTATGGGCGAAAGTTATGGTAGATCCAAGTTGTGGCCCAGTTCCGCAGTGTGCGAAATTTGGGCACACCCCGTTTTCATTATCTTTCGGGTTTTGCCATCCCAGAACACAGTGTTCGGTCTCGGACAGTCCCGGCCCCGTAAGCTGGTCTTTGACCATCACCTGATTACAAACAAACCACACAACATACAAATTCGCCGAAGCCAGGACGAAACCCTTGGTAGTTACACGGCCCCTAGGCGTAAAATAACCGGAGTAGGAGAAACCTGCACTCTTGTAGTGTAGTTCGGGGTTCTTTGCCGTGCAGATTACGCTCCTTTGCGCAACACTCCTTCCTCTTCCTCTTTCTTTTTCCTCTCTTCCTCCCCTTTCTTCTTCTCTTTTCTTCTTTCCTTTCTCCTTTCCTTTCCTCCCTTTCTCCTTTCCTTTCCTCCTCCTTCTCCTTTCCCTTCCTCCTCCTTCTCCTTGCTGCTCCCCTCACGAACTGAAATTGAGCTCCTGCACAATCTGAATTGGAACCCCCTATTTATAGGATTTACAAAGGCCATGCATGATGGCACATGACATGCCATGTGTCACACACATGGCTTGCCATGTGTCACACATGCATGCCTTTACATCATGTGACACATGGCTTGCCATGTGTCCTCACATACAACTTGCCATGTCACCCACATGGTTTTCCATGTGTCATCCACATGTTTCGCCATGTGTCGCCATTGCAGTTTTCTGAAATAAATTGAAATTTTGGAGCTATCTCGAGATTCAACGAGGGGGTCGACTAGGTAGCTAGATTTAGGTGAGGCGATTCCAACGATTGCAATCGTTCACCATCGAAGTCTAGAAAAAATCCCAACTTTTCTACGGACTATTCGATGAAACTACGATTTGTCCCTTTTTTTATCACGAAAATTCAAATTTAAATTTTCGGGTTTATAGAACCTACGGGTTTTAACATTTCATTGAAATAAGAAATACTTTCATTTAAAATCATTTTGTTATGAGTGAACCAGATGCTGATATATGATCAGCTTCAAGAATTTGAAGCAGTAGCTTACATTCTTTTGTATGGTATGCAAAATTTGAAGGGTTTGAAGAAAAAGGTTTAGGGGGTTTTTCCAAGACTTCAAAACGATTTGAAGTTTGGGGTTTTTGCATTGCATATGAATCTTTGGTGGTAGGTTTGATGGGTTCTTGTTTATGCTTGCTCATTTTCCCTGTAAAAATTCCCGTGAGAGAAAATCAGGTAAAACATTTGAAGAACCTTTTATAAATTCAATTTCAAAATCAAATACAGATAAAATGGTTTGCCATCTGGCAAAAATCTGTTTTGAAACTAAAATTTTAACATCTTTTTGCAATATTTCCTTTGCACTTTTGCAATCAACCCTTAAAAGGAATTTTTTGTTAAATACATCACTTTGAAATTTTTGAATGCATAAAACAATGGCTAAAATTTCTTTTTTAATCGTTGAATAATTTAATTGTGGACCATTCCAGATTCCAAAATGAAACCTAACAATTGAAATTTTGTTTTCAAAATTTTGTTTTAAAATCCCACCATAACCTATATTTGAGGCATCTGTTTCTATTATAGGGAAGACTTCTGGGTGAAGGATTCCTAAACAAGGAAGTTCCTTAACTTAGGATTTTACCTGTTTAACTACCTGGGTATGTTCATCAGACCATGGTAATGGATTTTTCTTTAACCTTTGAAATAAAGGCTTAATCAAAATCCTAAGATTTGGATAAAACTCAGCTACATAGTTAAGGCTGCCTAAAAATCTTTGAAGTTGAGTTTTATCTTTTATTTCATCTGGAAATTTGTTAGCAAAATCAATTGCTCTTTGTATGGGTTTTATTTGACCTTGATAAATATCAAAACCTAAAAATCTAATATTTGTTTGAAACAATTTGATTTTTGTGGCTGAGATAACTAATCCATTATCTCTTACAATTTTTTGGAAAATTTTTAAATGTTTGAAATGCTCTTCTATTAAATTAGAAAATATGAGTTCATCATCAATGTATACTATGGATAACCTAGTATATTCATTGAAGATTTCATTCATCATAGTTTGAAATTCAGAGGGAGCATTTTTAAGGCCAAAAGGCATTACATTCCATTCATAATGACCAAATGGAACTGTAAATGTTGTTTTGTACCTATCTACTGGTTTAATCTGAATTTGCCAGAATCCAAATTTCATATCAAATTTTGAAAAAATAGTAGCATTATAAATTCTTTGAATTAAGTCTTTTTTATTAGGTATTGGGTACCTAATCCATTGTAAGACTTTATTCAAGGGTTTATAATTTATCACAAGCCTTGGAGTTCCTCTTTCAATTTCTGAAGCTTTTTGGACATAAAAAGCTGCATAACTCCATGGTGAATGACTTGGTCTTATTAAATTTTTGTTTAAGAGATCATTGATATCTTTTTTGCAATATTCAAGAAGTTATGGACTCATTTGAATAGATCTTGCTTTTGTTGGAATTTGTTTTCATTAAAATCTTTTCATATGGTAATGAGACCATATCTTTGTTTCTATTCCAAAATGCATTTGGTATAGAAGAACAAAGATTTTCTTCTATCTGTTTTTGAATATTTTTTATTCTATCTTGAATTTGTTTTGATTTTAAATTTTCTTCAGTCTTTTTATATTGTATTTCTTTTTTAAGAAATTTAACTTATTTTTGTTTTTGCTGAATTAAATTTATAAAATCTTGAACTTGATTGATTTTTTTAACTTCTATTCCTTTAATAAATTCGAAAAGGATTTCTTGGTTGTTGTAATTGGTTTTTAAACCTTGATTATCTATTTGAAAAGGATAAAGTTGTGTTAGGAAAGGAGTTCCTAAAACAATTTGATGACTTATATTTTTTACTATTAAAAATGAAGTTTTAATACAAATACCATTTTTGCAAATATGTCATTGCGGTATTTTGTATTGAACCTTCAATGGGTCATTACTAGCCGTTGATAGTCTTTGAGAAGTTTTGACAAAATATACAGTAGGAATTAATCCTTCTTGTATACAATTTAAATCAGCTCCTGAATCAATCAAGACTATAAAAGTTGACTGATAATCAGGATTGATTTTTAAGGTTATTTTGGTATACCATCTTTGTTTTTGTACTATAGTCATACTATGTACAAAAGTTTCTAATTCTTCATTTGTTTCACTTGTTAAAACTTCTTTTTGATTTTCTAAATATGTTATTCTATCACCTATATTGTAACACCCCGTCCCGAGAGAGTGTATAGTACATGATACTGTAGGGGTGTATAAGAGTACCAAGTGTCATATTGTAGTATTTTGGAAACTAAAGTAGGAAATGATAATTTGGTAAAACCGGAATTATGGTATTAAAAGAAGGGTACAATTGTCATTGCTTAAGGATATGTAGGCATAATTAAGTTAGAGATGGGCCACAATACAAATAAATAAGTTACAATTGCAAAATTAAAGAGATGAGGGCTATTTGCAATTAAAGAAATGTTAAAATATAGAAATGGGAGAAAAACAAAAGCCAAAATCATGTTTGGTCTCCCAAAAGCTTAGGGTTCACGTAGGAGAGGGAGAAAGAGAGCCAAGAGGAGGAAGAAGAGGAAAGAAGAAGGAGGAGAATCGAATCAGGTATGTCTTTGCCTTGTAACCATAGGTAATTGGATTCTAGAACTTTGGCAAGGAGAATAGATGTTTAGTGCAGGTTTGTGCAAGAGCATGAACCTTTGAATGGTTGGGATTATGAGAGTAAAACCCCAATTGGAGAAAATAAACATGGAATCATCAAATTATATGATGTTTAAAGAATTGGTGGACCTAGGTTGAAGTTCTTGGATTTTCACCCAGAGTTTTGGGTTTGGGGTTATAGCACTCATTTCAAGTGTTGTGGAGTTGTTTTTAGATGAATTCCATGTAAATTCTTGAGGTATATGAATTATACAAGTTGTATGATGTTAATTGATAGCAAAAGTAGCAAAAAGAAGCAAATCTGGAAAAAAATTCAAGGGACTGCTCGGTACAGGAAATGCTCTGTTTTCCTATTTCGACCAGTTTTCGTATTTTGACCATAACTTGCTCATTTCTGATCCGATTTAAGTGATTCAAGTTGATAGTTAAAATAGACTTCAAGGAGAATCAAACATATAGAAATAGGCATCGTCAAATTCTAATTATAAGTGGCCTAAGAAATTTGCAAAGTAGAGTGAAGTATGTAAGCCTGTGCGGTTCTCGATTACCGGGAAATATACTCTGTTTTCTGTTTGACCATTTGTTATATTTTGACCATAACTTGCTCATTCTGATTCGATTTAGTGATTTAAGTTGATGGTTAAAATAGACTTAAGGAAGAATCAAACATATAGAAATAGGCATCATCAAAATTCTGATTACCAAATGGCCTAAAAATTTACTCAAAGTAGGGCCGTGGCCTTAAACCCTTTATCTGGTTGAGTTTTGAATATAGATTAGCCGGTTGTTTTGGACGTAGCATTGAGTTTCGGTCAACCCGATTTGGGTGATTCCAATTAGAAAAGAACCCTTAGCACCTTAACTTTAAAATAGTACAAAGAGATAATGTCAAATATGAAGTTAAGACCCTGAAAAAAATTGAGTAATACAAATAGTCCCGAGTGTAAAATCGGTAAAATGACTAGTTTGGCATGAAAATGCCATAACTTGAATTTGGATGAGTCAATTGGAATGATTCCAATTTATAAGTAAAGTAGATTCATAGAGAAAAAAAAAAGGGATTTGAATTGAGGGCATTAAGGTCATTTTGTAAAGAAAAGGGTAATTTGGTCATTTCCTTGGTTGCGTATTTTTAAGTGTGGTTAAATGAGATTTAAGTGAATGTGATGTGGTTGGGTGAAAATGTGTGACGCCCCAAAACCCGGGGGTCCGTTGACTACCCGTCAACCCGCGGAATACAAGTGGATGTCGGGTTACCCGACACCACTTCAGAAAATCGAGCAGAGTCTCCTTTGTACGGAGAGCTCTACCCAGATACGATTTTTGCATATACTGTCCCAACTTGGTCAAATAAATGCGAAATATAATCCCAACATGAGTAAAAATGCCTCTTGGGCTCATAAACCAATACTCATAAAATCAATTATCATAACTATTCTTCAATTATCTCCCGATAATTCAATAGTTGATAACAACTTGTTTTATCTGAGAACATATATTAAAATCTACAATTCTAATACATGTTATGTCCGAAACCATCAAGCCACAAACCGGCTTCTTCAAAATCAACCTCAAAATGAGATGTCTCCTCGGCGCTCTACGTACGAAGAAAAAATAAAAGGATTCCCACGGCGGGGTGAGGACTAAAGCTCGATGGGAGAGAAATAAGCCACTAAGTGGGCTACTCACCACCTAAGTGGAGTCATGATACTCCCAGTAAACACACACTCAAAGTAAATACATGATCCTACTTGAATGTCTACATAGTCACCCTATGTCACCAGTCCTCACCGACTCACTCACACTTGCCTAATATGTATGAGAAAATAATCATTTTCAAAACAAAACCCGTTGTTCTTGAAAATACACTACCGAATATTCGGTAAAAATATGGGACTACCCTCACGGGTGATTGGTTGGTGAGCTTTCGAGAACGGTCATGGTCCTCATCAGAAATGACTGTTGGCCCGTCTCTGACCCGATTCTAGGAATATCATCCTACGTGAAATTCCTTCGCCTTCATATCGGTTTACAAAAATACCTTGTCATGCACTCACACCTAATTCTAGGCTACCAGTGCATATGAAAATACATTATGTCATTTTCAAAATCATTTACAATGTGTCCAATATGCATATTTTCAATCGACTACAATTACACACATGTAATTCCACACATCAATCATCACCCGATCTAGCTCACTTGAAGCGAATCATAATCATCACCAATGGCTACAACCATGATTTAATTCTATATAATTGTGTCATTGTGATAACACCTCGAGCATTAACCTAATAATTCTTTGATGGAGGCCAACTCTCAAATTAATTTCTACACATACCAAGCCATTCGATTCACACAATTTCAATGCCAAAACACGTGAACCTTTATGGCCATTTCCTGAGCAGGGACTGTTTTAACGATCCGGAAACCCAGCAATTAGCGTCACGGGCGACCCACTTGTCAATCTTGGTTTCACTTTTTGGAACCGAATTTCTTACCCATTTCCGGTCTTCCAAACACCAAAGCATAATTTAATCATTAAATTATCACCTAAGAACCTGCCAGTCCAGCACACCTTTGTGCAGATGCCCTCGTAGTCTAAAAAATTCACAGTCGGTCCCATGTTTTGGGACCGAACATCTGACTCCATTCCGACCTTTTTCCTATACGTATTATGATTTAAAGCAAAATTCTGGAATTTAAAAGACCCAAACAGCCCCCTAATTTTCTGGGCGATCACGGAGTAAAACTCCCAAGGAAATTCTAACAATTAGGTCCCATGTTTTGGGATAGATCAAACCCCTCAGGCCTCGGAAACCAGCCAGAAACATCGAAAAAACCATAAAAATGGGAATAAAGCATAGTAGAGAAATCCTACCTTAAGGAGTTTGAAGAAACTCACGATCCGGAATCCACGCGTAGCCTGCTCCGCGTAGAACATTTCTCCTTCTTGTCCCGAAGCCCGCCAACGGTCGGATCTCTTGCAAATCTAGAGAGAAGCTCTCTCTCACTCTAAAACTCTCTCAATCCGCTAGCTACTGGACCAAAAATGCCTCTCTTCTCACGTGGGTTTTTGGCTAAATGAAGAGGATGAAGTACTGTTGAGTATTTCGTCCTCTAGCCACTTAAAAATCAATATCTAAAATGACATTTATATCCCCCTTTTACCAGAATTGATATTCGGCACTATTTCGGCCGTCCATTTTCATCATTTATCTACTCATACCACTTATGGTACATGAGTACATGTTATATGTGGCTTTCGTAGCACCGAAAATCGATTTGGCACGACGATGCCACCTCGAAAAGCGTGCGAACTCCATTTGTCTCGACAAATTCTTGAGGGCCCTGCGTGCTAGCTAGATTTGTGAGGCGATTCAACGGTGCAATCAGTTTAGTCATACGAGGTCTAGAGAATTGAGTACGGACTTTTAACCGTGGTATAATTTATGTCAAAATTACGATTTTGCCCTTATTCCAGAAATTGGAATTTCTCGGGTCTTACAAAATGAATGTGTATGGTGGATTAAATGGAAGTTATGGTTAATAGTTAGTTGTGGTTTCTTGGTGAAAAAAGACTATCGGACGGAAACGGGGTCGACGAGAAGCAAGCAAGATTGAGCGAGTGAAGCTAATGAGTGTAAAAATGATGTTTTGCAAATTGAGTTTTAAAGTGAATGATTTTGATGTTAAAATGAAAAGTTTAATGTAAATGTTTATATTGCTAAATGAAAAGTTTTGATGTAAATGAAAATTTAATGTACATGTTTATCTTGCATCAATATATATATTATACTAAATTATATATGTATGCATATGTTAAAGGCATTATATGAAAGTTTAAAAAATGTTAAAAAAGAATGTATATGTAATTTTGCATTTTGTATATGTTGAATATTTTTATTATGCTTATATATGTATATGTATAAAGTTGAAAAGGAACTACGTGGGCTTTGATCCTCAGTGGACGAGGTACGTAGGCGGTCGGCTTAAGTCCGGCTCAAGCCCAATATTTTGATAAAAAAAAATGCATGGAATTGAAGAAGTTTGGAATGTTTTGATGATTGAAATGAATAAATGTATATATGTATATATTGTGTTGATTGAGTTGTGGACGAGGAGTCGAACAAAGGAAAGTTGAAATTTTGAAAATTAGAGTGTTTTTAAATGTAGTGAGGTTTATCAATTTGGGAAAATCAGAAAACGAGAGGAAACTGCAGTCGATTTTACGAAAAGAAAATCTAAGTGTTTGAAAAAAAAAAAAGAAGAGAAAAAAAATTACACTTAAGCTTCGCATTATTTTCTAAAGATATGTTAAGGATTGTAAAGGGTTCGCTCCATGGATTTTATTTATTTGTTTTGAGGAAAAGTTTCTATATCCATTGGAGTCTTGGGGAGAATTCTCCTCGGGTTCATGAGGTGTCAGAGATTGGGTCCTTCAACGTGGTATCAAAGCCACGGTTTTGAAAATGTTATAAAGATTTGAAAATTTTATTTTCATATGATTGTTTTAATGTTTTATTTTAAAATTGCATAAATTATTTATGTGATTTAAAATCATATATGCATTACATGACATATTAATTTTCTTTATTCACAGAAAATGCGTCGTCGAGGCCGACCCCCCACCAGGAGAGCTCCTGAGGTAGTAGTACTACCACCCAAGGAATATGTTGATGGAGTACCGCATGTTCCTCGCGCGTGAGTGACCACACATGCCACCGAGACGGGACCGCCACCACCTCACGAGGTCGTAGGGCGGATACCTTTAAACGAGATGGCTCAGCTTTTATGCTAGTACAGCCTTGGCCGTGCTTCTATAGGGGAAAGCTAGGGGCACCTGGAGTTATGATAGTTGGGAGACCGGAAAAGGCCGTCATGGTTAGAGGAAATGAGCAGATTACACCGGGTGTGCGGCGTGCGGATGAGCAGATGGTCATTTTTTTCTGCCTTTCTCCTACGGGACATAGCATTGGAGTGGTGGAGGGCAGTTCAAAGGAGATGCCCAGAGGGAGTGTCCTAGGCACAGTTTAAGGAAGAGTTTACAGATAAGTTTGTTCCCGGCCCAGATTCTGAGATGCAAGGTTGAGAGTTCTTTTAGATTTGGGCGGGGACACTCGTGGCAGTTATGGCGAAGTTTTCCCGGAGGCTGTCGGTTATGTCTATTTAGTAGGGCGAGTTTGAAGACCAAGAGGTTTTGCTGTAGGTCTTAGTCGGAGATTTGGACCACGATGGCGTCGGCCCTGACCATCTTGCCGGAATGCGGCTAGGTAGTAGGGCCGCGAGTTAGGGATAAGGGCATGGGTTTGAAATCCCGGAGCTACGCGTAGTCGAGATGAAACGGGTGGGTCGCGTGGGTGCCGGGGAGGTTCGATGCGATTAGGGTTTTTATGGATTATTTATGCAAAGCTTTCAATTGAGGTTATATTAAGGTGTTAGCTATTAAATTAGCGTGATTCTAGGTTGATTTTGCTAAGAAATTGAAAAGAAAGAATGAGATTATAAGGATTGTCAGTTTACAAATTGACATGAATGTAAATGGAAGTGATGTTGTTTGATTGGTTTTAATTGATTTAATGACATTACTTGAAATGTTTCAGGAATTAATGGAATTAAAAGTTGAATAGAAAATGAGATATGAGAGGTTAGAGCGGGTTTAGTGGAAATGCATTGGTTTGTTTTAGTTTAAATAAATTAATGACATTGGATGAATTATCAAATATAATTTGTTGAAAGAAAATGGAAGAAATTGGAAGAAGTAATTATGAATGTGTGACATGTAGGATTTGACCACCTTAGGAGAAGTATGGAAAAGTTCGAGTTTCCATTGAGTTTTAATCAATTGGAAGTGATTAAATGCCTAATGGAATGTGTTAGAATTAATGTTTTAAGAAGAAGAATTGATTAAGATATAAATGTAATTTTTGCTAAGGTGAAGGGCATTATGGGTTTTTCACTTTAAGGATGCTAATGGCTTGATGTAAGGCTTGCAAGATGTTGTCACATGAGCCTTGATTTAGTGGAAGTGAATTGGATAAGTTGAGACTTCATGATGAGGATGTTCCCGAAGCGGCATTCAAAAGTGCGGGCATTTTTGAGTTTCTAATCATGCCATTTGGACTTACGAATGCCCAGCCGCTTTTATGGATCTCATGAACAGGATTTTCCGGCCTTACTTAGATCAGTTTGTTATCGTGTTTATTGACGATATACTGATCTATTCAGGCAGTGGAGAAAAGAACATCGCGAGCACTTGAGGATAGTGCAAACGTGCGGGAACATCGGTTTATACGCTAAGCTTCCCGGTAAGTGTCCATTTGGCTCGGCGGTGCCTTTTCGGGGACACATAGTTTCTGCGGAGGGGATCTCGGTGGATCCGCGAGGTCGAAACTATACTGAATTGGAAGCCTCCTACGAGTGTTCACAGTTTAAAAGTTTTACGGGTTGGCGGGGAGTATTACCGTGGGTTCGTTGAGGGATTTTGAATGGCCACGCTGACTAGATTGACAAGGAAAAGAGGAACCGTTTTATGGTCGGGAGGCTAGTCGGCGAGTTCGATGGCGAAGGGAGATTGACCTCGGCTCCAGTACTTACACTTGATCGGGGCGGATGGCTGCGGTGTATTGTGTGATGCCTCACAGCGGGGCTAGGTTGTGTTAATCTTGAGAATGACAAGGTGATTGCATATGCTTCGGCGATTGAAGAAGCATGAGCGGGTATCCTACACACAACAGCCAGGCTGCTTGGCCTTAGTATTTGCCTTGCGGATATGGAGGCATTACTTATGGAGTGCCTTTATGGGATTTTACGGATCATAGGCTTGCGGTATCATTTCTGCGAAGGGCGAGCATGAGGCGGAGGATGGATTAAAGCGATCAAGGATTATGAATGTACCATTGAATATCATCACGGAAGAGGCGACGTGGTAACCGGATGCTCTTAGTAGGAGACCCATGAGGTTCCTTATCTCTTGAGGTCGTGCATCTTCCTCGACTCATAGAATTGAGGTCCTTGGGTTTGAAATTTGGGCCCGTAGTTCGAGTCTTGTTAGCCACATTTCATGTCGTCTTGTATTGATAGGCGAGATTAGGGAAGCAGTTCGGGATCCACAGGATAGTGAAGTTGAGGAGGTGAAAAGTAGAGTCACGAGCAGCGAGGATTGTCATTGAGAGAGGATGGTACCATGGTCATGGGACAGAGGTTATGTCTTAGGATGTAGGTGATGTGAGGAGAGATTATGGAGGAAGCCCGTTCTCGCATGTCACATCAAGGAAGTACAAAGATGTATCATACCTAAAGGAACACTGCGTGGAGTTGCATACAATAACGAGTTATCAGTCGATATTGGTAGCCCTTATGAGGCTCTTTATGGAAAGAATGTCGAACTCCGATGCACAATTTGGGATGATGAGGTAGGCGAAAGGAAATTAGTAGGTCCGGAAATTGTCCAAATGACTTGTGATAAGATCAAAGTTATAAGGGATAGACTGAAAATTGCACAAGACCGATAGAAAAGTTATGCGGACAATCGCCGTAGGGACCTAGAGTTCGAGGTAGGGGATATGGTATTTTTGAGGATTTCCCCATGGAAGGGCTTACTAAGATTTGGGAAATGTGGAAAGTTGAGTCCCGCGATATGTGGGCCATACGAGGATTGTTGAGGATTAGGAGGTGGCATATCGATTGGGTGCCATCTGACCTCGATCGCATTCCACGATGTTTTCCATGTTTCTATGCTCCGTGATACATACGGACTTCACATGTATTGGCGAAGCGACGGTGGAAATCACGGGAGAACTTAACATACGAAGAAGGAGACCGGTGCAAATCCTCGGCCCGAGTCGAGAGCAAAGTTAGCGTGAACTATTAAAGCTGGTGAAGGTATTGTGGAGGAGTCATACAATAGAGGAAGCTACTTGGGAGCTAGAGGCCCAGATGCGCCATCAGTACCCTCACTTGTTTTCCGGATGAGGTATGTTCCTTTCTTTTCTTTTGGAGTTTAGTTTATTCATTTCGAGGACAAAATGTTCCTAAGGAGGGAGGATTTTGTAACACCGGAGTCTCGAGAGTGTACGATTACATGATACTATAGGGTGTATAAAATTACCAGAGAAGTGTCATATTATAGTATTTTGGAAACTAAAGTAGGAAATGATAATTTGAGTAAAACCGGATTATGGTATTAAAAGAAAGGGTACAATTGTCATTATGAGATATGTAAGGCATAATTAAGTTAGAGATATGAGCCCTGTCTAGAATAAATGATTCTGATTGCAAAATTAAAGAGATAGGGCTATTTGCGATTAAAGAGAAAATGTTAAAATATAGAAATGGGAAAAACAAAAGCCAAAATCATATTTTTGTCTCCCAAAAGCTAGGGTTCACGTAGGAGAGGAGAAGAGAGCCAAGAGGAGGAAGAAGAGGAAGAAGAAGGAGGAGGAGAAGTCCAAAAATCGGGTATGTCTTTGCCTTGTAACCATAGGTAATTGGATTCTAGGACTTTGGCAAGAATAGATGCTCCTTTGAGTGCAGGTTTGTCTGAAAGAGCATGAACGCGAATGGATTGGGATTATGAGAGTAAAACCGATTGGGAGAAAATAAACATGGAATCATCAGAATTATATGATGTTTAAAAAGAATTGGTGGACTAGGTTGAGTTTGCTTGGTTTTGCACCCTAGGGTTTGAGGTTGAGGTTGTAGCGCTGGGCCCAGTGTTGTGGAGTTGTTTTAGATGAATTCCATGTAAATTCTTGAGGTATATGAATTATACAAGTTGTATGATGTTAATTGATAGCAAAAGTGGCAAGAAGCAAATATGAAAAATTCAAGGGCGCTCAGTACGAGGAAATGCTCTGTTTTCCTATTTCGACCAGTTTTCGTATTTTGATCATAACTTGCTCATTTCTGATCCGATTTGAGTGATTCAAGTTAATGGTTAAAATAGCCTTCAAGGAGAATCAAACATATAGAAATAGGCATCGTCAAATTCTGATTATAAGTGGCCTAAAAATTTACTCAAAGTAGGGCCATGTGTAAGCCACTGTCTGGTTCTCGGTACAGGAAATGCTCTGTTTTTCTGTTTCGACCATTTGTTGTATTTTTACAATAACTTGCTCATTTCTGATCCGATTTGAGTGATTCAAGTTGCTGGTTAAAATAGACTTCAAGGAAAATCAAACATATATAAATAGGCATCGTCAAATTCGGATTATAAGTGGCCTAAAAATTTACTCAAAGTAGGAGAATTAAATGTGTAGCCCTTTGTCAGTTCTCGATGCAGGAAATGCGTTTTTACTGTTTCGACCATTTGTTGTATTTTGACCATCACTTGCTCATTTCTAATCCGATTTGAGTGATTCAAGTTGCTGGTTAAAATAGACTTCAAGGAAAATTAAACATATAGAAATAGGCATCATCAAATTCTGATTATAAATTAACAAAGTACTCAAAATAAAGATTAAGTGTGTAGCCATGTCTGTAGTTCGGTTTTGAATATAGATTAGCCTAGTTACGTTGTTTTGGGCCGTAACGTGAGGTTGGTGGTACTCGATTTGGGTGATTCCAATTAGAGAAGAACCCTTAGCACCTTAACTTTAAAATAGTACAAAGAGATAATGTCAAATATGAAGTTAAGACCCTGAAAAAAATTGAGTAATACAAACAGTCCCGAGTGTAAAATTGGTAAAATGACTAGTTTGGCATGAAAATGCCATAACTTGAATTTGGATGAGTCAATTGGAATGATTCCAATTTCTAAGTAAAAATGGGTCATAGAGAGAAAAAAGAAAAAGGGATTTGAATTGAGAGACATTGAGGTCATTTGTAAAGAAAGGAGTAATTTGGTCATTTCCTTGGTTGCGTATTTTTAAGTGTGGTTAAATGAGATTTAAGTGAATGTGATGGTTGGGTGAAAATGAATGTGTATGGTGGATTAAATGGAAGTTATAGTTAATAGTTAGTTGGTTTTTCTTGAAAAAAAGGTGAAAAAAGACTATCGGACGGAAGCAGGGGTCGACGAAGCCTTGGCAGGTGAGCGGTGGGCGTAGTGTAAAATAGTGTTTTGCAAGTGAGTTTTAAAGTGAATGATTTTGATGTTAAAATGAAAAGAAGTTTAATGTAAATGTTTATATTGCCTAAATGAAAAGTTTTGATGTAAATGAAAATTTTAATGTACATGTTTATCTTGCATCAATATATATATTTATATTAAATTATATATGTATGCATATGTTAAGGCATTATGAAAGTTTAAAAAAATGTGTAAAGAATGTATATGTAATTTTGCATATTGTATATGTTGAATATTTTGTTATGTATATATGTATATGTATAAAATTGAAAATGAACTACGTGGGCTTTGATCCTCAGTGAACGAGGTACGTAGGCGGTCGGCTTAAGTCAAGCTCAAACCCAATCTTTTGATAAAAAAAAATGCATGGAATTGAAGAAGTTTGGAATGTTTTGATGATTGAAATGAATAAATGTATATATGTATATATTATGTTGATTGAGTTGTGGACGAGAAGTCCAAATAAGGAAGTTGAAAATTTGAAAATTAGAAGTGTTTTTAAATGTCTTCGCGGAGTTTTGTAAATTTGGGAAAGTCAACAGAGGAAACTCTGTGATTTTCTGAAAAATCTAAGTGTTTGAAAAAAAAAAAAGAAGAAAAGAAAAAAAAATTTACATTTCGCTTCCGCATTATTTTCTAAAGATATGTTAAGGATTGTAAAGGGATTCGCTCCATGATTTTATTTGACTGTTTTGAGGAAAAGTTTCTATATCCATTGGAGTGCCGAGAGGTCCTCTCGGGTTCATGAGGTTAATCCGGGTCGGGATCTTTCATATATTTTGAGTAAAAAGTTTTAATTCTTCAATTTGGATTTTTATTTGTTTTATTTCTTCTTGCAAATCTTGTAATGTTGTTGGTTCTTGTTTCTTATAATATTGAAATATGTCTTTCATCTTATAAGAATTTGACAAATTAGTTTTAGGCTTTGGTTTTGTATTTTGGTGTTCTAGAATTTTTCTTATGTATTTTGTCTTAGTTTCTTTATCTTCAATTTGGTCTATAATTTCTATTAATAATTCTTGATCAGCAGTTATCATATTTACTTGACATAAATAATTTTCTATTTTTTCTATTTCTTTTTCTGAATTAGTTTGAGATTTATCAATTTCAGAAGATGAAGTATTATTTTCAGAATAATATTCTTCTTCTTTATCTGATAAAATGTTGACTTTATTTTTACAATTTGGAGCTATATGTCCTTTTTGACCACATTTAAAACATCTAACTTCTTTTTTATTTTGTTTTTGATTAGTGGATTTTTTATATTTAAATTTTTTATTATGATTTTCTTTTTTGAATTTTTTAAATTTTTTATAAGGAGTTTCCCTATAAGGTTTTTGTTTTTTGAAAATTTGAGAGGGTGGAATTGACATTTCAATGCCATATTGAGCACAAAAAGAACCTAAATCTTTTCTAGAAGCTTTTAGATCTTTTTTAACTTGATATTGAAGCTTAAGTTGAGTACATAACTTAAGACCTTCCTTTTTGACTTCTCCTATGATATCTCCATAAGTAAGATTTTCATAAGGAATTGTTCCATTATGTCTTTCTCTAAGGGATTCTTGAACTTTTTCATTCAAGGCCCTTGGAAGTCCATATAGGAATTTTTCTTTCCAAAAAGAAGCTCTTGCATCTTCTCGGGTCATTACTTTTGCTAAGAACACATCATGATTCCACTTGAAATCACTAAGTGTTCTACATCTCAAATTTTGTAGAATTTCAGAGTTCTTTTCTGCAAAAACATTTGGATCTCCTATGAAATGTTTTGTTATAGCATACATGATTCTTAGAACAACATTTGCTCTCCATCTTCATTTATGCTATTACATACAAGAAATCTTTCTTGATCTGTGAGAAAATTTTCCCACCAAAATTTTAATGTGCCAGTAAATCCTGTTAGAATTAACTGAACAACATTATGATCATCTCCTTTCATCAAATAGCGAGTTCACATGTTTGTTGTGAAGGACAACAAAGATTTCATATTGATGTCATCTATATTCCAGAATAAATGTCTAATTATTTATAACTATTTTGTTTTGGTTGTCTCTCCTCAAATTGTAAATCTGGAGGAGTTGGTCTTTGATAAAAATTTTTGGATCTTTGATGCCAAGTTTTTAACTTATTTATTTGTTCTTCTTCTTGCTCGGATGCTTCTAAATTTTGTATAAGTGTCTCTGAAACAAAAGTATTTGTTTCTGATCCACTTAAAAAATTTATTTGATCTTTTGAAGAAGAAGAATCCTTTACTTCCATATTATTTAATTTTTGAGTTAAAATTTTTATCAAATCATCATTATTTTTGTTTCCTCCTAATTTTAGGGGTTCCATTGGTTTGAATAAAGGATTTTCTGATTTTGTTTTTTCTTTTTCATTTTCAGGTTTGTAATTATTAGTAAACGATTTTCCTTCAATTCTATTTAATTGAGAGGAAATTGTTCCTAATATTTGGTTTGTAAAATTATTTTGTTGTTGGAGTCCTTTGATGTCTCTTAGTTTGACTGGTCTTGTATCATCTTCTTTTGAACTTATGTTTTTGAAAGGTGAGGCAATTATCTCTTTACCTTGAGCAATAATCTTTATTTCTTCCAAAGGGGGATGGGTTGATACTATCTTCTTTTCATAAATAGTATTTGTACTCCATTCCTTTTGGAACATATTGATTTCTGCAAAAGGATATTTTATTTGATTATTCGCAGCATAAATATCAAAGTATGTAAACATAGGAATATTCATTTCCATTGATTCCATAGTTTGATACCATTGATTTCTAAATTTTTCCCTTTGTTCATTTGTTAATTTTGAGAAAAACCATTTACTTTTTTCTATATGTTTTGGAGATTTTGCTTCATTTCTTAAAAATTCTTTATCTATTTCGAACACATTCTCTGCTGTCATCATCATGAGCTGAGCAGGCTCATCATTTGGTGACATCATTTGAGAATATGTTGGAGACCTATCTGGAGAATTTTGTATATTTTGTTCAGTTCTTGTATATTTTAAATCTGGAATTGTAGAGGAATAGTCTACTTCTTCTAGATTTAAATTTGACTGAACATTTGACCTTCTGAAAGTAGTTCTAATTTCTAAAAAGGAATTAGAAGATCTTGCATAATATGATCTTGTTAGATTCTCTTTTCTTGGTTCAAAGTTTATTTGAACATTTCCTTGTCCATCCTACATTATGAATGAAGTTTTTGGTTGTTCAATTGGTTTGGTGCTAGAGTAGTTTTGAAGTTCCATTCCTTAGATTTGTGTTAAACATTCCCCGAGGAATAGGTTTGGAATTATGACTGTTGAGTTCTTTTCATTTGCTTGCCAAATTAATGTTTGATCTTTTGGGGAAGACAACAGGCAATTTGGATTGACTACTGAAGTCATCACTTTATAGTATACTCTGTATACTATAAGTATGTTTCTGGATCTAGGATCCATGTCATAATTTTGGGTTTGAATATTTAGAGTCAAGGCTTTATGAATGCTCTTATCGTTCATACAGTCTATGTCACGCCCCCATCCCCGATCCGACCCGAATGGCCGATCCGAACCGAGTCCGGGCGCGAGACTATATGCTGGTGCTGGGACTCTCATTGACCTGTTCTTTCTCAGAGCTGAACTTGTACTTGTGGTTATACAAACAATTTATGTAATAACAAAAAGTCATTTTCATATATAAAGAACACCAGAATTGGTGTCCTCGACATCTATATACATATCTGCGAGTCCCATTTACTTATACATGTACATTTTTTCTAATACAAAACATTAGAGATCGCAGGCGGTGCGGTGGCTTTTATCTCTGAGCTTCAGCTGCTCTACTGATGTGGGATGTCTGTCCTCTATCCTTGTCTTAAGCCTTGTGCCTGCACAGTTGAACACGGTGCTAAGCTTTAAGCTTAGTGGGAACATAAAAGCATGTACAACCACCAATTGTGATCCTAAGCTTATACATATGCATATAACTTTATATTACTTATCATCTTTACATTACTATCACATGTCACATGTTCTCTGTCTTTAACATATTTCCTATCTATACTTTTACTGTTGTCATGTGCTTTGTCATCTTTTACTTATCTCTATCGTTCTTAACTTCCTTATGCATTTCTATCATGTGATCCTGAAAATCTGCATCTCGTCATTTAGGTATGTCTATCATATATTCATATCGTATATGACTTTCATGATTATAGACTATATCATTTGTTATGTTCTATTTCAGAGTACTATTATCATGTCTTGTTCATGTAGTATTTTCATGCTGTTTTCTGTTATACTTTTCATATTACTTTCTCTTTTTCCTTATCTCTTTGTACTTGTTCGTATACTTTTAGTGTCTTCTCACTTTGGCCTTCTTGTATAGTGTATATTATCATGCATAGCGATTGCTCACGCTTCTCATAATACGTCATATATTCTCTTCATTTTCATTTGTTTTATGTTTCATGGCTGCGCTAAACCTTAGAGCGGATACGGGAACTAGCGTTTGTACCGAAGGTGCGCCTTATACCCAAGGTATCATCACTGTACGAGACAGTGACCTATGCCCGTGTAATATTATACCCGAAGGTATCATCATTTGTACGAGCAGTGACTATGCTTTCAGTAATATTATGCAGAAGGTATCCTTTGTACGAGATAGTAACCATCCATGAGGGCCGGGTATTTGTGGTGACCACTTTCGAGACCACGATCCAAACGGGATCTATATCATCGACCCAAACGGGGCCTCGATATCTGTTTCTTTATGCTGCATCAACTGTGTCTTCCCTATAGGCATGCCTATCTATCCCTCTACCAGGTTCTAAGCAGACAATCAATGTTATTACATTTTTTGTACATATTTCATAAGCATGATTAACTATTGTTATCATGATTGCTTATGCAATATCTACCATCATTACTTTAGTTTGCATTTGTTCTCATATCTGTAACTTCATATTACGGTTCTCATATTTCTCTATAATACATATATATCATTTCATATATGTCTATTCTATATCACATTTCGTTCATGTTTTAGCTACTCATATTCCATCTCTTCACTCTTGTATTCATATCATATTCTATCATATATTAGCATATAGCATTTGTATATAACCTATCATCGTGCATGCATTTACTCATTCTTATATTCATACATGCTTATTATTCGTGTACATGTATTCATTCCTGGTAACATCTTATATCTTGTTACTTATATCTTCATATACTTTATTAGTCTATCTTATCTTATGACATATACCTATACATTTCTATACTTGTACAGTTTACTTGTGCTTTATCAAACTGTTCTATCTCCCATAGGAGTGCAGAACCTAGACTTCTTCTTTAATACCCTTAGGTACCCTTCATGTCCAAACTATTTATCTTTTTATCATTTCTTATTCAGATACACACGTATAAACATTCGCTTGCTTGGACTGGAGAGATAAAGAATAGGCGAGACTTCCGGTACAATATATACCCGAAGATCTGATGCGGTACAGAGCGACGTGCACACTTACGTAATAGAAGTGTCGACACTAGCGAGTCTTGAAACGCGGTCGTATATGTGCCAAAGCACTAATCATATGTCTGCGTGCACGCGCGTGATAGACGCCGTAGCAGCAGTCGCGAAGCCAACGATCCATATATGTCTTGTCATTCAATATCCGGTCTTGAGCGGTCATACACTTACTCGTTTTCTTTGAACTTATCATTTTATTCTTTTTCTTCTATATTCTTACATATCACATCTACTTGTATTTGCTATTTATTGTTCATATCTATCTCTTTTCTTATCATGTATTCAGTGCCCTTTACCCATGTCAAATCTACTTATATTATTCTTGTTCATACACCTTCTTGATTTTCCTTATTTATGGACCTAATATGAGTTCCAATTTTATCATACTAGGTATGGCTGTATTCTTGACTCAATGGGCTTTCCATAGAGTCTAATAACACCCGAATCGGAGTTCGGACGAAAGAGTTATGACCTTCCGAAGTTGGAGGTCATACGTAGTCAAATCTGGCCAGACGAGCTGACCTGACATGGGCGAGCTCGATCTATCCTGGTCTGACATCTATCCTCCTCAGGTATATGGATGTATTCTTGACTCAATGGGCTTTCCATAGAGAGTCAATAACACTCAAATCGGATTCGAGCGAAGTTATGACCTTCCAAAGTTGGAGGTCATGCGTGATCAACCTAGACAGCGACTGGCGGCTTGAGCTGACGGTATGGATGAGCTCGATCTATCACCTCGGTCTGACATCTAATATCCTCCTCAGGTATATGGATGTATTCTTGACTTAATAGACTCTCATAGAGTCAAGAACACTCCTCAGTCAGACAGAAGAAGTTATGACCTTCGAGAAGTTGGAGGTCATCGTAGTCAACCTAAGGCGAGCCTTTGAGCCGGCAGGCTGACCTGTTCTGGACGAGCTCTATCTATCACCTCGGTCCGACATCTAATATCTTCCTCAGGCATATGAATGTATTCTTGACTCAATGGGCTTTCCATAGAGTCCAAGAACACCCAAATCGGAGTTCAAACGAAAGAGATATGACCTTCCGAAGTTGGAGGTCATGCGCAGTCAATCTTGACAGGCGACTGGAATGACGGTACGCAGTGACAAGCTCAGTCCTAACACCTCGATGCGACATCTAAAATCTTCTTCGGGCATATGGATGGATTCTTGACTCAATCAGTGGAAGTGGCGATCATATTTGTTCAATGGGTGTTCAAAAATTCCATATCCAATTCGGTCCCGAGTTTGGGACCGATCAAAACGGCCTCACGGCCTCATTCGACTCAAACATTCGTGATAAAGTACTTAAGGAATGAAAAACCGTAGGGAGAAACCCTTACCTCTCGGAGTTTGAGGAAACTCCCTAAATCCGGTACCCATGCGAAGCCCTCTCCGCGTAGAGCAGCTTCCCTTCTTGTCCCAAAGACTGCCGACAGTCGGATCGCGCGATATTTTAGAGAGAAGTTTCTCTCTCTCTAAAAAATCTCCATTTTCGACTACTGGATCAACCCACACCCAAATTACGTTTTGTCTTGGTTTAAGGGAAGAAGAAAGAGTCATACACTATTTTGTCATTTTTGTGACTTAAATCAAATTCAAAATGACCATTATGTCCTTCGTTTCGGTTTTGACATTGACACTATCTCGGCCGTCCATTTTCGTTATTTCTCTACTCCCATACCACTTATGGCACATGGTACATGTTATATGTGACTTCATTTGTATCAGTCGTTTCTGACACGAACGATGCCTCAAAAAATGTGTAAATTGATTGTCTCGAATTGTGAGTATGTACTAGCTAGATTTCGAGAGAATTCAACGGTGAAATCCGTTCATCATCCAGGATCTAGAATAAATTCCAGATTTTTAGCGAAATAACGATTTCTTGGGTCTTCCTTCCTTGAAGGAATTTAGATCCCGAGTGGGGATAATTACAATCACTCACGTACGTAATACGCGTGCACTCTACCATGCGTATGCTTGAGTCATTTAAATCTTAAGCGGCTAAACCCGCGTGCCTTCGTCCTAAGCGAAGGGATAGGTGGCCATCGTGTCCTCAGCTCCCGTGAACTCCTCCACTCCATAGTGGCCGCCGTAGAACCAACACTAGCCTTACGGTCTTTGCGTGCGAAACGATCCTTTGCTTATCTAAAATGCACTGTGGTCCCTCCTTGAAGGTCCCATCAGGTGTCAACCTCTGTTGTCACGTCCGCCACATGTTTGGATCTAGAGTGGCCCAGGGCGTGGAGATGTGAAACACCTCGTGGACACGACATCTTGGGCGGTAAAGCCAGCAGTGCAGCGGCGGTGCCTATCTCAGTATCTCGAAGGTCGATGAATCTTGGCGATAGCTTCCGCATTTGCGGGCGACCCTCCTCTCTTAGGCATCACCTTGAAGACATGATCTGACCTCGAAATCTAGAAGAATTCGGCGTCGCACATACGCGCCACTCTTACGCCGGCTCACGGCGGTGAGAAAACGTATGCGTATCAAGCTGCCTTCTCGAGGTGTCTCTAATCGAATCGGAGACTAGTGATGGAGCTCTCCCACCTCGGTCAAACATAACGGTGATCATGGCCTCCCGTCACAGTGCCTCATACGATTGCCATACGTATGCTAAACGATGCTTGTTGTTGTAGAGCGAATTCCACTAGAGCCAATCTCCTCCAGGTACGCCTTATGATCCGGAGGCAGCATGCTTTCGTAGCATGTCCTCTAATCCACGTATAGTCCTCTCAGTTGACCATCGTAAGGGTGGAAGCAGTAATACTCATGTTAGCATGCAGTGTGCCAGTAGCCTTTTTGGAAACTCTTCGAAGAAGTGTCGTCTCGGGTCTCTATCCGACACTATGAATCACTTGGTACTCATGTAATGGGACTATCTCTCGAATGTATAACCGGCGGGAATCTCAAGGCGAAGGTAATCCATACCTTGGTAGAAAATGCCCGACAGTGAGCCGATTCACTATCACCCGTACCGTCATGCGCCTGGCTGCGTCGTGGCAAGTGGTCCTGAGATCCATCGTGACGTGCTCCTTCCACTTTCGGCCACCTCGATAGATGGCTCTTGGCGGCCACGGTGCTCGGCCCTTAACCTGGCGACATGCTTAAGACATCGTGAAGATAAAGTCCTACGTGTCTCTTCATCGAAGCTCGATAGTATTGGCGGCGAAGATCTGGTATCTTCGTTGCCACGGATGCATGGAAAATCGAAGCGGTGAAACTCCTGAGAATCTCACTCTCCATCGGTCTATTTGAGGAAGCATTCTGTCACCGCTCGTGAAAGCCCTACGTCCCTGCGATGAGCAGTCAGCCGCCGTCACCCGTACCTGAATGTACCCGGTCACTGATGGACACTATCTCGGCGTCTGCGGGTTTCGATCACTCTACTTTCGATAGAGGCGGTGTAGCCCGCTAAACTCCCAAAGGTACCACAGTACCTTTGGTTATCTTTGTAGCCCAAGCATCCCCTGATCTCGAGCATCCGCCACTCCCGGCTATACTAGCCCAGCGCTCCTCATGACTTCCGGCCCGAGTGCGCCGGCCCTTAACATTTGCCTTCTGGGATGGAAATGCAAGAGTGAAGTCATAATCCTCCCAGGAACTCCATCCATCTGCGTTGCCCTTATTGAGTCCTTTGCGTGAAAATATACTTCGAACACATGGTGCGTACACCTCGAACTCCTCGCCGTATAAGTAGTGGCGCCAAATTTTCAAGCGAAGACTACATTGTAACTACATGTCGTGTGTGGAGTAGTGCGCTCGTGATTCTTCAGCGGCGAGAACCATAAGCTACTACCACTCGATTTGCATCAACACATCCCGATCCGGCCACGGTATCACAATACAACTGTACTTACATCCCTGACCGAGACTATCAAGATGGGAGAATTTGAAGTAAGTCTCACTTGACTCTGGAATGCCTCCTCGCATCGGTCATCCCGATCAAACTTGACCTCCTTGGGGTCGGCCTGAGTCGTAAGTCTTGCTGTTACGGAGAAATCACCAGTGAACCTCCTGTAATACCCGGTAATCCCGAGAAGCTCGTATCTCGAGAGGCCCGACTTGGCCTCTCCCAACTCATCAACGCCTCGACCTTCTGGGTGGCCGACACTCTAATGCGACACCACGTGTCCCGAAAATCTCACCTCGATGGCGAACTTCACTTCGCGAACTTAGTGTGATAGATCAAAATGTCATCCACGAAGACTACGTGGCGATCACAATAGGGTTGGAATACCACATGCATGAGATCCATGAATCTTTGTGTGG
Source organism: Tetrastigma voinierianum (assembly GCA_016808115.1). Lineage (NCBI taxonomy): Eukaryota > Viridiplantae > Streptophyta > Magnoliopsida > Vitales > Vitaceae > Tetrastigma > Tetrastigma voinierianum. The sequence continues at coordinate 539,086 of JAEQBH010001951.1, read as the reverse complement.
CGTTCGGTGATCAGGCATCATAGTAAAGTCAAAGTGCCACTTGGCGTCCTAAATATTTGTCTTAGGTATATCACATCCACCAACCCTCGGTGATGGTAACTAGTCATAGTCTATCTTGGAGTAGACTGGCGCTCCTCTCAGCGATCAAGCGAATCGTCGATCTCGGTAATGGGTATCGATTCTTGATACGTATTTTTGTTGTATGCGTAGTCGATACCTGGTCGAAGGGTCTTGTCCTTCTTCTTCGCAAAAAGACCAGAGCCGCCCCATGGTGAAGTTCTCGGTCTAATGAACCCCTTGTCCAGTAGCTCCTGTAGCTGGACTCTGAGTTCCTGCAACTCAACCGGTGCCATCCTATTCGGATTCATAGAGATGGGTGAAGTACCAAGGTGTAACTCAATAGAGTCCATCCCGCATGGAGGTGATCCGGTGCTCATCTTGAAAAACATTCGCACTGCTTAAACCACTTTCGGTAGATCTAAAATCTGGTCGCCTCGTCTGGGAGTAAGGCTCGCTAATGACCCTTAGCGTCCTGACACTTGGACTCGTATACTGTTTGGGGTAAAATGTCATGCTTGTCCCCCTGAAATACCACCACAGTGCAGATCTGGCGTGTGGCGGTAACCTCCTGCTCTGATCGATGCGATACATGGATGTCGACCGATCCATCCCGAGGATGACATCGAGACTACGACATGTCCATGATCCTCGGGTCCCACTTTGTGAAAGTAGAGTCCACGAGATCTCCAACTCGCAACCTCAGACATATCGTCCCTTGTTCTGGCCTGTCACTAGGGAACTCTTGTACAAAGGCTCATAAGATTCAACCTCTAAGCCCAACTCAATCCTGGCCCGTCGCGATGAATGAATCTGGCTTGCCGAATCAAATAACACTCCTTGCCCACGTAGGCGAGATAGCAAACGTACCACTGTATAAGCGGCTGATCTGGCGGCTCGGCTGCGGTGTGATAGGCGTGAACACGCTGAACCCCTGATGTCCTGCACCTTGGGCTCGTCCTCTGCCTCTGCCATACTGGCCTCTCGGGCTGCACCGTGAATGGGAGGTGCCCGGTGTAGCTCACGAGCGGGGCCCCGGCCTCTGCGGCCGGTGCCGCCCGTGGAGGAGCGTCTTTGTATCCTCTCACGCCACGCTGCTAGCTGGGAGCTGTCTTTGTCCCCGAGCCACCAGTTCTGTCTCAGGGGCGATCCCTCCTCATGTGTCCAGGTTGCTAACAATGGTAGCATGCCATGCGCCCGCGACCGGGCCGAGCTCTCCTCCCCATGTCCACGGCGGGATGGCCGCGACTCTGGGACCCTCGCGAACTAGAAGCTCTCTGCCTCTTTCCTAAACTGGAAGAAGACTGATTGTCCTTCCTCTTGCTACTAACACTCGCATCCCGAGTGCTCCAAGCATTCTCGATCTCTCTCTCTATGGTCAGGGCTGTCCCAACCATGGAATCCATATCCTGTAGGCGAAGTCCTACAATCTACGGCTTGAATGGACAACTTCGATCCATTCTCGAATCTCCTCACCTTGGCGGTCGGTGGCCACATAATTATCGACAAATCGGTCCCGACTACATGAATCTAGCCATGTAGTCCATCACGTCGTCACCTAGCCAGCTCACAGGAACTCCTGAGCCTTGGCATGCCTCGCAGTCTTTGGAAAGTACTTGCCATGAACAGCTCCTGAAACTCTGCCCATGTCATAACCTCTAAGTCTCTAGAAGTCTAGCCCATCTCCACGCACTCGGGCCTCGCCCTGCATTTGGGGCAGAAGCTAACCCGATCTGATCGTATCGGGGTGATCTCCGTAGCCTGGAAATGCGTTCTCGATATGCATAAACCAATGGTGCCACCGCCCGGGTCTCCTCCCCCTGTGAATGTCGGAGGGTGGTGCGCTCTGGAAATCTACGGAGGTTACTAGGTCCTCCCCCGACTACTCTTGTGCTGCTTTATCAGATGCGACATTGCAGACACCTACGGCCCTCGGCAAAGGCTGTTGATTAAATATCGTGGCGGTCGAATGTCGGTGGTGCTGACCCGGTACCGTGGGCCTCGTCCTAGATCCTCTGCCCCAGCCCTCTACACAATTAACATGGCAGATTAAATCTCAGTCTGATAACTCTGAGCATAAACTACGGCCAGGACACTACTCATACATAAATAGGTGTATACACATTGTCCCTTGCATTTCTGGTGTCTGAGGCAATCAATTTTACATTTAAAACATTTTTATCAACGAAAATTTCATTTTTGAAAATTTTATTTTTCATTATTCTCCAATACATCAAATAAACTTAGTAAAGTTTATTTATTTGATTTTTTTTTCCCTTAACTTTGGACATTTTGTCTAAAATCTCCCCAAACCTCTTGATCCAACACTAAACCTAGTGTTCAACCTTAAAATTTTATTAAAATCTCATTATCTACCAAACCAAATAAATTGAGCATAATTTATTTCATTTAGTTTCCTTTTCGATTTTACTCAGTAAAACTCTCAAAATGTTCTAACACCTTAAAAGTTTATTAAAAATTTTATTTTGTCATCAAATAAACCAAATAAATTGATTACAATTTATTTCATTTTCTATTTACACACTTGTAAACTCTAAGATTTGTTTTCCAACATAATAAGTGCTAATCACCTAAGCACCCAAACATCATAACATATCACAAACCATGTTATAAACATCATTCACATAACATACAACTCATGTTATACACGTAATCACACATCAAACACCATGCATGTAGTGTTCTATTCCCGTGATTTCCTAGGTAATCTCATACCTAAACTGAACATCAAACCACCCAAGTGGTGATGGCTCTGCTGAACCAACTACAGGTATTCGTATGCCTAAGCTCGATACGAATTTGTGAGCCCTGGCTTAGGGGTCAGGTGACTACCCGTCAACCCGCGAATACAAAGTGGATGTCGGTTGCCCGGTACCACTTCAAAATCGGGCGGAGTCTCCTTTGTGCGGGAGCTCTACCCAATCTGATACCTGTATAAACCTGTCCCAAGCAGTCCAATATATCATCACATGAGTAAAACGACCCACTTGGGCCCATAAACGTACTTTCTTAACAATATCGTAAAACATACCAAATATGTCCAATAGTTCTAGAGTTAATAATTTGCTCTTTATCTGGCAATGCTCGAGTGGGAATTCTAGCCATGTGAAAATCATCAAAGCCCTGTTGACTTTCTTCCGCGACCTCGGTCTCTAGGGCCCGAGCCGTCCCATAGCTCCTTTGTGCACGTAAAAATAATATCCTAAAATGGTGAGCTAATCTTTCGATGGTGGAATGCCACTAAGTGGGCTACTCTCTACCTAAGTGCGGTCTGTGTTCCCAGTAAACACACGTTCCAAGCAAATGCATGATCTGCTTGAATGTGCAACTCATCGTGCCCGAGTCTCACCAGAGCTCACAACACTCGCCTAAGCCTCGTATAAAATTATTATTTTGTTTGTTTGTGGGCCAATGCCGATGTGTATATCGATTGGGGCGATGCCAGACGATTGATGTGTTGTGAATTTACCCTCCGATGTATATCAATTGGGCTGTCTTAGGCGATTGATATTTTCTTTAGTATGGACTCTGCTCAGATAATTAACATTTTAAACTGACATAAAGCGAACACTACACAGACTCATCTCATGCACTCCTCCTATAGTCTAGGGTGTTCAGTGCATATGGAATCTTATGTATGATTCAATCTGATCCCCAATTCACATGTAAATATATATAAACATGCATATGTTTTCAAAACAATCAATTCACACAATCATGTCATGTAAATTCCCATTTCATACATCAAAAATTATGCTTCCTTTGGCTAATGATCAAACATACGAGCAATTCAACTTGAATCACTTTCGATCAAACACATTTTCACACAAAAATATATTTTTGGGAACAACATTTCGAGAATAGTGGAAGCCCTCGGTACTATTCAGGAATTCTAAATCATCGGTTCACTTAGTGAACTTGGGTTTCACGACCGTTCTGATATACATACCAAAGCACCATTTAATACATAAATCAACACAATTAACTTGGCTTGACCCCACCGGATGTAAACGAACCTCTAAAAAATTTTACAATTCGGTCCCAAGTTTGGGACGATCAACTTATTTCGTTCAAGGCCTCGATCAACAATATGATTTGTACCATATTTTAAATTTAACAGCCCGATCAGCCGTGGCGATCCATTTGTTCCAGTAGGTGTTCAAAAATTCCTCTATCAATTAGGTCCCCGAGGTTTTGGGGCCGTCAAAAGCAACCCCTCACGGCCTCATTCGACTCAAACATTAGTAAAGTACTTAAGAAGGAATAAAACCCAAGTAGGGAGAAACCCTACCTCTCGGAGTTGGGGAAACTCCCACAAATAAATGCCACGAAGCCTGCTCACAGCGTAGAGCAGCTTCCGCCTGTATCTTACAGGCTGCAGAGCGGTCGGGATCGCGCAGCGATATTTCGGAGAGAGTTTCTCTCTCTCTCTAAAGAAAATCTCATTTTAGACTCTTGGATCCAACCCCACACCTGCCCCGAATTCACGTTTTGTCTTGGTTTAAAGGAAGAAGAAGAGTCTTGTACACTATTTTGTCATTTTGTGACTTAAATCAAATTCCAAAATTACCATTATGTCCCTTCATTTCCCAGTTTTGACATTCGGCACTATCTCGGCCGTCCATTTTCATTATTTCTCTACTCATACCACTTATGGCACATGAGTACATGTTATATGTGACTTTCGGCACATCGAAAATGGATTTTCTGGCACGGCATGATGCCTCGGCGATGTAAGTGTCTCGATTCACGAAATTTTACATGCTAACTAGATTTTTCAAAATGATTCCAACGATGAAATCCGTTTCATCATCCGACATCTAGAGAATAAATTCTGGATTTTTTAAGCGAAATAACAATTTTGTAATCGAAATTACGATTTTGCCCTTTTTCCATAAATTGGAATTTCTCGGGTCTTACATCTAGAAGTTCAATAGTTTTTGTCTCAGATCCTATTGAATAAGTATTTTCAGAAATTTTTATTCTATAATCTTTTTTAAATTCAAAAGTTCCTATTTTGTATAGTTCTTTGATATTTCGTTTTGGCATTTCCCAATTTTTGATATACTGTTCCCAATCTTCTATAGAAACAGACAATTTGTTTTCAAATTGTTGGGTGTTTTCTTGTATTTGTCTAAGGTGTTCATCAATCCTAGATGAACTAGTATTTGAACTAGTACCTACAAATTTTTTGATGAAATTTGCCATTTCTATTCTTTCTACAGTAATTGGGATTCTAACACTTAGAGGGACCACCACCGGGACCACCTACCCATCACAACAGGGCTTTACGGCTGACCAACGGATACATTGGGCTGACCAACACTAACTATGGGAATCACAATTATTTTGAAAGAATATAAATCACAAATTTAATCAAGAAATTTGCAAGAACTTGGCTCTGATACCAATTCTATGCAAGAACCTTAAAACAGCCTAGTAACTATCAAAAATTTGAAACAGAGTAATAGTAATTTTGAATTTTCTTCAATAGTACGGCGGCGTTGTATCAAGAGGTTTCCTTTTTAAACTCCACTGTAGTGGGTTCAAGAGGTTTCGAGTTTCCAGCCTGATATACTATTTGAAGTTTGAAAACATGCATATGGAATAGTAAAAACAACTAAACAGTATGCAAGTATTTGAATCAATAAAGAAACAGTATTGAAATTTGAATTGAAAATTTATTGAACTTAGAAACTTACAATATTTGAAGAAAGCTTTGATAAGGAAAGCTTGTACAATGATTTGAGCAGGATAAATTTCTCCTGAAAAGTCTCTACGAATTTTTCCCTCTGACTTAGCTATCTAACAAAGGAACCCTCCTTTATAGGGAAATTTGACGGACTTCAATATATATATATATATATATATATATATATATATATATGTTGTAAAGACTGAAATTCCAATTTACGAAAAATGGCAAAATACAATTTGGTTAAAAATCCGTGAATTTTATTCTCTAGATCTCGGATGACAAAAGCGGATTGCACCGTTGGAATATTCTGCTTAAAAATCTAGCTATGCGTCGAATTTAGGTCGAATTACGAGACGATCGAATTCTGTGCGTTTTTAGAGGCATCGAGGTTCGAGTCTTAGTATAAAGCGTTAAGTGCGACCAGTCACATATATACGTACTCATGTGCCATAGAGTGGCATGAGTGAAATGATGAAATGGACGGCCAAGATAGTTGAATGTCAAAGCGGGAAAAAAGGACATAATTAGTAGTAATGGAAAAGTTTAAATGACCTTTAAGGGCCAAAATGTCGATAGTGTCGTCTCTTCAAAAATACGAAGTAACGTGAATTAAAGAGGATGAGATTCAGTGGCTTGATTTCTGGTTTAGAGAGAAGGACCTCCTTCTCACAGAATCGTGGGAGATCGGGCCGTCGTGATCATCCGAACAAGGAGCGCTCTGCGCGGGGAGGAAGAGCCTCGCTTTGAATGCCGGACTAGGAAGTTTCGACAAACTCCGTGAGATAGAGGATTCTCCTACTTGGGGCCTACCTTTAAGAGCTACATGTCGATGTTTCGGGTTGGTTGAGGCCTTGAGCCGGCTTCATTTGATCGGTCCCAAAACCTGGACAGTGACCATTATGGCACCCATTTAGGGCCGATCCATGAATGGGTAGCCTGAATTTGTTTGGGTGCAATGTGTGATGAATTGTGCAATAATTCATGTGTTGATGTGTGTGAGGCCGGAAATGGCCGTGAAATTCGGGTTCACTAAGTGAACCGATGATTGGTGATTTGTCGGGAATAGTAACCGAGGGTTTCACTATTCCCGAGAATAGTGTTCACAAAATAAATTTTGTGAATTAATGTGTTTGGTCGAGTAATTCAAAATAAATTTCTTAATGACTGATCATTAGCCCATAATAACTAATTTTGATGTGATGAATGCGAGTATAACATGATTGTGTGTTCTGTCACATGTGTGAATATATGCATGTTTATATATTGCATGTGATATAAACTGTAATGGAAGTGGCATCATGCGATACCATATACAGCGAGGGCCTACAGGATGAGGTGAGGTGCATAGTGATCAGAAAGAATGATTTGGAGGTAATCTAAAACTAAAAATGATCGAAGAGGGTAGTCCCATACTAAATATCAATCGTTTGGAGCGACATTCCAGCTGCTACATCGAGGAGAGCCAATCCCATAAATGTATCAATCGTGGAAATGTGATATATATACATCGGAGGATTTGTTCTTCATCCCGAAATATACCCTAGCAGTTTTCGGACTTGTTTAAGGTATATTAAAAGCTAAATATGAATTTTCGGAAAATGAAACAAAGACAGAGATTAATATTAGGAGCAAAGGGTAAAGTGGGCATTTAACACTTGAGGATATAAATGGCATAAATGAATAAGTTGATATGCAATTATGGAAATTTTGAAAAGATGGGATCTTGGAATTGCAGTATGTGTAAGTTAGAGTGAGATTAATAAGAGAGAAAGGACTAGATTGCAATAAAGCAAACTTAAAGTCAAAAATGGGTTTTGATGGCCAAACATGGCCTTAGAAAGATGGGATTTAAGACGGAATTTGAGGTCTCAAATTGGGAGAAACCGTAGAGAGAGAGAGAGAAGGGAAAGAGAAGAAGAAAGAGGAAAGAGGAAGAGAAAGGAAGGAGATCAAGCAAAAGAAGGTATGAGACTATGACCTTTAGTAATGGAACTACATGGGTTTAAAAACTTTGGATGGTTTCCATGCAATTGTATAGTTATTAGTGTCTCTCCAAACCTAGGGTTTTTCTGAGGTTTCATTCTAAATCAATAATCATGGAAATGAGTGAATAAAACCTTAAAATCTCGAACAAAGTATAGAATCCTCCCTTCAAGGATGAATTCATGGTTAATAGTAAGTAGATGAGTTAGGGTTTGGAACAAACCCTAACTAATCATCATAATTGGTTTGTGTATGGGTTTTAACCCATATTAGAATTGTTTGGAAGGAATATAGATATGTTTTTGGAAGAAAGATATGTAATTGAGAGATGAATTGAATAGAAAAGAGATTCCAAAGTGAATTTGAAATGGTTTTGATGTGTGTTTGAGGTATAGGAGTGATATATGGATGATAAAGCATGAAAAATGGGAGAAATTAACCATTCTGGGCATTTTCGGGTGTCTTCTACCGGTAGAACTTAAGTCCTGGTAGGACGATACGGTCATTTTTTGGCGGGAGTCTACCGGTAGAAGTTAAGTCCTACCGGTAGAACTTGTTCTGATTTCCCAGTTTCGACCAGTTTTGTATTTTGGCCATAACTTACTCATTTCTTATCCTATTTGGGTGATTCAAGTGGTCACTTAAAATAGACTTCAAGGAGAACCAAACTTAAAGAGAAAGTATTGTCAAATTCTGACTCTAAGGGGTCGAAATATTCACTCAAAGTGGGGCTATGTGCAAGCCCATTTCCTGCATCAGTTGATTATAGAGTAGTCCGAGTTGTTTCGGACGTATCTGGAGTTTCGGTGCTCAGGTGGGTGATTCAGTTGAATAGAGCCATAGCACCTTAGCTTTAAATGAATATAAGGACATAGTGTCAAAATATTAAGTTAAGACCCCGGAAAATTAAGTAATACAAACTGTCATCAGAAAAATCGGTAAAATGACTAGTTGGCATGAAAATGCCCTAACTTTAGTTTGGATGATCAATTGGATCGATTCAATTCCTAAGTAAACTAGTTCATAAAGGAATAAAGAATATATGAATAGGAGGTGTATTTCATAGATGTGTTCATTAATATGAACATGGGATTATATGATAGATATGACAATGAATAGATAGAACATGCTAAGGGCTCAAATGATAGGAATCACGTGTATTGATATGAGTATATGATAGACATACAAAAAGGAATAAGATGTAACACGCTAGGAACATATGATAAAAAGACATAAATGATAAGAACGATAGAGATAAGCAAAAGATGACAAAGCATAGGAATGAGAACATGTACATAATGATAAGTACATATATGAAAATGTGAATGAGTAAAGCTTCTGTAATAGGAATATAGCAAGTACAAGAATAGCTAAAACATGATAGAAGGTATAAATGATAGAAAAGATATGACTATGTAATATATAGATATATGAAAGGAACAAGTAATGAAAGCTGAGATATGAGAACTAATACAGAGTAAAGTAATGATAGTATATATGCATAAGCAATTATGATAACAATAGTTATTCATGCTTATGAAATATGTACAGAAAATGTAATAAAGCTGATTGTCTGCTTAGGACCTGGTAGAGGGATAGATAGGCATGCCTATAGGGAAGACACAGTTGCTGCAGCATATTCATAGACAGATATTGAGGCCCCGTTTGGGTCGATGATATAGATCCCGTTTGGATGGAGTGGCCACGCGGTCGCCACAATAGACCCGAAATCCTTTGTCTCGTACAGTGATAGTACCTTTGGGTACACATAGACAGAAATCACTGTCTCGTACGGTGATAGTACCTTTAATTTACCTGACCAGACGAGAGATCACTGCCTCGTGCGGGTGATATTAGTACCTTGGTACACATAGTTCCCAATCCCGCTAAGGTATTTCCAGGACATGAAACCAAAAAGGAAAATGATATGTATAGAAGTACATTGCTAACTTTGATATGAAAATAGGTATAAAAACACAAGAAAAGTAGGATAGTGGGATAACAGGGATATGAGCAGTGAGATGAACACCTATAATAGGAAAGTATACGATAGTACAGTATGAGAGTGAAGAATCTGATAAATCATAGAACCGAAAGATGAAAAAGACATAAACTAGAGACATGCTATGAAATTTGACAAAGAATAGGAACATTGAAAAGACATATAACAAGCGTGAAAGATGAACACAGGATAAGTATAGGAATATGTAAAAAGAATTACTCAAATAGGGAATACACCAAAAGTATAAATAAAGGAGATGCTAAAGACATAGAACATGTAATAGAAAAAGATTGGTATGCAATAGGAATATCGGATGATAAGGAATTAAGTTATAGAAAAATGTTTAGATATATATATATAATGCATATGTATAAGCTTGTGACAGTCGCCATTGGTGGTTGTCCATGCTTATGTTCCCACTAAGCGTAAAGCTTAGCACGGGTGTTCAATCCGTGTAGGTACAGGAGAAGAGGAAGCGAGTGCAGTCGATCCACATCGGTAGAAGTCGACACATCAATAGGGGTCCATTGGAAGATTTTTGGTATAATGTATAAGTCTTTTTGTTTCTTTTTGAAACAATGTAAATGCTGAACACTATTAAATATGTACATATATAAGTAATTGTATAAGTAATGGGACTCCGTATATGTGTATAAATTGTGATGGACACCACTCCGGTGGTAGTTCTTTATATGTACAAATGATTTTTGTTATTACTGAAATTGTTTGTGCACAGTAAAATCTGATGCATTTCCCGGAGAAAGAACAGGTCAATGAGAGTCCCAATATATAGTATAGATAGCATCACGCTCCGGACTGCGGTTCGGATCCATGTCAGATTCGGGCGTGACGGGTTCAATCCCTGAATAAACATAATAATTCTCATCCCGAGGCTTGAAAGGCGAGTATGGGGAGACTGTGAGGGACTCGGGGTATGAGATGGTCGATTAGACATTCAAGTGGATCATGCATTTGCTTGAATGTGTGTTTACTTTGGAGCATTGCATATGCACTTAGGTGGAGAGTAGCCCACTTAGAGTAATTCCACTACTGAGCATTAGATATCTATATATATAGATTTATATATCTATATATATATATAGATTTATATAGATATATCTATATATCTATCTATATAAATATATCTATAGATATCTATACATCTATAATGTGGCATGGCTTGAGTGTCCGTTGACCTACGAATCAACTCTTGGAAAATCTATCGTCTCGTATTCTGAGACCCGTATCTGATAGAAATGGCCACTTGGACCCCTTATCAACACTCAAATCAAATATACTGACTATATTCCAATAGTCGAAGAGTTACTTTATTACTCTTAATACAAATACATATTAAAATACATAATTCTAATGCATAATATCCAAAAACATCAAAGCCTGACCCGACTTTCTTCAAAATCGGTCTCTAAGAAGAGCCGTATTCTCGAGCACCCCCTGTACCTGAAAAAATGTTTCCTCGATAGGGTGAGCTATCGCCCAGTAGTGGAATCACCCTAAATGGGTTACTCCCCACTTAAGTGCATATGCAATGCTCAATTTAAACACACGCTCCAAGTAAATACGATCTACTTGAATGTCTAAATGCCGTTCCCATGTCTAGGGTCTCCTGACTCCCTCCCACCCTTACCTAAGCTAAGTATGAGAAAAATATCATTTTCAAAACAAAACTTGTTGTTCTTGAAAATAAACTACCGAAGTGTCGGTAAAAATATGGGACTACCCTCCGAGCCGAATTTGTTGGTGAGCTTTCCGAAACAGTCATGGTCCTCATCCCAAATGATCTGTTGTCCCATCTCCCAACCCAATTCTCCGAAAAATCATCCTGTGAAATTCTTTTAGCAACCATGTTCGTTTTTCAGAAAATTCATGTCATGCACTCACACCTAAATTCTAGGTTACCCAGTGCATATGAAATGCATTATGCCATTTCCAAAACCATTTATACAATATATATACCAATATATTAATTATGCAACATTCTCAAATTTGCAATTCACACCACATGTAATTCAACAATATGGATGAACCAACACCCAAATTGGCTAAGCGGGCAATTCACAATTCATCTCCAATGACCTATACTCACGATTATATTCATAATTGAGTAAATCCCACAATTTATCTCAATGGCTATACACAATTATATTCCATATAATTGGTGAAATCATATTTTATCTCCAATGGCCTATACACTAGAACACAATTTATTATATAAATTATTAAACAAACACCCAAGCATTTTACAGTCACGGATTTGTCGAATGAGCTCCGAATTCTCGAATTTCCACACTTCGGTTCCAAGATTTGGGACCGATCAAACGGCCCCTCACGGCCTCAAGCCAACACAAGCATTTACAAAACACTTAAACAAGGGGTAAAACAAGTAGGATAAAACCCCTACCTCACGGAGTTTGTCAAAACTTCAACTTTTTGGTGTCCACGTGTAGCTCTCATCGCGTAGATCAATTTTGCCTTCAGCCTCGACGAAATCGGATGGTCCGATTTTCGTAGATCTGAAAAAGAAACTAAGAGAGAAAAAATAATTAAAATCTCTCTCTCTCCTCCCTCATTCTCCACGCGTTCTCACGCCCGTTGCCCCTTTTTATTGATTTTTTTTTCTTTTTATTATTATTATAATATTATATTATTATTATTATTATTATTATTATTATTATTATTATCATTTGAATAAACGATTTCTATTGTCCCATTTGGGTCCATTTCTATCCCAAAAATTTTTATTTCTTTTTACTTCAATTATTTTAAATGAACTTTAACTCACGTCATTTCGACTTAGAAGATTTTCATAAAAATCTAGTCCGTGAAAATCCTTAGACAATTTATCACCCGAGGAAGTCGTAAAATATTACATTGTCTCAAGAGTCGACGAAACTTTTTCTGGGTCACTAGATTGCGAGGCAATTTAGGCGCAATCCGTTTGATCATCCAGAGATCTAGAGAATTTTCGGTTTTCAACCGAAATTACCGTTTTACCCTTTTTCAGAAAAATTGAATTTTTCTTGGATTTTACATATATATATATATATATATATATATATATATATAGAGAGAGAAGAGAGATATATATATCTATATACATCTATATATATAGATATATCTATATAGATATCTAAATCTATATATCTATATAGCTATCTATATAAATATATCTATATACATCTATATATATAGATTTATATATAGATATCTATATATATATATATATATATATATATATATATATATATATATATATATATATAGATATACAAATCTATATATAGATGTATATATATATAGATAATATATAAGCCATCAAATTATTTTAGGAACCCCTTTCCTAACACAACTTTACCCTTTTGAAATAAATCATCAAGGTTTAAAAACCAAATACAATAATCAAGAAATTCTTTTTGAATTTATTAGAGGAATAGAAGTTAAAGAAATAAATCAGGTTCAAGATTTTATTTCTTTACTTCAACAAAAACAAAAACAAGTTAAATTTCTTAAAAAAAAATACAATATAAAAAGACTGAAGAAAATTTAAAGTCAAAACAAATTTGAGGCTATTTCGAGTTTCCAGCCTGATATACTATTTAAGGTTTGAAAACATGCAGATTGAATAGTAAAACAACTAAACAGTATGCATATATTTGAATCAAATAAAAAAACAGTATTGAAATTTGAAACAAGCTTTTATTGAACTTTGAAACTTACAATATTTGAAGAAAGCTTTGATCAGGAAAGCTTGTACAGTGATTTGAGCAGGATAAATTTCTCACAAGAAAATTCTCTCTGGATTTTTCTCACTCTAAAATTTAGTCTGTCTAACAAAGGAGACAACCCCTCCTTTTATAGGGAAATTTGACGAACTTCAACATATTTGGAATCCGTGGATTTCAAAATAAAATTTGGAGTCCACACAGTAAGGACATGTGAACTTTGACAAAAAAGGAATTCTATCCTTCTTTTTGAAAAGTAAACAACTTTTGAGTCAGCATCTTGTCTTCTTTTGCAAGTGGAGCATCTACTTTTTGAAAGTTGAAGACAGCACGTCAAATCATGTCAAACTTGTCTCTAATCTTTGTAAGAGCATCAGTTGCATATCCAGTGTTTCCATTCTTCCTCAAACCTGTTAGTGGAGAGAAAGTGTAAGACCCGAGAAATTTAAATTTATGGAAAAAGAGCAAAATCGTAATTTCGGTTACGAAATTGTAATTTTGGTTAAAAATCCGTAATTTATTCTCTGGATCTTGGATGATGAAACAGATTTCACCGTTGGAATTGTCTTGCGAAATCTAGCTATCACGTAAAATTTCGTCGAATTCCAAGACAGTCGGAGTCGGCACGTTTTTCGAGGCATCGCGGTTCGGGTGCCGTAAAACGATTTTCGATTCGACGAAAGTCACATATAACGCGTACTCATGTGCCATAAGTGGTATGAGTAGATAAATGATGAAAATGGACGGCCGAGATAGAGCCGAATGTCAAAACTGGGAAATGAAGGGACGTAATGGTCATTATGGGATTTGATTTAAGTCACTAAAGGACAAAACTTGGCATAGTGTCTTCTCCTTCATTAAGCCAAGGAAAAAACGTGGGAAACGGAAAAACATCCGATGGCCAGATTTTCTTTTGTTTAGTGTGAGAAGGTCGACTATCTTTAAAAATCTGACGTCAGATCGTCGGCGATCTTCGGGACAAGAAAGGCTGCTCCTAGCGGGAGGGCTTGGTGGAGTGCCGGATTTAAGGAGTTTAGACAAACTCCTTGAGGTAGGAGTTTCTCCCTACTTGGGTTTTATTCCCTCTTTAAGTACTTTACGAATGTTTGAGTTGATTAAGGCCGTTAGGGGCCGTTTGATCGGTCCCAAACCTTGGAACTGAATTAATATGAAATTTTGAAATCAAAATGGTGCAGTAGTGACTGACCACGGCTGCTTGGGGCGTGAAATAGTATATTAATATGTTGAATCATGTAGTGATTGGGAATTAGGCGGGAATGGCGTGAAATCTTGGAGTTCCTGAAGGTGAATCGATGAATTGTGATTTTTCGAGAATAGTGTAGAAAGTTTCACTATTTCGAAAGCAGTGTTCTCAAAATATATTTTTGTGTGAAAACGTGTATGGTCTAGGTAGTTAGTCGAATTGCTCGTGGATCATTAGCCCAAGTGAGCTAATTTTGATGTGTATGAATCTGGATTTTCAATTACATGACATTTATCAGCGACGTGATATTATGCTGATACGCAAGATTGCTTACATATTCGTGACGGCGACAGATCAGATAAACTGCATATGCATTCCATACAGCACCGGAACACCCTATGACTATAGAGTGAGTACACCTAGCTCCAGAGAAAATGGCCTGGAGGGCTGTCTAAAAATATTTATTATCTGAGTGTATAGCCCAAATTTTCAAAATATCAATCGCTTCTGAGATCAAACAACGGAGAAGTCTCATCTTAGGTAGTCCACAAACAACATATCAATCGCCTGGACGCACCCAACTGATATATATACACGGAGGTCATCCACCAACAAAACAATACCCCATATTTGCGCTTGCTGCAGGTGCAGAGAATTTATACCTTGGACTGAGTTATCGCGCAGACATTCAAGTAGGGTGATCATACTCTTCTCAGCCCATGTCTGGTTTCAACATCACACTGACTTTTGTGCTAAGTATTGTTCACCTCTTGAGCAGATTCACCATCGAGCATTAGCCTCACCAAGGAGGGACATTCTTACGTGCACAGGAGCATGCGAGGGACCGCTGTCTTGATCGAGGATTAGAAGAAAGCCTGGTCGCTCAAGGATATACACATATACTGAAATGTTCCAATTTTAACACATATCAGATAAGAGGAAAACACAGAACTCTTGTAACCATTTGGTACATAGTCGATCCATATGTCAGTAAGGCATTATTTATGAAATACTGTCAGCCCACAGTTACTTGATTACTTTCTGCTGACTGATATACTGATTATGTTGATGCAATGCACGCTTACTATGGTGCGTTTCTGTAATGGGTCCACACAAAAAGAGACTCCTGCCCAGCCTCGGAGAACAACAACTGATGATCACTCAGCAGTTTTTCCGCGCTGACTCAGTTTGAAACTGATCCCTGGTTCAGCGCCACAAGAAATAAAATTCGACTTCGTGGCTGAGCTCGTACTTCTGAATATTGTGGCTTGGAAGATGCCAGACAACCATTATTCAAGCGAGTATTATGGTACCGCATAGTCATGCCTATTTTATTGAGTTAGCGCCCGAGTCACCCGCCATTTTCCCATCCAGCCGAGTCGAGTTACAGTCAGACAGCGGATCGGTCGCTGCACGATCCTCGAGGCAACCGAGTTAATTCCTGAAGTTCAATCTTTTGACGAAGATGATACAATACATCAATTCCGCGAACGGTTTGACCAAAAACATCCGGATTCTTCGTTTTGCAGGCCTTTTTCGGCTTAAGCTGAAGCTTCAATCCAGTTCGACAGATCAAATATTTGGGTTTGAGATATTTGAAAGCGCCCACTACTTGATTTTAATTTGAATAAATAACATAACGTTTCACGAGAATGGAAGAACAATGTTCAACATATAATCCATGGATCAACTGATACAGAAAATGAATATAGTCATTTCATGTTATTCAAATACCAACATTAAATATTCAAAAGATTATTAAATTTTTAAAGACAAAAACATTGTAAAACTAATAAAAATAATATCTGAAACCACTGAAATTTATATTCTTTTTCATCCCACAAAGTCTGTGAATGAGGTAATTGGGTCTTATGGCCAAAAAGTGATACCACATTTTTTAACATAAAATCAACATGATCAACAACAAAATTTTCGCCAAAGATTTATCTCAACTTTATGACGTTTCCAACCCCAGGTCCTGCCATCATCCCATTAACCATAATACATGAGGCCTGCATCTGTAATACTGAGAAAACCCAAGCATCCTTTGTGCACGTGAGCTGCACAAGACAAACCTGCATTTACTCCGTCCCAACAAATTCAATATATGCAATATATATCCAATACGACCACTCAGCCATAAACAAGACTTCCAATGTACATACCAACTATGTACCCAATAGTTACAAGAGTTAATATTTACTTTAAACAATACATATATATTAAACGTAAAGGGTTCTAATATGTATAACCACCAAAGCCACATCCCTAGCTTTCTTCATTAATAAATTTCAAAGACGAGCCGCCCTCTCGCACGCCCTCACCAGAAATAAAGGATCCCACGACAAGGAAAGCAAAGCTCAAGAGGAGATTCGCCCTAAGTGGCTACTCACCACCTAAGTGCAAAGGCAGGCAATGTTCCAAAGTAAACACACATTCAAGCAAATGCATGATCCTACTGGAATGTCTACTCAATTAACTCCAGATCTCGAGTCTCATCGATTTCTCTCTCACACTCGCCTAAGCCTCGATGAGAATTATTATTTTATTAGTGGGTAACCCTCCGATGAATATATATCACACGCCTCCGACGATCGATATATTAATTGTTTGTGGACTACCCTTCGATGAATACATATATCAACCGGGCCAAGCCCGACGGCTGATATATTATTTAGCTCATGACTACCCTCCGATGAATATATATCAAATCAAAGCCGCTCCGACGGTTGAGTTATATTATTTAGTTTGGGCTACCTCCGATAATTAACATTTGGGACTACCCTCCTACTTTTCTAAACTTGTCTCATGCACTCACTCCTAAAACTTAGGGCGTTCCAACAAGATATACTATGTATGCATTCCAATACGCCTAAAACACGCAAATATATAAACATTTAATATATTTACATAAATTTAAATCACACAAACATGTTATGTACTTTCATTTCTGTCAACAAAATTAGCTCACTTGGGCTAATTATCATACACGAGCGATTTAATTTAAATCACCCGACCAAACACATATCTTTCACAAAAATACATTTTAGAACACTATTTCGGGAATAGTGAAACCCTCGGTTTCTATTCCCGAAAAATCACAACTCAACGGTTCACTTAGTGAACCCGAAATCCAAGGCCATTCCCGGCCCATTGTATACTACAACAACTAATGCACAATTAACACAAACCCATCATGGTGAACCTGGTTCGTTTTGAGCAGCCACTGCTGCTCCATTTTTCTCCCAAAATTTATCAATTCGTCCCATGTTTTGGGATCAATCAAACGTGCCCTCACTTCCGCCTCAAACAACCGAAACATCGACAAAACACTTAAAATAGGAATAAAATCCAAGTAGGGAGAAATCCTACCTCTTGGAGTTTGAGGAAACTCCACAACCGGGTCCACGCCAGAACAGCTTGCGTAACGTTTTCCTTCGTCATCGAAATCCAACTATCCGATTCCTCGGATCTTATAGAAGCACTCTCTCTAAAAGTTCTCCAAAAATTACGCCACCGCATTCCACTTTTTGCCTTTCAATGCTTTTGGCTCTTAGGTTTAATTGAAGAAGGTCACTATTCCTTATTTTGTCATCTTGTGACTTAAAAAATCAAATTTCATAATGACCCTTATGTCCTCTTTACTGTATTTGATATTCCTGGGCCTCTACTTCTACTCCATTTTCACTCATTTCATCATACCACTTATGGTACATGAGCATGTTATATGTGGCTGGCCACATCGAATCTCCACACAGATCCGAACCGCGATGTTCGAAAAACGGTCGATCTCGACCGCTCCCGAAAATTATGAAATTTACGTGCCAACTAGATTTCGCAGACGATTCCAACGGTATGATCCGCTTCGGCCATCGTAAATCTAGAGAATTAATTACGGATTTTTAACCAAATTACAATTTTGTAATCGAAATTACGATTACCATTCCGTAAATCGAATTTCTGTCTTACATTCTCCTTTCTAAAAGGAATTTCATTCCGAAATTCGGGAACATCATTATCAAACACATGCATATGCAACATGCACTCTACCACATGCATGTAAACCGTCATTCGAATATTAAACGACCAAACCACTGACTTCATCCCCAAATGTTAGCGGATAGTGGCCCGCATTGTGTCCTCATACCCCATCGACTCCACTCACGTCGCCATAAAGACTTCACTAGCCTCACGCCTTGCACGCAAAACCCGATCACGGCCATCAACAATGCACACCGGTCCTCTCCTCAAAGGTCCCATCATGTTAACCTCAATCTATCCCTCAATCCACCTCTACGAGTCGGATCCTGGAGCATACTCCGAGCATGGAGACATGAAATACCTCCTGACACTTGACATGTCGGGCGGCACGCTAACCCAGACAAGAAGGTGCCTGGCAATCTTCCCGAGTATCTCAGCTGGTCCAATGAGCTCCCACGATGGCTTCCCGCGCTTGCCTAACCTGACCACTCCTCTCTTAGGAATCACCTTCGAGGCTACGTGATCACCAACCTGGAACTCTAAGGTTCGACGTCTCATATCCGCATAGCTCCTCTGCTGGCTCTGAGCCGTGAGAAGACGCCATCGATCGCTTCTCCACCTTCTCATAGGTGTTCCCTAATCGATCAGACTCGCTGATGGGGGCTCTTCCGCCTCACCCTACATAACGGTAATCTACATGGCCTCCCATACCATGACTCATATGGTGCGTTTCAGACACCCACTGATAATCAAGTTGGCCAGAGGCTTAATTCCACTAAGGGCACCAATCCTTCTACCCTTATGATTCAGACACATGTTCGCAACATGCCCTCTAACACCCGTATGTAATCCATACACACGTAATCCTACACGACCCTTGCTTGGTGTGTAAATGCTAACCTCTCCAAGGTCACAATCACTGACAATCCAATGGACCGCCAATCTAGTCAATGTCATGAATGACATCCATTTACCGAGCCCTTGCCAGCTCTACAATCATCCAATGAAATTTCCGAAGGGCATCCAACCTCGAGTCACCCCCGACTCCTATCACTCAACTCTCAGTCTACGTGACAACCATGTCCGTGTGTTTTCATCTCGAGCAACACAACTCTTCGGCTTACACTTTGAGCATCCTACATTTACTGATTCAAACTATGAGTCTTCACTAGACGTAGTCCTAAAGACAAACTCAACCCACACTCACCAAAAGCGGTGAATGACCGTACAGTGCACCCACACCCGACTCGACCCGATGTTACCGTGCACACGCACACAATAATGTCATACCGTGACACCCTATCCCGGGTCCACTATGAGCGTAATCTGAGAGGATCACCCACTACTAACTGACCTATCAGTCAACTCTCACCCTACATCCTAGGGAAGAACATCTATACTTGGCTTCTCTAAAGGCCTTAACCTCTAAGCCCAATTCCAATGTCGTGTCGGGTATGACAACCCGGCCTAGTTCTCAATTACTGACAACCCGATGGTTGTCAACTCATACATGTCAAGAATGACATTAACAACCAATATGTGCACCACCCTAAGGTCCGCTACGCTTCTGCTGCTTAACCCCGATCGTCTCGATTCGACTCATACTCCGGCTCCTTCAATGTCATCCATATTATTTAATGTCAGATATAACCTTGAGATTCAATCATAGTTCCAATCTCACATCATGTGGATAATCGATATCGTCCACGCCAACAGAATCAGTTCTTCATATCAGATTCGTTTCAATCCCACTGTCATTATCAATCCCAACAATCCAATAGGCATATCTTCCACTTCTTCCAATCCCAAAGAGAGTCGATCTCCTTCTGTCACTCACCACCTGATCTGGTTGCCTCATGATCTCATCTCTATGTCATTGGTCTTATAGATTCGATGTTCCATATCCACGATCCACCTCCAATGATACCGCCTATTCCCACTTATTATCTGCACCAATCTCAAATATGACACTGGATTCCAGACGACATTCTGTCCCAATCTATCTTAACAACTAGTTTATTCATGTCCCATCATTCATTGTCCTAAAATCTCACCTCTTAGTTAAAACTCAGATCATCAATCTTAGCTTTATACCATGTCCTAATAACCAAAAAACAATCCTGAAGATGCCATGTTCCACTTCACCCGTGGAGCAGATCATCCACTATTGTTTCACAAACCATTCAGACAGCTTTGAACAATCTCACACGAGGTCCATGAACACGCCCACGATTCGGTTAATCCAAAGGGCATCACCGTGAACTCGTAGCGTCATAACATCTCTAAACGCCGCCTTAGGGATATTCCGGCTTCCAACCCTCGCCTGATAAGAACCAATGCGGTTCATTCGGGAGTAGACTCGCACTCTCTCAACTAGTCAAATAAATCATCAATCCTCTGCACGGGCACCGATTCGATCATAACTCCTGTTCAATCTGTTCGTAGTCAAATGCACAATGGGCTGGCCCTGGGCCTCTTCTTCACAACTAGAACCGGGCGCCCCATGGTATGCTCGGTCCAATAAACCCCTTGTCCAAAGAGGGCTTCTATAATTTAGACTCCGAGTTCCCGCAACTCAACCCAAGGCTATCCTATGCAGAAATATAGAGATGGTCAATATACGTGTAACCCATCAAGTCTACATCCCTATGCGAGGTAGTCCAACGTAGCCTATCCGAAAACATCCACACATTTGCACACTACTCGAGGTGATCCAAGCCCCATCTCTCCTCCTCCCGTGAGTAAGGCTCGCGAGCCAACTCCGCTAACTCCATCTCACACTGACTCAGATAATGCCCTGGGAAAAATGTCATGCCTGCCCTTGAATACCACACGGCAATCGTCCCGTGTGTAGGCTAAAACTCTCCTATGCTCACAATCGATAATGATCCCTGTAGTCAGCGCCCAATCCATCCCTAGGATGACATCGAATCCTCGACATGTCCGTGATCCCCAGTCCACTCGTGAGCAGAGTCCCCGAGATCTCTAACTCAACCCTCGACCTATCATTCTTATTCCTCGCCTAATCCCTAGGAGAATTCACGCGCACAACGGTTCCCTCTAAGGTCTCTAGAGGTCCCCGCCTATTTCCCCACCATATATATAGTCTTCATCCTCTCTAGCCGAACACAATGGCCTAACTGGGTCATGGCCAGAGGTAATCTCCATAGCCTCTAACACTCTCTCGTTCTGCATGAACCAATGGTCTACCACCATCGAATCCTTTCCCCCTGTGAATGTCGGAGGATGATACGCCCTAAACCTCTGGGGGTTACTAGATCTTCCTGTCTACATGCTATACTAGCCTCGTGGCTATAGCACTACGATTACCTACAACACTTCGCGAAAAGTCCGCTGATCAAACACTGACAGTTCACTGCCCCATGGACGTTCTTTCACGCACTTCGCCTCTCTACTAAATGCATCTACATCGGGTCAAATGGCAATAATGATTCATGTAATTTTTATTTCACTCTAACTAGCAAATGCATGCCAATTACTAATAGACTCGATAACCCCGAACCGACTCGCTCATTTCCTATGGCGCTAAATTTCAACCACTCGATTCATTTATTTCAATAAGGTTCTAAACTTTCTTGTTCATTTTAGTACCCAAATCCCTAAGGTCATAATTCCTAACCTTAGCATTCACCCTTTTTCCAATACGCATTACACCATGCATATTATGTTCTACGCAACTACCGCACAATCACGATTTCAATTGGTAGTTAATCAATACAAGGTTTCAAGGCATAACTAAGCTGTAAATTTCTCGTGAGATTAATTAATCATACACATAACTCAGTATTAATCAATTTCGCTTAAAATATCAAGCTTTCAACGAAATTTATTTTCAAAAATTTTATTTTTGAAACTTTTATTTTTCGAAAATTTTATCAAATTTTATTTGATTTTATTTTATTTTTATTTTATTTAATAATTTTTTTTTTTCGAAATTTATTTTACAATGAACAGTGTTCATTTAGTGACTCAGTAAGTCAAACCGGGCCAAACCGAGCCGAGTGCACAAACTCCAACCGCCCAAATTGAAAGCACACCTAGCGCGCACAGTACGCCTCAGCGCACAAGGTCAGACGTGGCTCCTCGCTCCCGGGCTGTCGCAGCTGGGGGTGGCGGCCGTGTCGCAGCCAAAGATGGCCATGTCGCAGCCTACGCATTGCCACCCATGCGCTGGCCTCGCGCGCCCGCTGGCCACCGCGCCCCACGCCCGCTGGGCGCCTGGGCGCAAACTCGCCAAGGCCAACAAGGGCTTCCGCTAGCTGGGCCCGCGCGCCCATGCCGTGCCGCTACCGCTGCGCCTCACAGAAAAGCCTCGCGCGCTACGCCGCTGTCGCTTCGCACGCCCAGCACGCACGCTCCTCCGTGCGCCCCGTCGCGCGCCTCAGGCCAAGACGCCTCGTCGCCGGTCTAGCCCCTCACAGATTGTGGCTCGTCGGCACCATTGCACATGTACCAAATTTTGCCTGTCTCCACAACTAGAACATAATTTTTTTTTGTGACAGAATACAAATTTCCTCTATTTCAAAATTTCCTGCACAATCTCACAATACGCTTCTACTAGGTCAGAATACAATATTTCAGAATATACTTGGGCATAGCCCAAAATTCAATTTTCTGCACAAATATTTTTTTTTTCTTTTTCATTATAATTAATTAATTTTTTTTTTCATTTATTTCCAGAAATTGGAAAAATCACTATAAATCACTAAAAAAATCATTTTTTTCCATAATTTTTTAATACTCAAATAAATTTATAAAAATTTATTTAACCCCATTTTCTTAGATTTTACACCATATAAAATCTTATAAAATTATTTTCTCATCTCATGACCAAATAAATTTATAAAATTTATTTTCCTTCTCCAGTTTTTCACCGAAAAAATTTTCTCCACTCAAATAAATTTATAAAAATTTATTTTCTTCCATTTTCTTCAATTTTACCACTTCTGTAAAATCACAGAAATTTATTTTCTTCAATTCTCAGATCAAAATAAATTTAGTAAAATTTGTCATTTTTTTCTGTCTTTAAAATTCTCTTCTCACTTTCCAACAACCCAAATAAATCTAGGTAATATTTTATTTAATTTTCGCGCTTATTAATCGTAAACCCAAAAATTAAATTTTTCACCTCTAAACCAAATAAATTATGAATTTACTTTGTTTATTTCCTCGTTCAAGCTTACACACTATATACACTCCAAAATATTTTCTAAAAATATTTCCTTAACTCATCCATATGCTAATCACCAAGTACACAACATCATAACACATTACAAACAACATGGTATACACACCATTCATCAACATTCACATGTTCACACAATAACTCACAAAATCACACAAAACACATCAACACACGTGCATGTAGTGTCCTAGTGTTAACCCGTGATTTCCTAGGTAATCTCATACCTAAACCGAAAATCAACCTGCACACCCCAATGCAATGCTCTTTCCTCAACCACGGCCTAAGCCCAAATTCTTCTATCCATAGGTTCCCATAAACCTATACTCCACACCATACCACCTAGTGGTGATGGGATACCCAACCCGAGCCCTCAGGTATTCGTATACCTAAGCTCCACACTGCCGTGACGCCCAAACTCAGGGTCCGTTGACTACCCGCCAACCTCACGGAATACAAGTGGAGGCTCGTTACCTGGACGCCACTTAAGGTGCACCCAAGAGTCCCTCTATACTGCGGAGCCTTACCCGCCATAAAACCTCGCATTTACCGTCTCCAAACAAATTCAACAGTATGCAATATATATCCAATAATGCACTACTCGGCCCATAAACAAGATCAATGTATTATACCAACTATGTACCTAAATAAATAAAAGAGTTAATATTTTTACCTAAACAATACATGTATTAAACGTGAAGGATTCTAATACATGTACAACCACCAAAGCCACATCCCTACTTTCTTCACAACAACCCCAGATCGAGCCGCCCTCGTGACGCTCCCCGCACTGCAAAATAAAGGGGGATCCCACGACCTGGGCAGGAGCTAAAGCTCAAGAGGAGATTCGCCCCTAAGTGGGCCACTTCACCACCTGGCGCAAGGCAATGTTCCAAAAGTAAAACACATTCACAAATGCATGATCCTACTTAATGTTCACCGACTAACTCAGATCTCGAGTCCTCATCGACTCCTTACACTCCGCCAAGCCTCGTATGAGAATTTATTATTTTATTAGGTGGGTACCATGAATATATATATCAATTGGGCCGCTCCGACGATTGATATATTAATTGTTTGGGGATTCACCGATGAATACATATATCAACCTGGCCGCTCCGACTGGGCTGATATATTATTTAGTCGTGGACTACCCTCCGATGAATATATATCAACTGGGCCGCTCCGACGGTGATATATTATTTAGCTTGGGCCATCCATAATTAACATTTTAGACTACCCTCCGTACCTTTTCTAACTTGTCTCATGCACTCACCTCAAACTCAGGCAGGTTCCAAAGGCATATGGAATGATGTGTGGGATGCATTCCATTACAACTAAACACATGCAACATATAAACATATAATGATATTTACATAAAATTTTAATCACACAAACATGTTATGTAATTTTCATTTCAAACAACAAAATTAGCTCACTTGGCTAATTATCATACACGAGCGATTTAATTTAAATCACCCAACCAAACACATATCTTTCACAAAAATACATTTTAGAACACTATTTCGGGAATAGTGAACCTCGCTTTCATTCTTTAAAAATCAACCAATCTGCCTACTAGTGAACTCCGAAATCCAAGGGCATTCCTGGCCCATTGTATACCAAGCAAACAACCAATGCACAAATTAACACAAACCCATCATCAGAACCCAACAAGCCGTGGAGCAGCCACTTGCCAATGCATTTTTTCTCCCAAAATTTTATCAATTCGTCCCATGTTCGACCGATCAAACGGCTCCTCACGCCAAACAAATCGAAACATCGATTAAAAACACTTAAAATAGGAATAAAATTCAAGTAGGAGAAATCCCACTTTGAGTTTGCTAGAATTCCACAACCGTGTGGTCCACGCAGAGCCCGCCAAGGTAACGTTTTCCTTCGCCTTCCGCTCGAAATCCAACTAGCCCGATTTCCTCGATCTTAGAGAGAAGCACACTCTCTCTCTAAAAGCTCTCCAAAAATGGCGCCACTGCATCTCCACTTTTTGCCTTTCACGTTTTTGGCTCTTAGGTTTAATTGAAGAAGGTCACTATTCCTTATTTCGTCATCTTGTGACTTAAAAATCAAATTTCATAATGACCCTTATGTCCTCTTTTTACCGGGATTCATATTCGGCCCTACTCGGTCACCATTTCATCATTTACTCATACCACTTATGGCACATGAAAGATATCGTTATATGCCAGCTGGCCACATCGGTAACTCCACTACTTCGTGATCCGAACCGATGCCTTCAAAACGTGTCGACCACTCGCCCTAAAATTATGAAATTTATACAACTAGATTTCATGTAGACGATTCCAACTGTATGATCCGCTTTCGCCATCGTAAATCTAGAGAATTAATTACGGATTTTTAACCGAATTACAATTTGTAATCGAATTACGATTTTGCCCTCATTCCAGAATTGAATTTCTGCTCCATACTTTTCATTTAGAACTTTCAAAATTTTGCACTTTGAATATGCAATGTCATTACCCTCAGGGTTTTTGACATGCGAAATTTGAACGTGTGACGCCCCAAATCCCAGGTCCGCTACCACCCACAACTCACGAACATTTCATGAATGCTGGGGTGACCCGACATTTCTCATGAAAATCGGGCAGAGTCTCCTTTGTACGGGGAGCTCTATCCAAATACAATACTTGTATAAACCTGTCCTGGGAAATACCCAATATATCATCATACATGAGTAAACTACCACTGGGGCTCCATAAACAAGATTTTAACAATATCCAGAAACATGTACTCAACTATGTCCAATAGTTCTAAGAGTTAATAATTTATTTTATACAACACATATATCAAATAGAGAATTCTAATACATGTATTAAAATCATCAAAGCCAACCCGCTTCTTCACAACCCCAGTCTCTAGGACGAGTCATCCCCTCGCACGCTCCCTGTACTTGTAAAATAATATTCCTCGACAAGGTGAGCTAATGCTCAAGAGGGAATCGCCCTAAGTGGGCTACTTTCACCTATGCAAAGCAATGTTCCAGAATAAACATACATTCAAGCAAAATGCATGATCCTACTTGAATGTCTAATCCATCATCTCGCATCTCGAGTCCTCACGACTCCTCACTCGCCTAAGCCTCGTATGAGAATTATTATTTTGTTTGTTCAGGGACAACCTCCGATGTGTATATCAATTCGCCGCCTCCGACGATTGATATTATTTGTGGACTACCCTCCGATGTATATCAATTGGGCCGTCTCCGACAATTGATATTTTTTAGTTTGGACTACCCTCCTATAATTAACATTTTAGACATACCTCCGAACCATTTTTTCTTTAGACTCATCTCATGCACTCACTCCTATAGTCCTAGGGTGTTCCAGTGCATGTGGAATGCATGTATGTCAATTCCAATACAGTCTAATTCACATGTAAATATATAAACATGCATATATTTACAAAACATTCAATTCACACAATCATGTCATGTAAATTCTCATTTCATACATCAAAATCTAGCTCACTACTAATGATCAAACACGAGCAATTCACTTGAATACCTGACCAAACACATTTTCAAGACAAAAATATATTTTTTTTAGAACACTGTTTCGGGAATAGTGAAACCCTGGGCCACTATTCTAAAATCACATTCACTCCGCTCACTTTGTGAACTCAAAGATTTCACCGCCATTCCCGGCCCTATCCAAACCAATACATGATTTAATACAATATTTCCAAATTTAACAACCTGACCAGCCGTGGCAACTACTACGCCTTAATGGGTGTTGTGGTTCACATCAATTCGGTCCTAAGGTCAGGATCGATCAAATCCATCCTCTCACTACCTATCTCGGGTCAAAACATCTCGCAAAGTACTTAAAGAATGAATAAACCCAAGGTAGGGAGAACTCCCCTACCTCCTGAGTTTGAGGAACCCTAATCCGGGTGACTCACGTCGTAGTTCCCTCTCCGCGTAGAGCAGCTTTCCTTCTTGTCCCGAAGACTCCGACGGTCGGATTTGCCGAAAACTTAGAGAGAAGTCAGAGACTCTCTCTCTAAAACCACCATTTTCGAACTCACTGTCACTCCTCCTGCAAATTCACGTTTTTTGCTCTTTTAACATTTGGAGAAGAAAAGTCCTATTTATAATTTTGTCTTTTTGTGACTTAACTTTTCCAAAAATGACCATTTTGTCTTTTCCCGCTTGACATTCACTTATCTCGCTATCCATTTCATCATTTCTCTACTCATAACACTTATGGCACATGAGTACTATATATGGGACTTCGTCAGATCGAAATCGCTTTTATCAAGACCAAACACGGCGCCTTCAAAACGTCAATTCCGACCGTCTCGAAATTTAATCGAAATTTTACGCCATACAGATTTAGCGAGACGATTCCAATTGAGCACCTGTTTAATTTATCCGTGAGATCAGAGAATAAATTCGATTTTTAACCAAACAACTTCAGAATAATACGATTTGTTCTTTTTCCAAAAAATTCGGAATTTCTGTCTTACAGAATCCGACTGCAGATATACAAGAATAAACTCAGAGACTTATGTGGGTTTGGCGTATTTCCTGCTTTGGAAATGAAATACTTGTCATTTTGGAAAATCTTTTTTATTGAAATCACACTAGAGGCTGTTATATGATCAGGCTCAAGAATCTGGAGCAAAAGTCTAGATTTTGTATGGTACAAATTTATGGCTCAAAGAGCATTATGCTTAACTCGAAACGATTCAAGTTTGGGATTTTGGTATCGTATGCAAATAGTGTGGTTTGATAGTGGTCTTGTTTATATTGCCATTTTCCCCAGAAAATTTTGTGCGAAAATCCTCAGTAAAATATTTAAAGAACCTTTATGAATTCAATTTCAAAATAAAACGATAAAATCGCTGTTATCCGCAAAACTGCTTTTGAAACTAGATTTTGAAACATCTGCGCATTTCTTTGGCACTTTACAACTAACTCTTAAAAGAAATTTTTTGTTAAAACATCACTTTCTTGAAATTTTGAATGCATAAACAATGGCCAAAATTTCTTTTTTAATCATTAATTCAATTGTGACCACTCCAAATACAAGAGGAATCGACTAATTGAAATTTTATTTTAAATCTTGTTTTAAAATCCCACCATATCCTATATTCGAGGCATCCTCGTCTCTATTATAGAGTACAAGAGATTCCCAAACAAGGAAAGCTCTTAACCTGGGATTTGACTTGTTTGACTACCTGAGCATGCTCATCAGACCAAGGTAAAGGATTTTTCTTTAACCTTTGAAATAAAGGTTTGATTAAAATCCTAAGATTTGGGTAAAACTCAGCTACATAGTTGAGGCTACCTAAAAACCTTTGAAGTTGGGTTTTATCTTTTATTTCATCTGGAAATTTGTTAGCAAAATCTATTGCTCTTTGTATTGGCTTGCCTGACCTTGATAAATATCAAAACCTAAAAATCTAATATTTGTTTAAATAATTTGATTTTTGTGTGGTTTAGATAACTAATCCATTATCTCTTTATAATTTTTGAAAATTTTTAAATAAGTTTGAAATGCTCTATTGAATTGAAAAATATGATAACATCATCAATGTATACTATAGAAAACTTAGGTATTCATTGGAAAAATTTCGTTTCATCATATTTTGGAATCTCGTATGAGCATTTTAAGGCCAAAGGCATTATTCCCATTCATAATGGTCAAATGGAACTCAGAACAATTTGTACTCCATCTTCCGGTTTTTATTTGAATTCGCTAGAATTCGTATTTCATATCATTTTGAAATGTTGTATTATAAATTCCTTGAATTAAGTCTTTTTATTAGGTATCGATACCTAACTATCAGAAGACTTTGGTCTTCGAGGTTTATAATTTATCACCGATGATGCCTTTGCTTCAATCGAACTGGTCAAAGTGTGAGGTCGCTGGCTCATCACATCACGGGCGGTGGAGCCGAGGATGCTGTACCGCCCTGTGCCCGAGGATGGCCGCACGGGCTCGCGGCTCGCAAGTACTTCCAGAAACCAAGGTGGAAGGAGGGCCTACGAGGGCCTCGCAGCCCCGCCCCGACGCCCTAAGTCGATTCCGTCTCGAGGGAAAAGAGATGAATGCTTAGAATGCTTAGTATTGGCATACCTTCAAGCAGTGAGCTACTTTGGTATTTGTAGGATATCGATCCGCCTGACTGATCTCTGGGTCTTTCCCATCGATGGGCATGTTTCCTCACATAGTCAACCTAAGATTTAGCAATGGATTAACCATGGAGTCTATTTCCTGGTACTAATCCTCATTCTTTATTGGAGAGGTCCAACTCGATGATCTTTTATTTGTAAGCTTTTTCTTCCCTTTATAATAGATTTGATCGACGAGCAGTGACATCTTGGTTAGAACATTCCGCCTTCCGTTATCGAAGGATACGGGCTGATCAGAATGCAGCGGGGCTTCCTATTTTTCCAAATCTCGTGTTTTGGGGCCCAATGATTCGGCCTCCGTTTGGGCCGCTATGGAAGGATACATGGGCAAGGCCCCCATCGTCGACATCTGGGCCGGCGAAAGTGGTTGGTTTCGTCCACCCTATACCCCATCCGTCGTCACTCCTTAAAATGACCGCGTGGGCAAGGGCTGTAATTGTTCCTACGTCGATTGCCATTTCCGCGTGTCCATTCGGATTAGCCCTGGTCGCGCCATTAGCCTGACACACAACGCACCTCGGGGTTTCCCGCGCCGCCCGTCTCTTCCGCTTGATCACCCTCTCTCCGCCCGCCCCTCCGGTCTCTCAACCTTTATTTATTCGCGTCAGGCTTCGCCTTTCCCGATTCGCTGGGTCCCGGGGTTTAGCCGTGTTTCGTTTATACCGCTTGCTTTCATGTATGGCCTAATCGCTTCTTCATCTACAGATCCATGCTAGTCCTCCACGATGCTCATTCCCGATCTAGCTAGGAAGTCTCCGCCGCTTGATCGCTGCTAATCCTCGATGCCTCGCGGCGCGCCCCTCCTTCGTAGAGTGCAAAAAGGAAAATAAACCCGATCAAATATCCTAAGGGGTCGATTTACAAAGTCGCGTCACATGCCGCGAAAGTGGACCGAGGCGTTGGCCCTTCACGAGTCTATTTTGCTGAACGACACGTATTCTTCCCGTGTTCGTATATGGTCTCCTCGATTTTGACTCGTTACGCAATTCCGCGTCTTAATGGTGTTTTTTCGAGGTCGCATTTGATAACGGCCTCCGCTTCCACTCGCACTTTCATCAAACAAGCTCTTCAAAGATTTATCCGCTTCACAACCGGCCCCTAATGGTCAGCATTTTAAAGGTTTGGCCGGTCTTTTTAGAGACGACTCGCGTTCCTAATGTGGCTTTGCTCCCGATCTTTTAACTGACGCCACCGGGCCGAGGGGTTTATTTATTTCTAGACGCCCCGGAGCCCCTTCAAGGATTTCGAATCTTCCTTCTTCTCATAGACATGGAAAGTTCATATTTCTTTGTCGCGGTCTCCAACCGAGTACAACTCTTTAGACAGTGAAGACACCAGCGCATCTGCAACGTGGAGCGCCCGATAACCTTCGTGAGCATCGTCCCACTTTGGTTTAATTCATCTTGGCCTACTACTCCCGACCTTAGGCTCCTCTTTATATTTTTCGCATGTCGTCTTGAGCTTAGCGACGAAGATACCGTTGTCGCTCTTGCTTTGATCACGCTCGTCATGCTCCTACGCAGAGTTATTAAGGCCTGATATCCCCGCTTCCTCCTAGCCCGAAATCCACAAAATCTTCCGCTTAGTGGCCTTCGCCTCACGCCTCGGGAGTTTTCTTCGCCCACACGTGGCGCCCACCCGAGGAGATCTAGCCTCATCCGGAAGGATATCTCGAAACCCTGAGCAAAGAGGAGGAAAACATTCTCCAAGAGGATCACCACCCGCAACAAAGTTCAGATTGGGCGCCTTCAAGTCCCCTCATCCTAAGGCCCGAGCGGTCCTCGTCCCCGGTGGCTGAGAGATCTCCCCGCGGTTCCTTGTTCGCTCCTCTCTTCCGAGCCCACGCAGAGGCGGGGAATCCCCTGCTTAGGCGCGATCACCGCTGCGCTTTGCCCATAAATCTATAGGAACGCCTCCTTCAGACTCGCAAGCCATCTTCCGGGAAGGTGGCCGAGCCGAGGAGAAAGAAACAAAATCAAGGTCAATGGGTCAAATATTCTTTCATTCACGTCGAACTTTCACGGTGCCGCTTCATCCATCCTCAACGATTCTAATGTTGAGAGATCAAAAGAGTTGCCGCTGATGAGGCTTCGGGTCATTCTTCAAAGGATTCATTTCTAGTTTATAATTATGCTAACTCTCCTGATGGCTCTGTGTCGAGTTCTAATTTTGTGTTTGTTCTGCAGTTGCCACTATTTGAAGGGTCGCCTTTAAAGCCAAACCGAATGAGAAATATGTAAGGATCGCCTGGACCAGGCAAGGCGAAGTGACTACTTTGACTTCGAGCGGACGAAGTCAAGGACGAGCGCAAGATTTTGTCCGAAGAAATAGAAAGACTTACGATCTCGAAGACACTTCGTCTGGGCCGTGGATTCGGCCGAAAGTAGGGAAGGCGAGGTCCGGAGTAGCTTGACGACTGCTGAGGGAGAGCTTCGAGAGGTTCGAGATGAACTTCAGGTTCTGCAAGATGATTTGGTTGAGGCTCGTGAGGGGCCGCACCCGGCCCGCACGGAGCTCCAATCGTTAGGAGGAACTCATCATTTCCCGGCGAACAACGGATCTCGCGAATGGAGTTGCGCCACGGCCACCAGGGTTTGACTTAAATGGAGAAACAACTTGAAATGGCTCGCTGAGATTTTGAGGCGAGGTGGATTACTGAGATCGTCTTCGACATGAGTCCTCTTCCTCGCCGTGGATTTATCAGACAACGGCGAGGAGTGTCGCGGACATGACCGAACTTCATCTCGCGATGATATGGCTGTTCGTGAGGGACAAGGTCAATAGGCAATTGCGGACCAGGCCGGGTGCTCGGGCTTCGATGGCTTGCTTTTCGCCAGGAAAAGCACACGCCGCGCATACCCCGATCCGGATTTCGACTCGACCCTCCCCCGTGCCGATGGAGAGGCGAGGAATCTTCTGGCACAAACATCCCCAGAGCTTCCATACTCGCGTCGAGGCCCCTTCTCATTCTTCTTCTGGTCTGATTACTTGGACATCCGAGGCCTGGGTTCCGCTAATTTTATTATGTTTTTCTTTTTTTTTCCTTCTTTTTTTTTTTTTTTTTTTTTTTTTTTTTTTTTTTGCTAGACCTGGGGCCTACTACCTGTATTAACCTTCTTTTAATGGATACTCGCTCCCTGGGAATTTTATGTTATTTGCTCTTCTTTCGAATCATACCATCCAGCCGAGGATCTAGAAATTCAACAAGATCGCTCTAAACTCGTGAGATCGTTCGTCCCACCCAAATATGGTTTCCGGGCTATGCGATCGCAGATTTAACTTACTGGCTCAGTCCGTGGCCTCGCCGTCCGACTCGCGGTGTTGACTGGTCTCTTCATTCACGTGCCCTATTTGAGTTTGGTCAAGGCTAGGTTTGCCAAAGGTATGTAGTCGACAGGAGCTTGATTATACATGTCGAGCCGAGAGTGTCTCCGCAGCTCGTCATCAGAAGAGGCTGAGGAGCCCATTCCGTCTGGAAGTACAAGGAAGGGCCTGCCCTATAGATGTGAGGGAGCCTGGCCTCGTCTCGTGCTGAAGGGAGAGCCTGGCCCCGACAATGCGAGGAGCTCGTCTCGCCTATGCCAAGTGTGGGTGAGCTTGCCAATGTGATTCAGGCGGAGGAGCCCGCCTGCTTCGAGGCATGTAGAAGGGCCTGCCCCGATAGAGCAAGCAGGAGCTCTGGGTCTCGTCTCGTGGCCAAGGGAGAGCCTGCCCCGGAGAATAGCAGGAGCTCGTCTCGCCCGTGCCGCGAGCCTGGCTAATGACGGTAGGAGTGAGCCTGCCTGCTTGGAGGTACAGAGAAGGGCCTGCCCCGGTGCATAGTGTGAGCTCGCCCGCTGCAGGCCGGGCGGAGAGCTCGCCCCGAGCACAAGTGGAAGAGGCTCGCCCCGCTATGTTGGAAGGGAGAGCTTCGCTGAGATTTGTAGGAGGAGCCTGCCTGCTCGAGGTGGCCGCAGGCGGCTCTCCTGATGTATAGCAGAGCTCGTCAGCTTCGCGGCTGGGCGTGAGAGCTTCACAATGGATCTCTGGCAGGGAGGAGCGCCTGCTTCGAGGTGGCACAGAGAAGGGCCTCCGTCCCGATGGGAGTAGTAGGAGCTCATTCGCCCGTGTTGAAGGGAGAGCTCGCCCCGGAGCAACAGTAGGAGCTCGTCTCGCCTGCTAGCGTGGGAGAGCTCGGCCAATGTGGATTCTGCAGGAGGAGCCTGCCTGCTTTGAGGTATGCAGGAAGTGGCTCGCCCCGAGCTGCATGCGAGGAGCTCGTCTCGTCGTGCTGAAGGGAGAGCTCTGCCCCGATGGGCCAGTAGAGCCTGCCTCGTCAAGCAGCGGGAGTTCGCCACTGTGATTTGCAGGAGGAGCCCGCCTGCTTGAGGTACAGAGGAAGGGCTCGCCTCGACTGTGAGCAGTGAGCTTCGTCAGTCATGGCCAAGGGGAGAGCTCGCCCCGAATAGTAGAGCTCGTCCCGTCGTAAGGAAGGGAGAGTCATTGCCGTGGATGGTGTGAGGAGTCTGGCCTGCTTGAGGTACAGAGAAGGGCCTATCTCGGCGTATAGTAGGAGCTCGTCTGGTCAGGCTTTGGGCGGAGAGCTCGCCCCCGATACTGGGTGAGCTTCGTCTCGTCGTGGCCAAGTGGAGAGCTCTGCAGTGAGATTTCAGAGGGAGGAGCCCGTCTGCTTGAGGTACGAAGGGCTTCGCCCGAGCAGATAGTAGGAGCTCGGTCTCGCTCGTTGAAGGGAGACTTCGCTCCCGACAATGCAGGGAGCCTGGGTCTCGCCCGTGTCGGGCGGAGAGCTCGTCGGCTGAGATTTATGTGGAGGAGCCCGTCTCGCTTCGAGGTACGCAGAAGGCTCGTCCCGGCTGTGAGCAGGCAGGAGCTCGTCCGCTTGTGCTGGAAGGGAGAGCCTGCCCCGGAGCAACAGTAGGAGCTCATTCCCCGTGCCGGGGCGGAGAGCTCACACCGTGATTCGGGCAGTGGTGAGCCCACCAAGCCGAGGTACGTAGAAGGGCCTGCCCCGGAGCAGATAGTAGGAGCCTCATTCCGGCCGTGTTGAAGGGATAGCTCATCCCGATAAATAGCAGGAGCCTGGGCCCGCCCGTGCTGGGCGGGAGAGCCTGCCGGCTGAGATTCAGAGGAGGAGCCCGCCAGGCTCGAGGTACGTAGCGGGCCTGCCCCGACAGATAGTAGAGCCTGCCCGCTCAGGCCAAGGGAGAGCCTCGCCTGGGACATATAGTAGGAGCCTCGTCTCGCCCGTGCTGAAGGGAGAGCTCGTCAACGTGGATTTGGCAGGAGGAGCCCGTCTGCTTCGAGGTACGTAGAAGGGCCTGGCCTCATAGATAAGGTAGAGCTCGCTCGCCGTGTCGGCGGGAGAGCTCGCTGCAGCGAGCAATCGCCACAACGCACGGCGCACCGTGAAGGACCGCTTGCAGAGAATCCATCTTGTGGGGAGAGATGCTTCGTATGAAGAAGCGCTTTATGAGAGGAGCCGTTTCGTGTGTCCTTCAGTTATTGAAAAGGTGCGAACCGCGACGTCGGGATCGACGGGGAATCTGGAACTGGCCAGGTATGCCTTCAAGCCCGTAAATAGGTTCCGCGGCTCGTACCTCACGCCAAGATTTCGCCTATATCAAGTGATGAAGTTTGTAGAAGATGGATGCTTGACGCTCTACGCTCTTCTAGTTCCTCCGATGCCTCCTGACCGGCTTTTCAATTCCTCCGCGCTGGGAGCTGGGTTTTCCCTAGTTTCCCTTTATAGAGTATGTTATTCCCAGCTTTTGGCTAGGGAATGCTGGGCCCTATGGTGGGGATGGTGCATCCTCAGACCTCACTCCCTGCTCTCTTTCTTCCTTCCTCTCTCCTCGCTATAACCCTCCCATTTCCCTTTTCTTTCTTCCTTTCTATCTCCACCGCTCTCATCCCAGCTTCTTCTTCTCCCTCTCCTCCGTCCCCATCCTTTCTCCTCTTTCTCCTCCTTCTTGTCTTCTTCCCATTGTGTCTTTCTCCTTCACCCCCTTCCTTTTTTTTCCTTTTGAGGGTATTGCTTGTACTGAGTGCATTAAGGGAATTGTTTTCAGGACCTATGCTTCTTTATGACGTAATCGAGACACCATCGATTGTATCCAACCATGACTTGAAATAAAGATGTACTTTTATTTCATGATTTCCATTGTATATATATATATACATATATATATATATATATTTTGATGCCTTACATGCCTTAAACTGCTTGAGACATCCTAATAAAACAACCAAAGGCTCCCTTGTCACCTAGGAATCATAAGGCCTATCGCGAACCGAGGCCTACCGATAAAAGCGCTTTAAGATGCCCATCCCATGTATGTCAGAAGATTTTTCCTTCCTCCGTCGAGCTCACTGGTCTCTGGCCCGATCGACCCGAGATATAACATATGGCCCTCCCAATTAGGCCTGGGGCCTTCCCACAAGGCCGGATTTTCCTCGCGGCAGCCAAGACCAACCTCCGACACGTAACTTCTCGGGGCCCGACTCTCTGTTGTAGTGCCTAGCTGTCTTCCTTTGGCATTCCTCCCCGGTACGGCCGGCTGAACATGCCTCACGCTTTTCATCCAGAGCTCTGTCTCACGCAGGCCTCATCAAGCTTGTTCCTCCGAGGCTAGCTCGACTCAGAGACTTTACTCTAACTTCAACAGGGGCTACTGCTTCTGTGCCAAAAGCTAGGGCAAATGGAGTCTCCCTGCCAGTGGATTCTCGTGTCGTCCCATGTGCCCATAGTACTCAGGGAGGTATTCACCCAACTCCCTCGTATCTTCCACCTGGTTTTCATGCCTCTGGTGGTTCCGACTAAGTGACTTCCGGGCCTCGTCGACCATCAGGTGAGCCGGCGATGAATAGTAATTTTAATCCCGAGCTCAAGACAAAAGTCCCCGAATTTTATGCGACAAACCAAGCCTGCTATCCGGCACTGGCGATCCCGATACCAACCGCATATGATCGTCGCCATACGGTTGCGTATCTTCTCGCTTCCAGGATTGTGGCTAAGGGCTCACAAATTTCACTTGGTGAAATAATCTACCGAACGATTATAAATTTCCATCGCCTTGCCAATGGGCAAGGGCCCCAATACGTCCAACCCCCACCGCCGGAGCGGCTGTAATGCGATTGACGCGAGGTCTCCTACTGGGAGGCGTGATATTTTTAATGTTCCAGCGTATCGGATCTTTTGACCAGTTATCAGATCTGAAAGCATTTCTTGTGGGCCAATAGTATCCCGCTCTCAAAACTTTCCCCACAATGTTCGAGTCTGAGTATGGTTCCCCAGATATGCTCGTGCACTTCTCTTAGCACGTATTCGTTGTCTTCTCCTCGATGCATTTTAGGAAAGGTGAATCCCCTCGTCAGAGGCTCTCCCCAGGATCGCAACTCGGATGATCTCACTCTTACTCTAGCCGCTCCTTCGGGTCACTGCACACCTTGGCCATTACATCCCAAATAGGTCCATCCAGCTGGGTACCCACCAATGGGCGACTTCATTATGCCGCAGCGGTCACCTAGAGGCTCGCGAGGTATTCACTGGTTGATTCCCAATGTCTTCATGCCTAGCGCTTTTGCCAAAGCGTCAAGACGAATTCTCCATTCGGGGACGTATTTGATTCGAACCGATACAAACTTTTTTAATAAATCACTGACTTCTATAAGATATAGAATCATCTTCTCGCCAGCCTCGTATGTGCTCTATCCGTCTGACTACTTCGCCGGAGTCGCATGACCTGAACATCGACCTCAATGAATTGATGAGGACGAGGTCTCCATTACGTCGTATTCCCGCCATTGTCGGGAGGCTGCAACCCAAAACCCGAGCGCATACTCAATGCCTATATCCGGTGAGGCTCAAAGACAAGCCTCTTCCGCTTCCTTGCGCATTCGAGGCCCATCCACAGAGAGCTCCATATGGGGAGGTCGCCCTTGATCAGCGGCTCTGGCAAGCTCTACCGGCGAATTCCACACCTAAATCAAGCAAAGATATGTCCTATGGTCAAGTTGCTTTTACCTTGATAAACAATTCAGCTTTCAAATTTCATGGCCCATTTCCCATCAACCTCCCAGACCTCCTCCGGTTTATGTAACACCCGCTCATGGGGTATCTTGGCCTGGGACTTCTGTTTGTGTGAGTCCGAAATAAGGACGGTCTCCGGAAATAGCACACAGCTAGCACACTTTTCCATTTTCTGATACTCCCGGGTCCGCCGTGGCTCGACCGCAAAGAGGCAAACCGGTGCCGTACCCGCCTTGACTCCCGACGAGCACCGCGCTCAGTTGAAAAACTGGAGCACGTCAAATACAATGTGAGGAGTTCTCCTTCATCTGCCTACTAGAATCGGGGCGCGAGCCTGGCATGTTTTCAAGGTTACGAACGCTTCTTCACATTTCTCATCCTGACAAAGGCTTCTTCAAAACTTGGAAGAAAGGTTGCATCTTCGCCACTTGCCCCGACACGACCGACTTAGAGCCGCGATCTCCCGCGGCATCAAGTTGTATCTCCTTTATCCCCGATGGCGATGGCATGTCAAGCAATGCTTTTATTTTATCCGGATTTGCTTCAATTCCCCTGTGGTTGACTATGAAGCCCAGAAATTTTCCCGCTGACACGCCGAAGGCGCATTTCGCCCGATTCAGCTTCATATTATAATCCCTCAAGATCTGGAACGTCTCGGAGAGGTGAGCGATGTGGATACCCACAGAGCGACTTACCAAAGATGTCGTTTCCATGATATTTCCATCGCTAAAAATTCCATCTCATTAAACATCCGCTCACTAACCTTTGGTAGGTTACCCTCGCATTCAGCCCAATGGCATTACTCATAGTCAGTGAGAGGTCCTCTCAGGCGTGCTGATTTAATGACGCCTTCTCCCCGGTCACCGGGTCCACGCTTATCCGTTATAATCGGAGAACGATCCATGAAGCCAAGGAGCCATGGCCTCGTCAGGGCATCACTATATGGTCATCTTTTGGCAGAGGGAAGTCAAGTCTTTCGCATGCTTTGTTTATATCGGTGAAATCATAATACAAAGAGTCATTGTTTCATATTCAGCTTTGACGAAGCACAACATCACAACCACTGGGTATTCTACCTCCCCGATTGCCCCCGCTGAGGAGCTTGCCGACCTCTTCGCTGATGGCCTTCGTCTCTCTCGTGCGAACTCTCCGCTTTTGCTTAACCGCTTCGATGGGTTGGTGTTCGCTTTATGAGTGATGACCGGGTCGATGCCACGGCGTCACCGTCTATGGGCATGTCCCCTGCTCGCCTTAAGAACTCGTGTGAGGAGGTCTTTGAGGGCCTTCGCTAATTTAGAGCCGATATAGGCAAGATGCTCGTGGTCGCCATCCAATGTTATCGGGTTCCACTTTTCACTGAGGCTCGGCCGGTGTGAACACTTCATCACGCATATCAAGCCTCAATGCATGCTCATTGTCGCATCGCTTTTTGTTTCATGTGAGGCTGTAACATTCTCGTACACTACCGACGAACCGCCCCAACACCGCTTATCACGGAATTTGATTACCGCATGGTATACGAGGGGATGGCTTTATCGCTGAGGGCCCGCTCAAAGAACATGTTATAGGATGACAAGGCCAAACTATGAGAAACTCGCCGGCCGCCGTTGTTGCAAGTGGTTCTCAAGGTTAGCACCACTTGATTCCATCCCAATGGTAACACCTTTCTCCCTCGAAACCCACGAGATGAGTGCTGACGGTGTTCTAGCTTTCTTCCAATTCCCATTTTGTCGGCTATCATGAAAATGATGTCGGCCGAGTCCCCGTTGTCTACTGTGACCGACGGACCGTCAGATTTGCCACGACGCGCTGATTACCGTTGGTCGTCAGCGGGGGTGCCGACAATTCTTCCAAGTCCGAGCCTGAGAATGTGATGACGTTGTCGCACTGGGCGCACTTATTACCGACCGCATTTCCCATGTCCGCCGATCTTATGTCGCAAGTAGCCTTCCGAGTCGAACTAGATTCTCCTCCTCCAGCAACCACCCGACACGTGGATTTCTGCGGGTTGCTGAGCGCCGGGTCGCCGCCCACGAGGTGGTGGCCGACGGACTGTTCTGCTCGGTCTAGCCCTTGAGCTTACCCCGAGATATAAAACGCCGAGATACCGCGCCGTGACGATACTCTATCTCTTCTCAATCAGATACGCTTATCCGTGCGAGCGCCCATAGTCCCTGTGGAACTCGCAGTACTTGGTGTTATCTCTGGTAGCGTGATTTGACTTCATCTCGTCGCACCGCCATCTTAGAACCGCCGTCTGCACTTCATGTAGAACTTGCGATGACCGAGGCCAAGCATGAGTGAAGCGCTGAGGCGAATAGCGCCGCTGCCTTTTTCTGCCGTGACTCGCCCAGCGATCCTTTATGATTCTCTTGTGGATCAACAAGCCTCCGCCCGCCCTGAGATTTCCTCCGTCGCCTTGCCTCTGGGGCCTGGGCCCCGCGCTTCTCTGTCAGTCTTTTTGTCCTTGCTACGAAGAGCCTCTTTGGACATGATGGCCTCCTCTCCGTTTATGTATTTTTCGTGGCCATGAGAACCTCACATGTCAAGCTTGAGGGTCTTTTGAGCATAGAGAACATCGTGTCTGACCGCATTCCAACCTCGCAATGAAGGCCGTGATTGCAAATGAACTCACAAGTACATCTATCTTCGGGACTTAAGATTAAACCGTTGCACGTATGACTTCAAATTTTCCTGTTCCCCGTTTGATGGTTAAATCACATGGTGGCTGCTTCCCCGTATGTCCTCGCCCGATGAAGTGAGACGAACACATTGGATAACTCTCGAATGAAGAAATCGTTGAAGAGGGATTTCATGGAACTGTGCCAGTAGCCGGCCTTTAAGGTGGCGGCGGTACCAGACGGACATGGTCCGGATACCCGCAAGTAACTCCATCCGACTTATAGGTATTGAGATGGTTCATCGATCCTCTGACGCCATCGAACGCTTCTACTCGAGGCATCCTCGAATTTGGCCTAGAGCGGGTAGTTTGAAGACTCAGGTGAAAGGTGATTCGCTTGCTGCACCAAGGCATCCATAGTGTCCGGGGTGCCACTCTCTTTAACTACCTCCTTCACAATGGCCGAGCCTTGGCCGAGGTCCAACCTTTGCTCCCATGTCCGCTCCTCCGTGATCTGAGGGATGTCAGGGTCTCACGTTCGCCGTCCTCCGTGCATCGCTCTGCCTCTTCCCATAGGCTAGTTGTGAGCCGTGCCCCGTGGCTTGACTAGATTCCGCCTCTGCATTTCGGGGAATACCATAGCCGTGTTGTCCCTCGTGTGGGGGACCACGTGACCTTCCTGAGTCTCTGTCATTTTCCTAGGGTGTTGTATTTGTTCGTGAGTTGTCTTATCTCCTCTATCAAGCTACCGGTCGACGAGGCTGAGTGCTTCCACTTCGCTTTCAGGCTGGGCCCGGATCGCTCTCTCGGGCCCCGGTGGCCTCGCCGTCCGCATCTCCCGGTGGGTCCGGTGACCTCAGAGGGATTAGCGCTTGCTCCCGCCGTGTTCCTAGTTGATACCATCAGTAACTGAGAAATCAGTTATGTTTGTGTAAGAACAGTCGTTCCCACAGACGGCGCCAACTGATGATGCCTCGTTTTCAACCGGAACTGGGCTGGGGCGTGTGAGGGTCGTTGGGCCTGACCAAGACCGCCGGCGGGTGGAGCTGGAGGATGCTAGACCGCCCGTGTGCCTGAGGATGGCTGCAATGTGGGCCTGCGGGTTCCCTGCAAAAACCAAGGTGGAAGGAGGGTCGGCGAGGGCCTTGCCCTTAGCCGCTCCGATGCCTAAGTCAAATTCGTCCTTGAGGGAAAAGAGTGAATGCTTAGAATGCTTAGTATTGCACCTTTCAGCTGGTGGAGCATTGTATTTCCTCAGAGTGGATATTGATCCGCTTGACTCAAGTGATTCGGTCTTTCCCATTGAGGTATGTTTCCTCACATAGTCGTACTTTATATTTAGCAATGGATTAATCAAGGAGTTCATCGGTACAAATCCTCATTCTTATCGAGAGTAAATCCAACTGATGATCTTTATTGCTTTTTCTTCCTTATAATGGGATTTGATCGGGACGAGCAGATATCTTTACGAACATTCTCGTCTTCTCGTTATTGGAAGGATATGGCTGACCGGGCCGTGTATGTGGGCTTCCCTATTTTCCAAACTGTTTTGGGCCCAATGAGCCTACCCTCCGTTTGCTGTTATGGATGACACGGGCGGGCAAGGCCTCATTGCTCTATCGGGCCGGCGAGTGGGCTACTTGGTCCACCCTATACCCCCCATCAATCACTAATGTGACGCCCTAAACCTCGGGGTCCG
This sequence comes from Tetrastigma voinierianum, assembly GCA_016808115.1. Lineage (NCBI taxonomy): Eukaryota > Viridiplantae > Streptophyta > Magnoliopsida > Vitales > Vitaceae > Tetrastigma > Tetrastigma voinierianum. Next base: position 496,668 of record JAEQBH010001951.1, on the reverse strand, counting down.
CTTGACCACCCGCATTAACTCGCTGAATACAAGTGGATGTCGGGTTACCCGACGCCACTTAAAATCTCCAAGCAGAGTCTCCTTTGTACTGGGAGCTCACTAAATACAGACTGGATATACCGTCCCAAGCAATCCAATATATGCAATATAATCCCAACATGAGTAAAATGCCTCGGGCTCATAAACCAATAATTATAAAATCAATTATCATAACTATTCTTCAATTATCTCCCAATAATTCAATAGTTGATAACACTTTTGTTTTATACAAACATATATTAAAATCTATAATTCTAATACATGTTATGTCCAAAAACCATCAAGCCACAAACCGGCTTCTTCAAAATCAACCTCACAATGAGTTGTCTCCTCGAGCGCTCTCTGTACCTGAAATAATAAAGGGGGATCCCACGACGGGGTGAGCTAAAGCTCAGTAGGAGAATCGCCCTAAGTGGGCTACTCACCACCTAAGTGTAGTGCAATGCTCCAAAGTAAACACACACTCAAGTAAATACATGATCCTACTTGAATGTCTACATGATCACCCCATGTCACGAGTCCTCACCGACTCACTCACACTTGTCTAAGCCATGTATGAGAAAATAATCATTTTCAAAACAAAACTTTTGTTCTTGAAAATATACTACCGAAGTATTCGGTAAAAGTATGGGACTACCCTCCGAGGTGAATTGGTCGCGAAGCCCCAAATACCATGGTCCTCATCCTCAAGTGATCTGGCTGGGCCCATTCTCCCAACTCCAATTCTCCTAATATCATCCCGTGAAATTCCTTTCTCGCAACCATATCCGTTTCTACAAAATACCTTGTCATGCACTCACACCTAACTCTAGGTTACCTAGTTGCATATGAAAATGCATTATGCCATTTCAAAATCATTTACACAATATGTCAATATGCATATTTTCAATCAACTACAATTACGATGTAATTCCAACACATCAAGTATCACCCAATTTAGCCTAATCGAGCACCATAATTTATCTCCAATGGCCTATGCTCACAATTATATTCCATATAATTCGACAACCACAATTTTTATTCCCAATATCCTATACAATACAAACAGGTCTCCATATAATTGTGACCTCATGTTAATCCTCATTAAGCATTAACCTATTGATTTCTACACCACACCAACTCAAGCCATTCATTTCATACAAGTTCATACCAAAACACATGGACGATTTTTATCTAATTTACACAACCCGGGACTGATTTACAAATCCTAAATAGTAAGTGGGCTGTCCACTGCAGCTCCACACTTCCACACCGGCTCCTTCCAGAACCATCGCACCTCCTGGCCTCCTAATCACCAAAATAGAATTTAATCATTAAATTGATCACACAAGAACTCCATAACAAATTCCACACACACCGGTTACTGGACCGCCTCATGGTCTAAAATTCCATAATTGTCCCATGTTTTGGGACCGAACATACGGCCCATTCCCGACCTTTTTCCTATAAATACATGATGTAAAGCAAAAATTTGAATTTAAAAGACCCAAACAGCCCCCTAATCTTTTCGGGCAATACTGAGGTGAAAATCACTCAAGAATTTCTAATAATTCGGGTCCCATGTTTCCTCGGGATTCGACTGCCGGCCCTCACGGCCTCAACCAACCGAAACATCGAAAACACTTAAAATGGGAATAAACGCAGTAGGGAGAAAATCCTACCTCTTGAGTTGTCAAATACCAGAAACTCGTGGTCCACGCGAGCTCGCTTCCGCGTAGAACGTTTTCCTGTTCGCCGACCGCCAACGTCTGACGCCCGGATCTTGGGGGAGTATAAGCACTCTCTAAAAGCTCTCAAGAAATCAGCTACTGCATCACCTAAAATGGCCTCCCACGTTTTTGTCTCCAATTTGAGGAAGAAGATGAGCCATGTTTGCTATTTTGTCTTTAGTCACTTAAAATCAAATTCCATAATACCCATTATGTCCCTCTTTCTCAGATTTGAAATTCGGCACTATCTCGGCCGTCCATTTTCATCATTTCTCTACTCATACCACTTATGGTACATAAGTACATGTTATATGTGACTTTCGTCGTCGAAACCGATTTACTCGCACCAAACGATGCTCGAAAAACGCGGTCGACGCCGACCGTGGTCTTTACAAAGAAATTGCGAAATTTTACGTGCTAACTAGATTTCGCGAGACGATTCCAACGGTGCAATCCGTTTCGTCATCCGAGATCTAGAGAATTAATTACGGATTTTTAACCGTAATTACAATTTTGTAATTAAAATTTACGTATTTTGCCTCTATTCCGTAAATTGGAATTTCTCAGTCTTACATTCCCTTCCTTAAAAGAATTTCGTCCCGAAATTCTACGCCACGTATTCCACCAACCATGTGCATATATAACCTTATTTAACTCCAGGACTGTGTTTCCGTATGATGACCCATTTAAGGTCCCAATTATCGATATAACCCGATGGTCACATTCCCATCTATGTCAAACCCGACATCAACAACCAACATGTCTACCACCCTAAGGTCCACCACGCCTCACGCAACTCGACCTCTAGAAAGTCAAATCTCTCCCTACATTCTAGGAAAATTTTCCATCATATTACGACTTTTCTAAAGACCTCAACCTCTATGCCAAGCTGTGAAGCTTGTATCAGGACTAAATCTGTCACACAAGATGCATTAATGAATGAATATGATGCATCCAAATTAAACACTACCCTAGTCAACAAATGCAAGAGTAGAAACGTACCCTGCATATCCGACTAATCTGAACGCTCAGTCTCTGTACCATGAGATCTCCGCTCCTAAAATAATCTCGCCTCATACGTCTGTGCCGAAGCAGAATGGTAACACGTCATTCGCCTTGCCTTCTGACTAAACTCGACCAGAATCTCGTGGTTGACTCGACGCCCTCGCCTCTACTAGCCATCTATACTCGCTCCAATGGCAACAAGAGTTTAACTTCACTCACCAACTAGTAATGCAGATGCCGACACACAGACTTGACACAACCATGAACTAACCCGGCTCATTTCTTAAGTGGTGCTAAATTCCAACCACCAATTTATCATTTCAATAAGGTTCAAGGCCTTCTTATTCATTTCAGTTTCCAAATCCCTAAGGTCATAGTTCCTAACCTTAGCATTCACCCTTTTCCTATACGCATTACACCATGCATATAATTCTCACGCAACTACCGCGCAATTACTTAATTTCAATTATAAGCAACTAACATGTAAAGTATTCTAAGGCATGCTACAATTTCGAGACACTAATCATACACAATAAATCAGTGTATATGCAGTGAATTTTGCATTTAAAGTATTGTTTTCAACAAAATTTTATTTTCAAAAATTTTATTTTTGAAAATTTTATTTTTCAAAAATTTTATCAAATTTATTTGATTTAATAAAAAAAATTCATTTTCTTTTCCAATTTGTACACTGTACACTCCAAGGTTTGTTTTCCAACATGCCTATGTGCTATCTACCTAAGCACACAAACATTCACATCACACATACAACATGTCATACACACCAAACACATACATACAACCATTCATCAATCTACATTATCACACACAAAACACACATGCCGTGTCTTAGTTTTGTTCCGTGTCTTTCCTAGGTAATCTCATACCTAAACCTAACATCGAACCACACCTAGTGGTGATGTTCTTATCTCTTAAGACTATGGCCTTAGCCCAAATCCTCAATCCATAGGTTTCCACATACCTAAGTTCCACATTCTATGACCCGTGGCCTAGACCCAAGTCCCTCAAGCCCTGGTAATCGTATACCTAGCTTATCGACACTAAGCTCTAGGTATTTATAAACCTAAGCTCTGATACCAAGCTGTGACGCCCAAAACCTGGTCCGTGATCACCAATAACTCGCGAAATACAAGTGGATGCCTGCCACCCGACGCCATTTATAGTGTAATTCCAAGCAGTCTCCTTTGTACCCAGGAGCTCTACCCAAATCACGCACCGCATATACCGTCTCCAAGCAATCCAATATATGCAATATAATCCCAACAACATGAGTAAAATGCCCTTGGGCTCATAAACCAATACTCATAAAATCAATTATCATAATCCATTCTTCAATTATCTCCCAATAATTCAATGTTGATAACACTTTTAGTTTTATACAAACATATATTAAAATCTATAATTCTAATACATGTTATGTCCAAAACTATCAAGCCACAAACCGGCTTCTTCAAAATCAACCTCACAATGAGTTGTCTCTGAGCGCCTGCACTCCGAACAATAAAAGGGGATCCCACGACGGGGCAGCTAAAGTCAAGAGGAGAATCGCTCTCAAGGGCTACCACCACCTAAGTGCAAGGTAATGCTCCAGGCAAACACACACTCAAGTAAATACATGATCCTACTTGAATGTCTACATGATCACCCCATGTCACGAGTCCTCACCGACTCACTCACACTTGTCTAAGCCATGTATGAGAAAATAATCATTTTCAAAACAAAACTTTTGTTCTTGAAAATATACTACCGAAGTATTCTAAGAAAAGTAGGATCATCTCCTCCGAGTGAATTGCCATGTAGCTTCCAAACAACATGGTCCTCATCCGAAGTGATCTCGTTGGCCCATCTCTCCAACCCAATTCTCCGAATATCATCCCCGTGAAATCTCTTTTCGCAACCATATCCGCTTACAAAATACTCATTACACTCACACCTAACTCTAGGTTACCCAGTGCATATGAAAATGCATTATGCCATTTTCAAAATCATTTACACAATATGTCAATATGCATATTTTCAATCAACTACAATTACACGCATGTAATTCCAACACATCAAGCATCACCCAATTTAGCTCAATTGAGCAATTCATAATTTCATCTCCAATTGCCTATGCTCACAATTATATTCCATATAATCGAAAGCAAATCACAATTTTTATTCTAATATTCTATACACACAATTATATTCCATATAATTCAGGACTCCCATGTTAATCCTCATTAAGCATTAACCTATTGATTTCTACACCACACCAACTCAAGCTATCTTATTTCATACAAGTTCATACCAAAACACATGGACGATTTTATCTAATTTATACAACCCGACGATTTACAATCCCAAATAGGTAAGTGGGCCAGCCCACTGCAAATTTCACACTTCCTACACCTGCCTCCTCTGGTGGAACCGATTTCCATTCCCCTTTCCTGTCTCCTAATCACCAAAATAGAATTTAATCATTAAATTATCACACAAGAACCCATAACAGTCCATACACACACTCGTTACTGACCGCCTCTTTGTCTAAAATCTATAATCTCGGCCCCATACTAGACCGAACATATCGGCCCATTCCCTACCTTTTCCTATATAAATACATGATGTAAAGCAAAATTCTGGAATTTAAAAGACCCAAACAGCCCCTAATTTCTCAAGGGGCCACTGAGGTGAGAAAAATCACCAAGAATTTCAATTCTAAGCCCCATGTTTTGGGATCCGGGATCAAGCGGCCCTCACGGCCCCAAACTAACCGAAATGATCGAAAAACACTTAAAAATGGGAATAAAAACGCAAGTAGGGAGAAAATCCCACTTCGAGTTGTCAAAACTCGCAAATCCGGGTCCACGCTGCATTCGCTCTCACGTAGAACGCTTCCCCTCGTCAATGACCGCCAACTGGCCTGACGCTCCGGATCTTAGAGATAAGCACTCTAAAGCTCTCAAGAAATCCAAATATCGATCACCTAAAACGCCTCCCACGTTTGTCTCCAATTTGAGGGTTAAGATGAGCCATGTTTGCTATTTTGTCTTTAGTCACTTAAAATCAAATTCCATAATACCATTATGTCCCTCTTCTCGATTTGAAATTCTATGACTATCTCTATCATTCATTTTCATCATTTCTCTACTCATACCACTTACGGCAGGCAGACATGTTATATGACTTTCGTCGCTGGGTTAAACCGGATGATTTGAGACCTAAACGCGATGCTCGAAAAACGTGGTCGACGCCGACCGTCTCAAACAAATTGCGAAATTTTAGCTTGCTAACTAGATTTCATGAGACGATTCCAACGGTGCAACTGCTTCACATCCGAGACGAGAGAATTAATTACGGATTTTTAACCGTAATTACAATTTTGTAATTAAAATTTACGATTTTGCCCTTATTCCAGAAATTGGAATTTCTCGGGTCTTACAACTAACCTCTTTTTTGCAATATTCAAGGAGTTCTGGACTCATTTGAATAGGTTTTGCCTTAGTTGGAATTTGTTTTTCATTAAAATCTTTTTCATATGGTAATGAAACCATATGTTGTTTTCTATTCCAAAATGCATTTGGTAGAGAAGAACAAAGATTTTCTTCTATTTGTTTTTGAATATTTTTAATTCTATCTTGAATTTGTTTTGACTTTAAATTTTCTTCAGTCTTTTTATATTGTATTTCTTTTTTAAGAAATTTAACTTGTTTTTGTTTTTGTTGAAGTAAAAAAATAAAATCTTGATCCAGATTTATTTCTTTAACTTCTATTCCTCTAATAAATTCAAAAAGAATTTCTTGATTATTGTATTTGGTTTTTAAACCTTGATGGTTTATTTCAAAAGGGTAAAGTTGTGTTAGGAAATGGGTTCCTAAAACAATTTGATGGCTTATATTTTTTACTAGTAAAAATGAAGTTTTAATACAAATACCATTTTTGCAAATATGTCCTTGTGGTATTTTGTATTGAACCTTCAATGTAATACTAGCCGTGATAGTCTTGAGAAGTTTTGACAAATATACAAAGAGGGAATTTTCAATCCTTCCTGTATACAATTTAAATCAGCTCCTGAATCAATCAAGGCTATAAAAGTTGACTGATAATCAGGATTGATTTTTAAGGTTATTTTGGTATACCATCTTTGTTTTTGTACTATAGTCATACTATGTACAAAAGTTTCTAATTCTTCATTTGTTTCACTTGTTAAAACTTCTTTTTGATTTTCTAAATTTGTTATTCTATCACCTATATTTTGAGTAAAAAGTTTTAATTCTTCAATTTGGATTTTTATTTGTTTTATTTCTTCTTGCAAATCTTGTAATGTTGCTGGTTCTTGTTTCTTATAATATTGAAATATGTCTTTCATCTTATAAGAATTTGACAAATTAGTTTTTAGGCTTTGGGTTTTGTATTTTGGTGTTTTAGAATTTTTCTTATGTATTTTGTCTTAGTTTTATCTCTAATTTGGTCTATCATTTTTATTGACAATTTGATCAAGAGCTATCATATTTACTTGACATAAACAATTTTCTATTTTTTCTATTTCTTTTCCTGAATTAGTTTGAGATTTATTAGTTTCAAGACAGCATTACTGTATTAACATTCTTCTTCTTTATCTGATAAAATGTTGACTTTATTTTTACAATTTGGAGCTATATGTCCTTTTTGACCACATTTAAAACATCTAACTTCTTTTTTATTTTGTTTTTGATTAGTGGATTTTTTATATTTAAATTTTTTATTATGATTTTCTTTTTTAAATTTTTTAAATTTTTTATAAGGAGTTTCCCTATAAGGTTTTTGTTTTTTGAACATTTGAGAGGGTGGAGTTGGCATTGAAATTCCATATTAAGCACAAAAAAGAACGAAATCTTAGGTGCTTTTAGGTCTTTTTTAACTTGATATTGAAGCTTAAGTTGAGTACACAACTTAAGACCTTCCTTTTTGACTTCACTTATGAGATCTCCATAAGTAAGATCTTCATAAGGAATTGTTCCATTATTTCTTTCTCGAATGGATTCTTGAATTTTTTCATTAAGAGCTCTTGGAAGTCCATAAAGGAATTTTTCTTTCCAAAAAGAAGCTCTAGCATCTTCTCTTAACATTAATTTTGCTAAGAACACATCATGATACCATTTGAAATCACTAAGTGTTCTACATTTTAAATTTTGTAAAACTTCATAATTTCTTTCTGCAAAAACATTTGGATCTCCTATGAAATGTTTTGTTATAGCATAAACTAGTTTGAGAACAGCATCTTGTTCCCCATCTTCATTTATGCTATTACTAACATAAAATCTTTCTTTTTCAGTGAAGAAGTTTTCCCACCAAAATTTTAATGTGCCTGTGAACCCTGTCAAGAGTAATCAGGTGACGCCCCATTCTCGGGGTCCGCGATCACCACAACTCCGATAATACAAGTGATGCCTGCCACCCGACGCCACTGGGGTGACTCCAAGCAGTCTCCTTTGTATGGGGAGCTCTACCAAATAAAACACTCCGCATGAAACCCCGTCCAAGCAAATTCAATATAATCACAATGATACAATATGATAAAAACCGGCCTATTGGGCCCATACTACAATATCCATAAAACATACCAACTATCCAATATTCTAAGAGTTCAAATATTTTTACTCTATACAACATATATTAAAATACACGAATTCTAATACATGTAAACATCAGAAGAACCCTCAAAGCCACACTCCAGCTTTCTTCTAAATCTCGACCTCTAGGACGAGCCATCTCCTCGCACGCTCCCTGTACCTGTAAAAGAATACCCTCGACAGGGTGAGCTAATGCTCAGTATTGGAATCGCCCTAAGTGGGCTACTCTCCACCTAAGTGCAGCTAATGTTCCAGTAAATAAAAAACACATTCAAGCAAATGCGTGATCCCACTTTGAATGTCTACATGACCAACTCGCATCCCGTAGTTCTCATCGACTTCTCCCACACTCGCCTGGGTTCATGAGAATTTTATTATTTTGCTCGTTTGTACAACTACAAAATATATCAATTCAGCCGCCTCCGACGATTGATAGCTATTTGTGGACTACCCGATGTATATCAATTCGCTGCCTCCGCCGATTGATATTATTTGTTTGACTAATTCGATAATTATCGTTTTAGACAACCCTACGAACCCATTTTCCCTTGCACTCATCTCATGCACTCACTCCTATACCCTATGTTCCAAAGGTATTATGAAATGCATGTATGCCGGCCTAATACGCCTAATTCACATGTAAATATATAAACATATTTTTACAAAAACATTCAATTCACACACCGTCATGTGTAAATTCTCATTTATACATCAAAAATTAGCACACTGGGCTAATGATCAAACACGAGCAATTCAACTTGAATCACTCTACCAAACACATATTACAAAATTATTTTAGATCATCGCTTAGAACAAGAGAAACCCTAGGTTACTGTTCCTTTCAAAGCTCAATTTATCGGTTCACTTGGTGAACTCATTTCCTACCATTTCCTAGCCTTAAACAACCAATACATGCTTTATTACTGAACAATTCATCATCCATTAAACCCATAACAGTCCATCGCTCACTGGCTGCTCCATTTGGTAACTCCAAAATTAGTCACCCGGTCCCAAGGTTTGGGACCAATCAAACGGCTGTTCAAGGCCTCAACCAACCGAAACATTAACATAGTACTTAAACGAAGAATAAAAAACCCAAGTAGGAGAAACCCCTACCTCGTGAGTTTGAGGAAACCCCTAAACCGATACCCACGCTAAGCCCTCTCCACGTGAGCGCCCTTCTGTCTCAAGACTGCCGACGATCGGATCGTTCAGAAACCTAGAGAGAAGGAAGACACTCTCTCTCTAAAAAATGAGATCCAAGCTTCCTGTGCAAGACTCCCCTACCCCCACGTTTTTCTCCCTTTTCCTTTTTGAAGAGGATGACACTATTCCTCTTTTGTCATTTTCTAACTTAAAACAATTCCAAAAATGACATTTATGTCCTTCTTTTCCCAGTTTTGACATTCGGCACTATCTCGGCCGTCTATTTTCATCAATTTTCTAATCATACCACTTATGACACATGAGTAATCATTATATGTGACTTTCGTCAGATCAAATTGCTTTATCAAGACCAATCAGCGATGTCAAAACGTGGTCGACCCGAATCGCCTCTAATTCGACGTGAATTTTACGTATAGCTAGATTTCATGAGACGATCTCCAACTAATCCGTTTCATTATCCTAGACGAGAATAAATTTTGATTTTTAATCAAATTACAATTTTGAAACCAAAATTACGATTTTTCCCCTTTTCCGATATTGAATTTCTGCTCCATAAACTCGAGCGTGATTATGATCATCGCTTCGTCAAATAGGCAAGCATACCATTTGCATTTGGATAAGAACAACTAAGATTTCATGTTCAGAAAGACCATCTATATTCCAAGAATAGATGTCACAGTTATTATAACTATTTTGTTTTGTTTGTCTTTCCTCAAATTGTAAATCTGGAGGAGTTGGTCTTTGATAAAAAAATTTTGATCTTTGATGCCAAGTTTTTAACTTATTTATTTGTTCTTCCTCTTGTTCAAATGCATTTAAATTTTGTATATGTTTCAAATGTAAGTTCCTGTTTCTGATCCACTTAAAAAATTTATTTGATCTTTAGAAGAAGAGAGATCTTTTACTCCCATTGTATTTAATTTTTGAGTTAAGATTTTTATCAGATCATCATTGTTTTTGTTTCCTCCCAATTTTAGGGGTTTCATTGGTTGAATAAAAGATTCTCAAATTTTTTATCTTTTTCTTCATGTTCATGTTTATAATTATTAGTAAACAATTTTCCTTCAATTCTGTTTAATTGAGAGGAAATTGTTCCTAATATTTGATTTGTAAAATTATTTTGTTGTTGGATACCTTTTATATCTTTTAATTTAGTACCTCTATTTTCATCCTCATTTGAATTTATTTGTTTGAAAGGTGAGGCTATAATTTCTACACCTTGAGCTTTGATTTTTATTTCTTCCAAAGGGGGATGGGTTGATAGTATCTTCTTTTCAGAAGTAGTATTTGACTTCCATTCCTTTTGGAACATATTAATTTTTGAAAAAAGATAATTAATTTGATTATTTGCAGCATAAATATCAAAATATGTGAACATTGGAATGTTCATTTCCATTGCTTCCATAGTTTGATACCATTGATTTCTAAATTTTTCTCTTTGTTCTTTTGTTAATTTTGAGAAAAACCATTTGCTTTTTTCTATATGTTATGGAGATTTTGCTTCATTTCTTAAGAAATCTTTGTCTATTTCAAACACATTCTCTCGCTGTCAATGTGGTTGAGCAGCCGTAAGACCCAAGAAATTCCACTTCGAAAAAAGGGCAAAATTGTACTCTCTGACATAAAATTGTAATTTCAGTTAAAAATTCGGAATTTATTCTCTAGATCTCGGATGACAAAACGAATTTCACCTTTGGAATCATCTCGAGAAATCTAGCTAGCACGTAAAATTTCGTCGAATTCCGAGACAGTCGGAATTTACACATTTTTCGAGGCATCGCGTTTTGGGTGTCGTAAAACGAATTTCGATGCGACGAAAGTCACATATAACATGTACTCATGTGCCATAAGTGGTATGAGTAGAGAAATAATGAAATGGACTATCGAGATAGGTGTCAATGTAAAATCGGGAAAGAGGGACGAAATTGGCAATTTGAAATTTGATTAAGTCACAAAAAGACGAAAAATGCTACGTGTTTTTCCTCCAATAAGAAAGGAGGCAAACGTGAAATGGGAAAAAACGGATGCAAAGTGGGAGTTTCGACAGAGATTTTTAAAGAGAGAGAGCACTTCTCTCTAGATTATCGGGCGATCCGACCGTCGGCAGTCTTCGGGACAAGAGGGAAAGTTGCTCTACGCGGAGAGGGCTTCGCGTGGGTACCGGATTTAGGGAGTTTCCTCAAACTCCTTGAAGTAGGGGTTTCTTCTTACTTGGGTTTTACACTTTATTTAAGTGTTTTTCAGTGTTTCGGTTGGTTTGAGGCCTTGAGGGGCCGTTTGATCGATCCCAAAACTTGGGACCGAATTGTTGGAATTTTTTTGAGATTTTTTATCAAGGATACCCGTAAAATTACTTAAAGGGGCTGTTTGTGGTGGCAATAGTGCATTAAAAATGGGTGCTTTGTATGTATAGGGCCTGTAATGGTCGTGGAAACCCCGGTTCACTAAATGAACCCATGAATTAGATTTTCTGAATAGTAACCGAGGGTTTCATTATTCTAAACAAATACTCTCAAAAATATTTTCGCGAATTAATACGCTGCCGTACGGTGAAGACCAAGTAGAATTGCTCGTGTTTGGATCGTTAGCCAAAGTGAGCTAATTTTGATGTATGAATTAATTAATTTACATGACATGATTGTGTGAATAAAATTTTGTAAATATATGCAGTGTTATATTTACCTGTGAATTAGACTGTGATGGAATTGGCATACATGCATTCCATATGCACCGAACACTCTAGGACGACATAGGTGAGTGCATGAGATGAGCTCCAGAGGAAAACGGCTCGAGGGTTGTCTAAAAATGTTAATTATCTGAGGGTAGTCCAAACAAATAATATCAATCGTCGTGAGCGGTCCAATTGATATTCATCTAGGGTAGCTGTCCACAAACAAATAATATATCAATCGCCTGAGCGCCCAATTGATATATACACCTGGAGGTGTAATACCCAGAATTTTGGCGCTGCTTGATTTGAATTATTAAGTTTTAATTTGATTTATTAATTTAAAATTTTTCCTAATTATATATTTATTTTAACCCTAAGTATTTATTTTAGGCCTTAATATTTATTCGCCATATAAAATATTTAGATAATTATTTTAATAATTATTGGATTAAATTAAATGTTAAAGTACAAGTAAATATCTTAATATATAAAAATTATTTTCCTAATCAAGTTTTATTCTCAGATTAAGCCTCACTAAGCATAATTAGGGACTTAATTTTGTAATAATTATAATTAAGGAGGGACTTTAGAGTTGTTTGCCACAAAGGAAAAGTCCACTTTGCCCTCAGTCTCTCTCCTCACGCCACCCTCTCCCTCTTTCTTCTCCCACGCCACCATCCTGTCCGCCACTTCCCGCCACCGTCCGTGCCATGCAAGGCACCTGAGCCACCCACACTTCCTTCAACCTTCGACCACCCTTTTGATCCACTCCAAAACGCCCAAATCACTGAAACACCTCCGCCATTTTCTCTCTAACCGCCACTCCTGCCAAGGCTCGGCCACCTCAGCCCAAATCAAGGCCAGAAATGGAATCACCAACCCTTAAAACCTAAAGATCGACCTTGAATCGCCATTTTCACCGTCGTTTTGCCGGTGAACGGAGATGGTGGAGCTTCACGGAAAAGTCCATTGCTTGGGGCCGATTCCGCCACTCCGGTGGTCCTCGAGAAACCGGCCGCACTCGACTCCTCGACCTCGGGCTTCACGCGTGGGTACCCTCAAAATCACCTCCGACCACCTTCAAATTTTTCCTACAATCGTCGCATAGCCAAGTGAATTTCTGAAAAGCTTATTCGAGACGTAACGTCCGCCCCCGCTCCGTGGTTCCGACTTGCACCGCCAGATTCCGAGCCAGAAGAATCTATACCCTAAAACGCCAGAACCCTAATTGTGTATTTGTACGATAATCGATTTTAATTGTTCGTTAATAATGTCTTTATATTAAAATGCTTTATTTATCGCTTAATTACGATGTACGTATTGGAAGTTATAATTTAAATGGTATATCTTACTTCGATATCGTATTTAATCATATTCTCGTGGTGATTCGAACCGTATTAAATTTCATTTAAAACGTATTTTATTAACTCGTATTTATTTAATATCTAAGCTTATTAATTGTATAATTGAATTTATCGATTCGGATCAGACAGGATTGGATTGGGTCGAAGCCAGTGGATTTATCTGTAGTTTGTGGCCCTACGACATTGATAAATTGCTGTGGATATTTAAAGTGTATTTTATCAGGTTCTGACCCGTATACTTCCGGGATAAAGTCCAATTTTTAGGAGGTTCGCCGACTTTTCTGAGAACATAAGTACGCTTTTTATGCCTGGGCTTAGTCTCGTGAGTTATCTGGTCGAGTCTAGAGTATATTTAAATCTTATTATTAATTATGTCTTTTCCATTCTAGATTGTCCGACAGCTCCGCCAGGACAGCCTGAGGCGCAGGAGCGATTCTGAGATCTGATATATTCTGTGAGTTGATATCATATAGCTTATAACACATCGTTTGCATGCATAGTGTAGTATTCATGGCATTAAATTGTATTCGGTCATCCCGATACACGATATTATTATTACTATTATAAATATTATATCTGCATATGAGATTTGTCGTGGATGTATGGGATGTGAGAGTGTATTGGCTGGATGTGATATTGTCGAGCATTGTATTGCAATGTTTGTAATGGGAACTATAGCAGATTACTTACCACCTCATGGGTTACATCAAAGACTGCGCACCTGTGATTAATCAGACATTATATTGGCAGACACGATTATGGATGAGTCTCGGTTGAGTGTTTCCTCTCGGGATGTCGGGAGGTAAGGACCCCGGGTCGACATTTCTCTCAGGGCGCCGGCTATAGGTTATCGGATTGCGTCGGGACTGGAGTTATGACCCCGTCGAGCATTCTCTGGGCGCCGCCTCCCATTGGATTGAGAGAGAGTCGTAAGGCTTATAGCATTGGAGTATAGGGTCCTGCTAGTGTTCTCGATTGATGTGATGTTTGTGTTATGACATGAACTATGCTGGGTGCATATACATGATTATGTGAATTTCTTTATTAATATGATTTTCATTACCATGTTTATATTATGAATTACTATAAGTATGTATAACATTTTGTCAGACGTGGTATAAATTATATGATATTAACTTCACTCTCGACCGATAAATTAATGACTTTTCAGTACTCAACCCTCCTTCTCTGTGATCCTGATAACCCGCTCGAATTCTCTTCCTTCACTATGTTACATGTACTATTATGATATTATTAATCCGTCTATTTAATCTAGTGTCATCAGCAGTGATTTGAATATTAGTATATTTTGTAATCTCGATAATTTCGTTTAATTTGTGTATGAAGATGGGCAGGATGTGGGAATCAGATTTTATCTTCCCTATTAATGTTTGGCATCTCGAGCACACATATACATGGCATATATTGTCAGTGATCGCATGGTAGCCTGTATGAGTATTTCGGGGCTTAGGTTTGCTACTGCCTCGTGGCCTTACGCCTCCCATTCCCTGGGTCACGGCCCCGATCCCCGTATCGGGTCGTACGCTGGCATCAAAGCTATAGGTCTGATTTCCTGGGCGGCTCAGAGTCTAAGTTTCCAAAGATCGTGAATTAGGATCGAGTCTCCGCCCTGTCCGTCACCATTGCATCTAGTTTCGCTCGGGTCCGTTATGGGCACCGTTGTTATCCGATAGTCTGTGTTTACTTTCAAGATGAGACCTGAGATCGAGGGTTAATGCAGCCAAGAATGGCGATGCTCGCAGTCGCAGACCGAGGTCGCACAGCCTAAGGATGAGGCCCACGAGCCCAAGATGAGGTATCCTTCAAATGATCCACCAGCCTCCGAGAGGGCGATGAGACTGCAGTTCTGCAAGAAATTTAGACAGTATCATCAGAGCCACAGCCTAAGAGCCACAGTTATCATGCCCTGTATGCTTCGTGCACAAAGCATGCCCGGCCGCAGCCTACTATGGAGGCATTTCGCGGTGTATGACTGGGCAGTGCATGTTCTCTCCAAAGAACTTATGGAGCATCACGCAGCCAGGTCGCTAATAGTTCTCACGTGTGGACCGTGATTCGACCGCATCACATTCCCTGCTCCAAGACACCAGTTTAATGAGTTGTATTTGACAAGTATCCAAAGTAATCTGAATCGGATTTTCGACGGCTTCGAGAAGAGAGCCTGATCCGAGAGCATCCGAGACTGACCACTGAGATAGAAGTGCAAGCCTCCCCCGCGGCTTTCTGGGGTGACAAGAAGAGACAAGACTACATCGTCAGTTTCAGGCAAGGACAATGGGCTCGGGCCAGGCTAGATTTGAAGATAACTACATTTCTTTTTCCATGAGGCAAGAGTACCTAGATGCTTGGAGCACCAAGAGAGATGATATGTCTATAAAGTGGAGTACACCCGCAGTTCATGTATCTTAGTAAATTTGTCTTGTTAGCTGGCAGCGAGGCTACAAAGACGAGTAAGCATCACCGGCCGACCACATTCACATCCTTAGTACGCGAGGAAGTGTAGCTTCGAGGTCACCGACGGCGAGATGTATTGGTGACCGACCGCCTTCATGGTATCTAGTGGACGGTGCAAGTA
The DNA here is from genome assembly GCA_016808115.1 of Tetrastigma voinierianum. NCBI lineage: Eukaryota > Viridiplantae > Streptophyta > Magnoliopsida > Vitales > Vitaceae > Tetrastigma > Tetrastigma voinierianum. The sequence goes on along the minus strand of JAEQBH010001951.1, from coordinate 480,505 downwards.
CAGCACCTGCACAGAGGAGCAACTAAGACACCGCCCGCACAAGCAGTGATATGTGGTGGTACAGGTACTTCGTGGTACAAGTCGCCGGACGTGAGCAGCTTTAGACCAAGGGGTCACAAGAAGGGTAGACGCAAACTTAAGGGTTATAGGAGCCTCCTGGATCGATTAGGTTTAGCCCAACAAGCTATACCAAGGGACAGAGTTCAAAGCTTCAGTACAAAGAAGACTAGTTATGGCATTCGCATAAGCCTTTCCACAAGGGGGCGGATGCATCAAGCCCTGTATGGCTGAAGGGAGCTTGTTTTAGGTGGAGTCAAGAGGCCAAATCATGTCCTATATTTCCTGTACCAAGAATTTTTTCCTCGTGGTTCGCTAGTGTTGCCCGCCTGGGGCTTCATCGACGCTTAGTCTTTCGGGAAGCAAGATAGTGGCTATTAAAGTGGCCGCGGATATGAAGATAGAGCTCCGGAGGCGATGGTGGTGGGCTGTGGTCGCTTCAGCTCACTGGGCCTGACGGGCCAGTTTTTAAACTCATTTCCCTCGACGCTGTATACAAATGTCATTCAGACAGTACTATCTTGGCCTCGTTTATGCCGAGGCTAGGTGTTGTTAGATCCGGGTGCCACACACTCCTTGTGTCTCCTAGCTTGCATCGAGGCTTAGTGCTCACCAACAGACTCGAGACCTCGCTTATCGCCACTACCCCTGAAAGTGATGCCTAGAGGCGCATATTTACTTTCCATCGCGGTCCGATTAGTAGGCGTGAGACCTTCCGCGATTTTATTTTGTTGGATGATGGATTTCGGTGTTATTTCGGTACGGATTGGTCAATAGGGCACTACGCCATCCCGGGATCACGAGGTAAAACAAGTGATTTTCCCGATTCCAGGATTCGTAGAGTCTGGTTTCGTGGTGAGAAGACACTGTACCCTCTCTAATTTGATTTCCCCAAATGACATGTACCTAGGCTGGAGCAGCCACGCCGGTGCCAGTGGTTATCCTGGCTCTGTGAGAGACACCGCAGTTGATGTGAGGTAAGGCTGAATATGTCCCGATTGCTTCGTGGAATTTCCGATGTTTTCCCAGAGGAGCTGCTGTGGCTGGGCACCTGACAGAGAGATGTAATTTCACATGTTAGGCACGGCACAGCCTTGCATTCCCTTGCCACCCAGGATGGCACTGTGGGAGTTGAGAAAGGAGTCAAGGAGCAAGATAGGATTTGTTAGACAAAGGTTTTGTCAAGCCTAGTACTTCTCCCTGGGGTGCTCCTGTGCTATTTGTGTTAAGAAAGATGGTTCCTCAAGTGGCTATGTATAGACTACTGCATACCAACAAGGTGACAAAGATTGCATTAAATATCCGCTCCCGAGTAGATGACTTGTTTGATCACCTTCAAAGGGTGCACTCATGTTTTCTAAGATTGATCACGTCAGATATCATCACCAGACAACATGAGATATGTTCCAAGACAAAGATCAGACGAGGCACGCATTATGAGTCTAGTGATGTCTTTGACTACTAATGCTTCTGCAAGAAATTCTTTCTATAGATTTTGATAGTTTGTGGTGTCAAACCCTTCCTCGGATCGCTTGTGATTGTGTTCATTGGATGAAAGATTCATATATTCCTGGTGAGGAGTGGTTAAGGTGAGCATTTAAGGATAAAATAAGACTTTGAGGGAGCATCACTATATGCCAAATTCTCCAAGTGTGAATTTTACTTGATAGTGTAGCTTCCGGGACATGTAGTATCGAGGGAAGGTATTCATGATCCCAGGAAGATAGAGGCAAAATGATGGATTGGCTGAGACCAACCACTGATCGAGGTTCAAGTTTCCCGGCTTAGCTTACATCGCTTTTGTGCGTGATTTTGAGGATTGCTGCACCTTTAACCTTGCTAACCCGTAAGAATGTTAGATTTCAAAGATGAGGTCAGGAGGGTGAGTTTTCATAAGTTGAAGGATTGTTCGACTTCCGTCCAAATACAGCACTACCTTTCCGTCAGAGGTTATACAGTTAATGTGGACGCTTCCAAAGTCTGAGATCAGTGTATTGATGCAAAGACGGTAAGGTGATTGCTTACGCTTCTAGGTACCAAGAGGCACGAAAGTGCACTACTCCCACCATGACTTGAGATGGCGGCCGTGATTTTTGTATCAAGATCTGAGATATTACCTATATGGTGAGACGGTGAGATTTTCTACCGATCACAAGAGTTTAAAATATATTTTAGCAGAGGGAGCTAAATCTCGAGATGAGAAGATGGGCCTGAGTTGTCAAGGACTATGATTGTACGATTCAATATCACCTGTGCAAGGCTAATGTGGTATGCATGCTTCGAGCAGGAAATCATCAGCTCGCCCACATTAGCGCAGGTGTCGACAATCATCAAGGACAGATGAATTTGTATGATCGGGTTTACGCCTAGAGGTGTTGGAGTCCACACCTTTAGCACATTTCAGAGTCAACCGCCTATAGATTAATTGCATGCCCCCAAAGGCAGACCTACGCTTGATGAAGATTATGGATGAGGTCTCAAATAGGGTCAAAGTGGTACTATGATCAGGACATGTTAATGTTAAGATTGGGTACTTGGTTGTGCGTCCCGATGTTGATGGACTTAGAAAAGAGATTATGGAAGAGGCTCATCACACGCCTTACAAGATTCATCCCTTGCCCACTAAGATGTATCATGATCTGGTGGCAATCTATCAGTGAGTGGTACGTAAGGATGTAATGAGTTTGTATCCATGTTTGACTTGCCAGCAAACAAACTTGCTTAACGGCTGCCTGGTTGTTGTAATACACTCCCATTCCGCAGTGGAAATGGGAGAATATTGTCATGGACTTGACTGCTATTAACTTCTAGTAGGTATGATTCCATTTGGGTAGGGATAATCGATCGAATGACTAAGCTTCGCACACTTCTACCCGTGAATATAACTTTTCTTCCGTAGCCGTATGCTAGGGTGTATATTGATAGGATTGTTAGTCTTCAAGGGATCCCAGCTGATCAGGTCTCGATGCAGGGCCCCGCCCACTTCTAGGTTTCATGAAGCTTCACAGGAGCTGGTATCGATTGACTTTAGCATACCTTTCACCCTCGGGACAGATGGACACCGAGGACTATTCAGACGTTGGAGGACATGTTAAGGATGTGCGTGATGGATTTTGGAGGCCACTGGATTACATTTACCTTGGGTGAGCTCAAGGCACAACAAATGCTATCATGCTAGTATCTGGTGATGGCGCCACGCATTGTATGGTAGGAAGTGTAGATCGCACTTGCCAAAGAAGGTGAAGAGTTAGCAGGTCCTGAATTGGTCCAAATCACTTCTGAAAAGATTCCTATTATTCGAGATTGGTTGAGACCGCTTCACAGTAATGTAAGAGCCTGGTGCACCCAAGAGTAGCATGTGGAGCCTGTGTAGTGAGGCGTGGCCCCAAGGCTTCCATGCAGGCGTGATGAGATTTGCAAGCATGAAGTTAGCACCTCGCCACGACCATTTGAGATTGTGGATAGAGTTTGGGATGTAGCCTACCGACCGAGTTAAGCACCGAATTTGCCAATGTTCATCCGGCCTTCATATATCTATGTCGAGGAAGTACGCGCGCATCCTTCATGAAGAGGATTTATCGTACGAGGAGCGACCCGTAGCTATCATACTCGTGTTCATTAACTCCGATCAAAAGCCATCCCATAACAGCACTATAAGGGTAACTATCTTAATCGAAGAGTGCACTTGGGAATTCGAAAGCAGAGATGCGACGCTCAGTACCCATATTTCTAGTCTTTAATGAGGTATGTTTCTTATTCTTAAATTCGAGATCGAATTTTCTTTAAGGGGGATAGAATTAAATACCTGCACTTTGGCGCGCTTGGATTTGAATTATTAAGTTTTTAATTTGATTTATTAATTTAAAATTTTTCCTAATTATATATTTATTTTTAACCCTAAGTATTTATTTGGGCCTTAATATTTATCTTCGTGCCATATAAAATATTTAGATAATTATTTTATTAATTATTTTGATTAAATTAAAATGTTAGCACAAGAATATCTTAATATATATAAATTTCCTAATCGTTTTAATTCAGATTAAGCCCCACTACATAATTAGCTTAATTGTAATTAATTATAATTATGAGGGACTTTAGGTTGTTCACATAAGCGTGAAAAGTCCACTTTTGCCCCTTAATTTCTCCCTACGCCCACCCTTCTCCCCTCTTCTCCAAATACGTTTACCATCCGTCTCTACTCGGCCACCGTCCAGCCATGCAAGGCACGGAAAACGCCACCCACACTTCCTTCAACTCGACCAATTTGATTCATCTGGAACCTCAAATCGCCTGAAACACCTCGCCATTTTCTCTCTCTTAACCGCCACTCCGCTGCTTCCGCCACCTCATCAAATCATACAAATGGAATCACCAACCCTTAAACCTAAAGATCGACCTTATCAGCCATGTTCACCGTCGCTGGTCGCGAACGGAGACGGGCGTGAGTCACGGAGTCGTTACCGATTCCACACCCGGTGGTCCCTGAGAAAACCGGGCGTTGTACTTCGGACTTGGACCTTTGCCGCGTAAGTACCTCAAAAACCAATTTCCGACCACCTTCAAATTTTTCCGGCCACCTTCAAACTTGGGACCGAATTGTTAGAATTTTTTGAGATTCAGGAGATGTACGTGGATCGCCGTAAATTTAGGGCTGTTCGGGTCTTCTTAATTCCAGAATTTTTTGCTTTAACTCCATATGTGCTTGATGTTAATAAACGGAATGGTTGTTGGATCTACCATTCCCAAAACATGGGACCTAATTATGACACTTGGTCAGTCCGTGATGTACTTAAACCGTTGTGGGTCGATCAGGTGGAATTTATGCATTAAATTCGCTTGTGTTTATAAGATAGAAATTAAGAAATTCGGTTCCAAAAGGTGGAACCGAGGTTGGACATGTGGGCTGCCCGTGGATGTACCCCACTGCTGGGTTTCGGACTCGTTAAAATGTACCCGGTTTGTGTGGAAATGGCCAAAGGCCCAAGTGTATTTTAGGCATTGAATTGAGGAATTGAATGGCTTGGTGTGTGTAGAAATTAATTTGGAGAGTTGGTCGATCAAAGAATTATTAGTTAATGCTTGAGAAAGACACAATGACACAAATTATATGGAATTAAATCAGGTTTGTGTTTACTGAGACGATTTTATGATTTGCTCAATTGAGCAAATTCTGGTGATGCTTGATGTGTTGAAATTACATAGTAATTAGGGAAGGATTGAAAATACATATTGACATATTTTGTAAATGATTTTGAAAATGGCATAATGCATTTTCATATGCACCGGGTAGCCTAGAATTAGGTGAGCATGACAAGGTATTTTGTAAAAACGGATATGGTTGCGAAAGGAATTTCACAGGATGATATTCCTGAGAATTGGGTTGGGAGATGGGCCAACAGACTATTTTTATGAGGACTATGACTGCTTTCTGAAAGTTTTACCAAACTAATTCACCTCGAGGGTAGTCCTATATTTTAATGAATGAGCCGGGTAGTATTTTCAAGAACAACGGGTTTTGTTTTGAAAATGATTATTTTCTCATACATGGCTTAGGCAAGTGTGAGTGAGTTTATGAGGACTCAGACATGGGGATGACATGTAGACATTCAAGTAGGATCATGTATTTACTGGAGCAAGTGGTGGTTGATTTCGGGAGCATTGTACTGGTAATCTTTAGGTGGTGAGTGAGTCTTAATTTTAGGGCTTAGCCTCTCCTAATGAGCTTTAGCTCACCCCGCGTGGGACCCCCTTATTTTTCAGTACAGAGCGCCGAGAGACGCATCCATTTTAAGAAGCCGGTTTGTGGCTTGATGGTTTTGGACATAATATGTATTAGAATTGTAGATTTTAATATATGTTTGTATAAATAAAAGTAGCACAACTATTGAATTAATGGGAGATAATTGAAGAATAGTTAGTGATAATTGATCTTATGAGTATTGCTTATGGAGCCCAAGAGGCATTTTACTCATGTTGAGATTATATTGCGTATATTGGACTGCTTGGGGACAAGTATACGCAGTTATGTATTTGGGCAGAGCTCCCGTACAAAGGGAGGCCTCATTCGATTTTCTAAAGTGGGCGCTGGAAATCGACCACCTAGACTCCGCTGGACACTGCAGCTCAACCACCCCGGCCTGGCGTCAGAAGGACCCCACTCGAGCATTTCCTGGCTACCGGCTATAGGTTATTGATTAAGTGTCGACTGAGTTATGACCCCGGGTCAGCATTCTCTCGGCGCTTACCCCATTGGATTGAGAGAGCCAGAAGGCTTATAGCATCGAGCATAGGGTCCCGCTAGTGTTCTCGATCGATGTGATGTTTGTGTTATGACATGAACTATGTCAAAAGGATAACATCATTATGTGAATTTTTATTAATATGATTTTCATTACCATGTTTATATTATGAATTACTATAAGTATGCATAACATTTGGTTGTAGATGTGGTATAAATTATATGATATTAACTTCACTCTCGAGACTGATGATTTCAATTTATTTTTCTTGTGCATCGTCACCTTCTCCAGATCTCTTGATAACCCACTAATTCCCTCTTCCTTCACGGCGGTTACATGTACTATTATGATATTATTAATCCTGTCTATTTAATCTAGGTGTCAAGAAGATTTCGGAATATTAGTATATTTTGTAATTCAGATAATTTCGTTTAATTTGTGTATGAAGATGGTGTATGTGGAATTCGAGATTTATCTCTCCCTATTAATGTTTGCATCCGAGTACATTATATATGTATGTTGACATATTGTCGTGATCGCATGGTAGTCGGTATGAGTATTTTTAGCTAGGTTTGCATGTGTTTCGGTGGCCTTACTCCCTATTCCCTTACCGTCTGGCCTCGATCCCCTGTGACTGGTCGTGATTGTGGAGGGTTGTCCACAAACTAACAAAACAATACCCCTTTACTACGAGGCTTAGGCGAGAGAGAGTCGGTGAGGACTCTGGATTCGAGCTGGTCACGTAGACATCCACCAGGATCATGCATTTGCTGAATGTGTGTTTATTTCGGGACTATCAGACCGCACTTGCTGAGAGTAATGCACCTGTGGCGATTCCACCACCGGGAAAAGAGCATTAGTCACCTATCGAGGATATTATTTACGTGCACAGGAGCGTATAGGGACGGCTCGTCCTAGATTGAGGGGATTAGAAGAAAGCCGGGTTGTGGCTTTGGTTGGTGATATATACATGTATTGAAATGTCTAATTTTAATATATGTATTGTTTAAGAGTGAAAATATTGTAACTCTTGTAACTATTTGGTATATAGTTGGATTCATAGTTAGTATGTATTATGAGTATCGCTTTAGCCCAAGTGGCCGTGATACTCATGTGGATTGGACATATTGATATATTGATATATATCGACATATCACTGCTTGGGGGACAAGTATGCAGTGTTCAGACAGAGCTCCCCCGTACAAAGGAGACTCGCCCGATTTTCGTGGAGAAATGTCCGGTCATCGACATTTACGAAAGTGTTTCCGCGGTCGACGGTAGTCACCCAACCCCGGTTTAGGGCGCTACAATGTGCCCCCTAATTGGTGACATCATTTGAGAATATGTTGAAGCACTATCTCGAGAATTTTGAATATTTTGTTCGTGATCTTAGGTATTTTAACTGAATTGCAGAGGAATAATCTACTTCTTCCAAGATGAATTTGACCGAACATTCGATCTTCCTGGAAGGAGTTCTAATTTCTAAAAAGGAATTGAGGACCTTGCGTAATATGATTTTGTTAAATTTCTTTTCTCAAGTTTCAAATTTATTTGAACATTTCCTTGTCCATCTTCTATTATAGACAAAAGTTTTGGTTGTTCAATTGGTTTTGGAGCTAAAAGTTGTTTGAAATTCCATTCTTTAGATTGTGTTAAGCATTCCCAAGGAATTGGTTTTGGAATTATGACTGTTGAATTCTTTTCATTTGCTTGCCAAATCAATGTTTGATCTTTCGGAGAAGACAAAAGACAATTTGATTGACTCATCGGTTATTACTTTATAAGATAATTGTGATACTATAAGTATGTTCCCGGATCTGGGGTCCATGTCATAGTTTTCAGTTGATATTTAGAGTTAAGGCTTTTTGAATACTCTGATCATTCATACAAACCTAACTCTGTGCCTGGGATAGCAAAATACACCCACCAAAGGATGTATTTGCTTGCATTAACCCTAGAAGAGTCTTGACCACATGCCTTGCATCACGAAGACATATGCATAAAGGTTTGTCTAACCCTAACTGCTAAGGGTTTGGTCAGCAATTGATAGCTCCTATATGGTAGAATTTTGAATTTTTTCCTTTTGAATTTGTCTCTAGATCTGATCTAAGCCTTCAATAGTTTCTTTGCTTTCGATCCTATTGAGTGAGTATTTTCAAAGAGATTTTGATTCTATAATCTTTTAAATTCAAAAGTTCCTATTTTGTATAGTTCTTGATGCTTTGTTTTAGTGCATTTCCCAATTTTTGATATAATTGCTCCTAATCTTCTATGGGAAACAGATAACTTGTTTTCATATCTTTGGGTGTTTTCCTGTATTTGTTTAAGGTGTTCATCAACTTCTGGGATGAATCATATTTGAATTAGTGCCTATTAAATTTTTTGATAAATTTGACATTTCTACCTCTCTTTTCACAGAATCGGGATTCTAACACTTAGAGGGACCACCACCGAGACCACCTACCCATCCACAGGCTTTACTAATTGTAACGGATACACTGGGTCGAATAACAATTAACTGGTATAATTCACAATTATTTTGAAAGAGTATAAATACAAATTTAATCAAGAAATTTGTAAGAACTTGGCTCTGATACCAATTCTTTGCAGGACCTTTAAACAACCTAATTTTAAACAAGCATTATCAAAATTTGAATGTAGGTCGCCCCATTGTGATCGCCCCAAAACCCGGGTCGGGCCGACTACCCGCCAACCCGCTGAATACTCGTGAACGCTTCAGCGACTCGACATTCTTCACGAAAATCGTAGTCTCCTCAGATCGAGCTCTACCAAATACAAAACCCGGTGATAAAACCTGTCCCAAATAAATTCAATATCAGCTTCTATGATTAAACGCCACTGGCTCATAAGCCAATACTCATAACAATGTATATATATCCAACTATCTAACCATAGTTCAAGAGTTCAAATTTTACTCTTATACAAATATATATTAAAAATTAAACAATTCTAATACATGTAATACATCATAACCCAAAGCCATTAATCCGGCCTTTCTTCTAAACCTCGTCTCTAGGACGAGCCGTCCCCGCACGCCCCTGCACTGTAAAATAACACCTCGCCAGGCGAGATAGTGCCTGCAGTGGAATCACTCCTAAGTGGGCTATCACCTAAGCCGCAAGCAATGCTCCAAAATAAACAATACATTCAAGCAAATGCATGATCCTACTTGAATGTCTAAATGACCATCTCATACCTCGAGTCCTCACCGACTCTCACACCGCCTAAGCCTCGTATGAGAATCATTATGTTTATTTCACTGCGGACAACCCTCCGATGTGTATATATCAATTGGGCCGTCTCTGACGATTGATATTATTTGTGGACTACCCTCCGACAAATAATTTGGGCCAGTTCCAACGATTGAGGTTTTTAGTATGGACTACCTCCGATAATTATCATTTTTAGACAACCCTCCAACCATTTTCTCTAGATCATTTTATGCACTCCTATCGCCCTGTAGTGTTCCAGCATATGGAATGCAAGGAATGCCAATTCCACACAGCTATATCACATGCAAATATATCAACATGCATATATTTACATAAAATTCAATTCACACAATCATGTCATGTAAATTCGCATTTCATTACATCAAAATTAGCTCACGTGGGCTAATGATCAAACATGAGCAATTCGACGTGAATCACTCAACTAAACACATTTTCACACAAAAATATATTTTGTGAACACTATTCTAGAGAATAGTGAAACCCTCGATTACTCCCGAATCACACCATAGGTTCACTTCAGAACCCTGGTTTCGCGCTTCATTCTCAGCCTTTTTCATATCAAGCATTAAGCATTTTAATGCATAATTTCAACACAAGCAAATTCTTAATTAAATTCTTTTCGATCAGCCACTGACGCTTAAAAATCTCAAAAATTTTAGCCAATTTGTCCTAAGTTTTAGGACTGATCAAACTGCCCCTCACGGCCTCATTCAGCTCAAACATCGACAAAGTACTTAAAGAAGGAATAAAACTATAAGACCTTATACCCACTTCGAAAATGGAAAAACGTAATTTCGGTTATGAAAATTGTACTTCGGTTAAAACTAAGATTTATTCTCTAGATCTGGATGACGAAACGGATTGCACCGCTGGAATCGTCACAAATCTAGCTAGCACGTAAAATTCGTAGAATTCCAAGAAAGACAATCAGGAGTTGGCACGTCCAGTAGCATCACTTCGTCGTGCCGTAAAACGATTTTCGATGCTACGAAAGTCACATATAACACGTACTTATGTGCCATAAGTGGCATGAGTAGAGAAATGATGAAAATGGACGGCCGAGATAGTACCGAGTGTCAAAACTGGGAAAATAAGGGATATAATGGTCATTTTGGAAATTATCTTAAATGATAATAAGACAAAATGGAATAGTGACCTTCTCCATTTGAAAAAGGAGAAAAAGAAAACGTGTAGGGGAGATGCAGTAAACCATTTTCCAAACTTTTAGAGAGAGAGGGTCTTCCTTCTCTCTAAGTTTTTGGGCAATCCGACCGTCGATGCCTTCTGACAAGTAAAGGAAAGCCGCCTACGCGGGAGAGGGTCATGCGGGTACCGGATTTAGAGTTTCAACTCCGAGAGGAAGCCCTTACTGGGTTTTATTCTTCGCGAAGTACTTTGCACGTTTGAGCTGGGAATGAGGCCGTGAGGGGTTGCTGACGTCCCAAAACTTGGGACCAATTGTTGAATTTTGAGATTTTAACTGTCCAGACACCTCCAAAATTTAGTGGGCTGCTTGTGTTGAAATTATGCATTAAAATGTATGCTTGATATGAAAAAGGCCGGAATGGCCGTGAAATCTCGGGTTCACAAAGTGAACCGACGATTGGTGATTTTCCGAGAATAGTAACCGAGGGTTTCACTATTCCCGAGAATAGTGTTCACAAAATAATTTTTGTGAAATAATGTGTTTGGTTGAGTAATTCAAATCGAATTGCTCGTGTTTGATCATTAGCCCACGTGAGCTAATTTTGATGTGATTGATGGTGAAATTACATAACATGATTGTGTGATAAATTTTATGTGAATATATGCATGCTTATATATTTACATGTGATATAGACTGTGATGGAATTGGCATCATGCATTCCATATGCACTGGAACACCCTAGGACGATAGGAGTGAGTGGCTGAGGGGTGAGTCTAGAGAAATGGTTCTGAGGGGCTGGTCTAAAAAACACACCATCGGAGGGTAGTCCAAACTAAAAATATCAATCGTCGGAGACGGCCCAATTGATATACATCGGAGGGTAGTCTACAAATACATCAATCGGCTTCGAGACTGCCCGCTTGATATATATACATCGGGAGGGCTGTCCACAAATAAATAATAATTCTCATACAAGGCTTAGGCGAGTGTGAGGGAGTCGGTGAGGACTCGGGTACAAGATGATGAGTTAGACATTCAAGTAGGATCATGCATTTGCTTGAATGTGTGTTTATTTTGGAACATTGTACCGCACTTAGGTGGAGAGTAGCCCACTTAGGGTTATTCCACCATCGAGCATTAGCTGTCAATTTCGTCGAGGGATATTATTTTACAGGCAGGAGGTAGAGGGGACGACTCATTCTAGAGACTCGAGGATTGTGAAGAAAGCCGTCATGGGCTTTGATCATTTTAAATATGTATTAGAATTCCTAATTTTAATATATGGGTTGTATAAGAGTAAAAACATTTGAACTCTAGAACTATTGGATATAGATGGTATATTGTTATGAGAGCTATTTATGGGCCAAGTGGCCGTTTACTCATGTGATGGATATATTGTAATCGTTCGGGACTGTGTATATGCAGTGCATTGTACTGGGTAGAGCTCCGTACAAAGGAGACTCCCGCCCGACTCAAGTGAAGGTCGGCAACTGACATCCACTTGTATTCCGCGGGTTGACGGGTTGTCAACGGACCCCCTGAGTTTTGGGGTGTCACAAAAACCCAAGTAGGGAGAAACCCCTACCTCAAGGAGTTTGAGGAAACTCCCTAAATCCGGTACCCATGAGAAGCCCTTTCCGCGTATAGTCTCTCCTGTCCAAGATCCAGCCTTCGCCTGATCGCCGATATTTGTAGAGAAGTGGCTCTCTCTCTCTCTAGAAATAAAAAGTCAAGCTACTACATCCAATTTCTGCATTTCACGCTTTCTCACGCTTCTCGAATTGGTAGAGAAGGCACTATTTAGTGTTTTGTCCTTTTTTAACTTAAACAATTCCATTAATACCCGTTATTTCCCTCTTTTGAATTGTAACCGAAATTACGGAAATTCCAAATTCCAAATTCCAAATACCTGTTACAAAATTCCAAAATTGCCATTAATACCCGTTAAGACCCGAGAAATTCCAAATTCTGGAAAAAGGGTAAAAATCATAATTTCGGTTACAAAATTGTAATTTCGGTTAAAAATCCGGAATTTATTTCTAGATCTCGGATGATGAAAACGGATTTCACTTGGAATCGCCTCGTGAAATCTAGCTAGCACGTAAATTTCACAAATTCGAGATACCGAATTTACACGATTTCGAGGCATCAATAAGCTGGTGCCATAAAACGATTTTCGATGCGACGAAAGTCACATATAACACGTTTCATGTGCCATAAGTGGCATGAGTAGAGAAATGATGAAGATGGATGGCCGAGATAGTACCAAATGTCAAAACTGGGAATAGAGGGACATAATGGTCATTATTTAAATTTTAAATGGCACTAAAAGACAAAGCATGAATAGGACCGTCTCCTACCTTGATTAAAAGAGCCAAAAACGTGGGAAGAGAACCAAGTGGTGATGCAGTAGCCATTTTTGGAATTTTAGAGAGAGAAGGACCTCCTTCTCTAGCTTTTTACAAATCCGACCGTCTAAGCAAATTGGGACAAGAAGAAAGCCAAGCCCACGCGGAGAGGGCTCTCACAGTAAGTACCGGATTTAGGATTTTTCTCAACCTGGAGGTAGGGCTCCCTACTTGGTTTTACACTTTATTTAAGTGTTTTCAATGTTTCGGTTTGTATGAGGCCTTGAACGGCTGTTTGATCGGTCCCAAAACATGGGACCGACTGATAAAGCGAATTTTTTTGAGCTACAGCAGCCCAGAACTGCTTTAGGGGCTAGTTTGGTTGGTAACCAAGTGAAATTTAGAAATAAACTGCTTTTGATGTGAAAGAGGCCGAATGGTCAGAACCGTTCACTATGGAACCGGATGATTTAGAATTTTCGGGAATAGTAAATCGAGGGTTTCCACTATTCCTAAACAAAGTTCTCAAAATAATTTTTGTGAATTAATATACGGTCGAGTAATTCAAGTAGACTGGTTAGATTTGATCATTAGCCCACGTGAGCTAATTTTGGTTTGATGAAATGAGAAATCATATAACATGATTGTGTGATTTAATTTTTATGAATATATGCATGTTTATATATTTGCATGTGTTATGATCAGAATGGAATTTTATGATCACGATTCTATACGCACTTTATTAAATTCATAGGACGGTATAGGAGTGCATGAGGTAATTCTAGAGAAAAATGGTCTCGAGGGTTGTCTAAAAATGATAATTATCTGAGGGTGTCCATACTAAAAATATCAATCGTCGGAGACAACCTAATTGATATACATCGGAGGGTAGTCCATAACAATATCAATCATTTGATACGCTCTAATTGATATATACACACTGAGGGTTGTCCACAAACAAATAAACATAATAATTCTCATACGGTACTTAGGCGAGCGTGATGTGAGTCGGTGAGGCACTCGAAAGACGAGATGTGTAACACCTCAAATACCCTCAGACGCCATTACATACTAACAAACTATTTACACCATGAGAGGCCAATAAAATCCATAAATGATCGGGGTCCTTAATTTATCAAATTCGGGCGTAGTCTCCTTGTTCGGGAGCTCTACCCAAAACACAACCTGTGCGATTATAATACATCACCCACATTGGGCCCATTTATCCATAAAATATTTACAATATTATCCCAAAAGATTTCCATTCACCGTATGGCATTTACATTTCCAAAGAATTAAACTATGATAACGCAGTGGAATAACAAAATACTAGACTTTACATGGTTTGAAAATAATTTTTTCTAGTCTAGTACAAAGAAACTGATAGCTCTACATGTTCTCCTCAGGATTTAGATTCCCCTCGGGTTGGGCCTCCCAATGCGCGGGTTCCTCAGCTCCTACCACCTCCTCAAAGGTAAAATCTGAAAAGGGATGTAAGTAGGGGGGTGGAGATCAAGCTCAGAGGAAAATCCTCCCAAACTCCAACAAGGTTTAGAAAAGTATGAAAAACAATCGTTCTCATTTTTTTTTATAACATATCATAGATGTACCATTTTACAGAAAACAAGGACATTGAAAAATAGATCTCAAGTTTATATGAAAACACTTAAGTAAATGTACACTCAAGCAACGCGTAAACAAAATTATAAACATTTTCACCAAGTACCATTTTGAATCAAGTATTTTTGTTTCAACATCTGGCAATAAACTTCTCATTCATCATAGTAGTGTTTCTCAAGCATCCTTATAAGGAACCTCTTGGAGTATAGGTATAGGTTGAGCATCCTTATAAGGAACCTCCTCATATCATAAGAGTTTTCTAAGCATCCTTATAAGAAACCTCTTGAGTATAGGTATAGGTTTAGCATCCTTATAAGGAACCTCTCATTTATAATAGTAGGGTTTCTCAAGCATCCTTATAAGGAACCTCTTGAGTAATAGGTATAGGTTGAGCATCCTTATAAGGAACCTCTCATATAGAATATTAGGGTTTCTCAAGCATCCTTATAAGGAACCTCTTGAGTATAAGTATAGCTGAGCATCCTATAAGGAACCCTCATATATCAAAGTAGGGTTTCTCAAGCATCCTTATAAGGAACCTCTTGAGTATAAGTATAGGTTGAGCATCCTTATAAGGAACCTCTCATATGTTATAGTAGGGTTTCTCAAGCATCCTTATAAGGAACCTCTTGAGTATAAGTATAGGTTGAGCATACTTATAAGGAACCTCTCATATATCAAAGTAGGGTTTCTCAAGCATCCTTATAAGGAACCTCTTGAGAGCAGTATAGGTTGGAGCATCCTTATAAGGAACCTCTCATATAGAATAGTAGGGTTTCAAGCATCCTTATAAGGAACCTCTTGAGTATAAGTATAGGTTGAGCATCCTTATAAGGAACCTCTCATATCAAAGTAGGGTTTCAAGCATCCTTATAAGGAACCTCTGAGTAGTAAGATAGTCGAGCATCCTTATAAGGAACCTCTCATATAGAATAGTAGGGTTTCTCAAGCATCCCTTATAAGGAACCTCTTGAGTATAAGTATAGGTTGAGCATCCTTGAAGTGAACCTCTCATATATCAAAGTAGGGTTTCTCAAGCATCCTATAAGGAACCTCTGAGTATAAGATAGTTGAGCATCCTATAAGGAACCTCTATATATCAAAGTTAGGGTTTCTCAAGCATCCTTATAAGGAACCTCTGAGTATAAGTATAGGTTGAGCATCCTTATAAGGAACCTCTCATATTATAGTAGGGTTTCCTCTGCCATCCTTATATGGAACCTCTTGAGTATAAGTATAGGTTGAGCATCCTTATAAGGAACCTCTCATATATCATAATATAGCAATCCCCCAGGTTATGTAAAAATCCCCCATAATATGTAATAATCCCCCATGTTATATAAAAATCCCCCATGTTATATAAAAATCCCCCATAATATATAATAATCCCCCATGTTATGTAAAAATCCCCCATGTTATATAAAAATCCCCTAGGTTATAAACCCCCATGTTATGTAAAATCCCCATGTTATATATAAAATCCCATAAATATATACTTAATCCCCATGTTATGTAAAAATCCCCATGTTATGTAAAAATCTCCTAGGTTATGTAAAAACTCTATATTATGTGTGTAAAATCCCATAAAGAAAATCATTTTCGAGTGAGTCGGAACTGATGTCGGAAACAAGTCCGAGTGAGTCGGAATCGGGCAGTGATCACCATAGTAGAATCCCCCAGACTATATAAAAATCCCCCATGTTACGTAAAAGTCTCCCCATAATATATAATAACCCTCATGTTATGTAAAAATCCCCCCCATGTTATGTAAAACTCCCTAGGTTGGTGTAAAAATCCCATATTATGTGTAAAAATCCCCATAAAGAAAATCATTTTCGAGTGAGTCGAAACCGAAGTCGGAAACAGGTCCGAGTGAGTTCGACCTGGCAAAGATCACTATAGTAGAATCCCCTGCATCATATAAAATCCCCCATGTTACGTAAAAAAGTCTCCCATAATATATAATAACTCTATGTTATGTAAAATTCCCCCATGTTATATAAAAATCCCCCATAATATATAATAATCCCCCATATTCTGTAAAAATCCCCATAAAGAAAATCATTTTCGAGTGAGTCGGAACCGAAGTCGGAAACAAGTCCGAGTGAGTCGGAATCGGGCAGTGATCACCATAGTAGAATCCCCTGATCATATAAATCCCCACTCGATTCCTCAATCACCATACCAGAAAATTTATTTTACCAACCAACAATTTCACAACCAATCATTCCATATGTCTCAAATTTACTGGAAAAACTTCTAAGAATCCACAAACAATCATAAAACAATTCAAGAAAGAGTTAGAAAATACAAGAGATCATACCCACGTGTATTTTTCACTCACACAAATCCTCACGGAAGAAATCAATCCCCAAAGAACACAGTTTAAGAATAAATTCTCATTCCCACTTACAAAGAGAGAGAATGGTTTGCATACCTTAAAAATAGCATTTATAGCCCCAAAACGTACATATATACATACCCTAGCCTCAATGTAAGTGAATGGGAGAAAACCCCTACCTTAATCTTTGGTTGGTATGGAGATCTTAAGCTTTTGTATCACCTTTGTCCTTAAATCTCCTAGATCGGCCTTCCTTTCTTCTTCTCCAATGATCCCTAGGGCTTCAAGAGGTGTGGGGTGTGAGTGGGGTGGAGAAAATCTGAGAAAGAAAATAAAAGTTTGGGTTTTAATCCAGTTGCCCCGAAAATCATTGTTCATGGGGTATTTTTGGTTTTTCTTCAAAATTACAGTTTTGCCACTACACTCTCAAATTTAGTCTATAGGACTATTCTAAAGTTTTTCGACGTTCCGGATTCATTTTTAATGTTATTTTAATCTAAAAACCTTTAGTTCTATACTTATTTAACTATTTTTATATTTATCATTCTTATGCTTTGATTTAACAGGTAAAATTAATTGGACGATAATTGATATTTACACATGTGGGGGTTTTCTTACAAGATGATTAGCTAGGACATTCAAGCAGACTGCTGCATTTGTTTGATGCGTGCTTATTTTGGAGCATCGCACTACACTTAGGTGAGAGAGCCTACTAGGTGATTCCACTATCGACCATTAAGCTTCACCCTATCGAGGATACTATTTACACAGTGGAGCGCATTTAGGATCGCTCGCCCTAGAGATCGATAAGTTTAGAAGAAAGCGGATCGTGGCTTTGGGTTATGATGCATTACATGTATTAGAATTGTTTTAATTTTAATATATGCTGTATAAGAGTAAAATTTGAACTTGAACTATGGGTTGGATAGTTGGATATATATACATTGTTATGAGTATTGGTTTCATGAGCCCAAGTATCAGCTTTTAATCATAGACCGTTATATTTGACTGTTTGGGACAGGTTTTATGTAGGTGTTGTATTCGCAGAGCCCCGCAATGTGAGACTCTAAATTCGATTTTCGTGAAAATGTCGGTTACCCGACATTCACGAGCATTCCGCAGTTGACGAGTAGTCAAATCTTTAATGTTCTGATTTGGGACATCACAATATATATATATATATATATATAGATATATATATATATAGATATATATATATATATATATATATATATATATATATATATATATATATATATTTATATATCTATATATATAGATATCTATATATATAGATATAGATTTATATAGATATATCTATGTATATACATCTATATAGATTTATGAGATATATCTATATATCTATGTATATACATCTATATAGATATATATATATATATATATATATATATATATATATATATATATATATATATATATATATATATATATATATATATATATATATTTATATATCTATATATATATATATATTATATAAAATCTATATGTGTATAGATATATCTAAGTATATAGATATCTATATACATATCTATAGAGCAGATATGTATATATATATATATATATATATATATATATATATATATATATATATATATATATAAATATATATATATATATAGATTTTATGTGACGCCTAAACTGCAGGTCCGTTGACTAACGCACCCGTGAAAATTCCATATACGTCTCGTATCACAAGACGCATACCTGAGTAAAAATGGCCACTTAGGCCCCTGCATCAATACTCATCAAATATACCCAATTATATTCCAATAGTTCAACTCACAAAATCTATATCCCAACCAAATATATTACATGGTTCAAGAGTTATAGCATTTCTCTTAATACAAATATATATTAAAATCTATAATTCTAATACATATTATCCAAAAACATCAAAGCCACAACCCGGCTTTCTTCAAAATCGGCTCCCAAGAAGAGTCAGCCTTCGAACACCCTGCATTCGAAAAATGTTCCTCGATGTGGTGTGAGCTATCGCCGTGACGCCCAGTGGGTGTCTCGTTGACTACCCGTCAACCCGCTGAAATCTACATGTCTCATGTTAATGAGACCCATAAGGCAACATGGCCACTGGCCTACATCCTACTCATAAAATGTATATTTTATACAAAAATGATTTAATTACAATTTCTTTACAATTTATACAAAAAAAAAAAATGGGTCTCTTGCCCATAATTTTAGAAAATACAAGATAAGGCCATCTTGGCCGTTTCTTCTCGCTCTAAGCGTCCCCACGCGTCCCATCCCCAAGGCCTTCTGCATCTGAAAATATATTCCTTCGACAAATGAGCACGCTAAGTAGTGAATCCTCCCTTACTGGGTTACTCCGCCTGGGCGTGCAACGTGCAATGGCACACATCAAACATTTAACACATGCTAATATATCACTCACATATATTAACAAAATTAATTCCATAAATCATGCTATTCAGTTTACAGCGATAACATAAGATTAGCTCACATACAGCAGACAATCCGACGGTTCATCTTGGAACCGCCCACAAAATCACAATCGCATATTTACTCATGGCAATACAACATCACACAATCACGCAAACAACCCGTGACCGGCCCAAACCATTCCGTAGATTTATTCACTTACCCAAATCTGAAATCGAACACGGCCATCCAGCCTCAACAAATCCCCATCCATTACATAACCCTTAAACAAAAAGTAAAGCAAGTAGGAGAAAAACCCCTACCTTTTTTTTTTTTTTTTGGATTTTGTTGAAACTCCCCGAAACTGGTCTTGATGCGAAGCTCTCGTTGTGAGGATCAACTCTCCCTCTGGCTTCCGCTTCCTACACCTGTCCGACTTGCTGGGAAACTTAGAGAGAAGGTGGAGTCTCTCTCTCTAAAAACCCTCTCTTTCTCTATCTCTCTTTCTCGGTTGGTCTCCCTCTCTCTTCCTTTCCCTCCCAAACCAGATTGGTCAAGATTGGGACAAGAGAAAAGTCCTCTCAATGCCACGTGTCAAGCCATCATTGGCTCCAGTAGATTACACCCTTATCCTTATCCGCCCACTTTGAGATTTCCCTCTAATGACATCATGCCATGTGTCACCTATGACCCACACTTAAGCTCATGTTTGACTTGCCCATAGCTTGACACGTGGCGTCTCTTGGGCCACGCATAAAGTGCCAAATGTCCAGATCTCTACGCCTCTAAAACGTGAAATCTCGACCGCTCCCGAATCTACCACCGAATGGTAGCTGGGGATTTCATGAGACGATTCCAACGGTGAAGTCCGTTTCTTTATCCGAGATCTAGAAAAATTCCGGATTTTGACCGAAATTACCATTTTATCCTTCCTTAGGAAATATGGATTTTCCGGGGTCTCACAATCGCTTCAAGATGGAATCACTCCTAAATGTTATCAACGGCGTATATGCAATGCTCCAATTTAAACACACACCAAGTAAATACATGATCCTACTTGAATGCCTAAATGCCCGTCCCATGTCTCGAAATCCTCACCGACTCCTCACACTTGCCAAGCTATGTATGAGAAAATATCATTTTCAAAACAAAACTCTTGTCGTTCTTGAAAATAAACCATCAAGTAAGCCTGCAAAAATATTACTGGGACTACCCTCCGAGCCGAATCCTTGTTGGTGAGCTTTCGAACAGCCATGGTCCTCATTCGAATGATCCGTCGTCATCTCCCAAACCCAATTCTCCAAAATCATCCCTGAAATTCCTTTGCAACTATGTTCCTTTTCGTAAGATTCATGTCATGCACTAACACCTAATTTCTAGTTACCTGCATATGAAAATGTATTATGCCATTTCCAAAACCATATTTATACAATATATATACTAATATATTAATTATGCAACATTCTCAAATTCCAGAATTACACCACATAATTCAACAATATGGATCAAATAACAACACTCAAATTAGCCTACTGGAAAGCAATTCAATTCATCTCCATTGTTCATACTCACAATTATATTCCATATAATTGAGTAAATCATAATTTTATCTCCAATGGTTTATACACACAATTATATTCCTATAATCGAGCAAATCATAATTTCATCTCCAAAGGCCTATACACACAATTATATTCTATATAATTGTGACCTCATGTTAACACATCAAGCTTTCATAAACACCCCAACAGCTCCCTACACGTCACCGAACTGTCCAATGTGCCCCAAAATTCTCCTAAAATTCCACACTCAGCGTCCCAAGTTTTAGGACCGATCAAACGGCGTTCAAGGCCTCAAACTAATCGGGAACATTAAGCAAAACACTTAAACAAAGTGTAACTCAAGTAGGATAAACCCCCTACCTCACTCTGGAATATTCAAACTCCAACTTTTTAAAAGTCCACGCCAGACTTCGCTCACGTAGATCAATTCATTCAGCCATGATCAAATCTTAGTGGTCCATTTTGTAGATTTGAAAAAAGAAACTAAGAGAGAAAAAGAAGCAAAATCTCTCTCCTCCTCATTCTCCACTGGGCCCTCACGCCCGTTTCCCGCTTTTATTGATTTTTTTTATTATTATCACATTATTAGCCATTATTATTATTATTATTATTACATATTATTATTAATACTTGATAAACTAGATTTCTGATTGTCCCATTCCACCATTTCGCCCGAAAAATTTATTCCTTTCGCTCACTTTATTGTAAATGAACTTAAATCAAGCCACTTCGACTTCCGAGATTTTGTGTACCAGCTCTGAGTTAATTCAGGGGACGATTTATCAACGTTCCATAAATTGCAAATATTCTGATTGTTAAAGAATTCAACGAAACTTTTCTAGGTCACTAGATTTCGCAAGACGAATTTAATGGTGCAATTCGTTTCTTCATCCGAGATCTAGAGAATTTTCGGTTTTCAACCAAAATTACCGTTTTAACCTTTTTCAAAAAAGTTGAATTTTTCTCGGGTTTTACATTTCTCCCCAATGTACTTTGTCTCTAATCACGCCACATGTGATTGCCATCGACATGCATATGCTACCTTTATAACTTCCAAGACCGTGGCCTGTATGATAACCCGCCGTGCAGTTAATCTCGACAACCCGGCTTTTGGTCAAGCCAACTCATCCATGTCAAGAATGACATCAAAACCCGATATGTCTATCATATCTGACCAACTCTCACCTTAGATCCTAGAGAAGAATTTCCCATCATTTTTTTTTTCTCATCCTAGCCTACTCTGAAACACCTCAAAACAAATTTATTTTTTTTTTCCAAGAAACTAAATAAATTTCTAAAATTTATTTTAGTCCTTTTCTTGGGTTTTACACATCAGAACCTTAGAAAATTTAATCCCCTCACACACATTTTTTTTCATTACCTGACTATTTGCCCAAAAATTCCTCGAACACCTAAGGATATATTTTACTGGTAGTGGGTCTGTAACATTTTTCCCACATGCTATTCACCAAGTATATAATCACAACATTCACAACAATCACACAATCACATAAAACACAGTGCATGTAGTGTTCTAATCTTGTCCCGTGATTGTCTAGGTAATCACATACTTAACCCTAACATCGAGCCACACCAACTGGTGATGTTCTTACACCTTAATAACTCTGGCCTAAGCCCAAGTCCCTCAAGCCCTAGGTATTCGTATACCTAAGCTCTGATACCAAGCTGTGATGCCCCAAAACCGGGGTCCGTTGACTACCCGTCAACCTGCGGAAAATCTATACGTCTCGTATCACAAGACGCATACCTGAGTAAAAATGGCCACTTGGGCCCCTGCATCAACACTCATCAAATATACCCAATTATATTCCAATAGTTCAACTCACAAAATCTATATTCCAACCAAATATATTACATGGTTAAAGAGTTATAACATTTCTCTTAATACAAATACATATTAAAATCTATAATTCTAATACATATTATCCAAAAACATCAAAGCCACAACCCGGCTTTCTTCAAAATCGGTCTCTAAGAAGAGCCGTCTTCTCGAACACCCCTGTACCTAAAAAAATGTTCCCTCGACAGGGTGAGCTATCGCCCAGTAGTGGAATCACCCTAAATGGGTTACTCCCCACCTAAGTGCATATGCAATGCTCCAATTTAAACACACACTCAAGTAAATACGTGATCCTACTTGAATGTCTAAATGCATCGCTCCCATGTCTCGGAGTCCTCACCGACTCTCACACTTGCTCAAGCTATGGCGCGAGGTAAAAATATCATTTTCAAAACAAACTTGTTGTTCTTGAATAACCACCGGCGTTTTGCGAAAATATGGGACTACCCTCCAAGGCGAATCGGGCCGGTGAGCTTTCCAAATACTACGGTCCTCATCCTAAAATGACTATCGCTCATCTCCAAACCCACTCTCCGTAGCACGATCCTGTGAAATTCCTCGCAACCATGTTCCTTTCGTAAAATTCATGTCATGCACTAACACTCCACTTCTTAGGTTACCACGTGATGAAAATGCATTATGCCATTTCCAAAAACCATTTATACAATATATATACCAATATATTAATTATGCAAATTCTAAATTTGCAATTCACACCACATGTAATTCAACAATATGGATCAAACAACACCCAAATTTATTCACTTGGTTAATTCTCAGAAATCCGAGAAAATTCAATTTTTTTGAAAAGGGTAAACGGAATTTCGTTGAAAACTGAAACAGCCTAGATTCCTGATGACGAAACGGATCATGCTGGCAATTGTGCCGCTGAATCTAGTGACCTTAAAAAGTTTCGTCGAATTCTGAGACAATCATAATATTTTATGAATTTCTGGGTGATAAATCGCCAATGACTTAAAGGGTGAGATTTTTACGAAAATATCGGAAGCCAGGAAGTGGCTTGATTTAAGTTCATTTACAATAAAGTGAACTGAAAAGAAATAAAATTTTCGGATTTAAAATGGACCCGAATGGAGTAATAGAAATCGTTTATCTAAATAATAATAATAATATAATATAATATAATAATAATATTATTATTATTATAAAAATCAATCAAAAATTGGTATAAAAATCAATTTATGGAGTAGACGAAAGGGGAGAGAGAGAGACACAGAGTGAGATTTTTTATGTATTATTTCTTTTACTTCTTTCTCTAGATTTTTATGAAAATCGGACCTAGGGGTTTTTACCGGCCGAAGGCAAATTGATCTACGCGATGAGAGCTACGCGTGACAATTAAAAAAGTTGGAGTTTTGACAAACTTCCATGAGGTGTGGGTTTTATCCTACTCTGTTTCACCCCTTATTTAAGTGTTTCGTAAATGCTTGTGCGGTTTGGCGCCGCGGAGGTGAAGTCAATAGTTTGACGTCCCAAATCTTGGAACCGGCGTGGAAATTTCGAGTCATTCTGGATGTACCGTGACTCAGGTTATTGTTCGGGGTGTTTGTTTAATAATTAGCAGAAAGGTAAATTAGTAAGCTGGGTGTATAGGCCATTGAGATAAAATTGCATTTTGCTCAATTATATGGAATATACCTGTGTGTATGTTACTGAGATACAAATTAGATTTACTCAATTATATGAATAATCAGAGTATAAATATATCGGAGATGAAATTTCAGAATGCTCAAGTGAGCCACTGGGTGTTGTTCGATCCATATTGCTGAATTGGCATGTGGTGTAATTGAAAATTTGAGAACAAGCCGTGATAATAATATAAGGTATATATATTGTATAAATGGTTTTGGAAATGGCATAATGTATTTTCATACGCACTAGGTAAATTCAGAGATTAGGTGTTAAGGCATGACATGAATTTCGAAAACGAACATGGTTATGAAAGGAATTTCACAGATGATTTTCCAGAGAATTGGGCCGAGATGGACCAACGTATCATTTCGATGAGGACCATGACTGCTTCGGAAAGCTCACCAACCAATCTCGCCTGAGGGTAGTCCCATATTTTTACCGACACTTCTAAGAGTTCTGGTTCAAGAACAATGCTTTTTTTTAAATGATACATTTTCTCAATACATATTTAGGCAAGTGTGAGGAGTCGGTGATGACTCGAGACATGGAATACATGTGTGACATTCAAGTAGGATCACGTATTTACTGAAAAAGTGTTTATTTTGGAGCATCGTGATATGCACTTAGGGTGGAGAGTAATGTAACGCTCTTAGTACATCTGAATTTTTATACAAAATTTATTATATAGATTCCGGGCATAATTGGGCCAACTTGGGTATTTTTGGGAATTGTTAGGATGAATTATTCAATAAAATGGGATTGTCTAATCCAAATAAACCCAAGTGAAGAGAAAATATGGAAATTGTAAAATGGGACCTAAGGGTCATCAGGTAAGTTTATAGTTCATGGAAATTAGAGAAATAAATGAGCAAAGGGAAAATAATAGAGACTTAAATGAAGAATAATATAGAAATGTAGGGATCCTAAATACAAAAAGAAATAAAGAAAAATCAAGGAACGGGCATGTGGCATGTAGGGAAAGAGGAGGAAGCTTCTCCCAAAGCACGACAAATGTGATCCATAAGAAAAGGAAACAGAGAAAAGAGGGAGACATGTTAGAGTGAGAAGCTCTCACTCTCTCTTATGATTTCCCAACGATCGCGACCACATGTTCCTGGGCGAAGCAAGAGGAAAAGTCCTTTTCAGACAAGAACCCTGGCAGAGGTTTGATCTCGGAGTTTCACAACTCAGAGGTAGGTCTTCCTACTTTGGTTATTTTCTACTCCCAAGGGTCAGGGTGGTTATCTTGCTCTTTAGGGAATGTTTCATTGTATTTTAAACCATGAGAAGTTGCTACATTGTGGTAAAGTGCCAACCGAACCTGCAGGAACAGATTGGGTACGAAGTGAAGGAATTTGTAGTGAGTCCTTGGTAAATTGTAGCCATATCAATGAATCCTGATGTTAGGCTTTGAATTTCTCAATTCGACCCTTGTGTACTGCTATGATCTTTTTACGAACAATCAAACGGGCGGCAGGTCAGCTCATAGAGCCGCCCAAATAGAGGTCGACTCATGCCAGAGGTCAGCGCACCTCATGCAGCGCAGGGGTCAACAGACTATGCAGCAGAGGCTTCAGCGCGTAATTCTACGCACGTAGGTCAGCGCATTCTCATCCTCGTAGAGCCCGCCGTCC
Source organism: Tetrastigma voinierianum (assembly GCA_016808115.1). NCBI lineage: Eukaryota > Viridiplantae > Streptophyta > Magnoliopsida > Vitales > Vitaceae > Tetrastigma > Tetrastigma voinierianum. Next base: position 454,365 of record JAEQBH010001951.1, on the reverse strand, counting down.
ATTCGGGTTAGCCTTCGTACGGATTCACGACACACCCAACTCGGCGTCATAACTTCTTCGGCCCAAACTCCGTTCGCATGTTTCGACTCATGGAAAGCCCATCGAGTCAAGAATACATTCATATTCTGGAGGAGGATATTGGGTGTTGTACTGAGGTGTTAGAACAAGCTCAACCAGATCAGCCTCAGCTCGGCTGGGCCTGTGTCACCCTGGCTGGTTAACTACGCATGACCTCCAACTGAAGGTCATAACCCTTCGTCCGAATCATTATTTCAGTGCCTCTTTGACTCCATAAATCCCATTGAGTCAAGAATACATTCATATATGCCTAAGGAGGATATTGTGTCAGGACCGAGGTGTTGTGAGAGCTCACCGAGGTCAGGTCGGGCCATCCAACAGGATTTGATCACGTATGACCTAACTGAAGGTCGATATTCCTTCGTCCGAACTCCGATTCGGGTGTTCTTGGACTCTATGGAAAGATCATTTAGTCAAGAATTCATCCATATGCCTGAGGAGGATAGAATATGTCAAACCGAGGTATCAAACCGAGTTTACCGAGGTCAGGTCAGCTCAGTCAGTTAGCTCGGCTGGGTGTGACTACGTATGACCTCCAACTTCGAAAGGTCATAACTCCTTCGTCCGAACTCCATTTTGGGTGTTCTTGGACTCTATGGAAATACCATTGATTCAGGAATCCATCTATATATAGCTTGTTGAAATTGGAACTCATATTAAACTCCGAAAATCAATCCTAACCAAAACTACTAGTACATACGAATAATATTATTCTTTAATGGTTTTGGAATAGAATTTAATGTGAGGAAAAGCCAACTGTAGATTGAGATTCCAAGGATCGAACTCAAAGTGCAAAGATTTTTTGGGTTTGTTCTAATCGAATTCTATTCCTCGCTTCAAGTTTTTGCATGTTTGGTTCTAAAGCATATTGAATTGATTTAATTGATTTGAGAAAAGTGATTGTGAAATGTTTGCATATAAAAATTGCATGATTATTGAAATAAACTGTTTATACAAGCGTACATATTGTACTATATTTTTCCATAAAGGATTTGAACGCCCTTATTAGAATGTTAAACTGCTAGTTCAGATAAGGTAGATAGATTGGTATACCAATAGGGTCAAATAGCAAAGATCGCAAACTATTAGCTGGATGCGTCATCCATCAGCAACTCCACGTTGGACCAGACAGTAGTGTTCACTATTTGATTGTTTATAACCGCACGCAGCCAACGGACCCATCAAGTGTTATGTAAACCATTTGATGAATGGCTGCAACTCCAAATATCCAGTGTTGGTACTGATATCCGATATCAAGACATAGTTAAATTGCTAAGGCATAACTGGAATCTGATTTGCATAACTGAATTGATTTGCACAACTGAATTGATTCGCATAACTGAATTGATTTGCACAACTGAATTGATTTGCAGAACTGAACTGAATTTGTGAGCATAATTGAATTGATTTGAGATTGCGAAATATTGAATATGAAAGTGTATTTTTGAATGATCAATGAACCATGACTAATTGTATATAAAACAAGTATATGTATCGTGATGAGTATTGATCATCTGCAAGATTTAAAAGTTTGAATCATAAATTGCATAATGTGATTTAACCGAAACCAGGAATGGATTTTAGAGTAGAACCACTAAGCATGAAAATGTTAATATTGTTTACCAATGCTAGGTACCGAGTGATAGATGAAGATCAAAGTGACCCAAGATTGAGGAGCGCCGAGTGTCATAAAGATGAATTTCGAGTATACCCGATATGTGCATTCATTTAATGTTTTCTTTGATATTGATATTATGTAAAAAACAATTGAAACTGGTCATCTATTTTTGTAAATCATTTTGAAAAGGTTTGAATGCTCTCATTGTAAATGCAGATCTCTAAACTCCGGTCGCCTGACTACCCGTCAACCCGCGGAATACAAGTGGATGTCAAGTTACCCGACGCCACTTCAGAAAATCGAGCAGAGTCTCCTTTGTACGGGGAGCTCTACCCAAATACAAAACTTGTATAAACCTGCATTTACCTGTTCCAAACAGTCCAACAGGCAATATATCCAATACGGCTACTTAAATTCCATAAACTAATACTCATAAAACAATATCACAACTATTCTGGCAATTATCTCCCAATCTACCAATAGTTATTTACACTTTTATACAAACATATATTAACATCTACAAGTCTAATACATGTTATGTCCAAAAACCATCAAAATCATGAACTGGCTTCTTCAAAATGAATTGTCTTCTCGAGCGCTCCCCGTACCTGAAAAAAATATAATCCTCGATGGTGAGCGCAAGCTCGCAGGTGAATCACCCTAAATGGGTTATTTCCACCAAGTGCATATGCACGCCCAAAGTAAACAACACACACTCAAGCAAATACATGATCCACTTGACGTTCTACATGACGTCCCATGTCACAAAATCACGACTCACCACACCGCTCAAGCCATGTATGAGAAAATAATCATTTTCAAAACAAAACTTTTGTTCTTGAAATATAACAAATATTCAGAAAAATACGACTACCCTCCGAGGTGAATCTGTCAGAGCTCAAATGGGGCTCATGGTCCTTATCCGAAATGATCTGTTGGCCCATCTCCCAATCCAATTCTCCGGAATATCATCCTGTGAAATTCCTTTCGCAAACATGCCCGTTTTTACAAAAATCCATGTCATGCACTCACACCTAACTTCTAGGTTACCCAGTGCATATGAAAATGCATTATGCTATTTTCAAAACCATTTATACAATATGTCAATATGAATATTTTCAATCAACTACAATTACACACATGTAATTCAATGATATCAACCATCACCCAAATTAGCTCACTTGAGCAAATCATAAATTTCATCTCCAATGGCCTATACTCACAATTATATTCCATATAATTGAGCAAAATCACAATTTTTTATCCCCATTTGTTTATACACACAATTATATTCCCACTAGGACCTCATGTTAATACTCATTAAGCATTAACCTATCAATTCACACCACACTAACTCAAGTCATTCATTTCATGGCAATTTCATACCAAACACATGGACAGCTTCTGCGATGACCCATTTCACAAACCCTGGACTGCTTAATACCCCAAATTTCAAAGAATATCGCCCACGGGCGCTCAGTAATTTGCATAACCTCGGTTTCACTTTTTGGAACCAAATTTCTTACCCACTTCCGGTCTTATAAACACCAAAGCATAATTTATTCAATAAATTATCACAAAAGAACCCATAGCAAACCCAATAAAGGCCTGTGATTGCCCAATCGCTCCCAAAATTTGCACCACTTCGGGTCCCGTTCGAACCGATCAAACGGTCGTTCAAGGCCTCAAGTCAACCCAAACATTTACAAAAACACTTAGCAAGAGAAAACAAGTAGGATGAAATCCCTCACCTCACTGAAGCTGGTCAAAAACTCTAAAACGGAGTCCACGTTGTCCTCGCCGCCGTGAACGCCTTCCTTCGCCTCCGCCGAAATCCAACGGTCCGATTGCCCTGGATCTTAGAGAGAAGGAGGACCTTCTCACACTAGAAAAACTCCATTTTTGATTTCTCCACCTACTGCATCCTCCTTTCACGTTTTCCCCCTTGTTTGGCGTGGAAGATAAGTCATGTCTATAATTTTGTTCCTTTAGTGACTTAAAATCTCAAACTTAAAAATGATCATTATGTTTGTCTTATTCATATTTGATATTCCCAGACTATCTCGCCAGTCTTACTTTCATCATTTCCTGCTTGATAATGGTTTATGGTACATGAGTACATGCTATATGTGCCTTCGCTATCGAAATCGATGACAGACTAAACGCGTATGCCCGGGGTAAAAACGTGCCGACTTCGACCATTCGAAATTTACTAAATTTTATAAGCTAATAGATTTCGCTAAACTGATTCTAACCGTCTGTCCGCTTCATCATCCGAGATCTAGAGAATTAATTCCGGATTTTTAACCGAAATTACATTCGTAATCGAATTACAATTTTCGCTCTTTGTCTTAAATTGGAATTTCTGCCCATAAGAATGTATTTTTGTTAAATATAAATGCTTATGGCTGCCTAAATTTTTAAAATCGCTCCGCAAAGATATGATTTTTGAAAGGATTTGCGATTTTAGTGGAGTATCCTGATTTTGTCAGATCCGCCAAAACTGGCTCAGCTCTGAAAGGGCTTACAATTTTATTGGCACGTAGTCTAGGTTTAGGCGCCACAAACATTTGAAATTGTTTGAATGATTTTGAAATTGTGTATAACATGCATTTCCTATTTGCATATAAAGGATGACATGACTCACGCGATTCACGGGGGTTCATAGATAAGCATGGATCTGCCATTCCTGGGGTGGTCGAGGGACACTGTGACTCGCCAAATACTATGCTGTGGAAGGTGGGCAAGCATCCCATGCCCCACCAATGAATGAACCAAAACAAGTGGCAGGAGGTACTTGTGGTATCCTCCAAGAATAGTTCAGCATTGCAAGAGAGCCGCAAACTACCAGACTTGCTTCCAGCGATCACCATCAGAGAATGGCAAGCAAGGTATCACCTTAGATTTTACGGAAAGAAAGGATGAGCCTTCTACGGTGCAGAAAATCGCCTGAGAATCAGGCAACGGCTTGTGCAAATGCATCGCATACCTATAGAGAAGTTGGAATGCGCGGCCTCATTACTACGTGACGAGGCTTATCACAGGTCAGGATCAAAGACCGCACCATCAGAGAGAGTTGCCAAGGCGGGAGTTCTTCTGATGAGTTCAAGAAGCACTCATGGGCTCATTTATTCCAACAACAACAACATGAGACGGAGTTTCATAATCCAAGCAAACACGTATGAGTGTGACCAATATCAAAGAGAATTCACATTTGGCTGAGCAAGTATACTCTGCATACTTAGAGCAGAAGAAAAGGCCATGCCTTGAAGATTTGCCTAATGACTATATTCGAGCCCATGTCACAAAGATTTTGCCATGAGTGAGGATTTCTAAAATTGTGACATGCATTGAATGTGGAAAGAGTAAAGAAAGAGGAGAGGAGAGAAAGGATAAAAGCATGTAAAAGAAAATCCCGTCGCCCAGTCAAGGGAATAACAACAAAGGAAGAAATTCATGGGACCATTGTGGTTCCAAATACCATAGTCAGTTACTGTAGGGAATACTACTCTACCAACACCGCGGGCCAAGTGAGTACACCAAGAGGTCCTTCTAGAGGATAAGATTGTTCCTCATTGCTCTATCAGGGGAGAAACTAGTGAGAATGTTGAGACTCATGTGCTTGCTGATTTTAGGATCCAAAGAGCATATTAAAGAGATCGTTTCTAGAGCTCATTCATTTGCTGTTGATCTAGACCGTACAACTTTAGTGGTACAAAAGGCAACAAGAATGTTGCATCACCGAAAGGTTCCGAGACAAGCGGGACACAAACGCCGGGTAGGCAAGATGGTCATGTTCAAATTTAGAGCATATGCAACAGCAAAGTGGAAGATAATCGACGCTCCAGATGTGATAGCCAGTAATTTCCAAATCTTTGATACTTACTTCCAGATACATTGATCACCCCGGGTCAACCCACTCATATATTTTAACCATACCCAACACGGGTAAATCATCGAGGAGTGAAACCGAGTATGACATCGCGGGTGACGAACCCGCTGCCATAGTGTTATTGTGAACATAGTGTATAGAGATTGTCCCATGTACACAGGTAGAGAGGTTTGCACTTTTAGAGATTTGATCGAAGTCATTATTCCGTGAGTTCATGTGATATCGATGGACCGTTGTCCCGATATCAAGCAATAGTCAATTGTAATGAAAAGAGTAAACCCAAGAAACCGAATGAAAGAAGCACAACTTTCATCTAAGTGAGAGGTCAAATCACCTATCTAATGTGATATCCGCCGCCACTCAAGTAGAACAATGGAAAAGGAAGGATGTGAAGCCTACTTGGCTTATGTGATTGATACACGGTAGCGCAAGGCCTAGTGTATCCGATATCCCTAATGTTAGCGACTTTCCTGATGTGTTTCTCAAGAGTTACTGTGGATCGCCTCACATGTGGAGATCGAAGTTTGCTATCGACGCCAGTATCAGCCACAACCCAAGATCCATTACACCGCAGCATGCACGGCCTCACCAGAGCCAAAGGAATCTGAATTGTAAACTGCAAAGTAATCAGCTTAGAAAAGGGTTTATTAGACCGAGTGTATCACTCAGGGGGGAGCTCCTGTTTCTTTGTTAAAAAGAAAGATGGTACACTTTCACAAGGTATTGATTACGTACAATTGAACAAGTTAACGGTAAAGAATAAGTATCCGCTACCTTAATTGACATTTTGTTTGACCATCTGTATGTGCTATCTTTCTCAAGATTGACTTGCCATCCTGGGTACCATCAGCCGAGAATTAAAGATGTCGATGTGTATAAGACTCGCTAAGTAGACGATACGGGATATTATGAGTTCCTCAGAATGTCGCTTTGATTGACAAATGCTCCAACGGCTTCTGGGCGGACCTAATGAATCATGCGCCTTCCCACCATATGTGAATCGGCTTTGTCGAGTGTTCATAGACACACATTCTTATGTAATTAAAAGATCACGAAGTCATGACACACACCTTAGAGTAGTGTTGAGACTTCGAGAAAAGAGTAAATAGATGCGAAATTTGAAAGCAAGTGAGTTTTGGGAAGAATGAAGTGTCCTTTCAGCATAGTATCGAAAGAAGGAATCCGAGTGGATCCAAAGAAAATAGAAGTGGTTGTTGAATGGAAGTCACCAAGAAATGTTATAAGTGCGAGTTTCCCGACTAGCAGATACTACAAAAGATCTCATAAGGGATTTTCTACAGATCGTACTACGACGATCGCTCTGTAGAAAATGTGTAAAGTATGAATGGAGCGAAAAATGTCAAAGAAGTTTTGATAAGTTGAAAGTATCTCTAACTCAGGTCTGTGGCTTACTCAACTGACCGCGGTGTAGAGAATATATGATTTTGAGTGATGCATCGCTGTTCCGACTTGGATGCAAGTCTGAATGCGTAGTGGTAAAGTGGTACTATGCTTCAAGACAATTCGGGGCCAAGATAAAAGGAACTACCCCACATGTTTTGGAATTAGCTTCTAATTATATTTTGCGCTGAAAATTTGGAGACATTACTTGTATGGAGAGAAGGTGTTTCATTCAGACTGATCATAAGAGTCTTAAGTATTTGCCTTCACAAATAGAGCTTAACTTCAGACAACGGAGATGATGGAACTCCGAGAAGATTATGATCGTGATTGATTATCACCAGAAAGGCCAAATAGTGGCCACGTTTGAGTAGAGTCACTACGAACGTCGAGCGTTGAATGCCCATTTGTCCTTATATGAAGATGGTAATCAGAGTGGCAGAAAGCATAGCAAGACCGAGTTCAAGTGGAATCGAAAAGCAAAGGCACAAAAGAAAGATGAGAAAATTGGCCAAGCACGATAAACGCATGTCGGTAAAGAACCGAGTTCACAGTGAACGAAAATGGAGTTTTGTATTATAAGGATCGGGTTTGAAAATTCGACAGATGATTGAGGAAATCCATACCGAAGAGGCACACATAGCCGGGATCTTAAGGTTATCCATCTGCAGCACAAAGATGTATCGCAGATTTAAAAACACATTCTCTGTGTCCCGGATGAAAAGAGATGTCTGAATTTGTAACCAAGTGTTTGGTGTGTCAAAGAGTAAAGGCGAGTACTGTTCTTCGGGATTTATTACAAACTATTAGAATGGCCGGAGTGGAAATGGGACCGAATCACCATGGATTTTGTGGTCAAGCTACCATCGGGATGTGAGAAGGCATGACCTTGCCGGGGTCGTAGCATCGACGATCAAGTCACTACCTCCTACCAATGAGAACTGATCTCATTCATTTGACAAAGCTAGTAGAGTTGTATATAAAAGAAATAGTTTGGTTACATGGGATTCCTGTTTCCATTATTTCTGTACGAGATCCCGAGGTTACTTCGAAAGATTTGTGAAAAATCGCAGCAGTTCTTTGCATTCTAATTAATTTCAAGACAAATGCTCCAATCTAATAAAACGGATGACAACTGAGAGTGATCCAGGATTCTGGAAGATATGTTATGGAGTTGTGCATCATCTTGAGGTAGTTGGGATCGTATTATTACTGTTTTAGTTGAATTTGTGTATTAACAACAGCTTCCAATCAAGTATCGAATGGCGCTCACAGGTTTTAGAGTATGGGAGGAAATGTGTAATTCATTGTGTCGACTTGAATCTGGTTAAAAAGTAATTGGGCCTCGACTTGATACAAGAGACTAAAGAAAAGTGAAATGATTAGAGAAATATTGAAGGTGGCCACCGACAGACAAATCATATGCCGACATGAAATAAAAGATATTCTGATGGCAGATCGCTTAAAAGTGTTTTTGAAAGTATCGCCTTGGAAGAAGGTGATGAGATTTGGGAAAAAGGGCAAGTTGAGCCCTATATTTATTGGCCCCTATGAAGTGATTGAAAAAGTGGTCCAAAGGGCATATAGACAGTATTACTCCGGATCGTAGAAAAGATCCATAATGTATTTCATGTGTCCATGCCATGAGGTACCGATCGTAATTGGCCACATGTAAATTTCTCTTCTCGAGACAATTGAGCTGAGGCCGTATTTGACGTATGAAGAAGAGCCAAGAGATTTTGGCTCGTGAAGTGAAAGTAAATTACGGAACAAGCAAGATTCCGCTAGTCAAAGTGCTGTGGAGAAACCATAAGATTGAAGAAGCCACTTGGGAAAGTGAGGAAATGATGCCACAGCAATATCCGCAACTATTTGAATAAGGTAATTTCGAGGACAAAATTTTTTTAAGTGGGGGAGAGTTGTAACGCCCCAAAAATACCCTATAATTTTTATAATAAAATTTATTATATATTCCGGGTATAATTGGGCCAACTTGGGTATTTTTCTAGGAATTGTTAGATGAATATCGATTAAATGATTATTGAATCCGTAAATAAAACCTAAGTAAGTGAAAAAAGAGAAAATATGGAAATTAGAAATGGGGACCTAAGGGTCAATTGTAAGTAAGTTTATATGTCTAAGTGAAATTAGAGAAATAAATGAGCAAAGGGAAAATAATAGGAGACTTAAATTAAGAATAATATAAACAGGGACCTAAATACAAAAAGAAATAAAGAAAAAAAATCAAGGAATGGGCATGTGGCATGTAGGAAAGAGGGAGGAAGCTTCCTCCTTTTTAAAGTACGATTAAGGGTGATCCATAAGAAAAGGAAAACAGAGAAAAGAGGAGACATGTTAGAGTGAGAAGCTCTCACTTCTCTAGATTTCCCCAACGATCGACCATAGCATTCCTATTAAGCAAGAGGGAAAGTCCTTCCTCAGTGACAAGAGCCGCAAGTAGAGATTGAACGGAGTTTCGATAACCTCCAAGAGGTAGGTCTTCCTACTATGGTTATTTTCTACCCTTAAGGGTTGTGTGGAGGTTACTCCGCTTTTAGGGGAATGTTTGGTTGTATTTAAAACTTATGAGAAGCTGCCATCAGGTAGTGCGCGCTAACCGAACCTTAGAACCATTTTTGGGCACAAAGCAAAGGAATTTTCATAGTGAGTCCTTCTATAAATTGTAGCCACATCAGGGTAATGAACTTGATGCTGAAGCTTGAATCTCTTCAATCTGGAATCTTGCAGACCATAAGCTATATCTTTAATAACACACCAATGGCAGGAGGTCAGCCCATAGAGGTCAGCTCCAAGAGGAGGTCAGCCCATAGTGTCGTCTGAAGAAAGGGCGTCAGCGGTATCACCTCACGCAGCAGAGGTCAAAGTGCACTTCATGCAGCAGGTCACAGGATCTGTCCCGAGAACCCCTACTGTCCGTAGTCAAAACAAACCATCAGATTTAGATCACGATGACCTCCAACTTTGGAAGGTCATAACTTCTTCGTCCGAATCTGCTTTGTGGTGTTCTTGGACTCACAGGGAGCTTCACGAGTCAAGAACAGATTCATGTCTGAGGAGGATATTGGGTACACTTCAAAGTGTTAAACAAGCTCAACCAGGTCAGCTCAGTCGCCGCTGGCCAGTCGCCGGCTGGTTAACTACGTATGACTCCAATTTTGAAGGTCATAACCTCTGTCCAACTCCTACTTGTGTGTTCTTGGACTCTATAGAAAAGCCCATTGAGTCAAGCAATGTTACTTCTATGTTTCTAAGGAGGATATTAGAAAAGTTTGACTATAGTATGGGGACAGAGCTTACCGAGGTCGCCAGCTCGTCTGGGGCTTCAGATTTAACTACGTATGACCCTCCAACTCTATGTCATAACTCCTCTGGTCCGAACTCCGATCTCGGTGTTCTTAGATTCCACGGAAAAAGCTCACGAGTCAAGAATCATCATCATGCATGAGGAGGATAGAATATGTCAAAACTCGATGTACATCGAGCTTACCGAGGTCAGGTCATCAATGCACACTACTGGTGTGACTACGATGACCTCCAACTGGAAGGGCCTGCACCTTCGGTCCAACCCATTTTGGGTGTTCTTGAACTCATGAGTTCATTGAGCCGTGAATCCATCTATATAGCTTGCTTGAAATTCTTTGGAACTCATATTAAACTCCAAAATCAACCAACTGAAACTACGAGTACATACGAATAATATTATTTTTTAATGGTTTTGGAATTAGTGGACCCACATGAGGAAGCCAACTTAGATTGAGATTCCCAAGTGATTGGAATCAAAAGGAAAAAAATTTAGTTTATTCCTACTCTACTCCTATTCCTCAAGCTTCATGTTTTTGCATGTTTGTTCTTAAAAGCATAATAATTGATTTAATTGATTTGAGAAAGCATTGTGAAATGTTCGTGATATAAAAATTGCATGATTATTGAAAATAACTGTTATGTTTTGTGTATTATTATTGTACTCATATTTTTCTATAAAGGATTTGAAACACCCTATTAGAATGTTAACCGGGCTTAGTTCGTATTAAGGATAGATTGGTATACCAAGAGGGTCAAATAGCAGTACCGCATCTTGGTTGTAGTTGATGTGTCACCCGATCAGCAAACACCGGGACCAGACGGGCAGTTTTCACTATTTGATTGTTTATAAACTGTACCGCCAGCCCCAACGGACCGCACTGTTATAAAACTATTTAATACCGCCCAAATTACCGGTCTGCAGCCGGCGACTCATATCCTCGTATATCAAGACATAGGTTAAATTGCGCAGTGCATAACTCGAATTGGATTTGCATAACTCGAATTGATTTGCAATAACCGAATTGATTCAGAGACCGAATGATCGCATAACCGAATTACTGCAGAATTCTATAAGAATTTAGAGCATAATTGAATTGATTTGAGTCGTAAATATTGAATATGAAAGTGTATTTTTATTTGTGATTAATGAAACCAATTGTATATAAACAAGTATATGTATCGATTTATATCGATCATCTGGCAATGATTTAAAAGTTCAAATTGTTAAATCGCATAAATGGATTTTAACTAAACTCGAGAATGATTTGTATAGAACCACTAAGTGATGAAAATGCTACAGCGTATTGCTCTTGATCAATGCGTTGTGCAATCTATAATGACATATAGTGACTAAAGGACCTAAGATCGAGGAGCTGGCCGAGTCATAAAGAAGGGAAATTTGAGTATGTCTGACATGTGTATTCATTTCATGTTTTCTTTTGATACGATATTATGTAAAAACAATTTGAACTCGAATATCTACTTTTAAATCATTTTGAAAGGCTTGAATGCCTTCAGCTGTAAAATGCATTTTGTTAAATATAAATGTTTATATTGCCCACTTTAAATCGCCTCCGCAAAGATATGATTTTGAGTGATCGAAAGGATTTTAGTGGGCATCCCTGACTTAATTCAGAACCACCAAACGGGTCGCCGGAAAGCGTGGCGCCAAAAGTAACCTTATTTAGTGATTCCACCATCGGGCGATAGCTCACCCCGTCGAGGGAATTTCTATTTCAGTAAGGTGTGAGTGCTTGAGGCATCAGCCATCATAGAGGCCGATTTAAGAAAGCCAAGCCATGGGCTTTGATGTTTTGGATAATATGTATTAAAATTATAGATTTTAATATGTATTCTGTATTAAGAGTAATGTATAACTCTCGACTATTGGAGATAGTTGGTTGAATATTTTATGAGTATTGATGCAGGGCCTATGGCAATTTTTATCAGTATGTGCTCTCTGATACGTATATGATTTTCCGCAAAGTCGACGGGTAGTCAACGACCCCCGGACGGAAGTGTCACAACATGGTATTAGAGCGTAGGTATACGAATACCTAGGCTTGAGGACTGGGCCTAGGGCCAGGCTTATTATGTAAGAAACACCACCACTTGGTGTACTCGATGTTAGGTTACATGTGGATTACATAGACAACAATGACAAAGATTAGAACACTACATGCACTGCGGTTTTGCGTATTGTGTGATTGTTGTGAATGTTGTGTGAATTGTATGCCGGTGAATAGCATAGGAAAACGTTGAACACTAGGCTCAGAAATATAACCTAGGTGTTTGAGAATTTTGGGCAAATAGTCCAGAATTAATGAAAAAAAAAAATGTGATTGCGTGATTATCACAGGAAAAAAACAGTATGGCTAATAATGTATATAGGAAGAATTAAGGTTATGAACTATAACCCAGGGGTTCAGAAATAATGAACCCGAGTTGGAATTTTATGAAATAAATAAAAGGAGTGGTTGGCAAGTAGCACTACTTAGGCTACCAACGGTCATTTACGGTTGTTAAGTCTATTAGTAAATTGGCATGCATTACTAGTTCGACTGGAATGAGATTAAATAAAGTTTGTTGCTATTTGATACAGGCAGATGGCAAGTCGAGGCTAAGTACTTAGGAGGTTTCCACAAGGTGTTAGCCAAGCACCACCGCATTTCACCAGCGTGCCTGGCCGGGAGGTTGTCAGGCCGCAGCCGCCATTGCATGTGCCAGTGTAACCGTAGTCAGGAGGTCTCGAGTAACCTCTGGTGAGGCTTAAGTCACATCATCCTCCGACGCTAAGCGTGAGGGGATCCGGCTGCGGCGTACTCATTGGTTTTTGTATTGAGAATGTATTGGAGGGTTATGAATATTACTCTCCGATGTCAGATCAGCTAGCTGCTCCAGCTAGAGGGTGAGTCCCAAGTGTGGTGGGACTGGGTTAAGACCTCTAGGGATTTAGAGACAATGACTTGGGCAGAGTTCCATGGGCTTTTTATGAGCAAGTATTTTTTGGCCACTGTTGTGACGCCCCAAAACCCGAGGGTCCGTTGACTCACCACAACTCCGCTGAATATTAAGTGATGCTCAAGTTACCCGACGCCACTCGTAGGACCCAGTCTCCCTTTGTACGGGGAGCTCTACCCAAATACAAAACTTGTATACACCTGCATTTACCTGTCCCAAACAGTCCAATATATGCAATACGGCCACTTGGGCCCATAAACCAATACTCATAATAACAAATATCACAACTATTCTCCAATTATCTCCCAATAATTCAATAGTTGATTACACTTTTATACAAACATATATTAACATCTACAAGTCTAATACATGTTATGTCCAAAAACCATCAAAATCATGAACTGGCTTCTTCAAAATGAATTGTCTTCTCGAGCGCCTCCTCGCACCCCGCCAAAAATATAACTCGACAGTAAGTGAGCTAAAGCCCGCAGTAACCACCCTAAGTGGGCTACTTCCACCTAAGTGCATATGCAATGCTCCAAAGTAAACACACACCAAGTAAATACATGATCCTACTTGAATGTCTGCTACGATCACCCCATGTCACGAGTCATCACTAACTCACTCACACTTGCCTAAGCCATGTATGAGAAGAATCATTTTCAAAAAACTTTGTTCTTGAAAATATACACCGAAATATTCCTGGGTGAAAATACGGACTACCCTCTCCGAGGCGAATTCTGGTCAAAGAAGCCCAACAACACGGTCCTCATTCGAAATGATCCGCCGCCCATCTTCCAACTCCAATTCTCCTAATATCATCCCGTGGAAATTCCTTTCGCAACCATATCCATTTTTACAAATACCTTGTCATGACTCACACCTAATTCTAGGTTACTCAAAGGCATATGAAAATGCATTATGCCATTTTCAAAACTCATTTACACAATATGTCAATATGCATATTTTCAATCAACTACAATTACACACATGTAATCCAACACATCAATCATCACTCCAATTTAAATTTAATCGGTAAATCATAATCAATTTCCAATGGCTTACAACACAATTTAATCTCCAAGTAATTACACATTGTACTAAACACATTACAATAATGTCTTAACCTATCTATTTCCACACATACCAAGCCATCTACATCAACAATTTCATGCCAAAACAAATGGACATTTATGGTCCATTTCATACAAATTAGGACTATTTTACAAATCCCAAAACAAGTGGTGTAATGTCCACGAGCGTACCCACACTTCCTACATCGGTTCCTCTCAAAGGAAACCAATTTCCATCTCATTCTAGCTCCTACTCACCAAAATAGAATTTAATGCATAAATTCCTACACAACAAATTCTTCTACCTACGCTTCGGAGGTTCACTATTGTCCAAAATCTAAACAATTTCCACAATCTCATTCCATGCTTTGGGATCGATCATACTACCCATTCCCGCCTCATTCATATCAATACATGATTTAAAGTTAATTTTATGACTTAAAAACACCCAAACAGCCCGTGAATAAGAACAAGCTAAAGATTGCCTCAATAAATTCAAACAATTCGGTCCCATGTCTTGGGATCGACTGTCACCCTCACGGCCTCAAACCAACCAAACATCAAAAAACACTTAAATGGGAATAAAATCACAAGTGTGGGAGAAACCCTACTCCTCACTCGAATTTTGTTGTCAAAACTCCTAAAACCGGAGTCCACGCCGCTGCCCTCACCGCTGTGAGAACAAATTCCTCCTTCTTATTCAATAAATCCAACGGTCCGATTGCCCGGGATCTTAGAGAGATGGGGTTACTCACTAAAATTTCTCCATTTTCGATTCTCAAGAAAATCCCTAGCTTTCACGTTTTCGGGGCTCCTGGTTTACCGTAGAAGGAGACGGCTACGACGGTTATTTTGTCATCTTGTGACTTAAAATCAAACTTAAAAATGCCTACTATGTCCCTTCATTTCCCAGATTTGATATTCGGCACTATCTCGGCCGTCCATTTTCATCATTTCTCTACTCATACCACTTATGGTACATGAGTACATGTTATATGTGGCTTTCGTCACATCGAAAACCATTTTACTAAGACCTCAAACGCTGATGCCTCTGGTAAAAACGTGTCACCCGATCATTCCCGAAAATTACGAAATTTACGTGCTAACTAGATTTCTCGCGAGACGATTCCAACCTGGAAATCAAGCCACATCCGGAAGTTCTAGAGAATTAATTCTGGATTTTTAACCGAAATTAACAATTTTATAATCGAAATTACTATTTTGCCCTTTTTCCAGAAATTGGAATTTCTCGGGTCTTACAACTGCTAGACATGCCAAGGCACAAGAGTTCCTAGAGCTGAGGCAAGGAACGATGACAGTGATGGAGTACATGGCCAGATTCACCGAGTTGACATGTTTTGGTGATGACTATGTGGCCACAGATATGACCAAGGTCAGGAGATTTGAGAATGGACTGAAGTTGTCCAATCGGGGCAAGATTGTGGGCCTCCGCCTATAGGACATAGATTCTATGGTCGGGACAGCTCTGGCCATAGAGAGAGAGATGGAGGATGCACAAGGCATTCGAGATGCAAGTGCCGGTGGGAAGAGAAAGGAGGATCAACCTTCTTCGAGTTTGGGCTTAGAGGTTAAGGCCTTTGGGAAAAGCCATTGTATGTGAAAATTCTCCTCTAGGATCTAGGGTGAGAGTAGGTCAGATATGGTAGATATATCGGGTTTTGATGTCATATTTGACATGGATGAGTTGACAACCCATCTGGTTGTCAGTGATTGTGACCTGAGGCGGGTTATCATACCCGATACGGTCTTGGAGTTGTAGATGGTAGCATATGCATGTGAGTGATGCGTATGTGCTGAATTCTGGATGGTACCTCATAAGGGGGAGAATGGTAAACCCGAGAAAATTCAATTTTTCTCGAAAAAGAGTAAAATGCTAATTCTCGTTGAAAATCAAAATTTTCTAGATCTCTGATGATCGAATGATAGGAGATGATGATAAATCTAGTGACCCAGAAAAGTTTCGTCGAATTCTGAGACAATCATAATATTTTACGAATTTCTAGGTGATAAATCGCTAATGACTTTAAGGGTGAGATTTTTACGAAAATATCGAAAGTCAGGAAGTGGCTTGATTTAAGTTCATTTACAATAAAGTGAACTGAAAAGAAATAAAATTTTTCGGGACAGAAATGGACCCGAATGGAGTAATAGAAATCGTTTATCTAAATAATAATAATAATAATAATAATAATAATAATATAATAATAATAATAATAATATAAAAATCAATCAAAAATTGGTATAAAAAAATCAATTTATGGGAGTAGACGAAGGGAGAGAGAGAGAGAGACGGCGCAGGAGGAGATTTTTTTTATTTATTATTTCTTTACTTTTTTCTCAGATCTATGAAAATCGGGCCGTAGGTTTTTGTCGGGGCTGAAGGCAAAATTGATCTACGTGATGAGAGCTACGCGTGAACACCAAAAAGTTGGAGTTTTGACAAACTCCGTGAGGTAGAGGTTTTATCCTACTTATTTTACCCCTTGTTTAAGTGTTTTGTAAATGCTTGTGTTGGTTTGAGGCCGTGAGGGGCCGTTTGATCGGTCCCAAATCTTGGAACCGAAGTGTGGAAATTTTTGGAGAATTTTTGAGCCTATTTGGACAATCCGTGATCGCGGTAGGGGTCAGTTTCTGGGGTGTTTGTTTAATAATTTATGAAATAAATTGTGTTTTGTGTATGTGCCATTGAGATAAATTAGATTTGCCCAATTATATGGAATATAATTGTGTGTATAGGCCATTGGAGATAAAATTGTGATTTACTCAATTATATGGAATATAATTGCAGGCATCGAGATGAAATTTGAATCGTCAAGTGTTTCACCTGGGGTGTCATTTGATCCATATTGTTGAATTATATGTGGTGTGAATTGCAAATTTGAGAATGTTGCATAATTAATATATTGCTATATATATTGTAAAAATGGTTTTGGAAATGGCATAATGCATTTTCATATGCACTGGGTAACCTAGATTGTGTGTTAGTATGATATGAATTTTCGAAAACTAAACATGGAAGGCGGAAGGAATTTCACATGATGATTTTCCAGAGAATTGGGTTGGGAGATGGGCCAACAATCATTTCCTCGAATGAGGACTATGATCAAGCCGAAAGCTCACCAACCACCGCCGTAGGTCATTCCATATTTTTACCGATTTTCGTGAGCTTTATTTTCAAGAACAACAACAAGTTTTGTTTTGAAATGATATTTTCATACAATGTTTAGTAAGTGCGAGGGAGTCAGGAGGACTCTAGACATGAGAATGGACATGTAGACATTCAAGTAGGATCACGATTTACTTGAGTGTGTGTTTGTTTCGAGCATCGTATATGCACTTAGCGAGAGTAACCCATTTAGCAAGGATTCCACCATCGGGCGAGCAGCTCACCCCTCGTTTATGCGAATATCATTTCGTGCATGTGGAGCTGCTTGAGAAGATCGCCATCATAGAGGCGATTTTGGAAGAAAGCCTGCTGTGGCTTTGATGTTTTGATAATATGTATTAGAATTGTAGATTTTAATATGTATTTGTATTAAGAGTAATGTATAACTCTTCGAATTATTGAGATAATCGCTGAATATTTTTAACAGTATCGATGCAGCTTCAAGTAGCCATTTCATCAGTATGTGTCTCGTGATACGACGATGTATTTTCCGCGCATGTTGATGGTAGTCAACGAACTCGGGATTTGGGGGCGCTACAAATTCAATTTCATCTCCACGGTTTATACTCTTCACAATTATATTCCAGAATCGGCAAATCATACTTGACCTAATGGTTTATACACACAATTATATTCCATATAATCGAAGAAATCATAATTTCATTTCCAAGGGTTTCCATACACACAATTATATTCCATATAATTGGTGACCTGATGTTAACACATCAAGCTTCATAAACACTCCCAACAGCTCCCTACACGAAATACCAACGTCCCAAATGGCCCAAAAATTCTAAAATCTCCATCACCCGCCCCTAAGTTTTAGACCGATCAAAAGGCCGTTCAAGACCTCAAACCAACCGAAACATTACAAAACACTGAAGGGATGAGACTGCACTCACCCGGAAAGGCTTGTCTAAACTCCAACTTTTGGTGTCCACGCTGCAGCCTCAGATCATTTGCTTCAAATTTCGACGTAAACCGACTCGGCCCGATTTTCAGATCTAAAAAGAAACTAAGAGAGAAAATAACAAAACTTTTCTTCTTCAGTTCAACATCCACGCCCGCTCCTCAAGACTTTTAATATTATTATTATTATTATAATATTATATTATTATTATTATTATTATTTACTCCGTCAGATAAATTGATTTATTCTAAGGTTCCATCTACACTGAAAACTTATTTTTCATTCACTTTATTGATAATGATCCAATCATGTCACTCCCACTCCCAGATTTCAAAAATTTTGTCCCAAACAACTGATTTGACTGATCACCAAAATCAAATATTCAATATCCCCAATCACTAAATTCTTTCCAATTGAGATTTCGCCAGATTAATTTCAACACGAGTCCGTTTTACTGGTCCAGACTGAGAATACTTTCAAAAGTTCAACCAAATGGTCGTTTTACTTTTCAAAATTTAATTTTTCGGCTCATATTATATATGAGTATATATATGATTCATATAACATATATATATAGATATATATGTTATTTTTAATATAAATATTAGTTTTAATCATTTTATTAGAAAATAATAAACGTTGATAACAAGTTTGTTTCTTCTCACAATGTTTAACGTTTATATTAGATTTATAGAATAAAGTTTTATTAATAGATTATAGAGAAAATTATTATACTTAACATACAGAGAACAAATATGCACTCAGAAATAAATATTAAAAATAGAAAATCCTTCATTATTATTTTTAATAATAACTAATAATTGGACATAGATTTATTAGTTTGATTAGTTTAAAAATCTTATATAAAATGATTATTTATCTCATTATAGGTTTGATAATAATAGGAATTTGAATGAGAAATTAAATAAATTGACAATATTACTTATATCACATTATTTTGTTAATTTTTACTTTATTTTCAATAATAAACTTCTATATTTTTTTTACTAAATATTAATATTAAGCAAACAACATATAATTTTAAAATACCCATAAAAAAAATCATATAATCCTATGTAAAAATTGCTTTTACTTTCTTCCATTTAAATCTTTTATATATATATATATATATATATATATATATATATATATATATATATATATATATATATATATATATATTAAACTAATTTACTTGTTTCTATTAGTTTTTTATGCTTAGATGATTCTAGTTTACCTTTCATTTTGCTTGCAACTATATTTTGCTACCTATGAAGACATTCAACTTCCTATTATTTTCAAGTGTCCAGTAGCTATAATTAAGAAGAAACCAATTTTATTTTGTTCATATACAATATCAATGTATCCTCATTTGTTATAACATCACTTCTAATAGAAAAAAAAATTATGCAATATTATTAGAATAAAATCACATACAATTTATAAATAATTCAAAGTCATCTTCCACATATAAGTAATTAACTTTAATAGGAGTTCGAGCAAAGTTATTTTGTACAGTTAAAGGCTACGTCTTGGAAATTGTATTAGTACATAGAAAAAATAAGAATTTCCTTAGAACCAAAGAGAAAAAAATTCAAGCATCTTCTAAGAGTATTATATTAGTATCAACATAGTGAAAGCAATGTGTGGATTAAAAGGCCTATTGAAATGCAACTCTATGAAAAATGTGACACCCTTTATCCCAGTGGTTTCTGACAACCACAACCTCGTGAAACCGGTGGTGCCGATAACTGACGCCACAACGACTACGTCCCATTTATCTAATCCATAATTTAATAAAAGTCGAACAAAGTCTCCTCCGTATTGTGGAAGCCATATCCAAAATACAAATTGTGATAACAATACATCAAGCATGACTCCATCCAGCTCAATATAATTACATCGGTCATCTACGAAATATACACTAATCTCGCCCCATTCAACCATACCTAATACCGTAAATGCAACTATGCAGTGATATGCTTTGCTGAGTTCATTTATACATCATTATGTTAAGAGAGAGAATTTGATGAGTTTGAGAGAGAGGAGAGAACACGGTCCAAAGCAACCTCCGACTTTCTTCATATATGCGGTCCCGAATGCGGTCAACAAATTCGCACCTCGACCAGGCCCGAAAGGGATCCTACGGCGGGGGTAAGCAAAACTCGCAGTGATGGCCTCCTCTCATGGTACATTTCCCACCCAAGGATCAAAATATCGGTAAACACGAATATATCGGTAATTGGATTTTACGGAAATATCATAAATATCGGTAAATTATTTGCGGATATTTTTACAAAAATATCGATTCGATTAAAATTTTTCATATTTTAATTATATAGATGATGAGAAATGATTCATATCTTAATTAAGGTAGATTAAAATAAAATGGATTAGTAATTATTAAATTAAATATGTTATATTGAATATATTATTTAGATATTATTATGTTAAAGATATATTATTTATTTGTTTTTGTTATTATTATAAATATTATGTAGATAATGAGGAGATTCAAAAGATTGTATATTATAATTTTAAAATTTTAAATGATATTATTTTATTTCTTTTCCTTTTCAAATTAATATTTGATTTAAAAATATTATCAGTTATCATGTAAAATAAAAATAAAATAAAATATTATAATTAGATGGTAGAGATTATGAACAAATAAATAATAAGAGAATATAAAAAAAGTTTGTACTATATATAATAAGTGCAATCAATGACTTGGTGGCTAGAGGGTGCCGCTTCCAGGCATTTTGGGTGGGTTTGAATCCCTTTAGAAGCATTTTTTTTTTCTAGATTTTTGGAGCCAAGGAAAAAACATGGAAATTTAGAGAAAAAATCGAGAAAAATCACTGAAATTTGGTATAATCGATTATCGGTAGAGATATCTTATCGAACTCCACCGATAACCGATATTTCGGTCGAAATTTCAGAAATTTTGTTCATTGTTCCTACCTAAGTGCTCATATAATGATCAAACCAACCCATACACATCCAAGTGAAAATGTCTACATGAATGTCGTATGTCATGCATAGAATGTCTTCATGCCCATATCTCTAGTCACTCACCGACTCTCTCATACATGCCTATGTCAAGTGTGACAACCGTCATTGGTAGTACCAATGACACACATATAATCGAGCATTTATCGTCTACCAAAGACTCCAATGGTGTCAATGGGCAACTAATCCCGAGTCAATCCCAACTCCTATCACACAACTCAAAGTCTATGTAATAACCATGTGTGATGCCTCAAACCCAGGGTCCGTCACTAATTCATTAACTCATGGACATTTCGTGAATGCTCCAAGCACCCGACATTTCTCACGAAAATCGGGCAGAGTCTCCTTTGTACGGGGAGCTCTTACCCAAATACAAAACCTGCATAAACCTGTCCCAAAATAAAGGTAATATAATCCCAACATAGCAAACGCTACTGGCCCATAAACAATACTCATCATACATACCAACTATGAACTAACTATATCCACAGTTACAAGAGTTCAAATATTTTACTCTTATACATACATTAAACTTAAAAGTTCTAACATGTATACATCAAAGCCACAACCCTGGGCTTCTTCTAATCCTCTCGTCCAGGATCTAGCCAGCCCCCGCACGCGCCTCCCTCGTACTGTGAAAATATATCCCGACTGTGGTGAGCTAATACCAAGAGTGGAATCGGCCAAGCGGGCCACTTCACCTAAGTGCAAGTGCAATATTCCAAATAAAACATACATTCTACAAATGCATGATCCTACTTGAATGTCTACATGACTGTCCTCCGCATCCCGAGTCCTCACCGACTCCATCACACTCGCCTAAGCCTCGTATGAAAATTTTTATTTTGTTTGTTTGTGGACAACCCTCCGATGTGTATATATCAATTGGGCCGCTCCGACGATTGATATTTTTAATTTGGACTACCCTCCGATAATTAATATTTTTAAACAACCCTCCGAACCGCTTTCTCTAGACTCATCTCATGCACTCACCCTATAGTCCTGTGGTGTTCTAAAGGCATATGGAATGCATGTATGCCAATTCCAATACAAATTCCAATTCACATGTAAATATATAAAACATGCATATATTTGTAAAACAATCAATTCACAATCATGTCATGTAAATTCTCATTTCCATACATCAAAATTAGCTCACTCTAGACTACGATCAAACACGAGCAATTTAGTTTAAATCACTCGACTAAACACATATTTTCACAAAATATATTTCAGAACATCAAGCCGGAATAGTGAAACCTCTAAGCATTATTCCCGAAAATTACACCACTCGATTCACCTTGTGAATCAGCATTTCCTGGCCGTATTTCCCCATTCCAATCAATACATGATTTATCATGGAAAACACAATTTGCTACCCAAACCAACTGGTCGTACCATGGTCACACAATGAGATTTCCTCAAAATTTCATATTAATTCTGGGTCCCAAGGTCTGGACCGACCAAACACCCTAACGACCTCAACGACCAAACATACGTAGTGCTTAAAGAGGAATAAAACCCAAGTAGGAGAAACTCTACCTTCCTGAGTTTGAGGAAACTCCCTAAATCCGATACCCACGCGAAGCTCTCTCCGCGTATGCTTCTCCTTCACCCCGAAGATCGCCGACTGGCCGGATCGCCCGTATTTTTAGAGATAAGAAAGACCCTCTCTCACTAAAAAAAACATAAAAATGGCTACTGGATCATTCTGGTTTTCACTAATGCTTAGCCCTTTTGAATTTGTGGAGAGGAGTCCTCGTATATGTTTTGTCTTGTAGTGACTTAAATCAATTTAATTAATTAATTCCCTTCTTTCTCCGCTGACATTCTGCACTATCTCGCCATCCATTTCATCATTTCCTCTACTCATACCACTTACGGTAATATGAGTACATGTTATATGTACCTTTCACAGATCTGTAATCAAGCACTAAGACCCGAACCGCGATGCCTCGAAAAACGTGCCAACTCCGACCGCCCTGCACTCCTACTAAATTTACGTGCTAGCTAGATTTCGCGAGACGATTCCAACGATGAAATCCATTTCGTCATCCGAGATATAGAGAATAAATTACGGATTTTTAACCGAAAGTAACAACTTTGTAATCGAAATTACGATTTTTCCCTTTTTCCAAAAATTGGAATTTCCTGGCCTTGCCACCATGACCCCCGCGGCTCCTCTTTTAGGCAACGTAACTTTTCTGGATCACACCGGCAGTCTCTTACACCCATGTTCCAAGCTTTTCACTTGAGGGGGTTAACAGTCCCCTTCTTTGTAACGCCCCAAAAATACCTTAGAATTTTTATAATAAAAATTATTATATATTTTCGGGTATAATTGGGCCAACTTGGTATTTTCCTAGGAATTTTTTTTTTGATGAATATTGATTAAATGATTATTGGATCCAAAAATAAACCCAAGTGAAAAAGAGAAAATATGGAAATTGTAAAATGGGGACCTAAGGGTCAATTGTAAGTAAGTTTATATGTCTAAGTGAAATTAGGAGAAATAAATGAGTAAGGGGAAGATAATAGGAGACTTAAATGAAGAATAATAGAGAAATGGAGGGACCTAAATATAACAAGAAATAAAGAAAAATAAGAAAAAAAATCAAGGAAAGGACATGTGGCATGTAGGAAAGAGGGAGGAA
The DNA here is from genome assembly GCA_016808115.1 of Tetrastigma voinierianum. Classification (NCBI taxonomy): domain Eukaryota; kingdom Viridiplantae; phylum Streptophyta; class Magnoliopsida; order Vitales; family Vitaceae; genus Tetrastigma; species Tetrastigma voinierianum. The sequence goes on along the minus strand of JAEQBH010001951.1, from coordinate 430,255 downwards.
GCTTCCTCCTTTTTAAAGTACGATTATGGGTGATCCATAAGAAAATGAAAACAGAGAAAATAGGAGATATTTTAGAGTGAGAAGCTCTCACTTCTCTCTAGATTCCCAACGACGTGACCATAGGTCTCCCCGCGGGCAAGAGGGAAAATCCTTCCTCGTGACAAGAGCCGCAAGTAAAGACCGGAATCGGGGAGTTTCGATAAACTCTAGGAGGTAGGGGTTTTTCTCCTACTTTGATTATTTTCTACCCTAAAGGTTGTGTGGTGGTTATCTTGCCTTAGGAATGTTCGCTGTATTTTTAAACTGATGGGAAGCTACCACATTGTGGCAAGGGGCGCGCTAAATTCTGACCTTAGAGCTGATTTTCGGGGTAATAAATAAAGTGGACGGGAAGTTAGTCCTCCTAGTAATTGTAGCCTCATCAATGAACTTGATGTTAGGCTTTTGAATTTTCTAATCACCTCTCAGAGACCTCAAGTTATGATCCTTTACTGAGGCCACGCAGTCAGAGGTCACATTCCTCATGCAAGAGGTCACAGATCTTCATGCAAGAAAGGTCACAGACCATGCAAAGCAGAGGTCAAGATACCTCATGCAGAGGTCGCATACTCATCCTATGCAGGTCGCTGCACCTCATGCACAGAGGTCTGCACTTTCACGCAGCCAGAGGCCCACAGACCATGCAATAGAGGTCAATAGGGACCCTCATGGCACAGAGGTCAAAGGCATCTTATCCCCGTGGAGGCCGAAAACCTCATGCAAAGAGAGGTCGCCAGACCATCCCGTAGCTGGCCAGCTAGGGCTCGGCCCTGGTTTGAGTTGACTACGTATGACCTCCAACTTCGGAAGGTCATAACTCCTTCGTCCGAACTCCGATTCGGGTGTTCTTGGACTCTATGGAAAGCTCATTGAGTCAAGAATTCATCCATATGCCTGAAGAGGATAGAATATGTCAGACCGAGGTGTCAAACCGAGTTTACCGAGGTCAGGTCAGCTCAGTCAGTCAGCTCGGCTGGGTGTGACTACGTATGACCTCCAACTTTGGAAGGTCATAACTTCTGGCCCGAACTCCTATTCCGGTGTTCTTGACTCTATGGAAAGCTCATTGAGTCAAGAATTCATTCATATGCCCGAGAGGATAGAATATGTCAGACTGGAGGTGTTTGACTGAGTTTACTGAGGTCAGGTTAGCCTACCAAATTAACCTCGGTTGGTAGACTACGTATGACCTCCAACTTCGAAAGGTCATAACTCCTTCGTCCAAACTCCGTTTCGGGTGTTCTTGTAATCTATGGAAAGCCCATGGAGTCAAGAATACATCTATATATAGCTTGTTAAAATTGGAACTCATATTAAACTCCGAAAATCAATCCTAACCAAAACTACTAGTACACACGAATAATATTAGAAATTCTTAATGGTTTTGAATAGGACTCCATTTATGATGGAGTGTCAACAGATTGAGATTCCAAGGATTGGAATCAAGTGCAAAGATTTTTGGGTTTGTTCTACCGAATTCCTATTCCTCATTTCCAAGTTTTTGCATGTTTGTTCTAAAGCACATTTAATTGATTTAATTGATTTGAGAAAAGTGATTGTGGAAATGTTTGCATATAAAAATTGCATGATTATTGAAAGTAAACTATTTATACAATGTACATATTGTACCTGCATTTCCTCGCTATAAAAGATTTGAACGCCCTTATTAGAATGTTAACCGTTTAGTTCGGATTAAGGATAGATTGGTATACCAATAGGGTCAAATAGTAGTACTGCGAACTATTGTATTGATGTGTCACTCCGATCAGCAGCCCAGCGGGACCGTATCGGTAGTGTTCACTATTTGATTATTTATAACCAGTCAGCAGCCCGGGACCGTATTGTGTTATAAAACCATTTGATACCGCCTCGCAACTCCAACGGACCGTGTTTCTGACTCGATATCCTCAGATATCAAGACATAGGTTAAATTCGTTAAGGGCATAACTAAATTGATTGGCATAACTGAATTGATTTGCATAACTGAATTGATTAACATAACTGAATTGAATTGCAAAACTAAATTGAATTGCATAATTGAATTGAATTTGTGAGCATATTTGAATTGATTTGAGATTGTGAAATATTGAATATGAAAGTTTATTTTTGGGATGATCAATGAACTATAACTGATTGTATATATAACAAAGTATATGGCTTATATTTATATTGATCATCTAGTGATTTGAAAGTTATGAATTATTAAATTGTATGATTTGATTTAAGCCAACCGAGGAATGGATTTCAGATAGAAACTACCTAAGCATGAAATGCTTAGCGATTGCTTACCAATGCTATACCAAATGATAGATAAGGATCGAAAGCGGACCTAAGATCGAGGAGCGCCGGTAGTCATAAGAAGGAAATTTCGAGTATGTTCGACATGCATTCATTTCATGTTTTCTTTGGATATTGATATTTTGTAAAACAATTTGAACTCAACATCTATTTTTGTAAATCATTTTGAAAAAGGTCGATGCTCTATTGTAAATGTATTTTGTTAAATGTAAATGTTTATGGGCTTGCCCAATTTTGAAATCGCTTCCGCAACGACATGATTTTGAGTGATTGAGTGATTTTAGTGGCATCCCGGACTCGGTTCGAATTCGCCAAAACAGGTCGGGCCGAGAAAGGGATCTCACAACTTTATTGGTATCAGAGCGTCCCAGGGGTTTCGGTTCGGATCCGCCAACCGGGTCGGGCCAGGCTCAGGGGTCGCCACATTCTTGCTCCACCCAACACACATTATTTATATTTCTTTTTATGTTTTCAACAGTGAGACATTTATTGGACGTCGCCCAAAGTACAAGTGTGACGCCCCAAGACAGGGTGAGCTAATGCTTAGTAGTGGAATCGCCCTAAGTGGGCTACTCTCCACCTAAGTGCAGTGCAATGTTCCAAAATAAACATACATTCAAGCAAATGCATGATCCTACTTGAATGTCTACATGACCAACTCAGATCTCGAGTCCTCACCGACTCTCTCACACTCGCCTAAGCCTCTTATAAGAATTATTGTTTTGTTGGTGGACAACCCTCCGATGTATATATAGTCAATCAAGCCGCCTCCGACTTACCATATATTATTTGTTTCGTGGACTACCCGATGAATATCAATTGGGTCGCCTCCGACGATCGATATTTTTAATTTGGACTACCCTCCGATAATTAATATTTGGGATAACCTCCGAACCATTTTCTAGACTCATCTCATGCACTCATTCCTATAGTCCTAAGGTGTTCCAGTGCATATGGAATGCATGTATGCCAATTCCAATACAGTCTAATCACATGCAAATATGTAAACATGTACATATCCACATAATATCCAATCACACAATCATGTCATGTAATTAATCAATTCATATATCAAAATTAAATTTCACTCGAAGCACGATCAAACCCGAAAGCAATCTCACTCGAATCACTGAATATACATCGCCACACAAAAATATATTTTGAGAACATTATTCTCGGAATAGTAAAACCCGAAGTTCATTCGACAAATCATTAAATCATCTACCACCTTAGAACTCCGTATTTCACGGCCATTCCCGGCCTAATTTCAATCACTACATGATTTAACATATAAATATACAATTTCATGCCCCAAGCAGCCGTGGTCAGTCACGACTGCACCATTTTGATTTCAAAATTTCATATTAATTCGGTTCCAAGGTTTGGGACCGATCAAACGGCCCCTAACGACCTCAATCGACCCAAACATTCATAAAGTACTTAAAGAGGGAATAAAACCCAAGTAGGGAGAAACCCCTACCTCTTGGAGTTTGTCGAAACTCCAACTTTTTGGTGTCCACGCGTAGTCCGGGCTCCGCGCAGCGCCTCTGTCCCTAAGACCGGCCGACGGTCGAATCTCCGCGAGAGTTTGAGAGAAGTTCGATCTTCTCTCACTAAAAACTCAAATTTTGATCTACTGGTTCTCTCCCCTGCATTTCACATTTTTTGCTTCTTTTAACATTGGGAGAGATGACACTATAGCAATTTTTCACATTTGAAGGACTTTAAACCAACACCTATAATGCCAATTTTGTCCCTCTTTCCTGGGCTACATTCGGCACTATCTCTACCATCATTTCCATCATCACTATTTCTAATCATACCACTTATGGCACATGAGTATGTTATATGTGACTCTTTCGTCGCATTGAAAATCGCTTTACTAAGACCCGAATCGCAATGTCTCAAAAACGTAAATTCCAACCGTCTCGAATTCAATGAAATTCTACGCATAGCTAGATTTCGCGAGACGACCCAACGGTGAAACTGCTTCATCATCCGAGATCTAAAAGAATAAATTCGGATTTTTTTAACCCAAATAACAATTTTGTAATCGAATTACGATTTTGCCTTTTATGGAATTTCTCGGGTCTTCATTCTCCCACTCCTTAAAAGAATTTGATCAAAGTTGGGACTAAATCTAATCACTCACATGCATATGCGTACTCTACCATGCATATGTGGTCATTGGAAAATCTAGCAGCTAAACCCATTATACGTCCTAAGCAAAGAAGGATAGGTGGCCCAGCGTAAATGTCCTCAAAACCAAGTAGACTCACTCCACTCCCAGCGTGGCCTTAACCTGCTTTTTAACCTCACGGTCTTCAGTTTACGCCAGGCAAATCACGGCTATCTAAAATGCACACTGGTCCTTCTCGAAGTCATCAGTATCAACCTCTATATCCCAGATCACCATCAGCGGATGCGGTCTTGTTTCTGGAGCATGGGTGTGAAACACCTCGTAGGCACTTGACATCTTTGGAATGTTAAAGTAACCGGTGCATAGCGGTGCCTATCCTCATAGAGTATCTCGAAGGTCAATGAATCTTGGCGATAGCTTCCGCTTGCGAACGTACTCCTCTCTTAGGCATCGCAGCCGAGAAGACATGATCTGACCTCGAACTCCTAGGAATTCGACGTCGCACATACGCATAACTCTTACGCTGGCTGAGCCGTGAGGAGGCATTTGTCGTGTAAGCTCACCTTCTCGGAGGTGTCTCCTAGTCGGATAGGACTAGTGGAGTGAGTCCTCTCCACCTCGGTCCAACATAACGGTGTCTGGCCTCCCAGTACAATGCCTCATACGGTGCCATCTATGTGCTGGCGGTAGCTGGTATAGGCGAATTCCACTGGGGCAAGTGCTCTTCGACTACCCTTAAGATCCGGGCATGCTGTGACATGTCCTCTTTTGTATAGTCCTCTCGGTGACCATGCAATGCGAGGGTGGAAATACTCATCGTGGTCGTGTGCCCGCAGCGCGAGCTCTTCCCGAAAGTGCGTGCAAACCTCCCGGTCCTATCAGGTACTATGGATCGCTGGTACTCCATGTAGCGGACTATCTCTCGAATGTCTGACAGCGAGAATCTCCAAGCGAAGGTCATCCATGACTAGAAATTGTGGGCTTGATGGCGTCGATCGGTATCCACCAGTCTGGCGTCATGCCTGCTGCGTCGTGGCAAGTGGGTCACAAAGTCCCATCGTGGTGCTCTCTTCCTCAGCACCTCCGATGGCGAAGTAGCCTGTTGCTGCGGTGCTCGTATAACACCGGTGACATGTGAGACATCGATGAACAAAGTCCCCCCGTGTCTCTTCGCCTCGATAGTAATGAAGATCACGGTACATCGCCGTGCCACGGATCTGCGGCAAATGAGGCGGTGAGAGCTCCACGAGGTCTACTCTCCAATCGGGTCAGCCCGGGAAGCACTACGATCACTATATTTGAAGACTACCATATACATGACGGTCAGCACGTCACGCATTACTGAGCGCACTGGTCTACGATGGGCCTTTACTCTGCGTCACGCCCGCTGGGACTCATCGCTAGCTCAGCAGAGGCGGTGTACTAAACTCCCAGGTACCTGGTCTGCGCTTTCGTTATCTTTGTAGCTCATGTCCCATGGTCTCGACATCGCCTCCCGAGCTATACTAGCCAACGCTCCTCGTGACTTGTTAAGTGCATCGGCCATACATTTGCCTTACCCGGGATGGTAATGCAAAGTGAAGTCATAATTCTCTAAGAACTCCGTCCATCTAGTTGCCTCATGTTAGGTCCCATTCGTGAAAATATACTTAGGACTTTTATGGTGCAGGTACCTCGAACTCCTCACCATATAGAAGTGAGTGGCCCCCCCAAATCTTGAGGCGAAGACTACGGCCAACTCCGTATGCGTGTGTGGAATCTAATTGCTTTCAAGTGATTTTCCAGCGACGAGACCACTCAGCTACTACCCTCACGGTTGCATCAAAACACATGCATCAGGCCCTCGAGGCATCCTGGCCTGCTTGTGTACCCCTGTCCACTATCCGGGACTATCAAGATGGGGAGCTGAAGTAAGTCTCTCTTCAACTCTCTGAGATGCCTCCTCGCATCGGTCATCCCTCAAACACCTTGACCTCCTTAAGATTGACCTAGTCATAGATCGCGATGCGGAGAAATCATATGAACCTCGTTATGCGAGCCAATCCCAGTCACGTATCTGAAGGCCGACTTCGGCCTCTCGACTATCGCTGACCTTTGCAAATTAGTGACATCATCCCAGGCACGTGTTAATCTCTTTCAAGTGGCAAACTGGCACTTACTAAACGGCATGGTGATGGTCTCTCAACAACGTAAGCGATCCTCAAGTGATCAAATATACACTTTGGTAGGGTAGATCAAAATATGTCATCCATGAAGATAATAGCTGATCTAAATAGGGTTGGAATATCTATGCATGAGATCCGTGAATCTTCTTTGGCGCATTCGTCGATCAAAGGGCATCACCGTAACCTCATAGTGCCCTCACTTAGCGTCTAAACGCTGTCTTGAGTATCTACATATCTAACCACTCGATGATAAATAGCGGTCACGAAGGTCTATCTTAGATGAACTCGCTCCTAACGATCAAACAAATCATGATCTCGGTAATGATGGATTCTTAATCTCGTAACCTGTTCAAGCATTTATGTCGATGCACGATCGAAGGTCATCTTTCTTCTTCTCCAAACAAAGCTGGAGCGCATGGTGAAGTCTTTCGGTCTAATGAACCTTGTCCGATGGCTCTAGTAGGCGGACTCACGAGTTCTGCTTCGGCGGTGCCATCATGTAGAGTCGTAGAGATGGGTGAAGTACCAGTGTAACTTCGTCTGAAGTCTACGCTCTATAGAGGTGATCTGGGTAAATATGCGGAACAGCATCCGCATGCTCATGAAACCACTCGAGGGTGGAGTCTAAAGTGCAGTCTCACCTAGATCCTCTAGGAGCAAAAGGCTCGCTAGCCAACCCTTCTTGTCCACGAACACACAGACTGTATCTTTATCTAAGGTAAATCATAAATGTTTGTCGCCGAGCTCTGCGAGTACGGAATCTGCGTGTAGGCGAGTAACCCTCCCCTGCGCTCAGTGAATGAGCTGTGGCATCGATCAATCTGGGGATGTTGAACTGACATATCAGCGATCTCCGGTCCAGCATCAAGTAGGGTCCGGATCTGAAGCTGTGACCTCAGGCCATATCATCCACCTATTCTGCGCCACAATCCTAGAGGAGAACTCACACCACAAAGGCTCCTCTAAGGTCTCGACCTTTAAGCTCAACTCGATCCACGGTGATGCGACCAATGAATGAATGCGAAGCACCGGGAATCAAATAACACTCCTAGCCCGTAAGCGAGATAAAACATCTGCTGTATAGCCAGTGATCTGGCGACTGTTTGAGGTGTGTGGCGTAGACACGCCCTAGACCCTGATGTCCTGCTTGTGGGCCTCGTCCTCTTCCACCCCTGCTGCGGCCTCTCGGGCTGCCTGTGGGTGTGGGGTGCCGTGGCTCAGCGAGGTGCTGGCCTCCCCCGGCTGTCTGTAGATCTTGTGGAGGAACCTGTTGTATCTCCTGTATCCTCTTCTTGGCCCGGGGCCCGTGCGCGTCCCGAACCACAGGATCCACTATCTCTAGGGCAATCCGTCTCATGTGTTGAGCTGTTGACAGTGGTAGCACACCATACGTCCCTTTGTGGCGAGCCTCTGTTGTTCTGGCCGGATGTGCGACCTCTGGAACCTCCGTGAGACTAGAAGCTCTACCTCTTTCTGGCCCGGAAGAAGACTGACTATCCTTCCTCTTACCACTAACACTTGCATCCCGAGTGCTCCGAGCATCCTCCATCTCTATATGGTGGGAATTGGGTCCCTGACTATGGAATCCATATCCTGTAGGCGGAGTCTGATCTGGCAGAATGGACTGACTTGATCCATTCTCGAATCTCTCGCCTTGGCCGGTCGATTCATGCGTAATCTCGGCGAATCGAGTGCAACTCTGTGAATCTAGCCACGTAGTCCATCACAATCATAAGCCTGCCGACTCTAGGAGACTCGAGCCTTGAGTGCCTCTTTGATCTCTCTGGAAAATGCCACCCATGAACAACTCCTGAAACTCTTGCCGTATCATAACCTCTAGGAGTCTCTTAGAAGTCACAGCCATCTCCCACCCGTACAGGACTCGCCCTGCCCATTGGAATCACGGTAACACGATCCTGAGTCGTATCGGAGGTGATCTCCGCCTTGGCCTCCGATGCGTTCTCGTCTGCATAAACCAATGATGCCGCCACACCATCGGGTCTCACTCTGTGAATGTCGGAGGGTGGTGCGTTCTAAATCTCTGGAGGTTACTAGGTGCTCATAACTGCTGCTATGCTAGCGTGCGATAGCGATCGGCTCTGCCGACACCTACGGCCCTCAGCAAAGGCCTGCGATTAATCTGTAATTTGGTCAAATGTCGGGTGGTGCTGACTAGTACCAGTGGGCGCCCTCGTCCTCGTCCTCTCACTGGCTCGCTCTACCTGATGCTATAGCGTTAAATCTCAATACAGTATCTACAAGGCATAAACAAGCCTGAGACAAATCATATACATAATCAGTGTATACATTGTCCTTGCATTCTGAGTATTACAAGGCAATCGAATCCCCATTTAAATGTTGTTTTAACAAACATTTATTTTCTAAAATTTCTTTTAATTTTAATTTTCGAAAATTTTGTCTAATTTATTTGATTTGAAATTTTTTTTTCAAAAATACTTATTTTACTCCATTTCTTCAATTTTACAACTTGTAAAACCTTGAAAATTATTTTCTTCACCTCATAACCAGTATAAATTTATAAATTTATTTTCTTCACTTTATCATTTTTTTTTTCATTTATTTGCTACTGGAGACACAAAAAAATACTTATCCATATATATATATATATATATATATATATATATATATATATATTTCATTCTCGATTACACCTAAATAAAATTTATTAAATTTATTTTATCCTAATTTTCTTCGAGTTTTACACCTTGTAAACGAAAACTAAATTTTTCTCTCGTTTTTTTCATTCTCCATCGGTAAGCCTTCCTTGCCTCTACATGTGATAACCATCATCTACACAATCAAAAACTTTTATGAGTTCTACTACAATCTATTAAAATTTTATTTACTTTTCCAAATAAATTTATTATAATTTATTTCATTTTATTTTCCTTTTCGATTTTACTCATGTAAATATAAAAGTGTTCTAACACCTTAAAATTTTTATTAAAAATTCTATTTTGTCATCCAATAAACCAAATAAATTGATTACAATTTATTTCATTTCCAGTTTACACTGTAAACTCCTAGATGGCACTCAACATAATAGTGTAATACCTAAGCACCAAACATCATAACATGTCATGGTACACATACCATTAAATCAAACATTCACACAACATTTCATCAAATCACACAAAATGCGGTGCATGCGGTGTCACTAGTTTTGTCCCATGATTTCCTAGGTAATCATCATACCTAAACTCAACATGAACCACACCTAGTGGTGATGTTTGCCACACAACATAGCTGGCCCAATTCCCCTCGAATACTGGGTAGTCGTATACTTATGCTCACGATACCAAGCTATGGCGCCCCAAACCAGGGTCCGTTGACTACCGTCGGCCGTGAAACACTCGTGAATGTCGGGTGACGGGCATTTCTCCACGAAAATCAGGCGAGAGTCTCCTTTATGCGGGGGCTCTGCCTGAATACAAACACTGCATATACATGTCCCAAGCGATCGTGATAGATCCAATATATCCCGATATATGCAATCACGTGAGTATCTGACCACTTGGGGCCACAAGCGATATTCATAATAATACTAACTATGAATCATTCTATGCAAATAGTTACAAGAGTTACAATATTTTCACTCTTATCTGATACATATATTAAAATTAGACATTTCAGTACATGTATATATCAACCAAAGCCTGGCAAACTTTCTTCTAATCATAAATCCTGGGCAGGCCATCCCTCGGACGCTCTTATGCTGTAAAATGTATCCTCGGCCGGGGTGAGCTAACGCTCGATAGTGGAATCGACCTAAGTGGGGTACACTCTCCCGCACAAATGGGTGTAATGTTCCAAATAAACATACATTTAAGCAAATGCATGATCCTGCTTGAATGTCTACATGACCAACTCAAATCCAGGAGTCTGCCGACTCTCTCACACGCGCCCTAAACTCGATATGAAATTATTATTTTGTGGTGGACAACCCTCCGATGTATATATATCAATTGGGCCGTCTCCGACGATTGATATATTATTTGTTTGTGGACTACCCTCAGATGAATATCAATTGGGCCGTCTCCGACGATTGATATTTTTAATTTGGACTACCCTCCGATAATTAATATTTTTAGACAACCCTCCGAATCATTTTCTCTAGACTCATCTCATGCACTCATTCCTATAGTCCTAGGGTGTTCTAGTGCATATGGAATGCATGTATGCCAATTCCAATACAGTCTAATCACATGCAAATATGTAAACATGCACATATCCACATAATATCCAATCACACAATCATGTCATGTAATTAATCAATTCATACATCAAAATTAGCTCACTTGAGCTAATGATCAAACACGAGCAATTCGACTCGAATCACTCGACCATACACGTTTTCACCTGAAATATATTTTGTAGGAACACTATTCCGGGAATATGGTAAAACCTCGATTTACTATTCTGACAATCACAAATCATCGGTTCACCTTAGCCCAGACGCATTTCGACATTCAGCTGTTCCAATCACTACATGATTTAACATATAAATATACAATTTCCATTTGTGGCCGTGGTCGATCACGACGTTGAACTCAAAATTCCTTATTAATTGGTTCCAGGTTTGGGAGCGATCAAGCGACAACGACCTCCAATCGACTCAAACATTAAATGAAGTGCTTAAGGGGGAATAAAACCCAAGTAGGGAGAAACCCCCTACCTCTTGGAGTTTGTGAAACGCAAACTTTTTGGTGTCCTGGCGTGGTCACTCAGCTCTGCGTGGCAGGCTTCCTTCTTAATCGAAGGCTGCTTAGGCGGTCGGATCATGCTGATATTTTGAGAGAGACAGATCGTCTGCTAAAAACTCAAATTTCGATCTACTGGTTCTCTCCCCTGCATTTCACGTTTTTTGCTTCTTTTAACATTGGGAGAGATGACACTGTAGCAATTTTTTGTCATTTAGTGACTTAAATCAATTCCTATAATGCGATTTGTCCACTGCTTTTCCGGGTTTTGGCATTCTAGGCGCTATCTTGGCGATCATTTCCATCATTCTCTACTCATACCACTTATGGCAAATGAGTATGTTTTATATGTGACTTTCGTCGTATTGAAAATCGTTTCACGGCTTTGAATCGCGATGCCTGCTTGTGTAAATTCGTATCACCGAAATTTGTGAGAAATTTTTACATGCTAGCTAGATTTTGCGAGACGATTCCAACGGTGAAATCTGTTTCGTCATCCAAGATCTAGAGAATAAATTCCGGATTTTTTTAACCGAAATAACAATTTTGTAATCGAAATTACGATTTTGCCCTTTTTCCAGAAATTGGAATTTCTCGGGTCTTACAACAAGCTCACTACCCATTTATCAACAATGATGATGGATGACCATACCCATGCACACACATCTAATATGCTAATGTTCTTATGCATATGCAATGCTAAGGTCACTGCAATTTCTCATGTTACATGTATGATGCACATTACATGAACCATTCTCATAAGTTGTACTTCATGTCAGTACCATGGCTTATATATATAAGCATATAAGTTCCATATATTTCATGCTAATATATAAACACCATACTACACATCTCTACTATATATATATATATATATATATATATATATATATATATATATATATATATATTTCTCTCTCTATATATATCATATCAAGCTTATATTAGCATCCATCAATCATGACTAAACAAATAATGTCATACAACCTTCCTTAAGCTAACTCATGGTAATTCTACATACAATATACAACATGCCATGCAATGATCATGTCAAAAGCATTCTATCACATCGACACAGCAGAAGCAGCACTGCACACTTAGTGCAAAACATAGATTCAAGCAAAGTGAATAGCCCACTGTCCTTCTAGGCTTATAAACAGATGTGAGCTCAATGAGGCTTTCCACTTAGAGCCGGACCCGAAGAAGTTATGTCCGTCCGAAGTTAGAGGCCAACAATTAGAAAAATGACAATTGTGTCCCACCGGGAATTTCCTGTTGCACATCATAACGTGCTGCTCCACTTTGAATGAATTTTTGAGTCCAAATGGGTTAGAATCAGGACATACCTATTTCAAGGAGATATGTTCTCCTATAAGTCTAGTTTACCCATGAATTTGAATCACTCAATTCGGATGAATGATGGACAAGTTATGGCCAAAACACAGTCATGGGGTCAAAGGGGAAAACTGGACAACACCTCTCTTGGACACACACACACACATGCCCTTAGACAAAAATTAAACCGAGTAGGAGAAAAACCCTACCTCAAAAAGAATGATTTCCCGGGACACCGCATTTTCTCAGTTTTGTGAAAACCCGAACTTTAGACCTTTGCGAAATCTTGTGATTCCGGTACCCAAGCGTATCTCTGGTCGCGTAGAGCAGCTTTAACTCTCGGCCTGCCGAGTTCCGACCAGCGAAACCTTGTAAAATCGCCGGAGAAGCTTGCTTTTTTCTCCCTCCTCTCTCTCTTTCTAACGTTTTGTTCTAGATCAAATTGTGAGATATTTTTTATTTTAGATATTTTCTTGATATTTATACATGAAACACGTGCTCACATCGTGCCACGTGTCACGCTTCCCCGATCCATTTTCGCCCCGAAACAATTTATTTCGTCCTAGTTTAAATTTCATCTATCGCAAATGGACATTCTTAAAATATTTGATCATTTTCGGGATATTTCTAAATATCCCGTTTTTGAGGTCCACTCGACGCCCGTCGCCTTGAAATTCGGAAAAAATCCGACGGTCTCGGAATTCAACGAAATTCGTCTGGGTGACTAGATTTCACGAGGCGATTTCAATGGTGAAGTTCATTTCTTCATCCGAGATCCAGAAAAATTACAGGTTTTAGCATGTCCTATTCTGGCAAAATTACCATTTTTCCATTCCTAACTAAATTTAAAATTTTAGTTTTTTCCCGGGTCTTACATTCTTTCCTCCTTAAAAGAATTTCATCCCGAAATTCCAACTCACAACCATACGCAATCACATGTATATTCAACAGTCATTGAATGCTACCAAATGACAAGAAAACATACCTTCATCCCCAAATAAGAAAGGATAGGCGATACGCATCATGTCCTCACGCTCCCATGTTACCTTCTCCACTCCTCGATGTCGCCATAACACCTTCACTAGCCTCACAGTCTTGCGTCACAAAACCTGGTCTCGGCTATCCATGATACACACTGGTCCCTCCTCAAAGGTCCCATCTGTATCAACAACAAGCTCGCCCCAATCCACTATACGAGTCGAATCTGGAGTGTATTTTCAGAGCATGGAGACATGGAATACGTCGTGAACACTTGATAAACTCGGTGGTAGTGCCAACCGGTAAGCAACTATACCCACCCTCTCGAGTACCTCAAAGGGCCTAATATATCTCGGTGATAGCTCCCTTGCAGGCACGATCCTCTTCGCTTAGGCGCAGCTTAGAGGCATGATCTCCCACCTCAAACTCTAGAGGTCATCACCGTGTGTCGGTGTAACTCTTCTGCCGACTCTGAGCCATGAGAAGACATTTACGTATCAATTCCACCTTCACCGAGGTGTCACTAATCAACTCCGGACCCTTGATGGATCTCTCTCCTACCTCAGTCAAATGGCGGAATCGGCGTATTTTCGGCACAATGCCTCATAGGGCCGTATTTATACTCACGTATCATGGCGAACTTGACCAAACTTGTCTCCTCCTAACTACCCTTGAGATCAGGGCGCGTATGTCTTAGCTGTCTTCCCAACTTGCACAGTATAGTCTCTCTGACTAACCGTCGGTATTTGGATGAAAACGGTACTCTCCCTCAGTTATGTCCCAATGGCTTCTCTTGGAAACTCTTCAGGCAAGCTATAAACACAGGATCCCGATCCGATACTATGGAGAATGGTACTACATGCAACTGTACAATCTCCCGTATGTACAACTTGTAGAATTCCTCTAATGTGAAGGTTATCAACAGCGAAAAATGTGAAACTTAAATGGCGGATCACTATCACCCACGCATATGCCATGATGTCAGTGGCAAGTGAGTCAAAATCCATCGTAATAATATCACTTCACTCGCTACCTCCGATGGATGGAGTAACCCTAAACCTCGGATATCATCATAATCTTTTGACCGCATTGAGACATCGTTGAACAATCCCAACGATCTCTTCATCCCTCAGTATCTGGCGGCGAGATCCATGATACATCTTCGTACCACTGGATGCATCGTGAAATAGGAACAATGGAATTCTGAAAGATCTCACTCTCGGCGCCAGTTAGGGAACCCTGATAGTCCCTATCTGAAGACTACCATCTCAGTCTGTGAATGACCCGGCCCGCGTCACGTACCAGCAATACTCGGTCCACACATTAGACCTTTATCTCGGCGTCACGCACAGGACTCAATCACTTTTCGATGGGGAAGAGTAGCCATTAAACCCCAAAACACCACGAGTGCATTCCGCGTCGCGTAGCCACAGGTCTATAGTATCAACCACTCCCAGGAAGCCATACTAGCCAGTACTCCGTGACTGGTAGGTGCGCCAGACTCACATTTGCCTTACGGGATAGTGCAAAGTGAAGTCATAATCCTCCAGATATTCCATCCATCTATGATGCCTCATATTGAGGTCCCGTTGAGTAAAGATATACTTCAGACTTTTGTGGTCCGAAAATACCTCGAATTGCTCACCATATAAATAGTTACCCCATATCTTCAAAGAGAAGACTATAACTGCCAACTCCATGTCATGCGTAGGGTAATTTCTCTTGTGGTTCTTCAACTGTCGTGAACCATAAGCTACCACTCTCCCGGACTGCAACAAAACACATCGGTCCAGGTCCTTGAAACATCTGTCTCCCAAGTATTACCTCTGTCCCCTTTTTGGGACTATCAAAATAAGTGATGTAAGCTCCTTAACTCTTGGAATGCCTCTTTGGTCATTCCACTCATACTTGACCTCCTTCCGGGTTAATCAAGTCATAGGCATAGCTAATCGAGAGAAGTCCTCAATAAACCTCCTGTAATATCCAACCAATCCCAAGAAACTAAGTATCTCGAAAACTGACTTTGGTCTCTCCCAACTCATAATAGCCTCGACTTTCTCGAGAATTAATGTTTACCTCAACGAGCACCTGGTGTGAAAGCCGCACTGCGGGCAGTACAATGATGTTCTCGCAAAACCTGGAGAATAATCCTCAAATGATCCTCATGCTCCTCCTGGAGCTGAGTAGATCAGATATCATCTTGAAAGACTACAACAAAGCTGATCTAGATCATTTGGAACTTTATTCATGAGATGTGAATGCGCATTTGGCGCGTTCTACCGTTAATCAAAAAGTCATCATTGTAAACTCAAAATGCCCATATCGCGTCCTAAATGCTATCTTAGGGATATCTGCCTCCCTAACTCTCAACTGATGATAACCAGTACAAAGATCTATCTTGGAATAGACCTGTGCTCCTCTTAGATGATCAAATAAATCATCAATCCTCAATAATGGATCTGGAGTGTGATGTTAACCACGTTATTATCGGTAGTCGATACACGTACAAGGTCTTATCCTTATTTTTATGGCTTGAGAATCGGGCGCTGAGGTGAAGTACTCGATCTAATGAAACCCTTGTTCAGTAGATCCTATATCTGGACCTTAAGTTCTTGCAACTCAACTGGCGCCATCCTATGTGGAGTCATAGAAATGGGCGACGTACAAGGGTGTAACTCAATAACAAAGTCTACATCCCTGTGCGGAGGTAATCCCGGTAGCTCATCCGGAAAAACATCCTCGTACTCACAAACCACCAAAGGTAGACTCAAATCCCGTCTCACATCGTCCTCTAGGTTAAGGCTTGCTAGCCAACCCATCAACTTTATCCGTGCCACACAGGTGGCACATTATGCGGGTAAACATCATGCTTATCCTTGGAACATAACATAACTACCATCCTGTGTGTAGGTAGTAACCCTCTTACGATCCGGTGATGTGACGATGTTGCGTCAACCGATCGTACCAACAATGACATCAAACTCCGACATGTCCATAACCCGAAGGTCCACCCTAAGTAGAATCTCTGAGATCTCTAGCTCTGATCCAGAGCATATATGATCCAACCCTCTTTAGGCTAGGGAGAACTCCACGTCTAGCGGCTTTACAAGGTCTCAACCTCTAAGCCCAGTTCTTTCACACATAATGCAGCAATGAATGAATGAGATGCACCAGAATCAAATAAAACTCTCACCCATAAATGAAAGAGTAAGAAAGTACCCTATATCACCGACCGATCTACTATCTTAGTCTGTGGGGTAATGGCGTGAACATAGGCCCTCGGAGTCCACGAAATCCGGCCTATGGGCATATTCTGACAGACCCATAACTAGCCTCGACTTATGCAGGAAACCGAAGGTGCTTGTTAAAAACTTGATTAGACCAAATGTTATATACAAATTTATGACACTACTACCAAATGACTATTACCTAATCCCTGACAACGATGCCAAAAACTTGTTAATACCAAACTGTGTGATGTGATCAGTGTATGCCAATCTTCTGGTGCTGCCACACAAGAACTTTTTAGTCCATGGCAACAATGTCAAAAACTTGTTAAGACCATTTTTCATATGTATTAAAAGAATCAATTGTTATTTCTTATAAAATGACTCATTTAAAATTTGTGTGTGTGGTCTAGATCACTGCAAGTGCACAGGTCGTACAAGTAATAAAAGTGGATATTTAAAGTCCGATATCGTTCCCACGAGAAAAGGTGATAAATCAAAGACTAACTACTAACTAAAAATACCGAATCATTACTATTTGAACTACAACATGTGACATAGTGAGAGCTAATATAATTACAACTAAATCTTTTATATTAAAGAAATGCATTTGCTAAAATTTGGGGTTGAAATTCAGCGAGTGAGACAAGCTGGACATGGATCAATTAGTAATAATCACTTTTGCATCTTTTTTGATTATGCTCAGGCATCAGTTGGAAGCGAGTTTGTCAAAGATGCAAGGTAGCATAGTTTGGATTTCTCCCTACGACCATACTTTTCACATTGGTTCATATTCATTTCGAGACATGATTCCTGTCAGGTTACTTATAATATGTAACCCTCTTTCTAAGATTTAAGTTTTTTTCCTTTTTAGTACTTCATACTCAGATCTTAGGACTAAAGAATTCTTGCCCCCATATACAGGATATTGCAAGCCTTCTCCAATTTGATTGACACCTCATCCTACACTTATGATGAAACTTTTCATCTCCTTGATTAGATCTCAGCTAACACGGGATCAGAATCAACTCAGCAGAAAGAGTAGAGACCTCTAAGTGATTAAACAGATACTTCATCCAACCATCCTCAACTTATAAGTAAGCCGGTGATCTATCTGAGTAATCCTTCAAAGTTCATTAGTTCCATAGTATTGATACATCATGCCGGGACTGCTCTGCACTCTTAGGATTCTCCATCTTTGTGTGTCCTTTCGAGGAGGGCCTCGAGGAAATCAGAGCGAGATATAGTACCACAATTGAACTGGTACTAGTGCGAGAACAAATTAGTTATAAACAATACTAATCAAATAAATTCAAGAATTCTAATTAAAGCTTTCAAGCCTTATGCAGAAAAATGACTATCATCAATGACCCATTTCCAGTGAGCTCAACTTTTTTAAAACTGGTTCACTCAAATCAGTGACTAACTAATCAGGAAAATTCACTGAAATCATGAATGAAATGAAATAAATGAACTCCAAAAACTTTCCATCATCCATTTAGATCAAACAGTAAATGAAAAGAAGAATTTATAAAAAGAATATATTAGCTGAGCTGCTTCAGTACATACCCAAATCCAGAGTAAAGGAAAACTAACAAGTTAAAACTATACTAAACTAAATCTACTAAAATGGAAAATAAAAATAAAAATATACAAGAGTCTTCAACCACCCAAAAATCCTGGAGCTGTCGAAAGTTGCGCACATTGCCCTAGAAGCGTGTATTTATAAGCTTTCCAATGTTGGGCCTCACTTCATTAATTGCGTTGTGGATCCCCAAAATTCTAGCCCAAATTGGTCTCTTTGTCGCAACATAGAAAGGTTTGTCATGACAGAGCTTTTAGTCTTTGTCATTGCCTTTTCGTAGTTCTTGTTTTTTATCGCGACCTTTTCTCTAGGCTTGCTCTTGGATTGTGTCGGGACATACTTTGATAATGATGCGACATAAATTGTATTCGTGAATGTGTTTCTTATCTTGACATGAATGCCTTGTGCTGACATGACTGGTGCAGTCAGCTTCTCATGTACTTGTTCTTCTGGAATCTATCGCGACATAATTTTCTTTGTCACGACAAACATTGCCTGCTATTGACCGATCAATTAATCGCTGACGAGTTTCTGCAATCCTGACGAGTTCTTTAAGTCCTTAGCAATTTATATTTGTGATGAAGCTCCTTGGTCGCGACCAGGACTTTTCTTTAGTTCTTGTAACTTCTTGGCATTTGTTTATCACATAGGGTACATATGTTGCGACTGATGCGCTGACATTCTCATTCTTCTTCAATTTCTGTCACGATAAAATTTTATCATTCCATAGATTTTATTGTCGCGACAAAACACTTCTTTGTCGCGACACAGGTTTTGCCTTCAACTCTAGATTATATCACAACAAGCATTTCTTTGTCGCCATTTTTGTTGTGTTTCTCTTGAGCTTCTTATTGCGACAGGGAATTCACCTCCTTCATGTTTTGTTTGTTGCGACATAAATAATTTATGTCGCGATAGAGATTTTGTTACTCTTGGTTATGAATTCTGGATGTTATGTCGTGACAAGATTTTCTTTGTTGCGACAACAGTTCTTCCTTGAGCTGCTTGATGTTGAAAATTTTGTCTCAACATAAAAACACTTGTCTCAGTTGACTTGTTTTGTAATATGAGCAATTTAAATGCGTGGCAAATTGTCTTTTGTTCGCGTGAAAGTTCATACGGTAGCCTTGGCACATGTCCACGACAAAAATTATATTGTCGTGACCAAACTGCGCCTTCTGTTTTAATCTTTGTCGCGACATAGTCAAGATTTGTCGCGACAGTTTTCTTCACACTTTTCTTCAATAATGTTGCAACAGAAAAACTCTCTGTCGCGACAAAATTTCTCTTTCATCCATTGAGTTATGTCTGAGCTTTGTTGCGACATTTCGTTGCTGGCTGCGACATAGTTCCTTTGGCATGCTTGAATGTTGTGTCGCGACATATGAAAATTATGTCGCTTGCATTTTCCACATTTTTGCTTCTTTTTAGATTGTTTTCTCTCATTTTTCAATTAACACCTGCAAAACACAAAGTAGGTGAATATTCCATAATTTGGCACAAAAATAGATCTAAAATTGTTTAAAACATGCTAGAAAAATGGATTAAAAATAGATGAGTTTTAAACTCATTAAATTCCTCCAAACTTAAATTTTTGCTTGTCCCCAAGCAAAGAAAAGAAATTTTGTTTGTCCTCAAACAATTCAGCCTTTTATTTTTAAGGACATTTTCTTTAAAGAAGCTCGATTGGGTAGAAACATAAGTCGGTTGTAAATTACTTCAAACATGTTTAATCCCAGAATCAAGAGATTTTCAATTAAGTTCACTGAACCAACCAATAATTCATAGTATGTAACAATTTAATCCGCTCAATCCCACAATTTTGTGTGGTCTTTGGTCTTTACTCTTTTCTTTAGTTGATCGATTAATCTGCAGGATAATACTCGGTTGGCATATTCTCTTTCATTTTTTTAAGTCTCATATGCTTGTTTTATCATATTAATCTCCACTAATATGAGGCAGGCTTTAGAATCAAATAGGTCTTTTAGGCTTGTAATGTGTGACTTAGGTAATCAGGTAGATAATTAGATATTTTAGGCTCAATTTTACCCAGACTTCACTGACAACTTACACTTTTGCCTTCTTGATGCATCATTGATTGCTCTTGATTGTAGGGTTCCAACGCACCCCATCGAGGTTTTGCATCTTTAAATAGCTTTCATTATGGTGCCTTTTCTCTTTTTATTGTCCATCGAAGATGACTCTGCATATTCTATAAGCTTTTGCACACTTTTATTTCTTCGAGTTTGGTGGAATGGTGCAATGTTTGTTTTAAAACACTACCACCCTTAGCAAACTTTGAGGTTAATAACTCTATACCAATTGGCATTAGAATTGATGGAGTGTTGAACACCTAAGGACTTAATTGTTCTAGGGAGGAAGATTCTGAAGACCAAACTCATTCCTCCTTGATCTTTTTATTTTCACGGCTTCTTTCTGATCCTCTTCATGCTTACTTATTTCTTTGAATTGTTTTCTCAACCTTTTCATCCTTTTCTATAACTTGAAATAATATTCCTCAAACTTGTCATCTGCGTGAGATATGCGTTTCGATGATTTGAGCAATAAGGGTTCTTAACTATAGGATCATGTGTAAGGAAGGAATTGGGCTTCTTTTTTGTTGGTTGATGATGAGATTGGCTGTAGGCTCAAATAAGGAACTAGTGTATATGCATATGCATATAACATGGTAGGTTGTGAAAGGTTCAAACTTCCAAGAATGGCCTAAATCATTTCCTGTTAGTGAAGTTGCCTAGGATTTTGCCTTGACTAATAATCTAAAAAGTTCTAGGACCTTGGAGAACTTACTATGATGGATCCTATAAGATTTTCCTAGTCTTAGCACAATTTCTTTCAGAGTGATTGTTGACCATGTGTATAGTTTATCATGATTTTATAACCAAACGTTCTAAGAGCAGAATTATGGTCTTATGTAAATCATGTCGATTTATTAAAGTCTTCCTTAATCTTTAAGTTTAACACATTTTAATTCATAACCTTACAACCATTTCCATTCATTTCATCATCGATGCATACATCGGATTTTGTTTGGTTTTGAGATTTGTTGCTGTGCCGCTTTACCAATTAAGAGGTTCATTTAAATCATGCATTCAACTCAAACAATCCAACAAAACAACAATGCCATTCTTAATCAGTTCCAATCAGCCAAACACGTTGCAACAATTTGACAACTAGATCCAGGTAAGTGATTTCTCAATTATTTTAACTAAGCTATTTATTGAAACTTCATCCGTTCCCATTTATTCAAAAGTGAACATAAAGAAAGAAATAACATATACACAAATACACAGAATATTCTACAAACAGGGTGCACACACATTTCTTCACAAAAATGCACAATTTATATTTCATTGTATGTTTCAAGGATGTACATTAGGTACAAAGTGGGAGAAGAGATGGAAGAGCAGGGTGAGCTATTTTCTTTTTCTTTCACGCCTATGGGAGGATGGTAGGTTAACTGGATCTAACTTATACCAGTTAGCAGAAGGTCTTTCGAGTTGGGACTGTGGCTGTCTTGCACCACTTCCTTCTCCTTACATTCGGTCTGAGACCACTCCATAGTTAGGGCTGGACTGTTGATGTTTCACTTTGTCTCTTGAAATAGAATTTGGGTTCCTCAAACTCACCTTAGGAACACATTAATCAGTT
The DNA here is from genome assembly GCA_016808115.1 of Tetrastigma voinierianum. Classification (NCBI taxonomy): domain Eukaryota; kingdom Viridiplantae; phylum Streptophyta; class Magnoliopsida; order Vitales; family Vitaceae; genus Tetrastigma; species Tetrastigma voinierianum. The sequence goes on along the minus strand of JAEQBH010001951.1, from coordinate 408,098 downwards.
CTTGTTGATCATATCGAAGCTTTTAATCTTTGCCTTCTACATAATTAGGGTGCCCTCCATTCCTTGTCCATTTTTCAATTAAAGCTCTGGTTCGCCGGTGTTTCGCTAATACGGATACCCAGGCATATGCCTTATGCAGCATGTTCTTTTCCATAACATCCTCCATTTCCTTCATGATCTTGAATAGCTGACTTTCTCTTTTTAATTGCTGAAAGATTAAGGCATCTTCTCTTGCCTCCAGTTCTACCCTTAGCTCTTGTTGCCTTTGTTCCCATATACTTTTCCATTCTTAAATCATCGCTGGACCTCCTTCAGTTTGGTGATCCTCATTTCAACTCAGCCTCCATGTACTCATCCCTGAGTTGTAGTTGGAGCTTCAATTGCTTGTCCCTTTCTTTCATTTCTTGCCTCATGGTCTATAGCAAGGTTAGCACTACAACACTTCTACTTGGGGCTGGCTTCTTGCTCTGAGTTGGGGATTGTCTGCTTTTCGGGGGAAAGTCGGTATTGAATCACTTCTCTGCCCTTGTGGGAGTTCTGGTGCTTCATCTTCAGGTTAGGCTACTGTATTTCCATTGGTTCTTCTTCTTCCCTTACAACTTCCACCTGTCTTCCCTTGTTTCTATTTTTAGGCCCCTTGGTTATTGGTTGTATCGGGGCGGTGTCTTGACGATTCTCTCTTCAGTCTCCTTGGACACCCCCAGATGTAAGTCTTGAAATCAGTGTTGGTGAGTCAACCTTTGTCTCTGGGTATCTTGAATTGGTTTTCTTGAATTTATACCCTTTGAGGATGGCATATAATAAGACTGCCTCATTCTCTCTAACTGTGCATAAATGTTTGGAAAGTAGCATGACTGAACATAAAAAATAAAACCACACCTTTCTTTGGTTGGTGATTCAACCTCTATGGTGATGGACAGTGTGGTTCTTCTGGTGGCATTCCACTTCCCCTTGCCATCAGTTAGTAGGTCTACAATCTTCTAATAGTCTAGTGTTTCCACCAGTCTTTTGAATTTTGACCCATTCTTCCTTTCCTAAAGATCGTACGTCCCAGTGTTCGATCTGTTCGTCTGAAGAGTATCATTCCTCGTGAGCAGCCTTATCTTTCATCCCACCATGTTGGTGTAGAACTCTTTACCACATCTACAAATCAGGGGCTTTATGCTGCAAAACGAATGTCATCCTTTGCTTTGTGGCTCTTGAGATGGAGAATCCTATTTGTTAAACCTCTACTCCCTATGAAGTCTAAATATAACCATCTACTCAAACAACATAAACCAATAGGCCCGGTGCGGCTTTTTTGTTCTTTGCTCTCTATTTCGCACATTTCCTCTTTTCCTCTTCCCAGTTTGCTTCCTTTGTGCACTTCGAAGCTCATCGTTTACCTCAAATATCTTTGCAACCTTGCACTATTTGCTTGAGTGGCTTAAAATGTCTCATTCTCCAACTCATCATACTCTTCCAAGATTTCGTTGAGGTTTGGAACCAGGTTTTAGAGCTCAGACATTGTGAGAGATAGGTTTAGGGATCTAGGGTTTCGAATGAGTGAGAGAGAATCGGTGAGAAGACTGAATGGTTTGAAGGTTATGAGATAGATGACTCTTCGGTCTTTGAACTTTTCTATTAAAAGCCCAGAATTGTTGTTTTCCTTAATTGTCGCGACATATTTTTACACAAGTGTGCCGCGCACAAATTGGTGTAGACCATGAAGTAATGTCACGACATAAATTTTGCACTTAAGTTTAGACTAGGGAAATTCTTTGTCGCGACCAAGCAAAAACTATCGCGACACAATTTTATCTATGCTCCAATTGAATTATGTCGCGACATACATAAATTTTGTCGCGACATGTATTCTGAGGCCCAAGTTTAATGTTTGTTGTGACATAGAGAAAATATCACAACGACTTTTTTCTTGCCCATCTATTTACTTTCATTGTGGCGCTAAAATGGGATGTCCGTGAAGTAACCCGTCAACCCGCGGAATACTACGTGGATGTCCGGTGCCGACTACCACCTTACGAAAATGGGAGTCTCCTTTGTGCGGGAGCTTTGCAGGTACGAACGATCTGATAATCGACAATGATCACCGGGGTCGAATGCAGGTAAAACAGCTAGCCCTTGTTTTGCATCATATCTGATACATCGCTATCTTGATTCGGAAAGTTATTAATTACTCTGGCAGAATAAATCTCAAAATTCTGATTTTATTGCATGTTCCACCGAAGTGAATACCAAAGCCCTGGCGGAAACAATGCCCGAAATCGCAGGCTCACAGTGGCGTCGTCCTCGTGCACTCCGCCTGCTGATAGTGATCTCGACGGGGTGAGCAAAGCCCGATGAGATAATTTCTGTGGTTACTCCACTGAGTGCACTAATGCAATCAAACATTCAAGCAAATACATGATCCTGTGAATGTCTACATGTCATGGATGAGAATGTGACTCACTACATCCGTATCAGAGTCCTCATGAGCTCCCTCACACATCTGAAGTTTCAGTATGAGCTCACATCATTTTCGATGACATGAGATCACTCTTAATCTTTTCATTTTTCATTTACAACCATTTGCCACCGGTCTCATTGACTCCTCAGAGCATGTATTTTGCCATGAATGGCAGTTTTCCAAACAGAATTTATTTTTTTTTAGTGGACAACCCTCAGTATAAAATAGGTGAGATGAGACTCCATTCATTATTTTGTGGACAGCCCTCACGATGTATATCAATTGGGCGAGATTTCCGACGATTGATGACCACATATGGATGACCCTCCGATGTTGTAGTAGACGCCGATAAATAGGTTATGTTATTTGGTCAACCCTCGAAACAATTCTCTCAAAAATACCTCCATGCACTCACTCCTATTATTACAGGGTGCGCAAATCATATGAAGTACGTGAGCCATTTCATTCCTTAACCGTGCGACTCATTTGAAGGACGTGCTGTCCTGTGTCGAGCCTGCTAATCAACACCTACGCGGTGTGGTCCACAGCGTGTCTTTCACGACACACCATCAGACACTAACTGGTGTGATCTCAACTATCACACTCACACCCTGTGTCATGCGATGTTTGTGCATGCAATCTGATTATGTCGATTCCGACCACTCATTGCTAATATATATGAAACATGTATATATTAGCATAATTAATTCACACAAATCATGTTATTAAATTCTGAATAACATAAAATTAAGCTCTATAAGCTAATTAGCAAACACAAGCAAATTCATTTTGAATCACCCCACAACACACATTTTCACGAAAATCATGTCACTATTCACGTGAGCAGTGAAACCCTCGGGTTCTTGTTCACAACCACCTGAAATGGAATTTTCTCCACTCGGTTCAAAGCTTTTTGAGCCAGAATTTGCGGCTAAAACAAGCCTCAGAACATTCTGACCATTTTACATGGCTCTAAGCGAAGATTAACGCAAGTAGGAAAGATCCATGCCTCTTGGTAAGTGGACTCCACCAAATTAGTTGCCTGCGTAGCCCTCGCCAGCGATAGAACAAGCTTTTCTTCTTGCTCATGTAGAAGCCGAAGGTCAGTGGTCGGAATCTGAAGAAGTGCTCTCTCTCTCTCTAAAAATAAAAAAAACCAAGTAGCACTTTGAACCTCCCGACGTGCCTTGGTTTTTGGTGCTTTGGAGAAGATAATTCTTGTTCATCTTTGTCTTTTTTTCCTCATTAACAATTTGCTAATTCCCAGCGTATCCGCTTTTTAGATTTTGACAACATGGCTGTCCGGCGTCAGTTCAATCATCCCCAATATTCTCATGCAACATTTGTCACATGAGTACATATAATTGGGTGACTTTTGTCATCATGTCTCTCAAGCCCAGTTTTACGGCACGAGCACTTTCGGTGCCTGAAGCGTGAAATTGATATCTTAGATTTGACAAAAATTCGATGTTATTGGATTTGCGAGGCGATTCGCGGGCAAACTCCGTTTCATCATCCGAGATCTAGAAAAATTTCGGTTTTGACGAAATTACCGTTTGCCACTTTTACGAAAATTAGAATTTTCTGGATCTTGCATTCTCTTACTCATGAAAGATTTCGTCCGAAATTCTGGACAATCTCAACAAATCACATGCATATGCAGCATGCACTATACCATGCATGTAAACTAGTCATTTTAAGTACTAAACGACTAAACCACGTACCTTCATCCCTAAACAAGAAAGGATAGGTGGCCCGCATCGTGTCCTCGCTCCCGTTAGGCTCACTCCACTCCACGGTGCTGCCATAAGCACCCTCCACTAACCTCATGGTCTTGTAGCAAAACCCGATCCAGGCTATCTATAATGCCTTGTCCCTCCTCGAAGGTCCATTCGTGTCAGCCTCATCTCTCCCCGATCACTACGCCAGGCTGGATAGGTGTACCTGGAGCATGGAACATGAAATACCTCGTGGACACGACATCTTGGGCGGTAAAATAGCAGAATGCGCTCTTGTGCCTACCTCTCGGTATCTCGAAAGGCGATAGGGCCTGGCGATGAAACTTACCGGCTTGCGAACTTGACCCGTTCATGCGGCATCGCTGAAAGGCGTGATCTCGACCTGAACTCTAGGGTCAGCGTCGTGCATACGCATAGCTCTTCTGCGGAAGCTCTAAGCCATGAGAAGGCGTTATCATTATCAAACTCACCTTCTCGGAGGTGTCTCTAATCGAATCGAGGACGGTGATGGAGCTCTGTCCGCTGGGTCAACGCGGTGATCGACCTCCCGTACAATGCCTGCCTTGGTGCCATCGTATACGCCTGATAATTATTGTTTGTGGCGAGAATTCCACCCTAAGGGCAAGTGCTCTTCCAGCCCCACCCTTATGATCCATGGCGTATGCTGCGACATGTCCTCTAACACTATAATCCTCTCTGGCCCGACCGTCCGTCACGTGGGTGCTGCTTGTACTTTCGTGGTCGTAGTGTGCCCATAGCCTTTTGGAAGTTCTTAAAGTGTCGTAAACACCGGTCTCTATCAGGCACTATAGATACAAGTACTCATGTGTGGGACTATCTCTCGAATACTCTAGCGAAGCGGATCTCCAAATGAAGGTCATCATGCGTTAAATGTCATTATTCAGGCAGGTCCACTATACCATATAGCATCATGTCCTTGCGATTGTCAGTGGAAAGTGGGTCACAAAATCCATCGTGACGTATCCTTATAATATCCAGTAATTGGAAATAGCCTCTTGTCTGGTTGCAAATATAACCTGTGACACGTGAGGCGTTGTCGAGGAATAAAGTCCCACCGTGTCTCTTCATCACACTCCCGATGGTACTTGCGGCGAAGATCACGGTACATCTTCGTGCCACCTAGTTACCTGAATCGAGAGTAGTGAAACTCCTGAATCTCCTCTCACAGAAGTAGTTAGCGGGAACCACTACCCGTCCTCTATCTGAAGACTACAATCGTGGGCGGTCAATAAATCCTTTATTTTTGGTAGCCGAGTCCTGATGGACATATCTAAGTCTGCGGGACTCAATCACTCTGCTAATTAGAGACAGTGCCTTCTAAACTCTAACATTATACGTGCCTGCTCATTTGTACTATAACTTGGCTTGTCTGAGCATCTCACTCCAGGAAGCTATACTAGCGATGCTCTCGTGACTTAGGCGAGTGCATATTTTCCCATTTGCCTTACCAGTGGTAATGCAAAGTGAAGTCATCTTAAGAACTCCATTCATGGTGTATATGTTGAGGTCCTTCTTTGTGGCTATACTTCAAACTTTTATGATGGTGCACCTCAGACTCTGTATAGTGGTAAGCCAAATCATCAAAGCAAAGACTACGACCGCTAACTCCGTATGGTGTTGGGTAATTCTTCATATTCTTCAGTGGCGGAATATAGCTACTACCTCTGGGGCATCCCCAAGAACGATCCAGTCCATTTCAGGCATCAATACAACATTATTTTGTCCCATGTCCCACAATAGGACCATAGGAATAATTTGGACCAGTCACCACTCTTCCGAGCTCCCCAAAATGTCTTTCTGTGGTGTGTTAAACTTGACCTCTTCGGGTCAATCTCGTCATAATTTACGTAATCTAGAAATCATAAATGATCTCATAATAGTACCCAGCCAATCCCAAGAAACTACGTATCTCGAAGACTGACTTCGGCCTCTCCCAACTCATCACTGCCTCGACATACTTTTTGGGTCCTTACGCTGATGTAGGCTTTGCGTGTTTAAAAAATCTCACATGGCAAGTCAAAGCTGCTTCTTTGATCTCATGCTCCCACTACGATTGGGGTATATCAAAATGTCTTCCACAAAGACTAAACCAAGCGATCTAATGGGTTGAACACCCTATGCATAGGAGTCCATGAATCTTTCTTGGCGCATTCGTGAATCCAAAGGGCATCACCATAAACTCGAAGTGCCCATAATACGTCCTAAACGTTATCTTAGGGATATCTGTATCCCTAACTCTCAGCTGATGGTAACGGTCTTGAGGTCTATCTTGCAGTAGACTCGCTCCTCTCAGCGATCAAACAAATTAAGTCAATCCTCTGTGATCTTTGATTCTTGACCGTAACCCTGTTTAATTGTCGGTAGTCAATGCATAGTTGAAGGGTCTTATCATTTTTCTTCGCAAATGGAGCGCCCCATGGTGAAGTGCTCGGTCTAATGAACCCCTTATCTAGTATCTCATGTAAATTGGACTGCGGGTTCACCAACTCAAGCTGGTGCCATCCTATCAGATTCATGAAGATGGCGAAGTACTAAGTGTAATCGTGCAAAGTGCTACAAATCATCTGGGCAATCAGGCATCATCGAAAAACATCCTCATACTCACAAACTACTCGGGTAGATCTAGTCTGATCTGCCTCATCCACACAGGGTGGGCTTGCTAGCCAACGTAAGCGTCACGACACTGGACTCGTACATGCGGGTGAAATATCATCTTGTCCCCTTGAAACATAACACGAGTATGGAGTCTGCATAGGCAGGTAACCCTCCTCGGCTCACAATGTTGGCGACCACATGGTGTCATGATCCATTTCCCAAGATGACGTCGAACTACGTGTGTCCCACTTGATCCTCAGAACATGAGTAAAGTCACGAGATCTAACTTCGCCAGCGAGACATATGTCTGCTGTTGGCTACAATCCCTAGGGAAACTTCCGCAAGCTCCCCCAGGCCTCGACCTCTAAGCCCAGCTCTATCTGGCCCAGTCACGGCCCGATGAATGAATCTGGCACGAGTCTATCTTTACTCTTACCCATAGGCGAGATAACTAGCATTACCACATATAGCAGTACGTCTAGGCTGTTGGTGGTATGGCCAGTAGACACGCCCTGAACCCATGGCGATCCACCATGTGGGCCTCGTCCATAGTGCGCCTCTTTGGCCCTACATTAGTAATGGGGATGCCGTCTGACTCTGAAACTAAGCGGCTCCTACGCTGTCTCCAGCGTGGAGAATATCACACATGCCCTCTGTCCTCACCGTGATTGGGACTACGCTGTCAGTAACCACAGGATCCACTGTCTGCGAGGGCAATCCCTCTGATATGTCAGGAGTTGGCAATGATAGCACACCATCTTGACCTCGCGGCAACTCGATCAGGTCCACGGCCCGGATAGCGCGGATCTGGAACACTCGTAAGCCAAGCCACTCTACTTCTTTCTGAACTAGAAGAAGATTCGACTCCTTCTTCTTGCTACTAACACCGCATCCCAAGTGCTTTCAGGCATCTCGATCTCTCTATGGTCGGGGATGTACCAACCATAGGTCCATGTCTGTAGGCGAAGTCCTACAATCACGCCGGGCGGACAACTGACCCATTCTGAATATCGACTTTGGCGCAATCGGTAACCACGTAATCATCATTGACAAAATGGGCTAGCTCGTGAATCTAGCCACATAATCCCATCAGTCATCGTCCACTAGCGGTTTAGGAACTCTTGAGCCTTCGCGTACCGCGATATCAGGAAAATACTTACCCATGAACATCACGGAACTCTGCCCATGTGCATTGCCTCTCTGGGTCTGGGGTCTTTTGGCAGGCCGAAAGCGTGGTGTGTAAAATATCGCGCCTATGTGCGCAAGTGCGCGTCGCCCCAAGTAATATAGTGTACGATAATAGTGCAGATAGCCGATCCACGAGGAGACGGTGTGTTGAATACAGATTTGCTTTTTAGATATTATGCTGAATAAGCGTATTGTGAAAAAGAAGTCAAAATATTAATTCAGCTAAACTAGCCAGTCTTAATGAATCATTGTGTATTGAAGACTAGGGTGATGTTTCCCCCTGTCACTTTCGATGGATTATTTATTAAAGATGCTATTATTCAATGTATTTATAATTTGTTGATGGCGGAATCTTTACTTCTGAGATATCCTCTCTCGAAACCTCTCCCAGCCTATTTAAATGAATAGAGTTGGTGTATCTGCCTAAACTCGGTGATACGAAAGCGCTTAAATGTTCTACCTCAAAAGCCACCTCCGGGATCGGAATATCTCTATTAAAGATATTGAAGGGTGCTTTACTCAGATCCACGAATATCCTCATCTCTCCGAATCGGATCTCAGTATGATTATACTAATGTTGTGGAGACATCGCCATGTAAATGAATTATAGATATAAAGAAGCTGATTAAAACATTTTATAAACAAATGAATAATATAAATTCATGATCTAATCATGAAAATATGGCGGGGTTCCAGGCACCTAGATATAAATCTAGAACATGCGACTAATAAAATACCCAATATGTAATATATAAACATGATTCTATTGTTGAAAGCAGAAGAAACAATACAAATCACAGACTCTTAGCCTTCCCGAGATCGTGCCATTCTTCTTTCAGTTTAGTACCCTAGTCCATACGTTTCCCCCTTCCTCGAATTCTGAACCCTTGGTGCTTTTAATGATGGAGCGAGATCTCGCTGCAGCGTCAGCGGCGTTGCAAGCGTCGCTGACGTTGGACCTATCCGCGACGTTGAGGCGTGTGACGTTCTTCTTTGTTGACTTTTCATTGGTTGACTGACGTCGCGGATTGGGGCGTCACGGCGATGGGGGCGTCGCTGACGTTAGACGTCGCGGCAGCTCCGGCCACCTGTGGCGCTCCCGCGCCGAATTTGGCTACCAGGGTTTGCTCTTTTCCTCAGCTGCACCTGCATTCACGGAGACTTGCCATACTCGGTGTCGGTATAAAAATACATATTTAAGCGTAAAATAACGCTAAAAACCTAAGATAGAGTCACGAGGTGCTCTCACGGGTGTTTTTAAGCACTCATCATCTTGCCAGTTCCACCATGTTGGGCCTCACCCTCTGCTGCATTTGGGCAGCTAGTCTAATCTGGATTGTGTCGAGGTAATCTCCATAGCCTCTAACACCTTCTGTTTGCATAAGACAATAGTGCCGCCATCGAATCTCCTCCCCCTGTGAATGTTGGAGGATGATGTGCCCTAAACCTCTGGAGGTTACTCGCACCTCCCTGACAACCTGTTGCACTAGCCTATGCAATAAACGACAACCCTTGTCTCTGACCTCAAAGGCCTGTGATCCAAATATGGGTGGTGCCTTACCCGGTACCTGGTGGGCGCCCTCTGTATCTCGCCCTCGTAACCATCTACACATGTTAAATGGCAAGTTAAAATTCAATGCAGTATCTCTAAGGCATAAACACAGCCCCGAGACACTATTCATATACAGAAAAAATATTTTATGCATAATGTCCATGCATTCATAGGTAATGTAAGACAATTATTCAATATATTAATTCATATTTAACAAAAAAAAGTATTTATTTTGTCGTGCATTTTATTTTATTTATTTATTATTATTATTATGATTTTTTTGAAAATTTTGTGAGCAGTTCTGTAGAGTGTCCCAAGCGGTGACTTCCGAAGCGATTGCAGGTCAAAGCCAGGTTGGAGTGCAGGGTTTTTACATGACTGTCACGCCTGATGCATGCCTGCTTGCAAGTGTCGCGAGCACGGCTTTGGTCGTGTCGCGATCCTGGTGGTATGTCGCGGGCTTAGCAGGGGCGGCCCGTATCGCGCGGCGCATGCGGGCGCCTGCGGCCGTGTCACAGTGCTTCCACGACCATCCAGCGTTTGTCGCGGCACGGCAACGGCAAGCCTCTGCCCCCACAATCGCGTCTGATCCCGATTGTATCGTGACGCGCCTCTGTCGCGCGCGGCATACGACTACAAAGCGTATCGTGGCCTAACAACGGCCAGCCCCTCACCTGCATCCGCGATACAAAGCGTGTATCGTGACCTGATCTGACTAGTCAAGCCTCCTGTCGCGATACAGCGGGTTGTCTTGACCACGATCCCAACCAAAGCGCACGCCCTGGCGCTTATCTCCGCATTCTGGTGGTTGTATCGACCTAGTGAAGCGATGGCCCATCAATTCTGCCGTTTATTCTCTTTTTTTCTTTTTTTCACACATTTTTTTCTCTCATTCCGGCTATTGGAAAATATATATATATATATATATATATATATATATATATATATCTTCTCTTTTCTCATTTTCAATAAACCAAATAAATTTCTTAAAATTTATTTTATCCATCTTTTTTTACCAGTTTTACACACTGTAAAACCTTAAAAAAAAAAAAATTTTCTTCACACCATAATTTTTTTTTTCATTTTAGTGCAGACCGTTTGTCGAAATTTCTCAAACACCTAAGGTTACATTTTTCGACCACCATTAATTATTATTTTTCCTATGCAATTCACCAAGCATACAATTCATACACAACAATTCACAACAATCACACAATCACATAAAACGCAGTGCACGTAGTGTTCTAATCCTATTCCGTGATTGTCTAGGTAATCACATACCTATACCCAACATCGAGCTTTACTGAAATTTATGATGTTTCTCACACTATGACCATGGCTAAGCCCAAGTCCCCTCAATCCTAGGTTTTCTTTACCTCGCTTTACACCTACCGAGCTCCCAAATTGTCGTTTACATTAGGTTGTGATCTGGCACGTGATGCCCCAGCTTAGGGTGTCAGTTGACAACCATTGACAGTGGAATACTCGTGGATGTCGGGTAACCCGACACCACTTACGAAAATCGGGCAGAGTCTCCTTTGTATGGGGAGCTCTACCCAAGGTACAAAACTTGTCCCAATAATCAACAATGACCACACAGGGTCCAAATGCGAGTAAAATAATGGCCACTTGGGCCCTTGCATCAATAGTCACAAGTACATCAACTATATAATGATTTGAGAGTTATTACATTACTCTTAACCAAAACAAATATCAAAATTTACAATTTTAATACATGTTCCACAAAGTGAATACCAAAGCCACAACCCGGCTTTCTTCTAAAATGCGGCCTCTAGTGAGCGCCGTCCTCGTGCACACTCCCTGTACCTGAAATAGTGATCCCTCGACAGGGTGAGCAAAGCCCGATGGGAATAGATTCCCTACATGGGTTACTCCTCGCCCTAAGTGCACATGCAATGGCAATCAAACACATTCAAGCAAATACATGATCTACTTGAATGTCTACATGTCATGGATGAGAATGTGACTCACCCTGCTCCGTATCTCGAGGTCCTCAGGCTCCCTCACACATCACGAGTTGCCAAATACCAGGCTACTGTCATTTTTCGATGACAACCCAAAGATCACTCTTAATCTTTTCATTTTCATTTACAACCATTTACCTCGAGTCCTCAGCTCCTAAGCAGGCATTTTCCATAAGATAGAAAACCGTTTCCAAACAAGGTATTTTTGTAGTATGACAACCACCAATATAAATAGTGGACGGACTCAGATAATCTATTGTGAGACAGCCCTCCGATCTTATATCAATTGACCGGACTCCGGCCGATTGATATTATATGGACAACCCTCCGATGTTGTAGTGGACACACTCCGATAAATAATATTGTTGGTCAACCCTCCGAAACAATTCTCTCAAAAAACCACCTCATGCACTCACTCCTATTGTTCTAGGGTGCCTCAGTGCATATGAAATGCGACCGACCATTTCCATTTCCTTAACCGTGCGACTCATTTGGGCGTTGTCACAATGTCGAGCCACTAATCCAACACCCTGCGCGGTGTGTTGATCCCTGGCAGTGTACTCATGACACACCATGAACACCTAACACAGTGTCTATCTCGCTATGCACTCACACACCCGTAATGTACGATGTTTTCGTGCATGTACAATGTAATTATGTCAATTCCAACTACTCATGCTAATATATGAAATATGTATATATTAACATAATTAATCCACACAAATCATGTTATTAAATTCACATCAATAACACCAAAATTAGCTCACATGGGCTAATTAGCAAACACAAGCAATTCATTTTGAATCACTTACAACACTTTGCACTAAGAAAATCATGTCTACCATTCCATGTGAGCAGTGAAACCCTCGAGGAATTCTTGTTGCAGCCATACTAAATAATTTTCTCCGCTCGGTTCAAAGAAAGCTTTGAGACGAATTTACAACTAAAACAAGCCTCGGGGTATTCCTAACCATTTACATGGCTCTTAGCGAGTGCTTATGAAGTAGGAAAAGATCCATACCTCTTGGAGTCGTCGAAACTCCACCAAATTGGTGCCCACGCGTAGCCCTCGCCGCGTAGAACAACTTTCCTTCTTGCCCCGTCGATTATCGAAGGTTCGATCGACCGGAATCTTAGAGAGAATGTGCTCTCTCTCTCTCTAAAAAATAAAAATAAAAAAACCTATCCACTGCCTGAACCTCCAGCATTCTGCCCATTTTTGGTCTTTTGGAGAAGATGACCACTGTTCATCTTTTGTCTTTTTCCTCATTAACAATTTTGCTAATTCCCATCATGTCCCCTTTTTCTAGATTTTTGATACTTGGCACTATTTACGCCGTCCGTTTCCATCATCTCTCTACTCATGCAACATGTGTCACATGAGTACATGTTGTGGGTGACTTTTTTCACATCACATGTCTCTCAAACTAGTTTACGGCACGGAGCACTCGATGCCTCAAAAGCGTGAAATTCCGGTATCTCGGTGTGAGAGGTGGCGATGGTAGCTAGATTTTGCGAGACGATTCCAACGGTGAAGTCCGTTTCATCATCCGAGATCTAGAAAAATTTCGGGTTTTGACCAAAATTACCGTTTTGCCATTTTTCCGAAAATTGGAATTTTATCGGGTCGTACACCAACTTTGTCGCAACAAAAAGAAAGCTTGTCGCAACAAAAGCTTGTTCTATTTTAGCACCAAAAGTTCAACCAGTGTCGCGACATAACAATTTCTGTCACAACAAGATTTTGTTTTACCTCAAATTCTTTGCATATTTTCTTGCTTTCAACCATTGACATTATGCAATAAAGTCTTCCACTTAGTTCATACTTGTGAAAACACATTTCTTCAAACAATCTCCATTCAAGTATAAACAACAAATCTCTTTCTTCATTCAATATCGATCATCTAGATTTTCAACAAGGTATTCAAGCAGTTGGCTAAAGAAAGTTGTCTAACAATTTATACTCTAAAAATTATCAAATTCCCCCAAACTTCAACTATTAAAAAAAACAAATTGAGGGAAATAGAAATACTCCCCCTTGTAGTTCCTTTACGCACATTTCTGATTAAGAAAAGTGTGCTTCCCGATAATATCTCTTTCAGTTGATCGCATTTTAAGAAAAAATTTAACAATCTATTAAACTTCAACAAATTTTCTAGCAAAATTAAAATTAAAACTTCAAACTCATAAAGTAATCGGCAAATGAAACTATTAAAATGAAAATTCTACTTGGGTTGCCTCGAAAACATCAGTTTAATGTCCTTAACTTGGAACACTAATAACTGTAAGTGTCTTCATTTATGTAAAACTCTTTCCTTTTTTCACAATTTGGATATACTCTATTTATGCTTCCTTCAAGATAATGCTTCAGCCTCTGACCATTTACTTTAAATTCACTTCTAGATTCATCTTTTAGTGTTACAACTCTAAAGGGTGTATTTGTTTCCACTATGTAAGGACCACTCCATCTTGACTTCAATTTCGGTGAAATTTCTTGAGCCTAGAGTTGTATAATAGGACTTGTTCTCTAGCCTTGAATTCCCTCCTTAGAATCTTTTGACCATGCCACCTCTTGGTTTTTTCTTTGAAAATTCTAGCATTATCATAAGCTTCATTTCTCAACTCTTCTAGTTCATTCATTTGGAGTAATCTCTTTTCCTTGGCAGCTTGAAAGTCACAATTCAACTTCTTGATGACCCACATAGCTTTGTATTCTAGTTCTAAAGGGAGATGACAGGGTTTTCCAAATACAATTTTGTATGGGGACATTCCAATCGGAGTTTTGTAAGCAGTTCTATAAGCCCACAATGCATCATCTAGCTTTATAGACTAGTCCTTCTTGCTTGTATTTACTGTTTTCTATAGAATTTTTTTTATTTCCCTATTGGAGATTTCTGCTTGCCAATTTGACCGAGGGTGATAGGCCAAACCCATTACATGTCCGATTCCATATCTGCTCATGAGTTTTTCAAAAATTTTATTTAAGATGACTTCCTCATTATTGATGAGTTGTGCAGATTGCTCCCAGTCTTGCTCAGTATTTCTTTGTATAAATCCCACCACTGTGATGACATCATTTATGGGACAAGCTTATGCTTCCACCAATTTGGATACATAATCCACAGCTAGGAGAATATATATGTTACCAAATGATGATGGAAAAGGTCCCATGAAGTCTATTCCCCAAACATAAAAAATTTGCACCACCAGAATTCCTTGCAGGGGTATTTCATTTCTTACGCTATGTTGCCCGTTCTACGACAGTATACAATGTTTTACCCACTCCAAAATAGTCTTTAAATAGGTAGGCCAATAAAAGCCTGATTGTAGAGTTTTAAGGTTGTTTTGTCTCACGCAAAGTGTCACTCCATATAGTGATGCATGACATTTCTTTATAGCTGCCACCTTGATACATTTCGGAACACATCCTTATGATCGTACCTGATCCTCTTCTATAAAGTAGTGGGTCATCCCAAATATAAAATCCGCAATCAATTCTCAATTTTCTTCTCTACCGGTAGCTGAATTTAGGTGGCACAACTCCACAAGCTAAGTAATTGACAATATCAGCATACCAGGGTGTTTAAACTGACAACAAAAACAACTACTCATCAGGAAAATTTTCTGCTACTTCAGTTCCTTTTTCATTTCCAATAGTCATTTCCAATCTAGACAAGTGATCTGCTATCACATTGTCACTACCCTTCTTATCTTTGATCTTAAGATCAAATTCCTATAGCAGCAATACCCATCTGATCAGTCTTGGTTTGACCTCTTTCTTTGCCATTAGATATCTAATTGCAGCATGATCATTATGTATTATAGCTTAAGACCCCAATATGTAAGGCTTGAATTTTTCACAAGCAAATACCATTGCTAGCATCTCCTTTTCTGTGGTGGAGTAGTTTTCTTATGCCTCATTAAAGGTTTTGCTGGCATAGTATATGGCCTTGAATATCTTTTCAGTTCTTTGTCCCAATACAATTCCCATTGCATAATCACTAGCATCACACATAATTTCAAAATCATTGTTCCAGTCAAGTGTCAACATTATGGGAGATATCACTAATTTGGATTTGATTTCTTCAAATTTTGCATCTTTTTCTAGCAGTCTACATAATGGTCTGGAGATTTTTGAGAAGTCCTTTATGAATCTTCTATAAAAACCAACATGTCCAAGGAAGCTTCTTATCCCCTTGACTGTTGTAGGTGACATGAGAGTTTGTATAACAACAACTTTCGCTTGGTCTACTTTCAATCCAACAACAAAAATCTTGTGTCCCAAGACAATACCTTATGTCACCATAAAATGGCATTTCTCCCAATTCAGAGCTAGATTTTTGTCTTGATACCTATGGAGTACTACTTCTAAATTTTCCACACAATGCTCAAAACCGGATCCATATACTGAGAAGTCATCCATAAAGATTTCCATAGCCTCTTCCCCCAAATCAGAAAACATATACATCATACATCTTTGAAAGGTGACAAGAGCATTACATAATCCAAAAGGCATCCTTCTAAAAGCAAAGGGGTGCCATAAGGACATGTAAATGTAGTTTTATCCCGATCTTCTAGGGCTATTGCAATCCAGTTATAACAAGAATATACATCAAGAAAACAATAATGGGAGTGTCCTGCTAATCTGTCCAACATTTGGTCAATGAAAAGTAGAGGATAATGATCCTTTATGGTAGCAAAGTGTCTCGCTTCTCGTAGTCTATACACACTCTCCATCCTGTCACAGTTCTTATAGGAATCAATTCATTCTTCTCATTCCTGATCACAGTGAATCCTCCCTTCTTTGGAACCACATGAACTGGGCTTACCCAAGGGCTATCTGAGATTGCATATATGAAGCCTGCGTTTAGCCACTTCAATAGTTTCTTTATGACTACTTCTTTTATGACTGGATTCAGCATTCTCTGATGTTCTATATAGGTTTTAGCATTCTCCTCCAATAAGATCTTATGCATACAAATAGAAGGACTGATTCCTTTCAAATCTTCTATGGACCAAACTATTGCCTCTTGATATTTTCAGAGAATTTCCAGCATATTTTGTTTTTCAAGCTCAGTTAATTCAGCTGAAATGATGACTAACTTTCCTTTTTTTGTTGCAAGAAAGCACACTATAAATGTTCAGGTAATTCTTTTAGAATTAAACCCTCTGTTATCATAAATGTTGGATTTATGATAAATGTTGGATTTTTCTGTATTATCTTCTTCAACAATGAGTACTACCTTTTTCAATTTAACTTTGGAGTCCAGAAATTCAATTTCAAGATGCTTAAGATATTGGAAATTCATCTCATTCGCATTCATTGAATTATGAAAAATACAATCATTATTCAATTCAGAACTAATGAGAATTTTTGTTTCTAAAATCTCACAACCAGCATTACTTAATTTAGGTTGTTTCAAGCTGTGATTGAGATTGAAATGCACTGCCTCATCTCTAACCCTGAGAGTTAATTCTCCTTTTTTCACATCGATCAAAGCTACTCCTGTTGCTAAGAAAGGTCTTCCTAACATAAGTGGGACTTGTTTATCTTCCTTTATATCAATGACTACAAAGTCCATTGGGAAAATGAACTTTCCCACTTTGATCAACACATCTTCTAGAATGCCCTTAGGATGGGCTAGTGTCTCTCATTCGCCCATTTGTCAGTCATGGTCAGGGAGTGTCTCCAAACTCCAAGGTTTTGAAGAACAAACAAAGGCATCAAGTTTTAATCAATAGTATTTTCCTTATATCAAACATTTTGCTCCACTTCAAAGCATAAATGAAGTCGCTTGATCCTGATCTCTCTCCTCACAGCACTCGAATATATCGATTAAAGAAAGGTCGTTCACTATCTCTTCAACAATCTTTTTTCGTTCAACACTCCTTCATAAATTTTCGCATAAAGATATACTGTTAATGCTTCCTGAGTGAGTGAATGCGATCTCTGGATCTTCAATATGCCTTCAAGAATCCAGAATCTGCTCTTTCTAGGCCTCTTGTCTCATAGCCTTGAGGAATGTGGGAAACTAGAGGTTCATGCTTCCAACTCCCATTTTTCCCTGGATTTTCTTTCCACCTTGCTGCTCCTCATTAAAGATCTTGTTTAACTAGCCAGCACAACAGATGCACTCCTGGTCTGGTGCTCTGGGTCCTAGCCATGCTCCCCAGTTCATGGTGAGTGCTGGTTTTCATGGTTCTTTAGTGTTGGTATACAGTGGTGGCGTTAGTTAGTTGAAGTGATAACTTTTGCTCACCTGTATACTTGGTCTCCTCAACTCATGTGGCCTTCAATCTAGTCCCTGAACACTGCTTCTTAATTCCTTCATTGGTTCACTTCAGATAAAAGATGCATTCTCCTTTCATTGCTTCCCAGTTTGTTCATCACTACATCTAGCTTTGCTTCTATGGTCATTAGCATGATTCTAGGTTCTAATCCAAACATTTCCTCGGGCCTGGCTGCATCGCTTCCCGAATCTTCAGATGGAGCCTTAGAAGTTGCATTTGGCAGGCCTCAATCAATTGCCTTGCCTCTTCAGACTTTTCTCTTGAAAGCCCTAATAACATGATGCATCAATTATACCTTTGCAGGGAGATGTTCAGGTATTATTAGAATATATCCATATGAGTTGTCGATCTATTCCATGCATGGACATTTTAATGCTTTAAATCTTCTCACATTAGAAGAGACTCTCCTTCCCCTCTGAATATCAACAGATTTCCCTCTTCTCCCTGTGTTAGAGCTGGAGGAAAATATGCTCACATAGGGCTCCTCCCACCTAACTCTTTTCCCAGTTATCATCATCCACTGGCAAAGAATCAAAACCCACAGGCAGCCATGATTTACATCTCTCCTTCTAATTAGTATGAAGAGCAGCTTGATTACTTATGGTCTCACCCTGGTCCAGTTTGACTAAGGCATCTCATGAATCTCCTCATATGCTCATTGGGATCTTCAGAGGGATGACCAGTGAATTGGTACTGTTGTACCATGGTAATCAATGCTAGCTTCAAATAAAACAATGGGGCTTCATATGTGTTGTCTACTACAGCACCTTCGACACAGGGCCTTCAAAAGTCTATTAGCCTCCAGTCTCCTTACTCTCTTCTTCTCCCCAAGAATAGCCCTGACAGTCTTTTCTCTTCATCGCCATACTTGACTTGCAACCATGATCTCCTCGATATCTTATGTTCCTTCCCCACTCCTTGTGTCCAAAGGCAGTAGATTTATATGGTTTTCAATATGCATTTAAAATCTTTCTGGAAATAGAAACACACCAAGACTCAAATGAATTATGGGAAACAGTTATATCCATTTAAGTTTGAGAGAAGATATGTCAAGAGCTTCTTCAGCCAACGCTTATTACAATTGTTTTTGTGTTTTTCTGAAAATAATATCAAAAGAAAAAAATGTCCAAATTAGTAAATCCTCTTGGTTAGGAATGATGATCTTTAAATTATCATTTTATCCTTGGTTAACTGACGCCAAAAACTTGATTTCACCAGAATATAATTACAAATTTGCTATATGCATGAATTCTGTTCGAAGTTATTCTCAATTCTTTTCTTCAATTTCTGTTACACAAAAATTTTATCATTCCATAGTTTTATTGTCATTAGTAAGACTTTTGTCATGACAATGTGCCTTATGCTCTACCTTGATTATGTCACATAATGAATTTGACGCTATTTTTTGATGTTTCTCTTCATCTTCTTGTCAAGCACAGAATCTACCTTATTCTGATGAAGTAGTTTGTTCATGGATTAGATAATTTGTGTCATACAGGATTTTGTTACTCTTAAGCCAGAATTTGATGTTATGTCATAACAGATTTTTCTTTCGTTGTTACACAACACTTCTCAGGCCTGGTTTGATGTTGAAAATTTCTATCAAGAATTATAAAAACACTTGTGTCAATTGGGACTTGTTTTAATTCCAGCACTGATACCTAGACAGAATTGTCTCACAAAGTTCATCCGTTAGCCTTCACTTTTATAAAGTCATGATAGAAATTAGAAAAAATGTAGTTATATTGTCATGACAAAGCCTTTCGCTTCCTCTCTGTTTTAATCTTTGTCGTGACAGAGTCAAGATTTTCGTAGACATTTTCTTCAATATTATTTTTATTTAATGTTATTAAGATAAAACCTCATTTGTTCTGCCATGCTTTCAAATATTTCCTCTTCTAGCTTGTTGAGTTATGTCTCCTGAGTTTTGTTTTACAGATTTCCTCGCTTATTTGGTTTAATGCACATTAAATTCATTGGCATGCTTGAATGTTGCGTCACCTACATACCTGTCTGTGTCGCCATATTTCTTCCACTCCATGTTTCTTTAGCTCTGCTTTCTTCATTTTCAATTGAAAATTTTATAAACACAAAATATTCCAGGTGATTTGGCATGTAACAGATTCAAAATTGTTAAAACATGCAGAAAATGTAGACAAAATAGATGAGTTTTAGACCTTTATCACTTTAAAGTAAAGACTTTGAGTTCTGGGTTTCTGCTCTTCACTCCATAAGTAAACAACTGCTCGTGCCGGTCTCACTGAAATGGTCGGGATGCAAGGTCCCAAACCCTTTCGATCCTGGCCTCATGGGCAACCTCTCTCCTCATATGTTTAGTTGTCGCAAAAGAAACAAAGATTCACAGGAAACCTGTCTCGTGTTCTACCCTAGCCTCTGGGTCCCGACAGCTCACCCCGACCTTGGTCTCCGATAGGCCTAGCACCTGTCCTTGTGATCCCTAAAGTCAAGTCCTCGCTCCCGAACTCGAAGAAGGTTGATCCCTCCTTCCTCTTCTAGCATCCGCATCCTATACCTTAAGATTCTAACTATCTCACCTTCTGGCGTGGCCAGGGGCCGTCCCAACCATGAGTCCATCCCCGTAGAAGAAGTCCCACTATCTTACTCACTTTGAGCCACCATCTCAAATCTCTCACCTTGGCTTCAAAATCTGGCTGGCCACATAGTCATCTCAGAAATCCAAACAGGCTCAGAACTCAGCCATGTACTCCAAGACTGTCATGTCTCTCACATGGTGCCCATAGGAATTCCCGGGCCTACATGCCCGATGCTGGAAAGAACTTGCCCATAAAGAGCTCTCTCAACCCACCCAAGTCATCGCTCCACATTTTTGGTACGGTCTTCGCACCTAATCTCATTCACATATCAGGATTCGGCTCCACTAATAAAAGGCTCTGTGCCTTATCCTTGTAGTAGTGGAGGTGATCTCCATGGCCTCTAATACCCTCTCAATTTGACGGAACCAATGGTCAACTACCAATGGGTCCCCTCCTCCCCTGAATGTTGGGTGATGATGTGCCCTAAAACCTCTCGAGGCATCATTCTCCGACCTCGACTTCACACCAAATTGCATAATGCTGGTGACTGTGAAATGCCCATGGTCTCCATAAAAGCATGTGGGTCAAAAACAGGTGGCGGCAGCCGCCCGTGGATCACCTCTGCGTCCCGTCTCTACTAGCCATCTATATCATACACCAATTTTAGATTTCAGCCATATGTATTCTCAGATGTATGATGCCAACCATTAATAAAATAGTTCTGAACAATCAGGCGATCATGCTCTCTTTAACTCTAGTGTCTTTGTTTTCCATATATCCAATCGCAAGATACAAATTACACGTAGCAGAAACAAACATCATGTTATACATCAAAGCACACATAAAACGCAATGTATGCAAAGTTTTAACTTATCCTCAGATTGGTTAGTAATCACATACGAACCCCACTTATTTAGAGTCAGGATGCTCATGACAAACATTAATCTTAATGACCATGGTCTAAACCCATGTCCCTCAAGCCCTAGGTACTCGTGTACCTATGCTCTGATACCAAGCTGTGACACCCTTATCCCAGGGGTCTCGTTGACAACCCGTGAACTTGCGGAAACCGATGGGTGTCGGGTAACCCGACGCCACACCATCATGTACCATTTATCATGATCCATAATTTAACAAAAAAATCGGAAAGATTCTACTCTGTACAGGAAGCTCTATCCAAAATACAACCTGAATAACAATACATCACATGACCCATCTAGGGCTCCGAACATACCACACCAGTTATTCACAGAGTCATAGCTTTAATTACTCGGGGCCCTATTCAACCATACCCTGAATACCATACATGAATATAGCGCAAAGACATGTCGCACAAGAGTTCAACAGATAACACTCTTGAGGAGGAATGATTATATTAAAACTCTGATCGTTTAACATACACAGTACAAAACATGGTCTAGTCACATCCGCTTCATATGTGGGTCTCGAATGCGTATTAGCCGTCTGAAACTGAACCCGTGACTCAGGCATGGGCCCCACGACGGGGTGAGCAAAGCCTAGTAGTGATAATCTCCTACAAGGGTTACTCCCACCTAAGTGCTCATACAATGATCAAACCAACCCATACACATCCAAGTGAAAATGTCTACATGAATGTCGTATGTCATGCATGGAATGTCTTCATGCCCATATCCCGAATCACTCACCGACTCCCTCACACATGCCTATGCCAAGTGTGACAACCATCACTGGTAGTACCAATGACACATATATACCGAGCCCTTACATTTCACCAAGCACTAAAACAAGTGCCAATGGCAATTAATCCCGAAACAATCTTTAGACCTATCAATAACTCTATCTTAGTGATAACCGATGTCTTATTTGGGCAACAAAACTTTTCGGATCACACCGAGGTTCTTTGACACTCCACAAGTTCCAGCTGATTACATCATGACTGCGGTGTCTTTTTAAGCCATAAAAATCCTTTTCATATCACAAATGCTGGGCCTCTTACACCTAATGTTCCAGGCTTTTCACCCGAGGGATATTTCGAATTTTAATTCCTTCTTGTTCCAATTTAGAACACACGCACTATATTTCACTATATGCTTGAACCCTATGAGTTTATTTATTTTAGGACGCTTGCCTAGTGCATTTAGGCTTTATTACTCATTCATCAGTACTTATAGAGGGATGACTGATATCGAAGGCACACACACCCAATATGCTGATGTCCCTATGCAATGCTAATGTCACTGTAATTTCATGTTAGACAGGTGATGCACATTACATGAACCATTCTCATCAATTTAAATTTTCCATGTCACTAATAGATAAACACATATCAAGTGAAGTGATTTCGTTATAACATTTCTGATTTGCTTACGAATAGGTCATTTAATCGCTTGTGTCCAGATTTTGGGACTATTAGGGAACTAGTTTCTGAAATGAGTTTGGAACTATTCTCAGGGTCTGTTGGTGGCTTGTTGTGTGGAAAATGTTTCTCAGGGGCATCTCTATGTCACCTGGCCCTTGAGGATCAAGTTGTCAGCCCAATAGTTCGAAAGCACATAAGGCTCGTGGCAATTGAATAATGTTAATATATGGTTTAATGTATTGACATGTGATGAATCAGGTGTGTAGACACATTACATGGCACAAATGTAGGCATTTGTGACATGTTATGCTCTATGACTTAACCCTATAGATGTGAAGGTAATGTTATTTGACTAATAAGAATGATTTAATTGTGATGTTGATATATGCAGATGATAGATGCTGTATTAGATTATGAATGAAATTTTGTGGAGATTATATGTATGTTTGATATATTGCCCATGATGCATGAAAATGTGCATGATTAAATTGTTCTTATATAACATTCTGATCATATATGTGATTGACGGATATAATGGAATGGTCTATCGATTTACATGGTACGAGGACATCATGAGATTGAAAAAAATTCACTCAAAAGTGGTGCATGGTTATAATCTGAACACTTGACAGGTTTTGGTGTCATCAGCAAGCCCAAACATGCACAAGTAACGCCAGAAACAGTAATACAGCTATTATTACAAATGTTAGAGCACAGTGGTACTAGTGAAGGTACAGATGACATCCAGCAAGTCTCATTTATTTTTGGTATGTCCAACGTGAAAGCTCCGTGAGTGTAGGAAGGCTTATGAAGCCTGCGGTGAAACCCTGGAAATTTGCTACCCACAAAAAGACACATGATTTTGAATATAAACGATCATTGAGGTGTAACATCTAAAAAGCTTTTGGTTTGAAAAACAAATAAATTTTGTTGTAAAATGATCATTGGATGTAATCCACAAATGATGGGTTTTATCACACTTTGACATCGCATGGTGTGGTACGAGTCGATAAGGACTCGGATAAGAGGGAGTCGGTAAGGACTCGGGTAAGAGGGAGTCGATAAGGACTTGGGTGCATGGTACATGATTGAGTCTCATCTCATTTCATGGCATGTAGGATTCCATAGTAGAAATTGCATGTTTTTACTTGGAATGGAATGGAATTGTGGAATATAACCATTGCATATGCACTTAGCGGAGTAAATTTCAGAGTTTACTTCATCGGGCATAACTCACCCTTTATGGGATCCTTTCAAGTGCAAGGAGTACACCGGTGGATGATGCTCACTCGAGGCCGCACTGTGAAGAAAGTTTCTGCTGTATTTTATAACTACTTTTGTAAAGGTGTTTGGAAACGAATCTAGTTCTAGAATGTATTCTTTTGTATAAGAGTGCTGTAAATTAACTCTAAGTGACTAAGTGGCTTCATATCCTTGTATATTTTTTAGTATGATAAACAATCTGATCGGGCTTACTTTTTACTCATAAATGGATCTCTCGTGCACCATTATGTTACACCTGGTCCCTTGATGGGTCATGTTATCAGATATCATACAGTCAGATTCGCAGTAGCTCCCCGTATAGCGAGATCATTCGATTTTTGTTAAATTACGTGGTCCCAGTGAAAGGGGACACAATAAAGCAGGTGTCGGGTTATCTGACATCCACAAGTTTTTCTTGGGCTGATCTAAGCATTCATCGGACTCCTCGGGGTTTTAGGGCATCACAAGTCCAATGTGTGATGCCCCAAATCCCGAGGGTCCCATCGATAACCCACAACTCGCGGAAACTGCAGGATATCGGGTGTCCTGATATCACACTACATGTCCTATATATCAAGACCCATTCCCTACATATTTAATTCACAATATACAAAAATATATGATAGACTATAATCACAAATTTCTTTACAAATCTTGATACAAAAAGGTGTATATTGTTTGTTTCGCTTTGAATATAATATACATACAAAAACAAAACAAAATAAAGTCGCATCCGTTCTCGATCCCATATGCGATCCTATATGCCAAGGTCAACCAATTCAGACCGACTCCCGCACTGGAAGTAAAATCAGCCAACGGGTGAGCAGTTCAGTAGTGAAAAATCTCATACAAAGGTTATTTCCCACCTAAGTGCACATGAAATGGTCGCACAACAAACATACATCCAAGTACAAACACACACATGTCTACCTGAATGTCAACATGTCATGAATGAGACTCGACTCACCATGCCCCATGTACCTAACCCTTACCGACTCCATTACCTAATGCAAGTGCCAATGGGCAATCAATCCCGACTCCTATCACACAACCCAAAGTCTATGTGATAAATGTAAAAATCTAGTGTCTCTCGGGCAATAACTTTCTCGATTATACCTCACAGTCTCACCTTCGACATTTTTACATTTTAACCGATAGATACTCTATCTAACCAATGTTCCAGGCTTTTCACCCGAGGGCAATACTGTACCCTTCGTCTCGCCTCAACACATTATTTATATTTCTTTTATTCTTGAAACTGAGATATCCATCGACGTCGTCCAAAGTACGAGTTCATCACTCCATCTACCAACAATGATGCGATGGATGACTACACTATGCACACATACTCCATCATAACAAATGTCCCTATGTATATGCGATGTTAATGCCACTACATGTTCTCATGTTACATGTATGATGCACCCTACATGGAACATTTTACTTAATCGTACTTCATGCCAAGTACCATGTAAACATATACAATTCACATCCATTCATGTTAATACATTTAAATACACATATATTAACATATCATACACATATTCAACATGTTATTAAATTTCCAACAATAACAAACAAAAACATTTCACATAAATTTGCCATTTCCGGCCATAAGTCCGGCCATACTTGGCTTCGGAAAAATCTAGACTTAGTCCAAAAATTCCAAATTTTGTAAATATCACACACAATTCAACACGTAATTCCTCTCCCTGCCTACATGCACTCGAGCACTTCAAATACAACCTAGTTCAAAATAGAAGCCCAAACCAGATCTGATCTCTCTCAACTATCCGTGACCTAGCCCACCGCTTCACTTGGCAGCTTATCGAGAACTTCATTTTATTAAATTCTAAACTTCACGAGCTTTCTGTAAAGTCCAAAAACAAGCGAATCAGAGTTTGGACGGGAAAGTTATGGTCGTCCGAAGTTAGCAATGTCAATTCGCAGGGGTAGTGCGGAAATTCGGGCACACCCCCATTTTCCATTATGCCCAAATTTGCTTTGTTCCGGGATGTCGTGCTCGACCTCAGTGGTCCCGGGAACTCATATACTCGGTCCATGACCGTCCCACAATCACAAACAAATATACAACATACAAATTCGCCCAAAAATCGGACGAAACCCGTAGGCCATTACGTGAGCCCTAAGCCAGAGAATAAACCGAGGTAAAGACACTACCATCTTGCAGCGCAATTCCGCCTTGAGCCTATTCGGGGTCCAACCACCGCACGACGCCTCGGGTCCCGTCCCTTCCTCTTTTCTTTTCTCTCTCCTCCGATTTTCTTCTTACTTTCCTTTCTTTCTTCTTTTCTTCCTCCCACTCAAATTCTCTCCTCCTCCACGCATACTCCCCTCCTTCTATTTCTTTAGCTTTTCTTTCTTTTCCTTTTTTTTTTTTTTTTTTTTTAATTTTTTAATTTTTTTTTATCGAGGCTTTGATCTAAATCCCCCCCATGTCCTCCTCGCAAATTTACTCATATGCAATTTTTATGAGCGTGACACATTGCATGCCAGTGTCACCCCCCGGTACTATATTTGGCACTCTACTCGCCCTAGGTTTTCCTAAAAACATGAAATTTAGAGTCTCTAATTCGATTTAAATTTGATCGAGGTGCTAGATTCACAACGATTCCAACGATGTGATCCGTTTTATCATCCGAGATCTAGAAAAATCTCACTTTCTTTTTTTAGACTATTCCAACAAATTACTGCTTTATTTGCTTTTCACAAAATTTGAATTTCTTTTCTTAAATTTTCAATTTATTTTACACTTCAACCTACCATGCTTCTTTTTTTTCCCCTTTTCTTTTATCTCTTAATTTTTTAATTAAAATCTAATTTTAGCATTATTTATAAAATATTAGAAATGTTAAACATTTTAATATAAATAAACTATTCATTATTAAAATATTTAATAAAATCTAATTTTTGTGATGAAATAATTCTATATAAAATTAAATAAAATTTTAATAACAATCTAAAATAATGAATAGTTTATTTATATTAAAATATTTAACATTCTAATTTTTTTACAAATAATACCAAAATTATATTTTAATAAAAAAATTAAGTGATAAAAAAAGGAAAATTAAAAATAAAAATAAAAAAGGCTTGTGTGGGGGTGGGGATTAGAGTGGAAAGAAGGTGACACTTTGTAAGGGTATTGCGTGGAATTTACTCTTTATTAGCACCTTTAAAAATGAAATCCTAAAGCACATAAATTGGGTATGTACCAAACTAGGGTCCTAACGGGCCGCCGGACGGCCGGCCGATCGCTAAGCCCGCAAGTCCTGCCGTCGGGGCCTATAGGCCCGCTGATCACTAATCACGGCCCGGTCGGCAGAATTTAATTTTTTAAGGTTCGCGGCCAAATTTACCTGGCTTTATACTAGGCGAGGCCTCGACGGTGCCTAAGCGACGGGCCGACGGGCCCAGAGTATCAAGCCTAGCGGGCCTGAGAGGAGGGCCCGACTGGCTCCAGCGGCGGCCCACCGGGCCCCTTTCCTCCCCCCTCACCACCACCCCCACTCCCTCCCAATGCTCACATGACCGTTGGCATCTCTTCTCTTTAACCTGGCCACATGACCGCTGTACACCCTTTTTTTTTTTTCACTTATTTCTTCTATAAATACTCCACACATTCTCTTAATTTTCATCAACTATCTCTTAATTTTCATACTTCTCCAAATTCACTTCATTTTCACAATTTGTTCTCATATTCTTTAATACTACTTTCTTCAATTGTTCTTCATATTACATGATATTGGTGGTGCAAATCAAGCATTGGTGATGTAAGTGGCTCCCTAAATTCGCCCACTCCGATTTAGGGGTAGTCCCACTCACAAAGATAAAGACAACAGAAGGGCTCCCACCCCCGGCCCACTCCGACGAGGTGGGAATCCCCACTCACGTTATAGGCACAGTCCTTGGCCAGGAGAGGCCACCTCCAAGACTGAGTGACATACGGGGAAAGACCACTACCAACCGAGCTGGCCGGCCAAGAGAGTGCCTCCCATTCTGGCTACGTCCTCGGGTCTCGGGGGGTTCGAGCTCACGGAGGCGAAAGAAAAGTGCAAAGGGATGTGCCCCATAGCCTCTGTGGAGCGACCCACCTCGTCGGAGTGGCCAGTGGTGGGGCCTCTACAAAAGGCGCCTTATATCATGTGTCCTCACTCGTCCCATCTGGCGAGGGCTGTGTCCACCTACAAAGCATCCCTAGCTCAGGGTTTCTCGCTCCGTGGGCTCGGGAACTCGACCATGAGCTTAGGTACCCATTCTCCGAGGTAGTCTCACCTTCTGCCTCACTGGGAGCAGGGGTGGTCCCATTGCAAAGAGCTCCTCTAGCTCTCATTGGGGCTGCTTTCTCACTGACCGACCACGAGCCTAGATACCCATTCAAGGTAGTTCCCACTACCAACTGAGCTACTAGCTCAATGGGTACCTAAGCTCATGGTCCTGTGTCTGAGCCCAATGAAAGTAAAGAAACCCCCGTGAGCTAGTGATAAACATGAGTTTTACCTCACCTCACTGAGCGCCAGGGGTGGCCTTTACAAAAAGGGCGCTTGATAAATTTCGATGGGAGTTGAGATCTGACCACAAAGAGCCCTCTAGTTCACAAAGCCGCTCCGGGTGGGCTGGCCCCGACTGACAGCAGGACTATTTCGGGAGGCTCCCACCACCAACCGAGCCACTAGCCTGCCTGGTAGTGGAACCACCGAATGGGGCACCTAAGCCTGCGGTCCTGTGCCCGAGCCCACTGAGGCTGCAAAGAAACCCCGGAGCTTCGGGGGATAACCCGTGAATCGACACCAACCTCCGTCGGTCGCCGTAAAGGAGACTCAGTGGATATAAGGCGCTCTTTTGTAGTGTAGTCTTCACTGGCTCACGAGGTGGTTCACTCTCACAGCTATTTCACATTGTATGCTTCCGTGGTTTTCGACCGGATTCATTTGAAGTAGTAGCCCATTTCCAGAAGCCTCACTACCAACCGAGCTAGTAGCCTAGCCTGGCAGCTGAACCAATACCTCGAATGGGTACCTAAGCTCATGGTCCTGTGTCTCGAGCCCAGCCGAGGCGGTAAAGAAACCCCCGTGAGCCAGTGGGGATAGCCTCAGGAAGGGACCACCTCATCGGATGGGCTGTGGGTGGGGCCCTCACAGGCACTCCAATAGTTCGGGGATTGGAAGAATTCTAGCCTACCCTCTAATTGAGTAATATTCTCCACTTACTTTTCTTATTTGTTACATTTTATTTTGATTCATTATTTTACTTTTTTAGTATAATATTTTATTAATAATTTAATATAGATAGTGCATGTGCATCTTCTTCTAGTCCATGCATCATTACAAAACTTAGTTCAAATATATGGAATTTTTTGATAGAATAGAAATAATTTTAGAAAATAATAAAAAGAAATAAAAGCAAAATGTAAAATTTGTAGCAAACTTTAGTGGGTGGATCAAATTCAAAGCACGTCTTAAGGGAATTTAAAAGACACAATGAACAATGTAAAACTAAGCATAATGTAGATATTAGAAATTATATGCAAGTAAAGATGAATGTGGAAATTTAAACACATTTTCTTATGATGAGTCTGCTTGTCGTAAAGGAATGATTGATTACATAATAAGAGCTGAACAACCTTTTAATATGATGGAAACTGATGATTATTCAAAACAATTCAAACATTGATTAATCCCTTACCCAGAAGGTTGGTCCGAAAATACCGTTAAAAGAGATATTATGAAAAATTTCAAACAATAGAATCTAGAAAATTTAAAACAATATTTTGCAAATTTTGAAGGAAAATCTCTGCTAATATCCATATTTGGACATCTTTAATGCATGTAGGCTTTGGAAGGTGACACGTCATTATATAGATAGTGAATGGATGTTAAATAAAAAAATAATTTCATTTAAGACAATAAATACTCCTCCACATAATGGTAAAAATATAGCAACTTTAATAAATGATGAAATTATAGATTTAGGTATTCATGATAAAATATTTACAATAACATTAGATAATGCTTCCAATAATGATGTAGCAATACAAAGATTAAAAAGATTTTGGCAAATAAACGATGATCATGCAAAATTATTTCATGTACGTTGTTGTGCACATATTTTAAATTTGATGGTAAAAGATGGATTAAAACAAGTTGATAGCACATTAGAAAAAATTAGAGACATTGTATATGGCTGATTAATTGCTTCTGCCAAAATATGAATTATTTTTTATTGTTGCAAATTGCAAATATGAAAAGAAAAATATAAGTTTAGACATACCAACTAGATGAAATTCTACTTTATAAGCTTTGCTAAAATATTACAAAATATAAAAAGTAGTACAATTATACTTAAATGCAATTATCTAATAACACATTGATGTAGATGTTGATGCATTAAATGATTATGATTGGCACATCATGACCTTCTACGGTATCTTTTGAAATTTTCGAGCATTTCAACAACATTTTCAGGGAGGTGTATTATCCAACTTCACATCGGGTCATTATGCAAATAAATAGTATTTATATGATACTTCAAAATTATTTGCTATGAATTTAATGATACAATTTTGCAATGATAGAAAAATTAAAAATATTGGGGAGAAATACCTTTAATTTATTATATTTATTAATCGTTAATTCTGTATTAAAATTTGATGCTTTAAATGAATGGTCGTAAGTTATTTACAATGAAGATCAAATAAAAATTGAAGAAATTAAAATTAAGTGAATTGCTTATTATATATTTTATATAACATTTATAAAGAAAATACGGTAATAATATTGGGCCATTAAAATCATCATCCACTTACAAGCTCCCTTATCTTTTATAAAGCCCTTTAGAAAAGTTCAAAAGTAGAAAAAAAGGCAACAACTAGTTCTCCAAATAATACAACAGATATAGATATATTCAGTGTAAAAACAATTCCATTTGGAAGATAATGAAGATTTTGATATTTTAGAATGGTGGGAAAACAACAAATTAAATACCCGGTTTTATCTATTATCGCATGTGATGTATTAACTGCGGCCTCGTGAGTACAAATAGTATCGAAGCCGCTTAGTGTGGAAGAGTGGTTAGGCAAAAAGAGATGTAATTTGGTCGCCCTGCCAAATCGGGCTAAATAGTATGTTTAGTAAGATTGGAGTTTAGCAGACAAGAGATTGCATGATTATGTTCGAGAAGTTTCGAACTAGTGGGTCGATACAAGTAGAACTTAAAAATATCAAGACATGAATGGATCAAAGATAGCCTCTGTCACTTAAAATAATGATTAAAATATTTTATTGGAAAAGTATATTGTATTTTTTTATTTTCTTAAGTGGTTGAAAAGTATTAAATGATTGATAAATATGAAAGCAACCTAGTTGGGATGTACTTATTTTATAGTGATGTAAACTTTTCATACATTTCTTAAATGTAATTATATTTTATTAATAAAATTTTAAAATGACGATTTTTATTTTGAATTGTTTTTAAACTTACTTTATTTAACTTTTGAATACAATTTAAATAAAAACTTACGTATGACAAATTTTTAAAGTGCTTGCTAGCTTTTATTGACCTCCTGATGGCCTATAAACTAGGCTTTTAGGCTGCCTTCTAAACGAGCTTCCTAAGTGCCTCTGCGCCGGCTTTCACGCCTGAAAGCCCATGATTCGGGCTAGCCCACCGGGCGTGCCGGGCTCTGAACGGCCCACAGACCGACCCGCCTTTAACCCGCCAAACCCACTTCCGCCGAGCGCCTGGGGGCGCCTCAGCCCCGCCTTGGAGATCACTAAGTCAAATTTCAATAATGCTTTTTAATTATTTTCTCGGGAATGTTAATATAATTTTTCATAGAATCATAGGAAAATTTTATTATATTTGATTTTTTTTATATTTTTTTAATGAAAAAATCAAATATAAAAAAATAAGGTATGTTTAATTCATATTTTTGAAAACTGTTATTGAGAATAGTTTTTAAAAACATAAAAACACAATTTTAGTGTTCTCAAAAAACTGTTCTTATTATATTGATTTAGTGATTTCTGTGTTCTTTTTGTTTTTCAAAACAAAACCAAACTAGTTATCTATATTTTCTTTGTTTTCTTTATATTTAAGAACAGAAAATAGTTTTCAAAAAAATAGAAACCAAAGAAATCCTAAATTTGGAGAACAACACTTCGGATAACACTAAAATAGTATTCTTTATACTTTCAAAAATTATTCTCAAGAGTAATTTTCAAAAACATGAAACAAACATGTTCTTAGTTGTTCACGCTATTTGTTCTTAAAACATTAGTTTTTTCACGCTATTTGTTCTCAAACATTTCTTTTGAATGAGAATTCATCATTTATACAACCGAGAAGGCGAAAATGGTTCATTTGTATGCAAAATTGTATGTAGTTCTAATGCTATAAAGGAATGAAAAGAATCATCAATGAGATATAGGAGTTTATTAAAGATGAGATTGGATAGAAGATAAGAGGATTAAGAAAAATATAACAATGAGGCATATAAAAATAAAATGCAATCCAAAATATAATTTTAATAATTTCTAAAAATCAAGTTTTATTTTCTTCTTTTTAACTTTTGTTTATTCAAAAATAAAAAATTGTAAAAGGTAATTGCACATTTGTGGTCTCTGACTCTCGCCTCGATCATCGTATTAACTCCGACAAAGAAGGACTCAGAAATGAAACAAGGCATCGACGGTGGTATGTCAGCTGGCTCTCTGATGCTTAAGTTAGACAAAGAAATAAAGAGCGTAAAATGTCAATCTCGCAGTCGTATATTTTTCACATACCTTCTGTTGTCATTCCTTTCTTATTTATGAAGGAGGAGGGTGGTCCACTTTTTATGGAAAGTGGGTGATCCGTTTCCGAAATAGAAGTGAGGAAGGCGCTTCATTCGTGCATCAACCGTTTCTCCTTTTGGATAGCTAAGTCGTCCAAATCTTTCGCCTCAAGGATCGTTTGATCATCCTAAGGGCGGTTATGTACATGGTTTGTGAGAGGATATGTTCTTGAACTGCGAGAGGTCAGCCGAGAAATCATTGACTGACCATCTTTTTAGAGACGGCAGGGCAGCCGACTAGAAGAGGATGTGTAGTCGGTTAGAAGAGGACGTGTCTGGGCAATATACCCTGGAGGCCTTTGCTGTTTGTCGGATAGCCCACAAGTCGGACTTCCAGGCGTGGTCTAGATCCATATTCGTGTAGGGATACTTGGGCCTCCTGTGGGCTTTGACACGTCTGGGTCTTCTTAATGGGGATGTTGGGTCAAAAGCCATATATCCACAATGTCGCCAACATTTCCTATATCAAAACAAATCTGCAAAACATATGGTTCATTTTCTTGTCAACAGTCATAAATGATTCACTTTAGTTGTCCAAGCCCACAAGATCTATGGTTGTATATATTATCCAACAACAACTAATTATGGTCACTGCGCCTTTTAAACATATTCTTATCTTCCATTGTATACTTTAATAAATGATAGTCTAACAATGTTTAAGATTTCCATATCCAGGTTCAGTGATTCTTCTTCCAAATAAAATGGAAACAATTTAAACAAAATTAGAATATTTAGATTGTGACAAGTCATATTTATGTTGTTCTCGCTCTGTCTGAGTATGTGTTTAAACAAACCATTTGTCTGGTTTTGTTTCTAATTTTTCAGAAATAAAAACAGTTATAAAAACATAAAAAACATTTTAAAACTCAGGTATTAGATTTTTTATTTGAAAATTTAAAAGTAGTTTTAAGTTCATATGTTAACTTTATACTTATGTGTAAGTAACTACCATGTTTTATTTTAGAAAATAAAATGAAAATTTATCTAAATAAGCATCAAAACATTATTATTTAAATAACCATCTATACTTAAAAATGTTCAAGTATGATGCTACTTCATAGGTAGGGTATAGAGAGGGGTCCGAGTTCGAGTCCTAATGAGAACGGTTTACTATATTATAATTAAAGTGTTTAAATTCCTTAGTAGGTCTTGCTAATTTAAAATTAAAAAATGATTTAAAATTTAATGTCACCCTTTTTATATTGTTTGCATTTAAGGAAAACAAAATATTTCAAAGAATATCTAAAAAAATAGAATCCATCGTTACAATTTGTTTTTTTACAAAAAAAAAAACAAGTTTAAGCTTATCTAGAGGTCGTTTTTAAAAATAATTTCCTTTTTTGGAATAAAACAAATCAAGAAAACACGTTTGATAATCATATACTGTTTCATAGTTCATACTTTCTGTTTATAAGAACATAAAATAGAATATCTTTGAAGAGCATCTTTTACTTATTTTATATAATTTTCACTTATTTTTCTGAGGATTATTTAAAAGATATTTATATAAACATGTAAAATAAGTCATTAAATATAAAAAAAATGTTTAAATTTAATAAATTTATTATATATGTTTATTCAAAGTCATTTTATTTGTTTCCGTATTAGAAATGATTAGAAATGATAGTGCTCTAAAATCAACTGATAGGCCTCGTGACGCAGCCCAGTGAACAAAACCACTCCGGCAGCTTGTAAGCCGGCTGGGCATCCTCCGTAATGGGCAGAAGAACTCATGGGGACTGAATTCAATGGCGATGTCTCGGTTTACTTCCGTAAGGCCTGTTCCCTGGGCGGTCAAACTAACAGCGGGGCCGGACAGTACTCCGTGATACCTCGTCATTCACGCCTGAGACGTAAGAAAGGAAAAGCACTTCTATCCCATGATCCGATATCTACTCATTATAAGAAGGATCTCACGATTGCGCCTCCCTAAGGCCCCCGTTTAGTAGGTAGAAAATTCTTCGTTTCGAATTCAAACTTTTCGAAAACAAGGAAAACACGTTTAGTTACGGTGAATTAGACAAAACAAAATTTGAAAACAAAGAAAAATGAATTCATTATTTTCAATACTATATATGAATCAAAACTGCTTTGTTGCCTTGCTTTCGAATTAAATCGAAAAACAAGTGGATTTTATTTTCAACATTTATAATCTCATTTTCAAGAAAATGGTTTTATAAACGGATTTTCTGCCTTTATTTTCAATCAAATTCAAGTACGAAACGTATTTTCTAAAAATGAAAACTAAATATTAGAATACATTGAAAATTTTCATATTCTGAATTTTGGATAGAGTTGAAAATTTTCGTGAACTAAACAGGGCCTAATTATCTCTTAATATTCAGTTAGTGATAAGGAAAAGGAGATTCCTTATCCAATTGGGAAGATGTCGCATCGCCGTCTAATAAGGAAAGTCATCGTGATCACCCATGATAAATATCGGGCAATTCTACTGAAGAAAGGTATGCAATCACAAAACCATCAACAAATGACCCTTCCCTTTCACGGTAGC
The DNA here is from genome assembly GCA_016808115.1 of Tetrastigma voinierianum. Lineage (NCBI taxonomy): Eukaryota > Viridiplantae > Streptophyta > Magnoliopsida > Vitales > Vitaceae > Tetrastigma > Tetrastigma voinierianum. The sequence continues at coordinate 372,756 of JAEQBH010001951.1, read as the reverse complement.
CAAACTAACTTAGACAAGGTTACGCTCCTCCGTCAAACTATCCTTATGTGCAGGCCAGATATCGATCCAAATGACGAACCAAATTCCCAACAATGACCCAAAGAAGCTCCAAATTCAAGACTCATAGAAAAACACCCATCATAAGAACTAAGAACTGGTGTCATATGTCTCGACTTAACCTTAATCGCTTCAAAGCTCTTAAAACATATGACATTCAGGAAATTGAGGGATCCCAAGTTCGAGTCCTTAATCATGTTTTTAGACCTCTAATCCATCCTTCTGCTTTGATTATCAAACCTTTAAAACTTGGAATAGAGGTCCCAAAGCTCATTACTCATCCAAATAGCCAAAAAAAAGTATTGTAAAACACCAATACTCAAAGAAAACATTAGAATTGCAACTTATAAAATTGGATAAGTATAGATGATTGCTACTTAAAAAGGACTTAAAATGATGTAAGTTAAGTATTAAAAAATACCCTTTTTGAACAGTAATTACATATCAACTTATATATTTACAAGAAACTCATTATTTGATTATTTATGCAACTCCTAATGCATTCAAATCAAATCATGTACAATGTAAGAAATAAATGTTGAATGTTTAAATCAATGTTAATACATAAAAAGGTTAGCAAAGAGACAATAAAGTTTATCTTCTTTATATCATTTCTTAGCTTAGAAATTCAGTCCCAACAATATTTTTCCTTCACAAAATTTTTGTGAAGATTACCATTTCTAGAAATGTTAAAAATTTTCAATTATTTATATAACTTTCTATGGAAAATATTTATTATAATAATTACCGTTTGTTATTTTATTTTTATTTTTTTGACATCTTCGGTTTGTTAAAATTTAAATCTTATAAATCAAGATATGGGCAATGAAATAGCAACAGCCACAAAATTCTCTTTCTTCTTTTTTTTTTCTTCTCATTTTTTTCTTGGAATTTCTTTCTTCTTCTTTCATTTTACAACAAACTGTAAGAGTATTTCTTATTTAATCTGAAATCATAAATAAATTCAATGAGAGTAAACACTAATTACTTTTTAAAAATTATCAACACAACCAAACCGAGTTTTGTCCCATAACAGTACTTTTCAAATAAAAAATACCAATCTAATACGAATTTGAAAACAAATGTCCAAAGTAGTACTTAAAACCATAGTTAGTGGATATAATTTTAACTCTTTTGAAAAAAATCTAAAGTCATAGTCACCAACTTCGGTTTTAACAAGATCGCACTAGTCTTGACATTTTTTTCAAAACCTATGCTAGATTGATTTTTTTTTTTTTTAATTTTAAAAGTACTATTATGTGACAATTTTCCCCTCATTGTTTAAAACTATATTGCTTTAATTGAAAATTGACTGACCATAAAATCACCACAAACATTTCTCCAGCTGGAAAAGATGAAAGGTAATCCATATACTTAACATAAATCTTTACAATCTAAATATACATTTTTTACTAAAAGCCAAATGTTTCCTCAGAATCTACCCACTACACTGGGTGCTCAAAGCAGCCTAGGACAGCCTTTGAAGCAAGCTTCTGAGAGCCCAACTGGCTTAGGAATGCTAAGGAAAAAAAAGGACATCAATGCACTCCCTCCAAGATATCTAAGCCAGATTTCTCAGTCAATTGAGCCTTCTTCATTGTCTGGAAAGATAAATTGTAGATCTTCATTGTCCCTATAAACTTGAACCAGAGCAGCAGCTTTATACACAAACATCCCAAACATGGCTGGCACCAGCTGAAAAGAACGAGGGACACCGCAGTAAATGACATGCACGAGTTATCTGGGTTTTTTTTGTTACGCTTTGGGCTCATTTGTCACATCCCATATTGGATATGGGAGAAACTTTTTGACACTATATAAGTATGGACTCCTCTCAACCTAGCAAACGCGTTTTAAGATCATGAGAGCCCCTTGGGTCTAAAAGGGACAATATCTACATGGTTAAGCTGAGTCATTACAAATAATAACAGAGCCAATCCATGATCCCTGCTATGGGGTTTCGTTCTGTTTGGCCCCATAAGGGGGTGTTTATCCATTTGGCCCCGCAACCTTATAGGACACAACGAGAACGTTATTATGCATAGGGATGTTTGTTACATCACACATCGGATAGGAGAAAAACTTCCTAATGCTATATAAGCATGGGCTCCTCTCAACTTAGTAGACGCGTTTTAAAGTCATGAGGGCCCCTGAGGCCCGAAGCGAACTATATCTACATGATTGAGCTGGATCATTACAAGAAAGTTGCATGGCATGAAAAAAATAAGTAGTTCAAAGAGCTACCTGGAAATCAAAGAAATCGACAGCAAAATGCTGAGACAAGATCCACAACCCATATATAGCTGCAGGAATCACTAGCCTTGGAGATGAGAGAGCAATGCCACAACCCTTGATCGTTTTCTCTAACAGATCCTCCAGGTCCTGGCTTCGTATTCCAATTCTGGATTAGGAAACAAGTGTTAGCTTGCAGAGAAAAGATTAGTGAATAGCAAAGGTTACAGCATAAGCGAATAATTCAAGGCCGAAATTCTCGCAATACTTCTTTGACTTCTTTTTCATGAAAATCTGAGGAACAGCTTCCTTGGATAGATTGTCTGCATGTCGACACAAAAGCTGGAGGTACAAGCAACTGCACTGAAAATGAAATTAGTTACGATACCTGAATAAGTCTGAAATAAAACGGATCACTAAAATATTGGTAGAGTATTAAGAAAACCAATAAAATGAGTTTGAATAAAACGTACAAAATTAATTTATTAAGTTTAAACTTTTTTTTTTTCCCTCCAAATTCTCTTTCCTTACACTTTTTCTCTCTATTTCCCTCACTATTTTCTTTCCTTAGCATTTTCCGGGTTCCAAATAAAGCCTAAATGATACTTGTTCATCCCAATAGCAAATATTTTCGCATCTTCGAAGATTTTTTAAAGAATGAACAAGCAACTATCAGTCAACCGAAGCTGGGTAGTCATTAAAATTCATAGGTATATATATTACAGATTGGCATATTGGGAGGGTATTTCTCAACAATAAGGTGCACAGACGACTAACCTGAAAAGAACTCCTGCTGCATAACTAATAGCTGCCTGTATAGTTATTAAGCAAAGGATGTCAGTTTTCTTTCAGCTCATAAATTAGGAACCTATCCAATTGAAGGAGAAAAGGATGTTCTTGAAAAATGTTCCAAGCAACTGAGAAGAGTTTAAGAAGAAAAGAAAATTCGGAACCCAATAGTCGTACTGGAACAGTAGTCTGATTCCATATATTTTCTTTTCCTCCATCTTCTCAACAATCAAATGGAGACCTAATGTCATTTGATGTGTCAATTTTGAATTCCCCACAAACAATTATCTTATCATATCAAACGGGAAATCTATAATGAAAAACTTCAAAGTGAAGCTTATTTTTCCTGTAAGGAATTTACCTGAGCCGACAGAACTATCAAACAATACCCACTACATGCAGTTCCAATGCCAACAGATAAGAGCAACATTTCCTGCTTAAGCTGCAAGAATGACCAGCATTTCCTTTAATATTTGAGCGATTGCTATTATTGCATGGATTCTGATACAGAAATTGCAAGATATTTATTAAAAAGACACTGCTACATTAACAATTATTAGCGTTGGCCATGGGCAAGGCATGGCCCAGTCACAACACGCACAGGAGCAAAGTTGTCATTAATGGAAGATGTGGGAAACCTAGCAAGACAAGTTCCATGGCTGCAATGTCAATGACTCAGTACCATTGGTATAATGTCACGGGTTTACTTGATGGAACCAACCATGGTAAGCAAATCCAAGGGCCAAGCATGAGAAAATTCGATGATGCAGATCAGGCCAATGATTGGTTTGTAAGGCTAAGAAACTGAGGGATGACAGGCAAAGGTCAGCCTTGCAGCAGTCATGGAATTTCATATATATATATATATATATATATATATATATATATATATATATATATATATATATATATATTTTCCAAACAAGAGGGAAACTTCCAGAAGGCATTATCATCCTCCTTGTGAGAAGAGGTTTCCTATGGGCAGTAAGTGTTTGTTTTTTGCTTGCCAATAAGGGTGAGAGATAGGATTTTGAGTCTCAATAGACTTCTATTCTAGTCTGTTTCCTGCTGCATTGATCTCAACAAATTTCTTTTTAAATGGCCTTTTAGTAGGAAAAGAAACTTATTTAAGAAAAAAATCAGAAAGAACCACAGGAAGAATTGAGTTCATGACAACTATCATACAGCTTCATAGTTGAGAAGGTTCAGTCTCTTCCTTCTTTCACTTTCATCCTGAAGTACCTATGAATATATTCATAAGTAACGTCCATGTTAGAATCACATTCATGAATAAGCAAAAATCATATAGAGATTTCTTTCTATAAGGTACCATTTTCTAATTTCTTTAGACCAATTTGTTAGGTTAACTAAAGGAATACCTTAGCAATGGCTTTCTTGTTGATTGGTGCAGAGTTGTCACCTGACACCCATTCCTGGGTTCTTGTCAGTTTCAAAAATCCACCTTCACATTCAGTTTCTTCTACCTAAAAAAATAAAGGGCATAAAGAAATAGAATATATAAAACAAGATAGTTTGTTGACAAAAAATAGAAAAATAATAATAATGTTAATGACAGAGTCCTGAATTTTTTTAAAAATAAATTATGCTAAAAAAACAAAAACTGAAAGAATAACTAAGTGCCCTAAATTTAAAGTGTTGTAGTATTTAATAATATCCTGCAGTAAAATATTCACAGGAATTATGCAATTGAACCGATAGATTTTCAAACAGATGCCAGGGAAGTGAAAATCATAATGACCAGTCACATACCAGGACACAAGAAACCTTCTTACTATGATGAAATGCACTTTGGATATTATAAAAGGAATCTTCCCTCAAATTTAGTTTGATTATTCCAAAAATCATGGTCATGAGGATTCAACATCAGGCTGTACACATTTGAACCTTAACTCAGGCTGACAATCCACATTGATCACCCATGCAGATAATCAGTAGGTTACAAAGGTCCATGCCTGCCTGCCCCTGTTGGTTTGGGATAATGACTTTCGAGCTCAAAATCGAAATGAAATGGGGTACAGGAACCCAAAACATGACATTTGTGATGTTTCAGATCTTTTGGTATTCAATCTTGGCATATGATAAGCAACCTAACATGGGAGGAGAAGAAGACAGTTGTTTTTTGACTAAAGGTTGTCTTGAGGATACAAAATTTTTCTAAGGAGGCATTTTCTCTTGGGATAGCAATGTAAGTGGGACAGAATACAATATGTGAAGAGATAGAAGGAAAGGATCTACTTTTCTTCTTGAATGAATGAGCAATGATACAGAGTAGGTATTTATACATAAACGAATACAAATCAAAAGGAAGGAAGATAAAATACAAAAGGAAGAAACAAAAATTACAGAGAAGGAAAGGTCCAGGAAAGGAAAACCATAGGATATTCCATGGAATATTAATAGAATATGATATAATATTCAACACAATACATAGAGATTGAACATCCAGTTTCTTGAAAGTGGGACAGAATCTAATATGCATCATATAGGAGAAGTTGGGGAAGTAAGCATGTCTAGCAGTGCTACCAAACCCTGACTGGACTGGGTAGTTGGACCCACAATCAGTGACAGGGTTATGGAGACATGATTGCACCATCTTGCATTTAAGCCAACCAGGCAGGTTTAGTTTCTTGGTTAATTTGTCAAAATTCTCTGAGAGAGAGAGAGAGAGGAAAAATATCAGACTATAAAAGTGTTACTTCCTTGTTCAATTTTTGTTCCTTTTAACTTAATCGTGGCAGGCAAACACATTCCTCCAATTGTGAACCATAGATACAAAACTCTAATCCAAAAATGTGTTACTAACATGAGATAACTTATTGTATAAGCAAATGCATATGGAACCTGAAATATTAATAATTTTCATAATACACATACTTACATTCAAAATGAACTAAAAATTTCTTATTACATAGTTTATAAAAAATAATCATGTTCAGTTAGAACACTTGGTTGGAAAGATCTTTATTAATAAAAATTTTAAAATATTAAACCCTTAAAGGAAACAAAATGATATTAGGCACTGTCGATTCTGCAAATGTGATCTGCTACTTGAACCAGTGACCAATGACCCAGTGTTGGCCCATGACCTGATTTTGTCTTTAGACCTGTCTGATGACATGATAGCATCATATCCAATCGAGGAAAGAAAGTTCATGCTTCATATTCAGTTCGATCACAATATTAATTAATTTGGACAAGAAAAATGACTGTCCAGAAAACCAACATCATTAAGAAAATTTTCCAATATGAAAAAAGAAAGTAAATCTTAGAGGGATAGATTTTAGTGTTAATTAAACCAGACATTTAGTCCCAAACGATTGAGAACTGATAGTAAGTGATAGTAGGATGTTTTCCGCAAGGGAATGATTGATTTAAAAACTTGTCATACTGGAAAAAATATGTTTTTGTGTTTTTTCCGTTCACTTGTGCAAAGGAAAGGGAAGGATCATGCAGAGTCCAAAGCAACAGTTAGTGTTATTCTACAATTTCAACAATATGTAATATTCCTCACAGAATTACAGTATGAAAACACTAAGTTAAAGGAGCTCACTATACCCCCTCTGGTTGTTGAGGAGTATCAGGTGGTGCACCAGCTTCTGCATCAACAAACTTCATGGCCTCCCTCTGCCAAAGCATATCAGAAGCTTTTGAAATAAAATCCCCATTCAATTCTCTCTCCTTAAAGAACATTCGCAGAACATCCTCCCCTGCAAGTTCACCCGCTGGAAAGAAGAAAACAAAAGGAGATAATCAGCATTCAGCATCCATGTAATTGATTTGGTAGAAGCCTCACAGAGCTCATATCTTAAAAGGTCAGAATCTCTAATATTTGAAGAATGAGGAATGTTTTCCTGCCTGCTCAACCCCCACAAGAGTAACAAACTACACTGATTCGGAGTGGTAAAAATAATAAACAAGTGCTAGTACAGTCAGGATATTAAGGTTGTGGTACGTAAATTGCACATGAATAGAACGAAAGAAAGAGTTCAAAATAGAGTGAAAAACGAAGTGGCAATAAGTCGATAAAAACTAGTTTAGACCAGAAGCATCAGAATCCACATTGAAATTTAGCTGAGTACAACTTGATACAATCAAAGACTAACAGATGGAGAATTACCATCAGAGTCTGCCCTCATTAAAAACTCACAAAAGGCAAGGCAATCATCCAAAACATGATGAGCAGAAAAAGTTGCTGTTATTAAAAGATAACATAAGGGATATTGATTTTTTTGAACCCAGATTACACTATTTCTTAGAAGGAAGAGAAAAAAAAGGTCTTCATCAATATTAAAGAAGAATAGTTTCCAGATTTATCAGATTAATAGAAAAGGTCAATTCATTTTACCTCATCTGTTCATCATATTTGGTATTAGGAGGGGCAGGGGACACAGAGTTAGCTAGTATACTCCCTAAGGTCAGGATAAAACTTCATTTGAATTGATTCCTGATGTATCCCAAGCATACATGGTTCCAGAATTATTATCAAATGACTTCTATGAAAAATATTGCTTGGTTTCCATAAACGAATAGCTTTTCTAGGACATCAAAAGCTACAGGCAGAACTGTTGCAAGTGATTAATGCCCCAATCATTTTCCAGGGTAGTCAAGTCCATGCTGAATGAACTAAGATTTCTTGGACTCTTCAAAGTAAAACTTCCCTTGAATCCCATCAAATATTTATTACTTCCTCTAAACTCCATCAACTATCAAAAATTGAGTATCATATTGCATAAGACAAATGGTAAAAAAAACATACCAATTGGAACCCATTGGGTGTCATTTCTAAGCTCCAATTTTACTCAAATTGATGTTTCTTAAAAAGATTTAGAGCCTTTTAGTTAAATTTAGCAAAATCCCTGTTTTCGATGTGCCAATCAGTTCTAAAAGAAATAAACCAGACTTGGCAGGATTAAAGGTGAAGACAGGAGGGAAAAAACAACATAGAACCAGCACTAACCAGGCTTAGCATATAAGGCCAGCAAAGCTGACAACATTGGGAAAGTAGCAAGGGAGAAATACTGGGAGCTTCAAGAGCTAAGCTGGTATAGCAGCTTTTTCTGGCCCTACCAACTTCAATGAGGAGGCAAAAAGGGATACTCACTGTTCCACTACTTAATCTCACTGGCCAGGTGCACTTCACTAAGGTGGCTCAAATAGCAAAAGCTAGGAAGAGGAGTGAACTGGATAATCTTCCGAACCGAAAACACTTCTGTAGGCATGCTAACCAATGAAAAAGCCTACTGAAGTTGTCCCATTCTAGTGCATCCACTCCACAGAACTTTTTGTTAAAGCCCCGGGCCTAAGCAGAGTTGAGTTGACAATGAAAAATGATGGAGGTGACACCTGGCCTGAAACAGCCTAGTAAACCACCTGCTACCTTATAATGGCCATCTCCTCTCCCAAGGACATATCCCATCACACCACCAATGTCAAGACTTCCCACCAGAGAGGGATCATGAAAAAAAATAGTAACAAGGGAAACTTAAAGAAAAGATGTGAGAAAGGAAAAGAGCAGTAGGACAGAAGGAGCATTTTATATTTCGGCAATTTCCAGCTTTCACCTTTAACACTTGAAATTTCCATGCAATTTCAGGTTTGTCTTTTATTGTTTTTCATTTCCAGTTATGTTTTCATTTTCTTAAGATATTTACTTTGATAGTTACGTTGATGTATGCCTCCATGAGAGGCTAAACCTCAGGGCAAAGATCAGGGATGGTCAGGGTCATTCTGCACAAAGTTGCTTACAGCAGTTTGAGGAGCCCAAGGACTGTATATCCCAATTTGGCCCGTCTTTGTCCTTAAGTCATTAGCTTCACAAGGCAAGGACCAGAAGGCACCTCAATTCAGCACCAGAAAGAGTCTGACCGCTGAGAACAGCTATGAGCTATGGGAAGTGGCTGAACTAGAAAAAAGGTGTGCAAGTCTCTCATTCCAGACAATGACAATGTCCCATGAGAAACAACATTTAAGAGAAAGTAACGAGGCCCTACTACATAGTACCATGTGCACTGGCTGAAGGAGGAATAGGGGCAGCCATCTGTGACTCTCAGGCAGATATGCATTCCTTGACCTTGCCCGTCTTTCCCATCCAATACTTAAATCATTTATCACCACTCCAACTAACTTTCTATCAGTCACTCTTTACATACTCCTCTTACAGTTCACACACAAAGGTGGAAAACAACACGGATGAATAACATTCCCGGAGTCCTGGACCATGATTCTTGGAATCATTACTAGGTACCACCAATATTGATGTCCTTGCCCTTAGGGACCTCCCATTACACGCCCAACAGCCAAGTAACGCATACAAAATCATCCATAAAGGTAAACCTTTTGTATCTATACATTCAAAATTCTGGTGGATGCAATAAAAATGTAATCATCTGATAGACTATTATATCCATACCTAGTTCCATCTTGCACAAAATCAACCCATCCAGAATAAGAGGCATTCTCTCAACAGGTCTCATAGTTCTCTGCAAGGAAGGAAATATCGCTTGGATGGCCTTTGATAGCACATAATTAAACTCGACATAGGATTATTAGGTATACAATCAAACCAGTTAATGGATTTACTAAGTAGAACTTCAAGCAGCACTACATATAAATTATCCAACAATATACTCATTAAATCATATAGTTTGTTTTGTCTGATCTCTGGTACAGTGGTACATTTTCAAGCAGCCAAACAGGAATCCACAGGTTAGGATCATGAAAAAGGTGCAAGAAAGCAAGAGTTTGCAGATCACATCAAACTCATTTCTGCTCACTACCCTATACCATAGTTATTTGAGGCGCATCGAAGCGTAAAAGCCTCTTGGGGCATTGAGGCGCAAGAGTCACTTGAGTCGCAGGTTTTTAAGTGAGGTGCATTCTACCTAATATAAATATAAACTATTTATCTCACTATATGTAATTTTTAAGCGAAGTGAGACGCACCCTACCTATATATTTCAGGATATATATATCTCACTAGCTCACCCTACCTAAGTGAGGCACGGGCTTTCTTAAGTGAGGCGCACTCAACCTAATATAAATAAAAATTATACAAGTGAGGTGCTAGCCACAAGAGTGATGGCGCCTAGGTTTTAGGTGGGCCTTTCACAACTATGCCCCATACCAACCGCAAGGATATTGGGTAAAGGTCACATACTGGCTAGAATTGCTACCAAATTAGATCATATGAACAACCCACAACCAATGACCCTATTCAACCGGGCGGCCTAGTCGAGTCCAAACCCAGCCAAAATAATGCAGGTTTGGAACATGCTAAGTCTTCCTTTTAAACGGATATTTCAAAAACCTTCTCTCAGTTATTAGCAACAATGCAAAAAGAAACAAAAGAAGAAGGTGAATCTCAAGTATATGACAAGAACACGCATATATGAGGAAATCCAACAAAAATTCTGACCGATACTGATAATACACTCCATATCACATCCTTGAGATTTCACTGGATTAATATTGTAGTCTTTCTCAGACTATCACCTCCCCAGTTCCACAATACACCCAAGGCCAAGTATTCCCAAAACCTCACATCCGCCACCATCTTTCACCTGCAAATGTTTGATTTCCATACGGGATTATGATTAGATAAGGCTCTAATTTATTGAAACCGCCCATCCATCACAGAATCCACCAACAAACAGAAAAATCAAAAAAAAAAAAAAAACGAATAATTAAAAAAATTTAAAAATCAAGAAACTCTAACAACTGAAGAAACACCTCATATAAAATAATCATTATGCTCCGTTTGGTTTCCGAGAAAAGAAAGACGAGAAGTCCTGTTTTGCTTAAGAATAGCGTGAGAACAATGAAAAAAGAGGACCCACCTGGACGAGAGGTTCTAACGGCAGAAAGAGATGGAAGTCTGGAGGAATGGGATTGCGGAGGATGAATTGGAGAGGAAGTTGCGAATGGGAAGTGTGTACAGTTGGTGAAGCAGCCGACCCTCGTGAGGGTCTCCATTCCCAATACAACTCTAGCTATCTTCTTCTTCTTCGGCTGTGGCTGATGGAATGCAGAAATATCTTATGATAATTGATTCTCCTTTTCAGCTTTTTTTTTCCCTTTTTTTTGCTTTTGGTTTTTTAATTTTTTCCTCCTTGAAAAGAAAGTTCTATATTTATACTACTCTGAAAAATACGAGGTTTTACACCTCTTAATTTGCAAAATCATGTTACTTTCATTTTTAACACTTTTAATTTAAAAAAAAAATACCATTTTAATAATACAAATAATCATCTTTTCAATATTGTGATTGAGATTTAATAAAAGTTTAACCTATATATTATTTTTATTACATTTTCAATCGTTTTGGGATTACTTTCACTTTTAATTTCCGAAAAGAGATTTGATATGTAGTTTAACCGTTATATTATTTTTATCCTAATTATTTGATGTTCCCTTTATGATTTAATAGAATTCAATGTTACCTTTAGGATTTAATATGGAATTCAATTTAATTTTTAAACTTACCTTTCATAACAACAACACAATTTTGAACTTACCTTCCAAAATAGAGTTATTCACGGATTGTGCCGACCGTTACAATTCTCCTCTCAAAAGATAAGGTTTTTATAAGAAAAAGAAACTTACCTCAAAAAACAAAGCCATTCATGATAAACAATGAGCCGAGTATTTCAATTCGCCCCTCAAAAGGTAAGTTTTTTATAGGAAAATAATTGAAAAAGTCAACCTTCTTGCAAGTTGAAAAGAAAGAGAACCAAAGTATATAACTATAAAATCTATGATAACTTCAACGACCAAGTCGTAGCTCTATCTACGTATTGCAATAAAAATGCTCCAAATTTTCAATAAAATGCTCAATATTTTCAATAAAAATGCTCCAAATTTTGGGCTCTCGATTCTTTCTTCAACAGTTATTTGTACAATCTCAAGTTATCGAGTGATTTTTCTTTTTATGTTTTCCCTTATTTGCAATTGGGTTCGGGTTTCGTGTTGCTGCTACGAATGTCTATAATTCAATGTAGCTTATTTATCTATCCATATTCATTTGCTTATTCCTATAAACTTTCTTCAGGCAGATACCGTCACGCGCCCGCTCACGGCCAGGTGTGCGGCGCCTACATCCCGTTGCATCAAGATTCCTAACGCCCTCACCCCTAAACACAAGAATGCTTGTAGGATTCCTCCCTAACTTTGTATTTACTAACTCTTAAAATACATCTCACAGCTCCAATGACAAATGTTTAATACTTTCTATCGATCAAATTTCAATCTCTAAACTACAATCAGATATGCGATAAATGGTATCGTAGCTTGGAGGCGTGCTTAGGAACTGGAGGTGTTCCTATCACGATCTCGAGGCCAATCCTCTCATATGGCGCAAGATAATTAAGTGAAGCCAAAGACAAAACTAAAATTCAATTTTTTCAAAATAGCAAAACAAAGAGTTTGCCTCTATAGTATAGGTGGAAATTTGAAAATTTTACAGATTTCGGATGACGAAACGGACTTCACCGTTGAATCTGCCTCGCGGAAATCTAGTTACCTAGCCGACCTCCTCACACTATGAGATGGTTAGAATTTCACGCTGATAAGACTTGCAAAGGCTCCAAGACACATGGGTGGTGCCACATTACATTTAATTGGGTCGCTACACGACATCACGCGGTTGACACATGTGATGAGAGCTCATGTATGTGGAGAGTGCCACCTAGGAACATGTGTCCTATGACATGCACTCATGAAAATGTGACACATGACAAGATGAATAGTAGAGTGAAAAGAAGCTTCCTCTAACTTGAAGGAAATAAAAATAATAATAATAATAAATAAATAAATCGGTGGCTTAGGGGAGAAAGGAAGGAAAGAAGAAAAAATGAGTGTGGAAAGGAACGGCGCTGAAGAAAAAAAAAAAAAAAGGAATGACACTTCCTTCTCGATTCCGGACCAATCTAATAAAACTCGCTTAGAGTATATAAAGTCGGGTCTACGCAATAAGGGCTACACGCGGTAAATTCTAAATTTGAATTTTCTGGGTCTAAGTTTCAAAAGGTATGGGTTTCTCCTACCCTGGTTATTTCTTACCTAGGGGTCATGTAAGGGCCATTTTGGTTCAGCTCTAACCTTACCGTTGTGTTTATTGATGATCAAAGATGGAATTCAATATTTCGAACTTAAATTCTGGACCTCTTGGCTACCCGTGTGTAGCCTTGGTTATGACTGAGCATGGTTGGGCATCCAGCCTAGCTCAGAAATATGAAACATCAACCTTGACTGAACTTGACCATTTGTATTTGAAGGCCATGCTGGCCGGGTAATGTTTGGTTTTGGAGTCTAAACAATTTCGCACACCCATGCTAATCGGTAGCTTCACTTGACAGCCATATAACTTTCTCGCTCGAACTCGATTTAGTAATGCTCTGACTATATTTAAAAGCTCTTCTTTCGAAGTCTAAAATTTTAAATCATGGTTCTAGTGAAATGACATTTGGTGCTCAAGGTTTTGGTTGTTTCGCTCTTTCAAAGAGTCAGGATTGTTGGGGACATTGTTTATGCTTACAATTGGTAAAGGATAATGCCATTCTTCTGCGATATGATCGATGTCGTGTGATGTATGCTTGTAGTTCATAGAAGAATTAATCATGTTGATTTGTATGGAAGCATGTTAAATATGATGCATATTGAATTGAATAGATGTTGTAGAAACTGAAAATTAGAATAAAATATAAAAATTATAATAATAATAATAAATTGTCATAATGGTTGAGATGTTTTAAAATTCTAGATCTCTGATGACTAAACGAATCAAGGCCATAATTTGTCTCAGAAAATCCATAATTCAAAAAATTTCATCGAATTCTGAGACAATCGAAATTTTTTACAAGTTTTTGAGTGGTGAGTTGCCAAAGACCTGTACATATTTTTGGCTGGTAATCCTGAGTCAGTAGAAGGTCTAGATTAAATTCATTAAAAAGTCGAATTTAATCAAAAGAAATAAATTATTTCTGAATCGAAATGAACTCCTGATGAGTCATGGACGCGTGGGATGGCAGGCCCCGCATTCAACTTAAACTTAAAAAGTGAAAAGAGAAGAAAATCACATTTTTCCCATTTCAAGAGCTGGAGCGTGAGTTAGAGAGAAAGAGCAGAAACCTCTTCTCTCTAATGACCACTTGAACGGTGGAGTCGGAATCATTTGAGCCAAGATTTAAAGTTCATCTATTTACTCAGGTTGGCTGCCAGGTATCGGCTAAATTTACCTCATTGGCATTCGTGTTTGGAAAAGAGTGTTGAGAGAGAAACCCACTTATCTCTAAGATCTATGGAGCCGTGGTGGCTCGCCTCGCTGGTGGGCCAAGACTTGAAAGTTGGAGTACTCGCGAGGACTACGATGGATACCGGAAACCCAAGTTTCGCGTCTACGTAAGAGGTTCGGGAGTCGAAAGCTTCGGGAAGGTTCGGGACTTTCTTGTGGTCGTTGCTCATGCCTTCCAAGAAGTAGGGAACCTTCCTACTGCTTATTTTCCAGCCAGAGTCGCTCGGTCTGCATTAGCCCAGGGCTGTTTGATAGTGTTGAACCAGAAAAACACATTTTTCTGGGTTCGCGTATGTCACTATTCACGTGAAGCCTCAAACTTTGGACGACCATAACTTTTTCGTCCGAACTCCGATTCATGTGTTCTTAGGCTCTATGGAAAGCCCTTTAAGTCTAGAATCCATCCTTATATAACTTAATGCAATTTGGACTCATATTATGTCAAAAAATGATGAAAAACAGTAGGTCCTTGCTTATGCGTGTAAGTCACTGTTTATATGAGGCCTCAAACTTTGGAAGGCCATAACTTTCTCGTCCGAACTTTGATTTGTTTGTTCTTGAACTCTATGGAAAGCCCCTTGAATCTGTAATTCACATATGCTCTATTAATGGCATTTGCCCATATTTTCTGAAATAATTGTAGTACCAAGTGTGCAAATTGCTTGCTGTGATGACGCTGTGGTCTAATACATTGAATTGGTGTATGCTTGTTGGTGATTATATGCATGTTGATGTTAATTATCCATGAGCTCGGGGAAATCTCATGAGTTTGTGTATGATTGAGGTACATATGTTTGTTGTAGGCTACGGTAGAATTACATATGCTCAATTAGGCCTTGTGAGGTTAAATTCATGTCAGCATTTTATGGTAATGACTTATGATGTCAATAAAGTGCAGACATGTTGGCATGACTGTGAATTCATTTGGAATTGGTGTTCATTGATATAATCTTCCGAATTGATGCGCGGTTGAAATGGATGAGTAGGGCATGTACATAGCACTCATATATATGTAGCATGGTGATAGGACAATGACATATTGCTTGCATTTATGCAAGTACATCTACTTAAACGCGCTTAAGTCATAATGGAACCAGCATTGTGTCTGGGTGTCGATGTTGGTTTCGCCCAGGGACAAAGTCCTAAATGTCGCTACGAATGACTGGAGGCTGCCTAATACGGTTTCTTTGAATAAAGCGCTGAACGTAGCATGTCCACTACTATATATCGGAGGGTTGTCTACACAATAAATTATCGGAGTATGTTATAACGGAGGGTTGTCCACACAATAAATTATCGGAGTATGTCCACTATTATATATTGGAGGGTTATCCACAAAGTAAATTATCGAAGTATGTCCACTAATTAATATTGGAGGGTTGTCCACAAATAAAACAAATATATTTGTTTTGAAGATTGTTTTTCATACATGGCATATTGCATGTTGAGAGTTTCATGAGGACTTGCACAGGATCAACAGATAAAGATCTGATCCATGTCATGTGTAGACTCCATTCTAGATTAACATAATCGTGATTTGAATGTAAGCCAGGGTATTGACCATTGCATGTGCACTTAGGTGGAGAGTAGACCTTATAGGATTTCACTCCACTAGGCATTGCTTACCCAGTTGTGGGACCCCCCTTTCAGGTACAGGAGATGTGCAGGGAAATGGCGTTCACTAGAGGTCGATAATGAGAAGAAAGTCAAATTATGACTTTGATTTATATTTTGTAAAACATGTATTAGAATTCTTAACTTTGATATATGTTTTGGCATAAGAGCCAGTAAATTTAACCCTTATGACTATAGTCCTAACAAAGTGCTTATGTGTTTGAGTATGGGCAAATGGCCCATAGCCATTTTTACCGTATGGACCCTGTGGTCGTTGTATAATATTGCACAAGCTGCCATGTAATTCGCATTGTTGTATTTTAGGTATTCGTACAAAGGAGACTCGTCTGATGAACTCGGTCCCGTGGAAAATAGGACTCAATGGTGGTACCACATCTCGACATTCACGAATCTTTCAGAGTTGGTCACAACTACCCCTGATTTCGTGGCGTCAATGAATTGTGAAATCATAATGTGACAATATTATTATCCGATACTGCACGGCATATGATTTTCTTATCGCAGCTGTGGTATCTATTGTGCAGTGTAGCATATGATACATGCAATGGCATTGCATTGCATTTATGCACTGACATCGCACGACATGGGTGTGGAGTGCATGGCATAGATTGACACCTGCTCGCGTTCATGGTATGTCGGAGTATTGATGTCATGTTCATGCAGTCGCGAAATGGGACAACGTCCAAAATGAGTCTTACGGCTCTATAAAAGAAACAGAAATGAAAAATACATGTGTCAGGGTATTAAAAAGGCATAGATAATTCCACATCGGGTGAAAAACCTCAGATTCTCGGGCTAGTACATAAGGTGACCCAAAGATGAAAGTTCGCGAAGTGTCGAAGGCATGGGCTCGCAGAACTCCCAAATTCACTACCCACAAAACACACTTAATCCTGGTAAAACAAGTTGATATAGGAGATTGTCCAATGGATTTTGGATTTATAAACAAAAAAGCTTTTGTTTCAAAAATGGTCGATGGAACATAAATGACGGTTTTCAATTTAGTATACGACGTGTGAGGGAGTCGTGATGAGACGATAAGGGATGTGGTGAGTCACATTCTCTATCCATGGTGGTGACATTTGAGTAGGAATGTGTATGTTTTTACTTGAATGTGTGAAATGGAATTGCATGTGCACTTAGGTGGGGAGTAGCCCTAGTAGAAGTTATCGCTATTGAGCTTTGCTCACCCCGTCGTGAGACCATATTTCAGGTGCAGGTGGTACACCGGAGGACGGTGCTCCTTCAAGGCCGTGAATTTGAAGGAAGCCAGGATGTGGCTTTGATAAATATTTTTGTAAACAATATTAGAACAAACTAGTTTTAATATATGTTTTGTATAAAAGTGTTGAATAAACTCTTATGGGATTGTTATGATAGAATATATCAGGATATGGACAGATTTGACCCTCACACACATTACTCGTCGAGACCTCAGACAATATTTTCACGATATATTTAAGTTATACAGGTTGTAGCAATGATAAGAGCTTTCTAACAAATCGCCCGCCTCTGATTTTTTCGTACATGGATCCCGATAAATGGACACAATAGTGTGGTATCGGGGTTACCGTGAACTAATGAATTTAGGGGTTAACGGGTTAGAACTGCCCCAAGCTCGGGGGGGTCATAAAAGATGAAGTTACACCAAGGGGGACCTATGGAGAATATGGGTGTGCCTCTAGATCTAAGGTACCGTAGTTGTGACTATTAGAGCGGGGTCAGGCTACTTACTGTGTGGGTGGGAGGAGCGTGGGATGATTATTCTGGCGCTCCATGAGGAGTACATCAGGTGGAAGCTGCCTTTGCAATCTCGGACATTCCTATGTCAATGAGCATCAACATGTACCGGAGAAAAAATTGTGGAGAGCTTAGTATTTTTATATGAAGTGCATGGTGAAATGTGCTTTGTACTTAGAATTGCAAGATTTTAAGCACGGGAAAGTTTGTTACGGACTTTTGCTTAGAGTCCGGGACAATAATGGACGAGTACACGAGGAGTGCTATGTTGGCTAGCACATGCACAACGTATAAGGTGAGGAGAATATTGTGTCTACAAGCGTGCGTGTCAAGAGTTGGAGGCGTGCTTCAAAGGTGCGTGCAGGAGTGTCGACAGGACACTTGGGAGTCAAGGCATGCCTACCCGAGTGAGCGCGAGGCGAGCACGGGGAGGTTGTCGCTAGTCTAGGACTTACCTATGAAAAAGGGTGCTTGCCTACCTTGTGTAAACTTGTTTGAAGCTGGAAACCGCTTTCCTGATGAACCTGAGGCAAGGCGTAAACCAAATTAGCACAGTATGAAAATGAGCGTAAGGCCTGCCTCGATGTGGTGCTGAGAGGGGCCGCGCATGGGCCATGCCATCGTGAAGCTAGGGCCTCGTGAAAGGTCAACATCCATCTTGAAAGTCGCATGCTGTGTGCTAGGTATCAGAATCGGGCGCTTTTCTTATTTATGCAGCTTTTCCTTCAAGTACTTATAGTATATGATTTCCTAACTCAGGTTGTGCATATTATGTTGCACAAGATATGTCAAATAATGCACAATTAGTTTCTATGCCTACAACTAAATCATTCAGGGAGCAATGGAGTTAGACATTGAGGAAGCCTTTTTCCATTCGATTTTCTATGCCTTTTAAACATTTTAATTGATATATTTTTTGTTTATATTAGTGAGAATTCTGGCGTAGATAACTATAAAACTCAACCTCACTATGTAGAATCTAATTATCTGCTTGCTTAACTAATTTTGTCATGTTTAAATTCCTCGATCAATCTTTACAACCGAGCTTTTAGGACTTAATGTTTTTACAATGAAACTATTACTCTCAAGTGAACCATAATTTTACTTTTTAGTTATTTTACAAATAAGTTGTTAGTGCATAAGCTCTCGAACATTGGTTTATTGTTGATATTGTCAATGGATTTAATCGTTAGCCATCCAAACCTATGCAAAATCCTTAAGAACCTATAATAAAGAGTGAATCAAAGGAGATTCTAATTTTAATTCTTTGATGACTAATTTTGACCTTGATTAGAAAGTAAATTGTACGAGATGGGAATAGACCATGAACATGAATTTTAATCAAGGAATTTAGAGATGGAATCGATAACCACTCAAAAAAGGCTTTTTTATACACTTAACTTTTCCAAATAAAAAGCCTTTTTATGCTAGAAACTCATACTTAACTTATTATGCAAGTTATTAGCTCCCAAACCCATTACTAATGGTTTTCTTGAGTATTAGTGTGCTTTTAGGCTTTTCTAGGTATTTTTACATCTCTTGGAAATCATGGGACTAGTAATGATGACATCTCAGGATCTCTTGTGCAAGCTTGCAAGCAATTCAGATGAGTTGGGACCTTGATAGCATGATTGCACAAGAAGGTGGAGGCTTAAAGATCAAACCTAGAGCATTTCGCACCATTTTCCATTGTTTTCGCAATACCCCTCTTATGCAGTGCGAAATTTCGTACTACCCCTCTTAGGCAGTGCAAAATTTCGCACCGAGGACCAAATTGCATACTCTCTTCTTGATTTCGCACTGTAGTCACAAGTGAGTGCTAAATTTTGCACCATGCCCACTGGAGAGGGTGAAAATTGTTCATAACACCCAAATAGTAAAGTTTGACAATCCAAGTTGGGAAAGGAATGTGATTTTGTAATATATTCAACTTAGGATCCTATTCACTCACCAAATAGACCCTCTATATGTTATTTTCTTCCTTTAAATATGGGTCGGATGTATCAAACAAATTGTCTCTAATTATTCATTCTTAGTTAACAATTTGTAATTGTTTTTAGGAGATTTTCTCCTATAATCAATAAAGCTTTCAACATGATTTTTTTTTCATGTTTTTGTTTTATTATTCATCCATGGCCAGTACTAGTAGCATCATGAGTGAGTAGAGTACCTGCCTTGGGGTGAGGTGGATCCATTTCACTCCACCATGGTGATCAAAAGGGAAAGTTGTGCTTCATACTAAAGGTAATACTGTAATTTCTATTTTAGAGGATTCTAGGTCATGTGCCATTAGTTAGGGACACCTCATAAGGTGGCTACAATCTTGGTTCCCCCAACTATATGTTTAGGAGTCTTTCCTCTAGGTAACTTGGATTTCTTGACACTTGGAAAGTTTGAGTGGTATGTTGGATGCTTAGTCATGCTCCTTTGATCCAGCATGCGTGAGAGATTGTTTCTTGTTCGAAAACACAAAATAACCTAGTTGAGAACCTATGAGGTCCCTTTAAAATTCAGTATTATTTGCTTACTATACACCTAGAATATGATCTTCATTTAAATCTAATAAGAGGCACCTAGACGGAGTTTAGGGGATAACTATATGTTGATCTTTTAGGCAGACGACAGAGAACTATCCATACCCCCCTTTGATTCTCCCATGGTGAGCCTGGTCTTGATGAGACCAAAGCCCCAAGATGTTTTAAATTATTGAATACAAACCAACTCAATCAATCAATCAATCATTTTTGTCTTCAAAAAGAACTTTAATGTTTTGTTTATCTAAAATGTAAAGTAACCTAAAAGCACTTTTAATCACCTGACCGTGTATCCTGGGAGGTGTGGACGGAGATTGGGAAGAAGAAGAAACATGTCCAAGAGCTTCTCCTCTGACATTGACTGGTATAACTAAGGGGCCAAAGAATAGAGGTAAGAAGACAAAAGTAGAAACTAAGGAAGAAGAAGTGGATGACAGAGAAAATGAGCAAGTACAGTTGAAAAGCCTAACTCAAGAGCAGCAAGAGAGGCAGGGGGAACTTATGCCCCATTTGGAATGTATCTCCAGATGTAAGAGAAATCCATCAAGAGCCAACTGAGAGCTTAGGGAAACAGAGCAACAATGCAGGATTGATGGAGATGTTGAGACCATGAGGCAAGAGATGAAGGAAAGGGACAGACAACTAAAGGTCTAACTGTAGTCGAGAGATGAGTGCATGGATGCAGAGCTGAGAAAAAGATATCAAAATTGGGAGAATGCACTCAAACAAAGAGATAAAGAGTGGAGGGATAAGATAGACATAAGAGAAAAAGAATTGAAGTGAGAACTCAAGGCAAGGGAAGAAGCCTTCATTTAAGACCAACTGAAGAAAGAGAGAGAACTACTGAAGATAATGAAAGAGAGAGAGGATGCAATGGAGCTAGACATGTTGCAAAAGGCATGCCTTGATACTTTCAGAGATAAAGATCAAGGAAATCAAGCTCCTCATGGAAAAGATAGATAAGGAGGTGGAAGCAACCCTCAATTACAGGGAAAAATTATGGACAAAGAGCTTAGACATGGTCAATAATAATTTGATCAAGATGTACTTTGCCTAGGGTGAGTTTGAGGGAGTTCTAAACTCCATTTGGCAGAGACAGAATGATCTTATTAAGAAATTGGATCTCTCAATGGAGTGGTCTGCCTTCAACAAAGAGGAAGGTATCAAGGCTAGACGACCACCAGTCCAAATCCCTGAATTCTCTCCCTCCTCTATTGGGTATAGATTTGAACCTGTAAATATGAACCTTCCCCATAAGTATGATAGGAAAAAGAAATGACCTACCTTGTTGTCTCTTCCTTCTCTATCTTTAAACTTTGTAAAGGAAAATATAAATGAAAAGGAAAATCGGGCTTGCAAAAATCGCGGTCCATTTTCTCTTGCATCATTTGTGTTTATTTTCTTTTTCATTGCTTGATCTTAAATAAATAAATAATGATGACTTTTTAGTTTGTGTAGCTTTGCTGAATAATGGAGAAATCAGTTTTCCTGAATTTCTTTGCTGATGTGAGCTGTGGATTATTTGATGGAATTTGAATGATGATTGAATTGAGTTGCTTGTGCTATGTTAAATTTTTCTGAATTGAATGGCTTGATTTATGTAAGCTTTGAGCCGTGGAATTAAAGGTAACAACACATGTCCAAAACCAACAAAAACAATAGATGACATCAGGTAAGATAGCAGGAGATGAATCAAAGAGGAAGTAATGTTATCACTTAATAAGTTGAACTTAAAAAATTATGAAGATTTAAACAAATGATGGAACAAATAAGACTTATAATTATGTTTTTGTAAACTGTTTTGTTATTATGAATCCTGAAAAAAAATGCACATGGTCGTACATGTTCTAAACAAATTAGCAAGATCAGCAATTTCTAAGATCCATCATAATTTAATCTCCCAAATCCCAGAACTTGTTGATTATTAGTCATAAACTTAGCAATACTAATCACTACCGTGTTCTATAGCTAGCCTCGGAAGTCAATCCTCAGTCTGATCTCAGAATATACAAAAAGGTATCTGTCTTTATTTATTTAGGTATCCAATTTCATCATCAACCAGCAAATGAAAAGCCTAAATTCTTCCTTAAATCTAATCTTACAGTAAAGAACCCTTGTTTACCCAGATTGCATGACAAGTGCATCAATAATAGAAGAGGACAAATTTGGGGGAATATTATTTTTAAATGTAAAGGAAGATAAGAATGAAGGTTGAGAAAGGAAAACCAATTGAGATGATGAAAGAGGAAAAAGAAGGAAGAAAAGAAGCTGTGAAAATACAAAGAATCAAGGTGGAATGAGTTTTGTCTTGTAGCCTTCCTCCCTTGAACAATTAAGTGCTTAGGGGTGTTTCAACACCTAGTACCCTAATGTCAACTGGTATGAGAGCTACAAACCAAAAGCTCCTGCCATGGGTGGTAGGAAAGCTTAAAGAGATAAAAACATTTACCGCTCCATGCCTTGATTAAAATGAAAAGGGAAAAACTTCTAATACGAGGAACTCAATTTATAGCCTAAAGGGGTGGTCAAGAAAACACCACAATAGAGAGTATGCACGATGCACCAAAACAAGTTTAGGTTGTTTGAAAGTTGACATCAATTGAAAAGTAAAGGATGAAGAACGGCGTGCAAAAAATTTGTGCTGTAAATGGAATCGGGTAAAACTCGAGCCTACTGTCCATTTATCTACCCAATTACTCAAGCCAAACATTACAAGCCTAAATACCGAATCGATCTCAAGGTTGCATCCGGCCTACATTAGAGGAGATTAATATGACAAACAAGCATATGGGACTTAGAAGAATAAAGGAGAAGTTTATTATCTAAGTAGTGTCTCAAAAGATTAACTAATCTGCCAAGATGAAAAAGAGAGAAGACCATCACACACTCACAAATTAGAATTAAATAATGGAACTATTTATATTATAGGAATTATTTGTCTGTTTAGTGAACTTACTTGAAAATCTTCCTTGTTTTAGATTGGAAACTTGTTAAAAAATAATTTTACAACTAACCTATTTTTGAGCTAAATTGTGGATTCAAGAGAAAAGATGTCTAGTGCAGAACAAAAAAATATCCTAAAAAATAAAAGCTGAATAGTTTGAGGACAAACAAAATTTTCTTTTCTTTGCTTGGGGACAAGCAAAACTTTAAGTTTAGGGGAATTTGATGAGTCTTAAAATCATCTATTTTTAGTCGATTTGTCTTGTATATTTTTAGCAGTCTATGGTTCATTTTAATGCAGAATTATGGAATAATCACAAACTTTGTGTTTTGCAAGTTTTGAATGTAAAATAAACAAATCCAGCAAAAAAACTGGCTAAGGCAGAAATGTCGCGACAATGGATTTTTATATCGTGACATTGCCTGAAAAGTTCCTGAAGAAGAATGTCGCGACATTCTTTTACTCTATCGCGACATTGATAAAAGAAAATGGCAGTATAGTTTTGTCAAGACATTCAAAGCCAGGTTAACATAAAGAACTCCAAGAGGGTGTTAAAGAATGAAGACATAACAAAAACTATGTCGCGTACGTAAATGGAAGAGTAAAGAGACAAGTCAAGTCAAGTTGGTCGCGACAAAGCTTTTTATGTTGCAAAAAGCATTTCAGAGAATGACAAGATCAAGACAGGAAATATGTCGCAACATTTTCAAAGTATGTCGCGACATAAAACTCAGAAGTCAACATCGCAAGACAAGAAGGCTATGTCACGACAGAGAAGTTTTATGTCGCGAAAACCATAACATAATGCTGAGAGGAAACTTTATCGCGACATAGAATTTTATTGTTGCGACAAAGGTTGAGAAGAACTACAAAAAAATGTCGCGACACAAAACTTTATGTCGTGACATAATGAAGAGCTGAAGGCAGAGATATTTGTCACGACAATCGGAAGCTATGTAGCGACATTAATTGAAGAGAAGCGCCAAGAAGACTGTAGCGACACAATAGAGCAAAAGAGTTAATGTATGTCGCGACATTCCAAACTTATGTCACGACATAAGACAAAGCTGAAGGCTGAGGAACTTTGTCACGACACAAAAATTTATGTCGCAACACAATGAAGAGTAGTAAGAAGGAAACTTTGTCACGACAAAGATTTTTATGTCACGACATACCATTCAAGTATTAACACTACAAAACATGAAAGAAATGTCATAACAAAAGACATTTATGTCGCGACAATTACAAGACAAATTCAGTTGTGCTCTGTCGCGACATTTTCAAAGTATGTCACGACATAATTCAAGAAAAAGGCACAAAACACTGTCGCGACATAACACTACAAGCCACAACAAAGCTGGAGGACAAAAATAGCTACAATGTCGCGACATAAGTTTCTATGTCGCGACAAAGAAGTCACTTGGGCCAGTTTTGGGGATCCACAATTTCAGCCTCGAAGTGCGGCCCATCATTTGTGTAAGACCCGAGAAAATTCCAATTTTTGAAAAAAGGGTAAAATCGTAGTTTCGATCAAAAAAATCCAAAATTTATTCTCTAAATCTCGGATGATGAAACGGATTTCACCGTTGGAATCGTCTCACGAAATCTAGCTAGCACGTCGAATTCCGAGACAATAGGAATTTACACGTTTTTCGAGGCATCGCGTTTCGGGTGCCGTAAAAAGATAATTGATGTAACAAAAATCACATATAACATGTACTCATGTGCCATAAGTGGCATAAGTAGAGAGATGATGGAAATGGTACGAGATAGCGCCAAAATGTCAAAATCCAAAGCCTGGGGACATATGTCATTGAAATTTTTAAATGATAATAAGACGAAAAGCAATAGTCAGTTTTCCACAATTAGAAGACCAACCGCAGCAAAGGTTTAGGGAATTAATGTGGGGTGCCGATTTTGAGGATTTAGAGAGAGGACCTCCTTCTCTCTAGATTCTCGGTTAATCCGATCGTCTGAATTCTTCGGGACAAGAAGGAAGGTCGCTCTACGCATCGAGGCCTACGCTGCGTTAACGGCTGGGGAGTTTTTGACAAACTCCGTGAGTGTAGGGTTTCATCCTACTTGTTTTACTTTGGATTTAAGAGCTTTGTTGATGTTTCGATGGGTTTGAGGCCTTGAACGTGTCGCTTGACGGCCCCAAAACTCGGGATCGAATTATTGGAAATTCTGACATTCTCGAATACCGTGATTGTTGGGGACTGATGGTATTTGTATGATAAATTTATGGAATAAACTGCGGCTATTTGTATGGATGCCGAAATGGCCGTGGAGTTCGGGTTCACAAAGTAGAACCGATGATTGGTGATTTTGTCGAACAAGAACCTGGTTTCACTGCTCAGGAATGTATGGTTCACAAAAATATTTTCGTGAAAATGTGCTTGGTTGAGTAATCCAAATCGACTGCTCGTGGTTTAATGCTTAGCCTAAGTGAGCTAATTTTTGAGTAATGGAATGTGAAATTACATAACATGTCAGGATTTAAATTATGTGAATATATGCATGATTATATTCGATGTGCTATAGAATTGTAATGGAATTGACATCATGCATTCCATATGCACCAAGCACCCTAGAACAATAGGAGTGAGTGATGAGGTGATTCTGCAGAATAGTTTCTGGAGGGCTGACTAAATAATAATAATTATCTATAGAAGTTCATATAAATATCAATCGCTTCCGAGTCTTACCAATTGATAAACATCGGAGGGTAGTCCATATAAAATATCAATCGTCGGAGTCGGCCCAATTAATATACATCGGAGGGTAATCGACAAATATAACATCGGAGTCGGTCCACTACTTATATCGGAGGGTTGTCCACAAATATAAACAAATATCTTTGTTGAAAATAATGTTTCTCATACGTGGCTTAGGCAAGTGTGAGGGAGCTCAAGTGAGGACTCTAGGAATGAGTTGACCGTAGACATTCAAGCAGGATCATGACGGTTTTTTTGAATGTGTTTACTTTGGAGCATTGCATATAATTTTAGTGGAGAGTAGCCCATTTTAGGGTGATTCCACTATCGAGCATTAGCCCACCCCGTCGAGGGAACATATTTTTCGTGCAATGTGGAGCGCACGAGACCCGCCCATCATGCAGGGGCCGAGTCGAGGAAGGCCTGTCAGCTTCAAGTATCATTGTATCTATGTATTAGGAATTTTAATATGTGTTGTATAAGAGTAAATTTTTTACTCTTGGAACTATTGATATAGTTGGTTTACATTGATGATGAGTATTGTAGTATGGGCCCAAGAGGCCGCTTTACTCATATATGTATCTTCAGGAATGTTGATCGGGACAGCATGCATTCGGGGTAGAGCTCCGTACTGTGCTGAGACTCGCCCCATTTTCGTAAGAGATGTCGTCACCCGACATTTCAATATTCCGTGGGTTGATGGGTAGTCACTGCACTTCGGTTTTAGAAGGCCAATTTGAAAATATAAAATAGAAGCACATAGTGGCACTTCGTGTTAGTCACGCCAACCTGGAATATCCGTACTTGAGTCCCTTTCTATATTATTTTTCTTTTATTTCTTTTTTTGATTTTGTTTCATATTACATTTTAGTTAATATTTTCTAGGAATGGACTAGTGTTAGTTATCATTTCTACGCAATTCAAAAGAATGTCAGAGTCAGAAATCTTGAATTTATCTAATTGGTGTTGTTCTTGAATTAATTGTTCTTAATATTAGTAGCTTGTACCTAGAAAGGGGTTGTATCTTGCTTTGATTTCCAGGAGGCCCTCTGAGTGACACTGAGATGGAGATTCATGAGAGTATAGAGCAGTTACCTAAGGTATGCTTGACTAATATTATGGAACTAATGAACTCTATAAGATTACTCTGATAGATCACTAATTTACTCATGGTGTGAGAATAAGTTGGTTGATGTATCAATTTAATTGATTAGAGGTTTCTCCTTTGTTTGATGAAATGATCTTGATCCCATGTTAGCATAAATCTAATCAAAGAGATAGAGAGTTTGCTCATATTCGTAGGATGAGATACCAATTAGATTGGAGAAGGCTTATATTATCCTGTCTATATGGGCAAGAATTCTTCAGTCCTAGGAACAGGGTGTGAAGTACTGGAAAGGAAAAATACCAGTTCTTAGAAAGAAGATTATATCCTACAAGTAACTGATTAAACCCATGTGTTTGGAAGGAATATGGTTCTCTAATTAGTGAAATTTATAGTGTATGGAGGAATTTAAACTATACTACCTTGCATATTTGACAAGTTAAGATTTAAAACTGATGACTGAACTATGTTGTAGAATGATGCAAAAATTGATAATTATATATTGATCTATTTCCTAGTGTTAACTTTACTCAATGAACTCTCAATTCCAATCCATTTTGAATTTTTGTTATAGTTATAAAATTTTAATCAGTCATTCTTTCTTTAGTTTAAACAAATCAATTTTGTACTATTGAGTTCAAATAGTAAGGATCTTAAGTAGTAGGGGTAATTGATCTTTAGATCACTCATCAAATCCTCGTGGGAATAATCTCTAGACTTAAAATCCACTTTTATTACTTATATGACTTGTGCACTTGCAGAGAATTAGACCTAATATAAATTTGTAATATTACATACATATCAGAAAACAATTCTTATAATTTTTAGTCAAACAACAAGATTTTGGCATTCATGTTGTGGATTGAATAGTCCTTGATGGCAATGTTAAAAATTGGTTGTAGTTTTATGGTCTAATTTAAAAATCAGTCATAATCAAGTTTTTGGCGTCATTACTGGGGACTTTAGTTAGTCTTTGGTAGCCATGTCTAAAAATTTGATAATTAATTTTTTGGCACCGTTGCTGAGGATTAGACAATAGTCTTCTAGTTGCCGTGTCAGAAATTGGTCTATCAAGTTTTTGACACCACTGTAGGGGATTGAATAGTTTTGGGCGGCAGTGACAAAAAATTGGTATATAGAAAAGGTCTAATCAAGTTTTTGGCGTCATTGTTGGGGATTTGAAAAAGAATTTAAACATCAATATTCCAACCAAAGAGAGAATTGCTAATTTGGACATTTTTCTGTTTTATAAAAAATTTCAAAAGTTTTACAAAAATAGTTTTAACTGTAGTAGCTAAGTAAGCTACTGAAAATGTTTTATGAGCTTATAGTGCTATAGCTGTTTTTCCATTGATTTCATTTGATCTTAGTGTGTTTCCATTTTAGGAAGATCTTACATGCATAGAAATCCAGAAGCAGAATTGTTGCCTTTGGACACAGAATTGGAGAAGACATTGCGAAATCTAAAGAAAGTTCGAAGTGCTGAATCATCTGTTATGGCATAATAGAGAGAGGTACATCAAAACACTCAAGTAGAAGCAACAATAGAAAGGCCTCAGAGGCACAAAATTATGGAGGATTTTTAGAGGCTAGTCATGAGAGATGAATATTCTGTTGTGAGATAACCTGTTATATAGAAGCCAACAATTTTGAGTTAAAGCCAGCTTTAATCACAAACATGCAACAACAACAATATACTAGCCATCCTAGTAAAGACCCCAATGAGCACATGGGAAGATTTCCGAAGATGGAAAATACAGTAAAGCTGCATAGGGTGAGACCTGAGGTGATCAAGCTGCAACTCTTCCCTTTTTCATTGAGAGATGTGGTAGCCACGTGGTTTGAATCACTGCCTTATGGATAAATGAATAATTAGGAAGAGTTGGTGGAGGCTTACATAAGCATATTTGTAACACCCCGAAATATACCCTAGTTGTTTTCAACATGTTTAGGGTATTTTGTAGGCATAAATTGAATTTTTCGTAAATTAAATGCGAAAAATGGAAATTGTACAAGATTTAAGGACAAAATTGTAATTTGTCAAAAAGGGGCATAAAAGTCATGAGTTGATAAGATTAGAGGCCAAAGTGGAAATAACATAAAGTATAGTGCAATTAATGGAATGAGGGAGGACTAAAAGGCAAAAAAAGAAAGTTGAATAATAAAAAGGGGAGGGAGACAAAAATAACTCATTTTTTGTCTCCAAACAAGAGAGCTCATACGGGTTAGGAGGAAGAGGAAGAGGAAGAAGAAGAAGAGGAAGAAGGAGGAGCAAAGAAAAGGTATGGAATCATTAGTATGGATTCTAGTATGATTTTGTACACAAACTACTGGGTATGGATCGCTGGTATTCGGATACTAGTTTGGTTCCCTTTCTAGGTTTTGTTAGGAATACATCCTAACTCTAGATTTAAGGGAAGGTTGAAAATCCCTTTGTTGATATCACTAGATATGGAATCATAAGTGTATGGTTTTGTAGTGCCTGAGAACTTTGGTATGAATCCTTGATTCTTCGCTAATTAAAAGTGTTTCGGTGGAGTTGCTTGAGGATTCCAAGTGTTAGTTTTTGATGAAGGATGGAATATAAGAGAATTATGGAAGAAAAGTGCATGAAAAATGGTGAATTATGCCATTTCTGGGCAGAATCGCACCTTGGTACCAAAGCATGGGATGAACCCAACCCTAAAGAGGCCGAGAGGATGAGACCTGTAGCCAATTCAAGGGGAGGCATGTACTCAATCACAGAGGACATGGAGATGAAGTTATCCACCTTGGCTGAAGGTTAGAGGAGCTTAGAAAATGTGAAATCACCATGAGGTGCGAGCAGCTGGGATCGAGGCGCCTATGCCTAACCAACCTGTTTACTTGTCACCCACCAAACACCAAGGAGAGCACCGCCTCGACTGTCTTCAAGAGAAGGGATATGATGGCTGAGCATGCCAATGTTGTGGGTCAATACAAGCTACCAACCACTGCCCCATATGGCAACACCTATAACCCTAATTGGAGGAACCACCCTAACCTCTCTTGGAAGCCAAAGCCTCCACCATATGTGCCCCCTGCTACATAGCAGCAGTATGGTTCTTTATCCCAGCCATAGCCACCACCATCATCATCACTAGTTGAACAAGCTATCATGAATTTGAGCAAGGTTGTGGGTAATTTTATGGAATAAACAAGGCAAAGTGGGAACCACTCCTCGTGCCAACCAGAGGATCGACACGGTGGAAGGCACATTGAACAAGAAAATGTGAGAACCTGTAGGTCCGAATTTCTCAAAATTCGACAACCTGCGCACTAATTTCTAGTCGACAAACCAGCAGCAAAAGTAGGAACAAGGAAATTTCCTCTTAGACACAACACAATCCTGTAGGGCATGAAGTGAGCTCTTCCAAGAAGCCAAATCCTTGATAGATGAAGTTAAAGCAGTTATCACTCAGGAAGTGGAAAGGAGGTCAGAACAACCAATCCCAAATCCAGCGTAATAGCGTTGGGGAGGCAAAAGAAACCGAGAGCTGCAGGAGGAAGCGATCAAAGAAAATGCAAAGAAAAGATGATCTCACATTTCCTCGTAAGCACTAAAGCCAAGAAAAAGGCCATCAACCGCACTTAAATGCTAGGAAGTGCTAAGGTGTGTGAAAGTCAACATCCCCCGTTTGACATGATGAAACAGTCCTAACATAAGTTTTAAAGGACTCCAGGCATAGTAAAGAGAGGACTAATGTTGATTGTAAAAAGGCCTTCCCGACGTAACGTGTCATACATCATTCAAAGGTAAGACTCCAAAGGAAATAAAAAGATTCGGTTGCCCTACCATCCCGGTGAATATCGAGGCACTTGTGTAGAAAAGGCATTGCTAGACTTGGGAGCCAGTGTCAACCTGCTGCCTTATTCAGTGTATAAGCAACTAGGTTTGGGAGAGCTTAAGCCCACTTCCATCACATTGTCCCTTGCAGATAGATCCATAAAAATACCAAAGGGCACTGTGGAGGATGTCCAAATACAAGTGGACAAATTCTACTATCCTATAGACTTTGTTGTGCTGGATACAGAACTGGTTGCAGTGGGGGTTAATTATGTGTCTATTATCCTTAGAAGACCATTCTTAGCCACCTCAAATGCAATTATCAATTGCCGAAATGGAGTTATGCAACTTACATTTGGGAACATGACCTTAGAACTCAACATCTTCCACTTGAGTAAAAAGCACATGCAACCAGTGGAAGAGGGTCCAGAGGAAGTTTGCATAATTGACACAATTATGGAGGAACAAGCTAATTAGCAGCAAATGCAGGATGTGCTAATCGAGGAGCTGGTTAGCCGTTCTGAAGAGCTTTAGGGAACCCACACCTGCAGAATCAGATATCATGGAGAAAAAAAGCAAAGAGATTCTACCTCTACCGATCGATAAGAAGCCACCGAGCCTCAAAGCTGATCTCAAACCCCGCTGCTGAACTAAAAATATGTATACTTCAAAGAACATGAGCAAGGCTCCGCTATCATATCCTCCCGCCTCGCGTTTCACAGAAAACAACCCGCTCGAATTCCTCCTCGTGGAGAACAAGCAGTTATCGGCTGGAAAATCACGCGACCCAAAGGGAATTACCCAGCAATTTGCACCCATCATGCATCTACTGGAAGAGGAAGCAAATCAGAAGGTACCAAGGCAGAGGAGATTGAATCCTCATATGTGAGGTGGTAATGCAAGTGTGTCATAAAGCATATGCTAGTATTATTTACCCCATATCCGATAGCACTTGGGTGAGTCCAACCCGTGTCATGCTCTAAGAAATCAGGGGTAACCACTGTGTGTAATGAAAAGGGAGAGGAAATGCCCACCCGCCTTACTACAGGTTAGAGGGTATGTATTGATTACAGAAGACTAAATGAGGTGACAAGGAAAGATCACTTCCTTCTACCCTTCATGGACCAGCTTCTCGAAAGGATTTCCGGCCACCCCTTCTACTGCTTCCTAGATGGTTATTCAGGCTATTTTCAAATCGAAATTGCTACAAAAGACCAGGAGAAGACCACCTTCACCTTCCCATTTGGCACATATGCCTACAGGAGGATGCCCTTTGGCTCAGGTAATGCCCCCGCCACATTCCAACATGCATGCTCGCAGATCTCTGATTTTGGTGGAGCGCATTATGGATGTTTACATGGATGATTTTACAGTTTATAGAGGGAGCTTTGAAGAATGCTTGATCAACTTAGAAACTGTCCTGCATAGGTGTATAGAGAAGAACTTGGTGCTGAATTGGGAAAAATTCCATTTTATGGTCAACCAGGGAATTGTGTTAGGACATATAATTTCCAAGAAAGGAATTGAAGTTGACATGGCGAAAATTGAGATGATTTCCAAACCGCCCTCTCCCATGAATGTGAATACTATGAGGCAATTCTTAGGGCATGGGCTGTGCTTGCTGTGAGGTTCATCATGACTTCTCAAAATTCATTACAAACCTCTTTATAAGCTATCGAGAAAGATGCCAATTTAGGGGACAAAGATCAGGCTGTGGGAGCTTCGAGGAGCTCAAGGCCCATTTGACCACTCCGTGACCAATAAGTGAGGGCCCCAACCGGCAAAGCACCTTTGAGGTATCGTATCGATGCAGCGACTACCATTGGAGCAAATATGTGAGGGAAGAAGGAAAGCCTTATGTGGTCTACTATGCAAGCAAGACATTGAACGAGGCACAGAGGAACTACACCACCACCGAGAAAGAGCTACTGGCAATGGTCTATGCTTTGGACAAGTTTCGTGCTTACTTGGTTGGGTTGGATATAATCATCTTCATAGATCACTCGTCTTTGAAGTACCTACTCACCAAGCAAAATGCCAAGGCAAGACTTATTAGATGGGTTCTCCTACTGCTAGAGGTCAACCTGCAGATTAGAGACAAAAAGGGTGTGAAGAATGTTGTTGCGGATCATCTCTCAAGATTAACAATAGCACACAATACTCACAACCCTCCAATTAATGATGAGTTTCCTAAGGAGTCCCTGCTCCTAGTAGAGAACACACCATGGTATGCCCACATTGCCAATTACCTGGCAACAGGAGAGTTACCAGCAGACTGGAAGGCACAAGATAGGAAGTTCTTCTTTGTGAAAATTCACTCCTACTATTGGGAAAAGCCCTTCTTCTACAAATATCAAGGCCGATCGACAATCGTAAAATGCGTGCCCCAAGGAGAACAACAAGGGATACCTACCACGCCATGAGAATGAATGTGGAGGTCATTTTGATTCCTTAAAGACGGCCATGAAGGTGCTCCAATCTGGATTCTATTGGCCTTCACTTTTCAAGGATGCCCACTCCATGTGTCGTGGATGCGACAAATGTCAAAGGTTTGTGAAGATCTCTCGTCGTCACATGATGCTTCTGAACCCGATTTTGGTAGTTGATTTATTCAATGTTTGGGGCATCGACTTCATGGGACCATTCCCTTCTTCCTTTGGATATGTTTACATTTGGTGGGGTTTGACTATGTGTCGAAATGGGTTGAGGCAGTGCCTTGCAGAGTAGCAAACCACAAGGTGGTGTTGAAATTCTTGAAGGAGAACATCTTCTCCAGGTTTGGGGTCCCTAAGGCCATAATTAGTGATGGAGGTTCACACTTCTGCAATAAGCCTTTGAGAACCTCCTAGCTAAGTACGGTGTAAAACACAAAGTGGCCACCCTTTACCATCCTCAAACCAGTGGTTAAGTTGAGCTCACCAACAGAGAAATTAAAACAATACTAATGAAAGTGGTGAACTCCAAATTGTAGTATCACCGGGTCTCTCGTTGCCGGATTCCTTGTGGGCATACACAACATACAAAACCATCCTTGGCATGTCCCCATCTCCTAGTATATAAAGGCATGTCACCGCCTCGTGGAAATTGAATATAAGGTATGGTGGGGGCAATCAAAAAGTCAACTGACATAGGAAGAGTCACTTAAAAAGCTCCTCGATATCAATGAGCTAGAGCGAGGAATGATGTCACTAAACTCAAAATTGCAAAAGACAGACTTAAGAAGTGGCATGATCAGCTAATAACCTATAAAAATTTCAAACAAGGAGACTAGGTGCTACTCTATGACTCCAAGCTCCACCTCTTTCCGAGTAAGCTCAAGTCAAGGTGAACCGGTCCATTCATCGTCCATCAAGTTTACTTCAATGGATCGGTGGACCTTCTTAATTCTAAGGACAACAGGATGTTCAAAGTCAATGGGTAAAGACTAAAGCCCTATGCAAGATAAAGATTACGCCAGACAAGGAGGATTCCTCCTTGACCCCCAAGAATCCAAAAGATACCCTGTGGGTGTAGTCTTGCGTGAATTTCTAGGCCACCCCAAAATTTTGTTGAGAGTTTGTTTGTTTATTAATTTCGGTTTTAATTGTTGTTTTTGCATAATTCCTTTATTTTATAGTTTTCATAATGCGCTTCTCTGTTTTTCATTTGCTTATTCTAATGAATTTTGTTCTCTGTTTTTGTAGGTGTAGTATGTGTTTCGTTGTCAGAGCGTAGGAATTTCCTGTGTTTGAGAAATTTTAACCCCTCGCACTATTCATCTCCTCCCTGGTTTCCAACCTCTCGTTTCCTGCAAAATACATTAATTTCTCCAGTTTTTTTAGCACTAGCTTTAAAACCCATTTATGAACATTAAATAGCTAAACCTCCCAACCACCCTTAACCCATCTATTTAAACACCGCTCTTCTTTCATTTTCATTTCTAAAACCATACCATTTCTTCTCCTCAAAACTCTCTCTCCCTCCCGTCTTCAGACATCCTCCTTCCCTTATCCCACCCAAGCATGGTTAAGACATGCTAGGCACACTTCAAAGCCGGGTGCGCCCACTCTTCTCCTCCCCCTACTGGTGGGTCCAACCCCAACCTTGATACTATTTGCCGCACCGCCGCCGTGACCTCCACCCACCCGGCCGCGCTATTGCTGCACCCGCTGCCGCTTGCCGCACCGGCCGTTGCTACCACGCTCCCGCCGCCCGCTCCCGCCCCGAGACATGTTCAGGCCCGCGCCGGGCCCCACCTCCATCTCCTCCACATCCAAGGCCAACCCGGAGGGCCCCACCTTCCAAAAGGGCCCGAACCCCGGCCTGAGTCTTCCGCCGAGGCCTCAGAACCCCATTCACCACCTACTAAGGCCCCGCTTAGAGATCTCCTCCGGACTTCGTCCTTCGTCTGATCATCGCGAATTTCTTTCCACGCGACCCTATTGTTGGAAATTTCATCATAAAGACAGTGGACCTGCATAGCGAAGTCTATTATGATCTTCCATCCTTTGCTGCAAATCCAGAGCTCATAGACTCTATGTGGCTAGTGCAGAGGTACTCCCTGGAGCCATTTATGACCTCGCGCTGATTTTTCTATCCCCGAATGGTCATGGAGTTCTACCACACCATGACATCCAAGCGAGTGCCCAATCTAACTGCTATTCATTTTGCTATCGACATGGTCGGAATTGTGGATACTCTAGCCACGTATATCGCAGCCACGCTCAATCTCGCCAGCTGGTCCTCGCCTAACTCACCGACATGCGACAATGGCCCCATCTTTCACTGTGGAGATGGTTCGCTTATTTATCCCTGACATGACAATTCGAGGCCCATTCAGTCAGAGGTGCCTTTCCTCACAGATAGCTCCTTATCAACTACATTTGCGTCCAATCCGCTTCTCCGCTCCAAAGATCTTATATAGAGGAGATGAGCTATTCTAGAGGCTCTATACAGCATCTCCGAGGGCTTTTGGTTCAGCCCTACCGAGCTCATCATGACCTCTTTGTTCCATTTTGAGGACAAGGTCCACCACAAGCATCTGACCAGAGTTGAGTCCACTCCCCTCCTATTCCTCAAACTCTTATGCCAGGTCTTAGAGCATATCGGTTTTCCTGATGAGCCCAGGATAGAGCGCCGTCGAGATTGCGAGGCAAGTAGCTTACCGCTGACTAGTGGCGATTATGCCCTGCTCTACCACCTCCCCGCCTCCGCATCCGGCCCAAGGACCAAACCTTAAATGACTCCCTACAGAGGAGCAAACAAATCCAACAAAGGCATACGTAGGAGCCTTAGATTCCAAGATCACTGGGCCTGCCTCCAACAACACGCTCCATTACCCATAGCTCCTCGTGATCCTTTCAGACCTCCAGAGCCCTCACCCAAGACCACAAATTCATGTGACTCGCTGACCTGGGGCTCATCCGCGCCACCGCGAAGACATCACCATTTCTATTCGGGATTTCCTAGCCATTATGGATGCACCCACACGTCCGTCACTACAAAGATCCTCGCTACCGCCCTAGCCGAGAGGATGACACGCACCGAGGCCATCCGTAGATTCGTATCACCGGGCTCGCCCCGATTTCCTATCGTCTCGCCCATGCCTCTTCGCCCCATCCTCCTTCGGTTTTGCACCTCCGCTTCAACCAGCCCCTTCAAATTCCTTTGACTCCGCTTGCAATAGGCCAGCGAGGCGCCCACTCTCCCCACACCGCCAAACATCTTCCACCGCCTAGATGAGGATGACCTTCCACCGGCTACACATTGAGGAGGTAGCACTTCCTTCTCTAACTGTCCAATCCGAGCTCCATTGCGGACAATGCTACATTTGATTGGGGGGAGCGAGAGTTAGCAAAGGAAGTGACTTTTACATTCATGTTTATATTGCTATTTTGAACAAGCCCATTTTATGATGTTTAGTGGCTTGTTATTTATTCGTTTTGTTAAATCTGTAGTTTGTTTTTGTAAAGATGAAAATATAGCTATATATCTTCTTATACATACTATACAACCTTTTTTTTTTTATTCTAAACTTGTACCTATTTTAGCACCCTTTTTTTTTTCAGAGCCATGAAGCTTACGCTTTGAAAAAAATCAAACACCCGCCACCCATCGATGTTAGATTAGTTCCATGCATGATTAAGTAGATGATTAGTTGAAGTCTCATGGGTTTTCTAGCCTTTTTTCTTTCCACCTTTAGCTAACCACAAAGGCACATCAGGTTTCTTGATTAAGCTACCCTAACTTTCTTGCCTCCTTAACTTTACAAAACCTACCCTAGTTTCGTTGACCACTTGTAATAGATTAAGGACCCCCAAGAAAAGAGGGCCAATGAAGTCTTCCAAAAGAAAAAGAAAAGAAAAAGAAAAATAAAAAGAAAAAGAAAAAAAAAAGAATAGAAAAGCCGTGACGCTTTGCCTTGAAACCCGAGCACGGTCCGAGGGGTATACGGTGAAAATCTTGAAAACCTGGTGCCCTAAGCCAACTGGTTGGGATTCACCGGCTTAGTGCTCGCTACATGATAGGTGAGGTTTAGCGAGTTATAGGTGCTGGAGTTTCAAAGTCATTCGGAGTCCAAGGTGAAACTTGAAGAGTTGGTGGTTGAACGACCCTTATGACTTGATGCCCTAAGCCTTGATTAGTTGGGAGTCATCGGTGTATCCCCGTTACATGGACTTTGATGAAGTCGATTCCTCAGCATTACACCCCTACAACAAAAAAAAATTGTGGAATAAGAGTGGATCCTGATTTATTTAGGTCGGTCAATGTTCTAAGTTAAGACAAAGAGGCTGGTCAGGAGAGTGCATTAAGCAGCCATCAAGCCGAAAACTGATCATATAAATACTTAGATTTTGGTGGAAGCTTCAGGTTGATTCTCTTGAGTTGGATGCTCCTCTGAAGCTTGATTCTATATGGCATTCATTCTCTCCAGATGGTTTTTGAGTAGGGTTTTGGTGATTCATATTAAGGGTTAGTATAACTCATTTACATTCTTTTGAAATACCAATTAGAACATAATTTACCCGCTGTTTTCTTTTCTGGTCTCTTGCTAAGGGACTAGCAATGTGTCGGTTGGGGGGAGTGATTAGTACCCAAATAGTGCTATTTTGAGCCCTGTTTATTATAGGTTTTGAGCACTTTTTGTGTACTAATCAACCTAATTAACTCAATTGGCACACCAAGGTCCCGACTATACTACTAATCGCATTTTGTGGCTATTTTTGTAGTTTTTGAAAGCTAAATTAGGCTAAAGTCATCGAGTTGACTCAAACACGAAGAATCCAAGCCAAACTCGGAGTTACAAGTCAGAAGTCATAAGGAAATTGGAGTAGAAAGCAGAACAAATCGAAACACTGTAGGAATTTTGCAGGGTTGCAAAAATTTCGCAACCTGCTCCTGTGTCTTGTTGACCTCATTTTTTACCAGCTTTTTGTACCTTTTTCCTAAACTACCCTCTATGTATTTTTGGTAGTTTATACATTTTTGTAATTTCCCTTGATTTTGAGCAGTATTTAAGCCTCAATCAAGGCTTTGTACAGGATCATCACAGAATGCAATAAATTTTGGCGCGAAAGCTTTCAGCTCTCCCGCCTGTTTTCTTTTCCCTCATTTTCCCTCATTTTCTCTTACTTTCTCACTTGCTAAACACCCCCTAAGGATGACAACTCAGAGGATGGTTGGCTAGGGTCCTCTTATCCTTGAAGAGTAGGGCTGCTGGGGTAGGGTTTTGAGGTAAACTGCTGGTCCTCACATTTTTAACGTAAGCAGTTGTTGTCATTTATGCCTCTATTTCTCACTTTAGGTTTAAATCCTTTTGATGTGTCCTGATTGACCAGTATTTGGCAATCTTTTAGGGTTCAGTGGATGCTTATTACTAGATCCACTAAAGCTCGTTTAGTTGCCATTTATTTGTCACGGTAGGGTAAATCAAAGGATTAGTTTTACTGTCTTGAAACATTAATGACCAATAAATGCTATTTCTCAAGAGAAAAACTATTAGGGTTCGGTTTTATGGTTAAATGAAGATCTGATTCGGGAAATGACTATAGGTCATTCTCCCCAATACGAGGAAATGGAGCCGAGGACCTCTCAGTTGCCCTAGAACTTCAAACCCAGTGGCTCGAGACTTTAAGGAGTTCTTTTTACATTTTATTACATTTTACTTGCAGTCTTCAAATCACCAACCCCACTGTTTTTATGAAAAGCCTAAAATCCAAAGTAAAATCACCATTTTGAATCAACTGTTGATTACCTATACGAAGAAAACCCATCCATGTGTTCAACCCTAGAGCCACTATACTGTAGTAGCTATGCTACGACAGTAAGAGGTTTACGTTTATAAATATTATTGATTCCGAGCACCAAATCTCTACCCTGTGCATATTATGAATTTAGTGAATCAAGGACATGCTACGACATGCGTCCTTGATCTCAAGGGTAGCTGGGAAGAGCATTTACCCTTAGTGGAATTTGCCTAATAGTTATCAAGCGAGCATACAAATGTCGCCCTATGAGGCACTATATGGGAGGTTGTGTCGATCTCCGATTTGTTGGACGGAGGTGGGAGAGAAACCCACCACGGGTCCAGATTTGGTCAGAGACACCTATAAGAAGGTGGATTTAATATGGAAGCGTATTCTAATGGCTCAAAGTCGGCAAAAAAGCTACGTTGATAGATGGCGACGACCTCTAGAGTTTGAGGTGGGAGATCATGTCTTCTTGAAGGTGATGCCTAAGAAAGGAGTGGTTAGGTTCGGCGAGCCAGGAAAGCTATCGCCGAGGTGTATTGGGCCCTTCAAGGTACTTGAGAAAGTAGGTACGGTTGCATACCGGTTGGCTTTATCCCTAAGCTTATTGAGTGTTCATGCGGTATTCCATGTCTCCATGCTCCGGAAGTACACTCTATATCTGACTCATGTAGTGGATTAGGGCGAGCTTGTTGTTGATACAAATGGAACCTTTGAGAAGGGACCGATACGTATCATGGATAGCCGAGATAAGGTTTTATGAGGCAAGACTGTAAGGCTAGTGAAGGTGTTGTGGCAGCACCAAGGAGTGGAAAAGGCAATATGGGAACGCGAAGACACTATGCGTGCCAACTATCCCTTCTTGTTCGAGGAAGAATGTATGTTTTCAGCCATTGATATTGAATGACTACTGCATATGCATGTGATTGTATGTGCTGTGTGTGTGAATTTTGGGATGAAATTATTTTAAGGGGAGAAGAATGTAAAACCCAGAAAAAAAATTGAATTTTTCTAAAAAATGGAAAAACAATAAATTGTCACAATAATACAGGTTGCAAACTTGAAACTTTTCTAGATCTTGGGTGGCGAAACGGATCTCATCGTTGGATTTGTCTCGCAAAATCTAGCTACCTGGATGAATTTCGTTAATTTCCAAGATGGTCAGAATTTTTCACAATTTTCTGGGCGACGGGTGTCCAATGAACTTTTGGGAAATAGATGGTGTAAAGTTCATTTAGAATAATTTGAACTTAGACCGGGATGAAATAAATCGTTTCGGGGTAGAAACGGACCCGGACAGGTCGAGAACATGTGGCGGACGTGAGCAGTGCACTTAAGCCTTAAGTGAGGGCTTGAGGGGTAAAGAGGGAAAAAGATCCCATTTTCCTGGTTTTTGCCTGAGAGAGAGAGGAAGAAGGAGATGAGGAGAGTCCAAGCTTCTCTCTACGATCTACAGAGCTCCGTTGGTCGGTTTTCGTCTGGTCAAGGACAAAAGTTCATCGCATCTACGAGGGGTACACGTGGGTACCTAGAACGAGAGTTTTCGTTGAAGATCCAAGGAAGGAAATTTGGGAAATCAAAGTTTTCGAGTTTAGGAGACTTCCTACCCATTCATCTATGCTCCCAGAGGTAGGGATTCTTCCTACTCTGGTTTTAGTCTCCATCTTTTTGCTGATTTTTGGGTTAAAATGGTGGAGCGTGCTAAATGTCTGTTTGGGCAGAAAAATTCCAAAACTCAACGTTCTTTGCCTAAGCGAAGGGTTTCTCCAAGGCTTCGCCTAGGTGAGCTCAAGGGCAGCTTTCAAGTTGTGTCTTGCCTCGCCTAGGAAAAGGTTGAGGCCTATCACGGTCTGTTTGTGGCCAAGTTTGGAGCCTGTTTTGGGGCCGTATATGGCTTGATTACAGGCGGTTGTGTGGACTATTTTGTGGGCATTACACATGCCACAATGGGTCTTGAAGGCGAATGATGTTATTACTTGTCCTTGTAATAGCATGTTTGGTTATTGTTACTTGATTGAATGTTGATATGTGTGTTATGTATTGACATTGTAATGATTGTTTGATGGAAATTATATGCATGCAATATAGTTGTCCATGATACATGGTTTAATGTATGAGTTAAGTGTCTATATTGCATTCATCACATATGAGGCATGGCATTAACATGCAATGGTGCATCACATTTCATATGCACAGGAAACATCGTATTTCATGGGTGTGAGTGCATGGTTGGAAAATCAACACTGCATTTGGTGATTTATTGGGTGGGCTCGGTACCGTTGGACAAAGTCTAACAAAGTTGCGCGATTGAATAAAATGGTAAAAACTTATGTCGAGTAATAACAAGAAGGGCTAGATACTCCCTCAGGTGAAAGACCTAGATTGGTTTAGACACTTCTATGGTGAAAGTCCAAAAAGTGTTGGAAGGCGTGTGGAGCCTGCGATGAGACCCCGAAAATTTGCTGCCCATAAAAAGACACATGATTTTTGTATATGAAATGTCATTTGGGGTGTAACATCCAACAAGTTTTGGCTTATAAACAAAAGACTTTTGTTTTGAAAATGTCCATTGGATGTAATCCATCAATGAAGGATTTTTCACACATTGAAATTGCATTGTGTGGAGGGAGTCGATAAGGACTCGGGGCATGGTGCATGAGTGAGTCTTCATTTCATTTCATGGCATGGATTTAGATCACACATTGGAATTGCATTGTGTGGTGGGAGTCGGTAAATACTTAGTGTATGGTGCATGGATGAGTC
This sequence comes from Tetrastigma voinierianum, assembly GCA_016808115.1. Taxonomy (NCBI): domain Eukaryota; kingdom Viridiplantae; phylum Streptophyta; class Magnoliopsida; order Vitales; family Vitaceae; genus Tetrastigma; species Tetrastigma voinierianum. The sequence continues at coordinate 330,899 of JAEQBH010001951.1, read as the reverse complement.
TCACCTCATTCCATAGCATGGCATATAGGATTCCAAATCTACAATTGCACATTCTACTTGGAATTGTTGTCGACAATGTAAATTGTCAAAGTTGAACATTGGCGTTACATTGTGTGGTGAGAGTCAGTAAAGACTCGGTGTATTTGGATGAATCTCACCTCATTCCATAGCACAGCTTGGCATCAAAGCACAAGTATATGATAACCTAGGGCTTGATGAGATCTGATACCAGTATAGTTTGGTATAAGAGCATAGGTATACGGTTACCTAGGGCTTGTATGTTTGATACCAATGTCATAGCTTGGTGTCGTGAGTTGTTAAGTGTAGGCATTACATGTGCACTTAGGTGGGGAGTAACCTTTGTACGAATTTTACTCTATTGGGCGTGGCTCACCCTATATGCAAAAAACATTTCAAGTGCGGGATGTGCGTCGGTGGACGACTCTTATGCGGGGCTGTAAGGATGAAGAAAGTCGACATGTGGCTTTGATAATTCTTTTTTCTAAAATCTGTTGAGAAAACTTGCTTGACATGTATTTTTGGTGTAAAATAATTGTAACTAAAAACATGTGAACTGTTTTTAATATATATATATATATATATATATATATATATATATATATATATATATATATATATATATATATATATATATATATATATATATCCTTGCATGTTTTGTAAAAATATGGATAAATGGGGTAAATGAGACAAAACTGGTGGTATCGTGTCACTTGATATCCACGGGTATTTCCGAGGGTTGATGGTTAAATCAACGGCCCCTCGGATTTTGGGGCGTCACAAATTTATTGTTTGATTGTTTATTTATAGGATTATATAGGTTTCATTGATGGAACTCATGTCCCTGTGGTTGTCCCTGAAAAAGACTTGTCACGTTTTCTAGGTTGAAAAGGGATACCAATACAAAATATCATGGTTGTATATAACTTTAATTTGGAATTTACTTTTGTGTTGGCCGGTTGGGAGGGCATTACTCATGATGCTCTTGTATTTCAACACGCATTAGTAAAAAGGGAACTTGATTTTCCAAAACCTCCTCTAGGTATGAACAACTATCAAGATTTATATATATATATATATATATATATATACTTTATATATATATGCTATATATATATATATATATATATATATAATAAATATACTTGCTACAAATCTAAAGATTTATGTTTGTATTGATATTTTCTAAAAAAAAAAATTGCAGGAAAGTATTATTTAGTGGATTCAGGATATCTACAATGTGAAGGATTTCTTAGACCTTATAGAGGAACTAGATATCATTAATCGGATTTTAGAATTCACGGATGACCAAAAGGATATAAAGAGTGTCACTCATCTTTAAGGAGTTGCATTGAACAGAGCTTTGGAGTTTGGAAAGCATGGTGGAAGATTTTAAGGATAATGTGTGACGTCCCAGCGCAGGGGTGTCAGTTGACCCGCCGTCGACGGTAGAAAAATCTGCGTCTCTTTATCGCGGGACGAGCACGAGTAAAAATAGCCTCTTGGGCCCATACACCAATACTCATCAAAATACATTCAACTATATTCCAATAGTTCAAGAGTTATTACAATACTCTTAATACAAACACATATTAAAATTACAATTCTAATACATGTTACATCCAAAACATCAAAAGCCCGCAAACCCAGAGCTTTCTTCAAAATCGGCCTCTAACCGCTCTCTCGAACGCTCCTTGTACCAAAATGATATTCCTCGACAAAGTGAGCTATCGCCTGCAGTGGAATTACCCTAAATGGGTTATTCCCACCTATGTATATGTTTGATCCAATTTAAAACACACACTCAAGTAAATACGTGATCCTACTCAATGTCTCGCACGCCATTCTATGTCCTGGTGTCCTCACCGATTCCCCTCACACTGCCGGTTTCATGTATGAGAAACAATTACCAAATAAAACTTGTTGTTCTTGAAAATACACTACCTGAGTTTCGCGTGAAATGATTGATCACCTCCTAGGCGAATGTGTCGAGAACTTCCCAAAAACGCATGGTCCTCATCCGAAATGATTCGCTGACTGCCTCCCAACCCCATTCTCCTAAAATCATCCTGAATTTCCTTTCGCAACCATGTCTTTTTTATTTTAATTCACGCTACGATCACACCCGCACTTTAGTTACCCAAGGGTACAGGAATGCATTATGCCATTTCCAACCATTTTATACAAATATGTCAAATATGCAGCAGGTACTCAAATTTGCAATCACACAACATAAATTCACTTTAATCAAGCAACTCCCAAATTTAGCTCACTGAACTAATCACACCCCATTTGGCTACTAGAGTACACAATTACAGCTTCATATAATTGTACATCTTGCTAATACACAAAGTTCATGCATTAACCTATCCATTTCCACACAAATCAAGTCATTCACTTCAAACAATTTCCTACACCCAACACATGGACGTTTTTGGTCCATCTCATACAAACTGGGACTGTTTTTACAGTCCTAAAACAGAGCAAGTGGGCTGTTCGTGGGCAGCCCACTCATCAAACACTTGTTCCACTTTTTGAAAACCGATTTCCATGGCCATTTCCGGCCTCATACACACCAACACATAATTTATTACATAACAGAACTTAAAACACTCCAAAACAGTCCTTAAAACTCGGCTATGGACTGCCCTAAATGGGTCTCAAAAATTTAATATTTTCTGCCTAAGATTTAGACCGATCAAACAAGCCACCCACACTCAAACTAATGATAAATAATCACAAAATATTTTAATCAAGAGTAAAGGCAGATAAAACCCTTACCTCACTGAGTTTGTAAAACTCCCGAAACCTGTGCCCACGTGTAGTCCCCATGCAGAGAACCACTTTGCTTCGGCCTCGAAGAAATCCGAGGGTCCGATTGCTCAGATCCCAGGTAGAGAAGTTGCAACACTCTCTCACTAAAACCCTGAAACCGCTTCATCGTAGATCTCTCTCCCTACTACAGTCTCTCCCAATTTGGAGAAGAAACTCCTCTTTTGTCTCTCACATTGCCATCATTCACACCCACTGGTTGAGAGGATTTCCTCTTATCCACTATCCAACCACTTTGACTTTTCTCCCATCCAACGGCATCATGCCATGTGTCAACTCGCCCCACTCAGTCTGCTGACTGAATTTGATGCTTGACACGTGGCACACTGTGTGCCACTCAAAATGCGCCAAGTGTCCCACCCGACGCTCGTTTCCTCGAAAAACGTACCCACTGCTTCGACCACGAAAACTAACGTTGTAGCCTTTGATTTCGCTGGTGATTCGATTCCAAACTGCTAAGTCCTGCTTTTGTCATCCGAGATCTAGAAAATTTTTTAATTTTTATCGAAATTACGATTTTGCCCTCTTTCAGAAAATTGGAATTTTCTGGGGTCTCACATAATGCCTTTTTTCAGATTTGATACACAAAGAATTATCATAATTGCTACCATAGCCCTCCACAATTACATTCAAAGAAGTGTGTATACAAATCCAACATTTCATAAGTTTGGTTCCAATCCAGAATTTGTGCCAAAAGATGAGTATGATAATGAAGATTTTCAAGATTATGAATGACTTTAGAATGTCACAAATAAAATAAATTTGTTGCAAGATGAGATAGCAAATTCACTTTTGGCATCAAGGAATTGATTTTTATGGAAAATAAATTGAATTTTAGGAATTCAATAATTACTCAAAGGTACATTTTATTTATGGTTATTTAATATTGTAATTTCATATTATTTTTTTATTTTAACTTTATATATATATATATATATATATAGGTAAATTTACTCTTCAATCACATGTAACCAAGAAGACTCTCTATATAATCGCCTACAAGACCAACTACTAGCTATCAACTAAACCAAATAGGGCACTTATATAAATTTTATACCTTCATATGAATCATATCTATGGATAAATATTAACTACATAATAATAAATAGAAAACTTATAATGCATATCAAATTCTCATTGAATTAAACAAAAACTATCAAATGCATATTGAAATTTAAAAAAGACTAAATTCATTATACATAACATAATTTAATATAACTATACAAAAATAACAAAAGTTACAAAAACTCTTTTAAGTTCTTTAAAATGCAAAAGTTACAAATCCACATATTCCTATCAATTTCTCTGTCTACTTTACTCATTATCACCACCCAATGTCATAATCTCCAACTCAACCTCATTAAGTGAAAGTTCTACAAGCTCTACAATAGCATGGTTATCTAAATCACCTTTATCACCACTTATAGAAATGATGTAACATATAAAAATTAAACTCATTAATAGTTGGATTGATGATTAAAAAAATATTTAAAACATTTTTGTTATTATATAAGTTCTACATAAAAATAAATAAATAATGATAAAATTTAAAAAAAAAAACTTATATAAGTCCCAGTATTTCGTTGGTCTAATCTTGTATTTTTCTTCTTTCCTTGACATTAGGCGAAGATTACAGCACAAAAACAAGGTCTTCAGCTGTACTATTTGCCAATTAATTTATTTTAATACTTTGTATGTTGGAATAAGTACTCCAATATCTCTCACAACAAGATGAAGATGTTGGTTATGAAATCAATTTGAAGGGTAAAGCTTGCAACAATGGTGTAAAAGCACCATGATTAGCCCGCCACAACAATGGTTGCTCAAACATCCTCGCCCCAATTACATGTGGCCTAATTGAAATAGTCATATCCACTTGATGAAAACTCCAAATTCAGCATAAACCTTCCTCAAATTATTTGGATTTTGAAACAATCTCTTAAAGCGTTTGCTTCTATTGGAAGACAACTCTTAATCATCATGTGGTGCTATCCTCATAATTCCATTATTCCCACCTTGAAGCCAAGCATCACAATAATACTTTGACACCAAAGAATGTGCCATACAATGTAAAGGGGTGTTACTTTTGGCCCATATGCTCTCTAAAATTTTATAAACAACATAAAAAAAATGAACGACCACTAAATAAATTTTTTCCTTCATAGTTAAAAATAACATTTTTCACTCTTTCAATGATACTATCCCACATATCATAAATCAAATGCAAAACAGAAGTATCAAAATCAGCAACCTGTAACATGTCAAGTATATGTTCAATAAAAGATAAAAAATAATCTAACCTATCCCACCACTAATTATTAACAATACACCGTTTTACTACCTGTGCCTTAATTTCAATATCAGCATCCCTACTCAATTTCCATACAGAATCCATTACCATTTTTTCTAATGTTGTCTTCACTTCTTTTAGATGTCTACTCATCACAATGCTTGATGCAAACCTAGTATCAACAATTCTTAACAAACTCAACATAGAATACTTGTTGTATGTAGATAATGTCATACTATGATTGACAATAAAATTATGAATTATTTGCACATCAGACACTAAATCAGCAATCCATTTACATTGGGTGTCTTGATGTGATCTTTAAGATAGATCACATATATTCTTTAAAGCCGAATTCAAGCTATGTACCACACAAGGAGTCCAAAAGATGTGAGAATACCTGGCTTCAATGGGTAATATTGCTAATTTGAAATTGCTTGTGTTGTCAATAATTATTTGAACAACATTAGCATCTCAAATTTGATTGATCACATGTAGAAACAAAGAAGCCACATAATCCATATCTTTTATATTGTTCTTAACATCAATTGATTTGATAAACATTGCTCTACCAAAAGATGCAGTTGATGAGTATCTTTTATACCCATTATATCTCCATGTTTTGTGTGTTTTGTCTTGTTTTTATGATAAATAAGAGTTGTCATGCATGATTTGTTCATCTATATGATTAGGTCAATCATCGGGTGCCTACAAGTGAAAACAAAGTGAGAATGGAGCAAGAAAAGGGAAAAATGGAGCAAGGACCATCAGCAGCTCACGCCTCGCATGACTAAGAAGCATCACTGGCACCTCGCCAGGATGTGCCACGCTTAGTGACCGAGATCCTCGAGCAGCAGTGTGACGACCCACACCGCCGTACCCAACCCGACTCGGAGGCCGAACCCGATTCAAGACGAGATTCTCTTTTCGAATAAAATTCCTTTTTCTTTTGTCAATAAAACACATTTCCAATGCTCATTTTGTAAAGGATATTTATATTTATGAAAATATATTTGTATATACTAATTCAACTTAAAGGGGCCCTATCCTTTTGTTTTCAATACACATTTTCCATTAAATATGGTATTATAAGCTGTTTTCAATACCAAAATATTTACAAAACAAAATCAGAGTTTGTACAAAAAGTGCCAAATATATTTCATGAATGCATGGTCGGAGCTTTACTTCAACTCCGTGAGGCCTTGATGTTGACTCTGAATCACTACGGTCTTTTCCTTCATACCTGTTCACTCAGTACCTACGAGATGATAAAACAACACGCTAAGCATTTTCATGCCTAGTGGTTCTATTAATGCTGCTCTCTTTCATTTCGCTTAAGTAAATCTCAGATTTTTCTTAAATCGATGCCTTGTACTTTTTTCAATGACCAATGCGTACAATACATAAATGTATATTTTCATTTCAGATACATTCAAATTACACCATTGGTCATTTCAATCATATACCATATGCAATAAATCATTCAAACACAAATCTATGTATTTACAATTTTCTTTTTCATTTTGCTCCTGGTTTAATTTAACCTATGTTTTCGATGCATAGATACTTAATCACTGAAGATTTCAACCTGGGCTGGCTATGCCTAAGATAAAAAAGGTTTTATAACATTATACGGCTTCCGCTGGTCGCCGATCGGTTATTAAAAATCTATTTCCTCGAAGAGACTAACACCGACATCGTCCCACTAGGCCATGGATTTGAGTGACACATCATTACGTTCGGCGCAGTACTGCTCATTTGACTCTTATTGGTATACCAATCTATCCTTAACTCGAATTTAACGTTAACATTCTATTAAGGGCGCTTAAATCATTCATAGAAATTTACAATAGTGTAGATACATTTATATCCAAATACTTGGTTTCCAATACTCGTGCAATTTTTCATTTGCAACTAGCTCTATTAATCAATAGATCAAATCGATTTAAACAAATCAATATGCAATTTATCTAATTCATTTCAATAAATCCAATTTATTTCATAATCCTTCAAACATTTTAGAAAATGTGAGAGAAGTGGGAGAACAAACCAATTTAGTTAGAGCTCAAACAGAGCACATGCATATTCATATAAAACCTTTAGATTTATTTGTCAAACAAAACACAAACCGAAACAAGGAATGAAGTGTGAAGAACAAACCCAAAATGGTTGTCGCCGATTCCTATTCTTGAATCTCGCTCTTGGGACCAAATTTTCTCACTAACCCCTAATCTATCACAACATGTCACTATCAAAGAACCTAAGAAAAATCATTGTAATATCTTAGGTTTTGGTTAGGTCGATGTCTATCCAATACACCTTCACTTGAAAAATTTCTAGGCATGAGCCTGGTATTTTGCTCATGCTTCCTTCAATAAAATGATAGCTCTATGAGTCTATTTTTAGTAGGAATTGGAATCATCTCATTTGGATCACCAAAACTCAAGTTACAGCATTTTAATGCCAAACTAGTCGATATGCCTAGCTCACTCAGTTACCTGCTATTATTCTCAATTTCAGGGGTCTTAACTCCATAAATTGGTAATTTTTCCTTCTACTAATTTGAAGCTATGGTTCTAAGGTTTCTTCTCCAATTAGAATAATCCAATTTGGATCACCAAAACTCAAGTTATTGCATTTTACATCCAAACTACTCTAATTTGGTAAAAGGTAATCGCATTGTTCTCGCACATAGTCCCTTGACTTTACCTCTCGCACTTGGGTTACAAATTGCATACACTTCTTTCAAGTAAATTATTCCCCTAGAAGTCTAGTTGTAGACCCTCAATTTTTTCCCTCAACACTTGCATTTATCCTATGGATGTCACACTAACCCATCATTCTCATATAGCACCATTAGGGCCCTTAGGTTTAGCTCGCTCCGAGCCGTGGGCTTCAGATGTGGTCCATTGAGTGCGCATGTAGTTCACTTCCAGAGTGTCATCATGGCTTTTTAGTTATTGGGAATCACATAGGAAGCAAGTGTTCTGAGAGTTTTTAACTCTTAACAGTTTATTAGAGTTTATTCGAGCATTTTTTATCAATCGAATCGACCTTAAAACCGCCCAACCGCGGCCTGTCTGATTTCTACGAAGCCTGCTATTATTCAGGAGGTTCAAATTTAGAGCATCCGAGCTTGTTTTGGTCATATCTCCCTCATCCAAACTCAAAATGATGCACTGTTTCTTTTTTTGAATTCCTTACTTTTCAAAGAACATTCTATCAAATGTTCAGATTTTTCTCGCCGATCGACTAGTCAGGAACTCGCATACCGATTCGGCTTCACAAATTTTTAGCGTGGAGCATTGTTTTTTTTACTGAGCCCAAATCCTACTCGTTCGGCCCATAAGCTCCATATCACCCTAGTATCTTGCTCAGGCCCGGGCCACAATATTTTGGTTGTCAGAACCCACCTTGAGCCATTTGATTCTTGGTGGTTGGCAAAGGGATAAATGTGGCCATCTTTTAACCTTAGGAATAGAGGAGTGTTTATGGAGCTAGGGAAGTCTGAGACTGATTAGGGGAGTTCCCGGGACTGAAGGTGCACAAAATGGAGTGAGTTCAAAGAGAAAAGAAAGAAAAAAGAAGAACAAAAAATGTGAAAGAGAAGAAAAAAAAAAGGAAGGAAAAGAAGAGAGGAGAAAGAAAGAAAGAAAAAGAAAGAGGGATTCTCTAGATTCGGGTAGGCGTGGTATCTCTCATTTTGAAGAGGATTTCCTACAGATTTGAAGGAGTGGATACCTGGTTTTAGAAGTAGAAAAAAAAGAAGGAAAATAGGGGGAGGGAGGGGAGGATAGCCATGAATCCTATAGGTACGAAAGTTGTATGCTTCTCCCATTTTCTTTTGCGCTTGTCTTTGCCTTTGATGTTGCAGCCTCATTTTAGGGTACTAGGCATCATTTGTGTAAGTTCTCGCCATTCCGAGCCTGGGATTTGTACTTCGCTGTTTTGTCGGATCTCGACTCTCTCAGGAGGAAGATTCTAAAAAATTTGAGCAGAATCCATCACAATCGATGAACTGGGAAACCTGATCACGGCTTATTAAGTTATATTTTCCTAACAATAGGGCAATTAGGAATCGCTTGTGTTAATTCTCGGTCATTCTAGGTCATAATTCTGTATCTATTTATTTGCTGGGAATTCCACTTTCTAGTGGAGGAAGATTCCCTCAAAACTTTGAATTGTTTCAACCTAGATGAACCATTGAAACCAGATCAACCGGTTCATTAAGTTCTATATTTTCCGGAACAATAGTTAGGGTACTGGGCATCATTTGTGTCAGTTCTTAGTCATTCGAAGTCAAAATTGTACTTCATTTGTTTTATTGGATTCCTGACTCTGTGAGGAAGATTTTGAAAATTTTGAGAACTGCTCTCAACCGGCTGAATCAATTGGAAACCTGGACGTCTAGTTCATTGGCACCATTTTCCGACAGCGCTAGGGCACTTGCATCGTTGTGGCCAATTTCACTGCTCGAGTTAGAACTGTATTAACCCTTTTGTTTTGTGGGATTCCTTACTATGTGAGGAAATTTCTAAAAAATTTTGAGAACTGCTGTTAACCGGACCTAAACACATGTACAAATTTATAACACTATTGCCAAAAGACTATTAACTAACGCCGCACCCACATTATAATTTGTTAACCTTTCAATATTTATAAGGTTATGACACTATTACCAAAGGACTATTAATCCATCCCTCAAGAATCCGGGCAAGCCATAAAAACTTGTCGACTTTATACTATATAAAACCAAAAATCTCTTAGAGTAAATCATTTTCAATTTTACTTTGGCCTAATTTCTCGCAAGTGCATTGTGTCTATTAAGTAATAAATGGATATATCCAAATATCGATCCCACTGCAGATCTCAAGCACTTAGATCAACTACCTCGACTACTCAAGCTCCATACTATTTTAATTATAACATGACATTGTGATCCAAATTAAAGGCTGCAAAATATAGTGCTGCAAGGAAAAAAAATGAACAATCAAATAAACTGGAATCTAAAGAATAAAGAATAATGAATAGTGATGAAAATAAATGGAAACTGAGTAGTTATCTTTTAGAGGACACATCAAGATCACTGTTATTGTGAAGTATCAATTCCTGTAGTTAACACTGATAAAATTGCTTGTGTATTTCTGTGTTTTGAAAATCAGTCTCAAGGTGTTTAGCAATGGCAACCCGATCTCCACACTCCACAAATTATGATCTAATTTTCCCGATTCTTTCAAGACAGTGGAATTAGATTTAATTACTTCTTAATAGGATTTAACTGGGTATTTTCTTTCGTAATATTTATACTCCATTTGATGACCTAAACCTTAGCTCCTGGTTAATATCTACAAGCAAGGATATACAACTTCTGCATTCTTCCTCTAAATTAGAATAGACACCCTCTCCCTGATTTAGATCTCACTGGGCATCTTGATCGTCAATTATCTCGAATCAGTGAACTCTCGCTGTTTAAATTGATAATTCATTCAACCGCTCTTTGATTTCAAGTGAGAAGAGGATATCAAGTAAATCTACAAAGCCTATTAGATCTCTAATAGCGTGTTAATATACCTTCATGAAATGTTCATAACTGCAGAATGTCTTCAGGTCACTCGTAGGACCTCCTCGAAATCGAGTACGAAAAACAAATCTTAAATCTAGTATAAGAAATCGATATTCAGATCAAAACATTAAACCCATAACCAAGTAAATTCATAAACTGAAATTTACAAGCTGATGGAAACAACTACAGGAAAGATAAATTGATCATAACATTCACTTAATGAAGCCGGGTTTCAATTAATGACCACACACTATGAAGATTCCTCCGATCATAAGAACAACTAATTTGAAACTAGAAAGCCTTTAATTCCGTAAATTTGTCCGAACTCAAACATTCCGTAGTAATTTGAAAAGAAAGAATTATGCATCATTTTCCTCGCTTCAAAACGATAAATATCCGCATCCAAAAAATAAAAAAATAAAGACATGAAAATAATCAAATCTATAACGACTTTAAATAGAAAAAGCAGCAAAGAAAAGAAAAGAAAGAAAAGAAATGAAGCTCTTGCCATCCGACTTCGCTCGCTTTCACCTTCGCTCCCGCCTTCTTTTCTTCCGGTAGTCGCTTATTTATGTATTTCTACGGGGTCTCAATTCAACACCTTCGGATTTCCGCGGATCGCCCATATTATCGCTCGTGCCTGACTTCAAATCCCTTGTCGCGACATTAGTTAGTTTGGCACTTGTTGCAAGATTTATCAATAAGTCATGATATTCTTTGTTTCCACAAGGAATCTTATGTCGCGACATCAACTTCACGACATCAACTTAAGTTCTACGCTTTTCGAATCAGCCGCCCCGGCGTCGCGAAGATCAATCTCATCTCGGCGACGCCATGTCTTTGCACTTTCAACCGCGGGTTTCACGTCGCCATCACCCTGGTCGCTGACATCAACTCCGGGCTGAACCGCAACTTCAAACGGTAGCCTTCTTACGTCACACATCAATCCTTCTATTACCGAACATCAATTTTTTGCCGCTTCGGTGTTTCAATCGTTCGCCCTCATGTCACGTGACATCATCCCTTGTCGCGACATCAGCTCATGTCTTGCAGCTTTGAACTTATAAATGCTTTATGTCGCTGATTATCGACCTTCACGCGACATCACTTTATGCCTCGCAAGCTCAATCAGTTATTCGATGTCGCCACATCAATCCCCTTGTCGCGACATCGCCATGCTCCAGAAATTTTCAATCGATAGCGCTCGATGTCGCGACACGACTTTGTCATGGAGACAACTGGCGGAACCGCAACCTTCAACCGAAAGCACGTGCCTTATGTCTCCTGAGGCTTCAACTGGTTGCTCGGTGTCGCACCGCTCTGTCGCGGCCATCAACCTCCCAGGTCACAGTCGCCATCTTTTTCAAACCCGGTCATACTGGTGGCGCTTCTCTGTCGCGACCCCATCCCTGTCGAGACATCAACCTGCCCACATCACGATACAAGCCACGACATAATTCCAAGTCCTGCCATCCCTCACCGCCGACCAGGATCCGCCGCGACTCCTCGCATCAAATTTCCTTCAATTTTTTCGATATTCATTAATCTACATAATCGGATTCATGCAAGCCCAAAACTGCAACATTATTTAACCGCTTGCTTTCTATTTCGCCCCGCCATTTTCCTCGCATTTTTGGCCCACCAATCAAGCCGCATTTTCTAACGCTTCTTCTTTCTTCACACTCCCCGTTAATAACAAAATTGGTGAGTTTCTTTCATATTTTTGCATATTAATTATTCCTTTCGATGAAAATCAAAACAGAAAAATGATTAAAAATAGATGACTTTAAGCTCACTTCAACCCCCTAAACTTAATGTTTTATTTCTCCTCGCAAAGAAAGAAAGAATTGTTTCATTCTCAACAAAATGACATTTTCTCGTCTGCCAGATAGCAAATAATTTGATTGAAATAATAAGGAATGGCATTGTTTTCTGTACATCTAGCTTCAAGTCCAGTTCAAGGTTAGTTTTTAATCTTTATAGTATACAAAACTAAACTGTTGAAATTGTTTTACAAACAACATAATCATTAGATCCTGTTGAATAATAAATTATTTTCCTTTCTCATCTTCATAATGAGTCACTTCACTCCTAAAGTCCTTTCACAGCTTTGATTGTTTCCATATTTCAAATTCCATAGGTTTGTCTATATGATCTCCACTAATGTATGTAATTGTAGCCTTCAAGATCAATCAGTCTTCGGGGCTTATAATGTTAGGCTCGTAATAGGTGTGATGGAAGGAATTTTTAGGTTAAGATTACTCTGAACCTTTTCTCCTTTTTACATCGCCTCTTTCTTTCTTGTAGTTCTTTAATAAACTCCTAAACTTCATGCTTGGGACATCTCTTTGATTATTTTTCAATTTAACCGTATGCCTCCTATTTCTCACTTGTAATTCAACTGGGGAAATTTCCTTGTTTGTCACCATTCAGGGATAGTGCAATGTTTTACCTTAAAGCTTCTAACACTCTTAGCTAACTTTGGGTTAGTAGCTCCATACCGTATGGCATTAGGTACTAGGTGTTGAAACACCCCTAAGAACTTAATTGCTCAGAGAGTTAGCCACAATAAAACTTATCCCTACAGTTTTCTTTCTATTGCATTTTTCGCTTTGCCTTTTTTCTTTCATTCCCTTTTTCTATATTTTTCTCCTTGAGTTCCTCAAAACATATACTCCCCCAAACTTCATTTCTTTCTTCCTCCTTTTGAATTCCCGGGTAATCATAGGTTCTTTAACAAGGATTGGTTTTTTTAGATTTGTCAGTTTCCATTTGCTTATTTTGAAAAATAGGCTTGTTTGGCTCAATCTTGAACTAAGGTATATGCATCAAAGATATGAATAGGGATGGTCGGGAATGGCTCAAACTACTCAAGAATGGCCTGATCATCTCTTGTCGGGCTTGTATCACCTAGGATTTCGCCAAATCAATAATCTAACAAATTTGCACTGGATTGAATAGTCGGACTAACCATAAGGATTTCTCGACTCATTTTTGCTGATGAGTAGTTAAATTAATTGATAGATCAATGTGTTCCTTGACTTATCGTCGGGTATCACAAACTCAAAATATATGTTTTGCTCCTTCTATCAGATATCTTCCTCTATTCCGACTTATCGCTAGACTTAAGTCAATTTTGCAATTCGTGGTTTCAATTAAACTCATTCATTCGGGCCCTTATTCCGCATTTCGTCTCGCATTTCACTATTCCTAATCTTAACCGCTTCATTCCATCTCACCTTATTACATCTCGCAGTTTATTCTTGAACTAATTCCACGCTTATTTTCCTAACTATGCACCCACAAAGCAACACGTACTTAACAAACCAGTGCAAATACTAAACAATTGAATTCAATTATCAGTTTTATTTCCGATTCAATTGCAAATGTCGATACCACAAAGATGGGCTTTGGAGAATAAGGAAGGTCAGCTGGGAAGAAGTCTATCTTTTTCTTTTGGAAGAGGCAAAGAAAAGATATTGTATCCTGTGTCTTATAGATTCTAAATGAGCCGGGAAACGGAGGGAACTTTCATTTCCTTCCTTCTCTTCTTAGTTTCCCCTCGTCTAACTCGATCTTCTTTAATGAAGATCTCACTGAGAGATCAACCTCTTGTTTAGCTCATCCCGTCTCTTCCCTAAAGCCATTCATTGTGTTTTTCTATTTCGCTTATTGAGCTTCCAAAAATTCGGGGAAAGATCATGAAATCAAATCCAAATTTTCTAGCAATTCTCTCTCGCCATAGATTCAAAGATTCGCTGGGCTCTATCATCCAGCTATTCTCAAAATCTTTTAGAAGACTTGTATAAAAAATTTGAATCCCTTGGATTTGTTTCCTCCCAATTTGGCTTCCTGCTCTACCTCCTTTTCTTCATGATGGCTATGAGTCGGAGAATCACGCTCAAACCGAATATAAAAAGCAGATTCATTACTCACTGAAGCCTGTTAAGATCTCGATCTCTTTCCTTCATTTCTTTCTTGAAGTCCTCTCTTTGTCGCTGAAGAACTCCTTTCATCTCGTTTCTTCTTCTTTCAGTTCTTCTTCCCATTGCCGATCTCTCTTTTAACTCTTTTTCATAAACCCTTCCTCTCACTCTGGCTTGACATTCCACTCTTTTTCCTTTCTTCCACCTTCTTCGTATGGCACGAGGACCCCATTATTGCATTGTTCTCTGTGCTCCCTGAAAGCCCGGCTCCTCCGAATGTCTCCGTTTCAGACAGGAGAACTAGCTATGGATGGAAATCTAAGGGGCTTCTTTCATCCCGCTTCTATCATTCGCAAATGTGTTATTATTTTCTGTGGAGGGAAATTTCTGTGGTTCTCTTCTTTTCGCCAGCAACCCCAAAGTCCCTTCTTTGCCTTCAAGGGCCTGAGCCTCTCTCAAGCCTCAAATCAACACCCCTTTTCTTGGTCGGTCCCTCAGCCACTCCCGTCAGGATGGTGATGTCATAGACTTCTTCTTCTTCTTCCCGCACCCTTCACCCCAAATTCCTTAAACATAAAAACAGCTTATTGTTGTCAGCGATCAAATTTCCTTATTTCCTTCATGGTACCTCATTATAGAATTTTCAATTACTATTCCTACATCGGGAAGCCAGGCTCCTTCGTAATAGCATACGCATAATTGCTTCCGGCTCTCTCATCGTGCACACATGCTTGGTTGGGACTGAAAATACAGGCCAAGAAATAGAACTGATACCTTAGCCTCCTCACGAGGCTTCCTCTGCTCAGTGTTTCCAACCTCCTTCCCTCGTCCCAGCTTGTGCTTTTCCGTCAATGAGCTTTTTGGCATCTTTCAAAATTTAGGTTTAAGAGCTTTTTGACTTTGGATCACAAGCCAGGCTCCCCGCCATTCCATAGGCTTCGCACGGCCTCGCTCCATATGAGACCCACACTCTCCGACGAACACGTTGTCAGTTCTTCCCGCCTACCGACGAATAAAATTCTTCACCACCGTCAGCCCGACTTTGATGTGCGCAGAGCCTCCCAACCTCTCTTTGTTCAATCTATCTCCTTGAAAGGGGTAATAGGGTTTCGAATCTTCGATACGAACCTCGAGCTGGCATGGGCTTCTTCCGCTTGAATAACAAGCTCTCCGACACAAAATCTTCTACTTCTACTTCTTCTTCTCTCTTGTTTTTCCCTTTCGTCTGCTTCTTTCTTCGAAACTGGTGCTTCTAAGTGCTTCTCGTGCATCTCTTCCATCTAGCTCTTCCCGTCTGATTTCTTCTTCAAGCCGCATTATTCCCTCCATGATCTCTTCCAAAGTTAGGTACAAGGTTTGAGGTTTCAAATCATTTGAAACCTAAGGAAAGTTTTCTCAAGATTTTTGAGAGCTAGGTTTTCGTGAATTTAGAATCAAGGAAGGGAGGATAACTGCTGAAATTGAGCTGAGCGGGGGTGCTAGTTCTCCACGCTGCACCAATCAAATTTCAGGGGCTAATTATTATTTCATTAATTCGCTTGTCGCGACATCCATTCCGCCTCACTTTTATTTAAGAACATTAATTCTTAGTGGCATTTAAGAGGGCGAGTAGGTCGGCACAGACTTGCGTTATGTCGCTGACATACTAAGTTTGTCGCGACATAAAATAGGTTTTTTTTAGATATTGTGTCGTCCTTACGTCGTGACTTTTCATTTTCAAGTTTTTTGCTTCGTCGCACCTATGCCCTTAGTTTAATGATCTCAAAAAACTTGGAATTCCTTTTATTATTAATCCTAGGCCTCGTATTATTTATTCAGTATCTCCAAGCGTAAATTCAATAAGATATTCACTCATATTTCATAGGTTTGGTTTAGTGAGAAAGTTACCCCCTTTGTTCATGTCGCGGACATTTCTACAAGCGTTTGAGGTGTCCTGGAGTTGCTTTTCTCACTCATGTCTTTCAAATTACAGACGCATATCGGTATGATTCAAGAAAATTTAATTAAACTATAATTAACTTCAAAATTGAATCTATCTTTATAAGAACTAATCAAACTAAATTATCGCAAAAAAAAAAAAAAAATCGAAATCTAGAAGCAAAAACTGAATTTTCTATGGTTTGCCTCCCATCACCGCCGCTTTGAGTCCCACCGACTTATCTTGGTTCTTCTTCTTCTAGATAACCCGCCGGGAGCTCTTCCATTCCTTCCTCCCCGCTTTAGATAGTGCTTCACTTTGTCCATCGACTTTGAATTCTTCTCCAAGATCGTCCTAATGTCACCGGCTCCAAATGTATCGCTACTCACAATGATCACCCATCGGGTCGACCCGGTCATTTTCAAATCAGGAAACAGTGTCAGCAGAGATCCCGTCCCGCTCTCGAACTCTTTCCTCAGATCCTCGATCATGTCATTTTTTGTCTTATCCTTGTAGATTCTAGCATTATCATAGTTTCATTTCTCAATTCCTTCCAGCTCGCATAGCTTGAGCAATCTCTTCCCTTGCGCTTTAAAATCGGTTCAACTTCGATGGCCCACATTGCCTGCATTCCACCCAAAGGTAGGTGACATGGTTTGCCAAAACAATTCTATATGGGGACATTCCAATGGGATTTAGATGCAGTCCTCAGAAGCTCCAAAGTGCATCATCAAGTTTGGAAGACCAATCCTTCCCGCTGAGCCTGCGCCTTTTCTGGGCACTTTTAATCTCCCCGTTGAAATACTTCCTCGGCTTGTCCATTGTCTGGGGGATGATAAGCTGTACCATTACGCGCTCGGACCATACCCGCCATGAGTTTCAGAAATATTTGTTTGCAAAATGGCTTCCATCACTAATGGATAGTTCGAAAGTGTTCCAAATCGCTTCAAAATATTTTTTGCAAGAAGCTCACAAATCGTATTAGTATTCATTCTCGATAAGCCATCTTTACCCATTTGAAACATAATCAATCGCTAGCAAGATGTACGGTGTTCCCAAATGATGGTGGAATGGTCCCATAAAATCTATTCCCATACATCAAAGATTTGCACCACCATTATACTCTTAGGGGCATTTCATCAGCCGATATTTCCACCTGACATCTATCACACAATTTAACTCCACTCGCATAACTTCAAGATAATGGGCCAATAAAATCCGTGATTGGAGTATCTTACGAAGTTGCTCTTCTCCTGAAAATGCCCCCATATGGTGATGCATGGCATTCATTCGACTTTGCCTTGCTCATTTTCTCACACATCTTCTTATTATCATGTCAAGACTCTTTTAAATAATAGTGGATCATCCCAAATATAATACTACATAGTTCTGAAGTTCTCTTCATGTAGCTGAATTCGAAGGAACTACTCCACAAGCTAAATAGTTCACAATATCGCGATACCATGGAAGTTGGAAGGAAACTTTTAAACAAACTTGCTCATCCGGGAAGTTCTCTGCTAATATTACTTTCTTCTTCGAAGAACTAGCTTTTCTACTGATAAGCGATCACTATCATATCGTCACACCCCTTTTATCCTTCTGATCTCCAAGTCA
Organism: Tetrastigma voinierianum; assembly: GCA_016808115.1. Taxonomy (NCBI): domain Eukaryota; kingdom Viridiplantae; phylum Streptophyta; class Magnoliopsida; order Vitales; family Vitaceae; genus Tetrastigma; species Tetrastigma voinierianum. The sequence goes on along the minus strand of JAEQBH010001951.1, from coordinate 312,735 downwards.
AACTCTTGCAATAGCAAAGACCCACCTTATCAATCTTGGCTTAGCTTCCTTCGACATCGTACTTGATTGCCGCATGATCGTTATGAATAATAACATGGGATCCCAAATGTATTAGCTCGACTTTTCACAAATACTATGGCTAGCATCTCCTTTCGCCTGTTTGTAATTTTCTTGTGCTTCATTGAAGGTTCACTAGCATAGTATATGGTCCTCATTATTTTTCTCCTTGCCCTAGGACAACTCCCATTGCAAAATCACTGGCATCACACATTATTTCAAATCCCTGATCCCATTCTCGTGCAAACATTATAGGTGTTTAACTGATCTGATCTTGATTTCTTCAGTGCAAATTTGCAGAGTCATCAAAATTAAACCTTGTATCCTTCTCAAAGAATCAGATAGTGGTCTCGCTTATTTTTGAGAAGTCTTTTGATGAATCTCCCAAAATCCAAAGATGCCCCAAGAAGCTTCTACTCCTTTTACTCGTGGTGTGGTGCAAGAGTTTTGATAATGGATACCTGGATTGGTCTTACTAAATCCAAAGAGCGTAAATTTTATATGCCTAAGAACAATACCTTATGTTACCAAAATGACATTTTCCACCGTTAGCCGCTTGTCTTGGCATCTTTGAAGCAATTATTTCCTGCAAGTTCTTCAAACACCGATCAAAACTCGGGATCCATACACAAAGTGAAGTCATCTCATGTAATTTCCATAACCTCAACCAAGTCCGAGAACATCGACATCATACACTGAATGTAGCAGATATTACACGTACCCCAAATGGCATCCTTCCTCAAGGCAAATACCATGCGGGCATGTGAATGTGGTCTTCGGGTCCTCGTGCAATAGCAATCATCAGAACAATACCCATCCAAGAAACAAAAATGAGGGTGTCCTCGCTAATCATCCAACATCCTGACCAATGAAGCGGCAAAGGGAAAATGATCTTTTCTCGTGGCCGGTTCAACTTCCTGTAATCAATGCATACCCTCCATCCCCCGTCACGCTCTTGTTGGAATCAATTCATTTTTCTCATCAAGGCGGATCACAAGAAACCCACCCCTTCTTTGGAACCACATATGGACCGGGCTCACTCATGACTATCCTAAATTGGGTATAGATAAACCAAAGATTCAAAGAATTTGGAGGCAATTCTTTCCCAATTACTTCCTTCACTACCGATTCAGCCTGATGTTCTACAAATGGCTTTGAATTTTCTTCTGAAGGTGGTAATTTTCGCGTATGCAAATCTGATGGACTGATACTTTAACTCTTCAATAAATCAAGCCACAGACTCTTATGCCTTTTAAGATTTTCAAAGAATCCCGTCTCAAAGATCACCCAGTCTATAGTAGATAATCACCGGGTTTTCTTTGGTGATTCTAAGTAAGCATACTTCAAAATGACTTGAAACTCTTTCAACACTAGCCCCTCTTTCACCGGTTTCGATGAATTTCCCTTTTTCATTATTTTCCCTTTGTCATTTCGTTTTGTTTAAGCTCAACACGCTTTCTATAGAATGAAAATCATAGGCGGGACAATCGTAGTAGTCATCTTCAATATACTGGAATTTATCTCTTTTCATTGATAAAATTCGAAAGCATTACAATCATTAGAAACATCGTGGTTATAGGTATGTACATCATCAACTACATTGCAATTTTCCCCGCCCATGTCTACATTCCGCATGCTTTGATCGGTTGGAAAGCGCAGCCTTCCCTCTCCAACCTCAAGGTGAGAACTCCTTTTACATGTCGACATGTACCCAAGAGCTAGGAATGGTCTCCCAATAGCAAGTGTACTTGTGAATCTTCTTCCATGTCCCGCATCGATGAAGTCTACCGGGAAAACAAATTTCCTAACAAAGGACCAAAGACATCTTCCATGACCTTCTCAGTTTTACCATCGACCGTTCGCCATTCAAGAGTAATAGTGGTGGGAATAACCTCCCCAAACTTCTAATTGCTTGGCAAACAGAAAGAGGCATCAAGTTTATACTAGCTCCCAGTCACAGAGCTTTCTCGAATTCAACCTCCAATGATGCAAGGAATTGTAAACTCCCGATCCTTCATCTTTCTCGCAATTCTCTTTCTTATCACAAAGATCACAAGTAGCAAAGTGGAGATTCACAATCCCTTCTTCTACTATCTTTCTTTTCGTCAGCGACGCCCCAGAATTTCAGAGATGAGTGGTGATCCGAGTCACCACTTCAGAAGGGCATACCGACTCTAGCTTCCGAAAGGTTTTCAAAAACCTTGCAAACTCGCTTCCTCTATCTTTGATTTCAGCCTCTGTGGGAAATGGGATCAAGCAGGTTAGAGCCTGGATATCCTTTCCCTCAGCTCACTCCTTCTTTCTTTTCTCCAAGGCTTCTTCCTTTTCGGGCTTTCTTCTTCACGCCATTTTTTCTTTCATCTTTTCTAACTCCTTCCCACTCCTAAGCCGCACGTACCATGCGCCTTTTGGATTCTTCTCAGGTCACCTGGGAAGGCATCTTCCTCCTGGCTTACAGGTTAAATACCACTCTACTTGTGTCTCCGTGTTCTTCATTTTCAGTATTTATCATGTGAAATTAAAATTTCCGAGAACTGCAGCAACTTGCTTCCACTCGCAAACTTTTTGTTCATGGAGGTTCAACAAATTTTCTTATTATCCCCCCCATGAACTGCAAAGACTGCTTTTCAAAAGATCGGGCCCTTCTCAATTCTCGATATTCATTTATGTGTGTTCATTTCCTCGTTTGTCGCTGAACCTTGCGGGTTGCCGACAACCTCTGCTGGTGGTTCAGTTCTCGTCCATGCCGAGGGCCTTGTGAAGCCCCCCTCCACCATATGAGAAATTCTCATGGTTCCTCGCTGTTGGTGATAATGTGTCGGTAGTGTTAGTACTGGGCCTAAATGGTTGTTTCTTGGCTCACCCAGATAATTAACCTCTTCAGCATCATAGAATTGTTCTTCAGCAGCTCTCTCAGCACTTCCTTTCAATAACTCTCTTTCAACCGCTCCTATCTCATGGGCAGTGTGTGTCTTCCTTCGCTTTTGTCCATCCCTGCGGCATAATGGCATCCAACCCGCCTCCATACGCTTAACTGGGCTGCCCACGATCCCTTCTCTCGGGCTGTTTCCTCTTGAAACTCGTATGAGTTTTCATATTGCATTTAGCCAAAGTCTTCAATCACTTTCATTTTCAAAGACTTTTCGCTTCAATGCTCCACAACATGAAGCATCAATGATCCCTTTGATATATCATTCAAGGCATGATATACAATGTCCATCCGAGCCTCGGGATCTATCCCATGCATCGACATCTTCTCAAAGAACTGCTTAATCTTCCCTAAGCTACATACATGCTTTCATCTTCCCCCTGCTGAAACACAATGATTTCCCTCATTCTCTCTAAGGTGAGGGCTAGGGGAAAGAATCTACCTAAGTAGGCCTCTACTAACTCCTCCCAAGTATCAATAGAACCATATGGTAAAGATTCATACCATGTAGCCAAGCCAGACTTTAGAGAGAATGGGAATAGATGCAATGATGACTTCGGGGTCTCACCCCATTCAACTTCATCAGATAACATCCCGAGAAATCTTCCCAGTGCTCGCTTGGTCCTGGGATGACCAAGAACCGATGCCGCCGACCATTGCAATGGTGCCGGTTTAAGTTCAAAATTATTTGCATCAATAGCCGTCGCTAATCACAGTACTCATCTTCGAATAATAGTTTCTAAGTCCTGATAAGACGTTGATTGGAGGCCTTCTAGTCAGCTTTCTCTCGTACTTCATTCGACTCGTCTTTCATCCTCCGCGGCGGGTTTGAGTTTTCCTCGCCTCTTTATCTTTCTCAAGCTTCCGAAAGTGTTCTTCTAATTCGTGTCTCACTGAATCGATCGTTGTTCTGTTTCTATGCATTAAATTCTTGTCCCCTAAATCAAAACACACTTACATTATTGTGATTTCTAGTCTGGTCAATATATATTTTCAATATGGTTTGTTGTAAAGGTTAGTGGCTAAAAATAACCACTGCTTGAAAAGCTGTTTTTGTTTTTTGTTTTTTTTTTCTTTAAAATGTCCAAATTAGTACTTCTTCTTCTGCCTGGATATTGATTTACTAAATTCTTTGACGTCAGAACTGCCAATATATAAAACCTTCGGTTAACCCGACCAAAACACATGTACAAATTTATAACACTATCACAAAAGACTATTAACTAATCCTCAAGAACGGCGCCTATAAAACTTGTTAACCGGACTAAAACACATGTACAAATTTCTAACACTATCACTAAAAGACTATTAACTAATCCTCAAGAATCCACAATATAAAACTTGTTAACCTTCACTATTTATGCAAGGTTATGACACTATTACCAAAAGGACTATTAACTAACCCGCAATCCGCATTTGCAAACTTGTTAACCTAATTAAAACACATAAAAAGCAAATTTATAACACTATTGCCAAAAGACTATTAACTAATCCTCAAGAATCTGGCGCCATAAAACTTGTTAACCTGATTTCAAAACACATGTACAAATTTATAACACTATTGCCAAAAGACTATTAACTAATCCCCGGCAACGGCGCCATAAAACTTGTTAACCTTCAGTCATTTATGCAAGGTTATGACACTATTACCAAAGGACTATTAACTAATCCCCGGCAACGGCGCCATAAAACTTGTTGACTTTATACTATATAAACCAAAAATCTCTTAGAGTAAATCATTTTCCATTTTGGTTTTGGCCTAATTTCCTACAAGTGCACAGGTCGACAAGTAATAAAATGGATATAAGTCCAGATATCGATCCCACAGAGATCTCAAGAATTCTAGATCAACTAACACCTTACTACACTAAGCTCCATACTATCTGGATTATAACATTTATTGATTGTGATCCAAATTCTTTAAGAAGTCGTAAAATATACAAGTATAAGGAAAAAATAATGAACAATCAAATAAACTGGAATCTAAAGAATAAAGAATAATGAATAAAGGAAGAAAATAAATGGAACCGATTAGTTATCTTTTAGGAGGACACATCAAGATCACCGCTATTGTGAAGTATCAATTCCCCGTAGTTAACACCGATAAAATTGCTCAGGTATTTCAGGTTTTAAAATCTCATTCAAGGTGTTTAGCAAGATAAATGATCTCTCCACACTCCACAGTTCATGATCTAATTTTCCTGATTCTTTCGAAGACAGGGAATTAGATGACTACTTTTAATAGGATTTCTTAATCAGGGTATTTTTCTTTGCAATACTTCATACCCATTTTATGGAATGTAAAACCTTAGCTCCAAGTTACCTGGCCAAGCAATAGGATATACAACTTCCCGGTTACTCTTCTAAATTAGAATGGATCAATTCTCCTTGGAATAGATCTCAGCCTAACACGGATTGGCTTCACTATTCGAATTGAGGTGAACTCTCCGCTTTGTTTAAATTGATAATTCATTCAACTCGGGCTCTGATTTCAAGTGAGAAGAGGATTTATCTGGCAAACTTACAAAGCTCATTAGATTCTAATAAGGTTAATATACTTTCAAGGAAATGTTCATAACTCTGTGAATGTCTTCCATTACCGTGAGGACCTCCTTTAAATCGAGCAATGAAACAAATCTTAACCCGCATAAGAAACCGATATTCGTATCAAAAACATTAAACCCATAACCGTGGCGTAAATTCATAAATCGAATTGCCAAGTCGCTGAAACAACTACGAAAGATAAATTTCGACTATAATGATTCACTTAATGGAAGCCGGGTTTCTCACCATCACCACACTACAAAGATTCTCTAATCATAAGAACAATCGCAATTTGAAATCGAAAAGTCAAATTCCAGAATTGTCGAACTTCAAACATTCCGTAGTAATTAAAAGAATGAATCGTATCTCGCCTTCTACTCAAAAACGATAACATCCAGATCCAAAATAAAAAATAAAGAAAGATGAAAATAATCTAATCTATAACGACTAAATAGAAAAAGAAAAGAAAAGAAAAGAAAAGAAAAGAAAATAAACGAAGCCTTCTACTACCCGTGATTCTTCTGCTCAAGCCACTCCCGCCTCCCACTCTTTCTCTCCCCGGTAATGCGACGATGGGGGTTTCGCCTGGGCCCCACTCCACGCATCTTGTGGATTTCCAAGTGATCGCCTGAAGATCGTCAAAGTCGCGACCTCAAATCCCTTGTCGCGACATTAGTTACTGGCACTCGTTGCAAGATTATCAATAAGCTTCGCATACCTTCTCTTTGTTTTCCTGAAGGCATCTTATGTCGCGACATCAATCTCTTGTCGCGACATCAGCTCATGTCTTTGCAGCTTTCAACTGATGGTTCCTGATGTCGCGACATCAATCTCTTGTCGCGACATCAACTCAAGGAACTGCAACTTTGAACTGGTGTCTTCTTATGTCGCGACATCAATCCTTTGTCGCGACATCACTTTATGCTTCTGCAGGTTTCAACTGTTCGTTCCTGATGTCGCGATTATCAATTTTCGTCGACATCAGCCCATGTCTTGCAAATTTTGAACTGATGTCGCTTTATGTCGCGACATCGATCTCTTGTCGCGACATCACTTTACGCCTCGCGTGTTTGAATCGTTTCATTCTCGATGTCGCCGACATCAATCCCCCTTTGTCGCGACATCAGCCTGGCGTCTTTGCGCAACCGATAGCTTTTTGCGTCGCGACATCGATCTCTTGTCGCGATATCAACTTAAGGAACCGCAACCTTCAATCGAAAGCACGTCTTATGTCTCGGAGGTTTCAATCGTTGCTTTTGTGTCGCGACATCGTCGCGACATCAGCTTAAGTCTATCAGTTTCATCTTTTCAAACTGTCATGGCCGGCGCTTCTCTTGTCGGCGACCTCCATCCCCTTATAACATCGGCAACTGTCGCGACATCACGATGTTGTCGCGACATAATTCCTTAAGTCTCTGGTTAATCCTCAGCTGCCGAACTTGTGATCCCTGTCGCGACCTGCATCAAATTTCCTTCAATTTTTCTGATGTCGCGACCTGCATAACTGGACTGTGCAAGCCCAAAACTGCAACATTAGTTAACCAGTTGCTTTCATTTCTGCCTGCCATTTTCTGCATTTTTACTCCACGATTCTTTGCATTTTCTCTTTGCTTTTTCTTCACTTTCTTTCACACTCCTGCTAATAACAAATTGGTGAGTTTCTTCATATTTCTGCATATTAATTATTCCTTTTCAGATGAAAATCAAACAGAAAAATGGATTAAAAATAGATGACTTTTAAGCTCATCAACTGCTCTCAACCGGCTTTCATTAGGTTATGTTTTCCGGAATAGCAGTTAGGGTACTTTGCCTTGCTTGGATTGGTTCTCACTCATCTGGAGTCGGAATCGTACACCATTGATTTTTTTTTAGGTTTCTTACTCTGTGAGGAATGTTCTGAAAAATTTTGAGATTTTTTCTCAACCGGCTCAGCCGGTTGGGGAACTAGATCAGCCAGTTTATTAGGTTTTTTTTCCAGGGATAGCAATTAGGGAATCTTGGCTTGTTTCAATCGGTTCTCACTCATCCTGGCTTAGAATCATGCATCGTTTGTTTTTTTATATTCCTTATTCATTAAAGAATATTCTGGTGAAATTTGAGAATTTGTCTCAACTGGTTGGACCGGTTGAGAACTGGTTCAACTGGTTGTCCAGGACAGCTTATGGGCATCCCCCCTGTTTTAGCACTTTTCAAGCTCGAATCCATTGAGACTTAAGCCCGTTTGCACTAATGCATTTGTGGGCCATATTTGGGGTTTAAAGCTTAGCCTAACTTGAATTAGAGGGGACCCGCTATGGAGTTAGGACACTTGGGGTTAGGTATTGTGGTTAGTGAATTGTCATTTGGAGAGTGTGGAAAGAAACAAACATTTGAATCCCCTCATTTTCCATTCACTTCCATTTTGAACATGAACTTTGGTTACTTGATCATGGATGCATGCTGTGTGTTTGTGTTTATTAACTAACCATATCTGCAGTGCATGGCTAGGGACCACAAATACATGCTTGGGCTTTGGTATTTGCATTTATATGTGTACCTGGTGTTTAGACTTTGATATTTGTGGTGCATTTGAGCTTGTTGATTGACCTCTTATGCAGAGCTTGGCTAGGGACCACAGGTACGCACCCATTGTTTTGTTTGGTCGAGTGTTTATGCATGTTAGATGCTAAGTTGGTTGGTGTGATTCAGGTCATCTATTTAGCCCGAGTGATCGATTGATCTTTGACCCATGTGCTCCCATGTACCCAATTCATTTGTAGAGACCGAGTTTCAGGCTTAGAGGGGTGCTACCTCGCATGAGGTACCTTCAGTCGTAACGATCCGGACCAGAAATTTAGTTTTAAATTGGCCTTTTCCTAGCTGGAGTCAATGAGGGTTTTTGTTCCTTACTTGATTTCCCATAATAAATAAAAATAAAAGTAAAAGTGGCGTATAAACAATAGATCCTCCTTTGAGGGACGGATTTTTCAAAGCTCAAAAATCAACTCACTTTTTTCTATTAATAGTGAGTCGCGCCTACCCGTGGATCAGGTAGGGTCCACACTAGTTTACCAAGAATTTTGAATCACTCAATTTGGATGAGAGAAACTCAACTTACGGCTAAAACACCACTGACTACACACAAAAGCAGGCATGCAGATTTAGCTAAGCAAAAACTCCCCTTTAAGCCCATATTCAAGAGCCTTAGAGCTATAATTTTCTCTTGGTCCCTTCTATACATTTGTAGCTCTAGCTCTTATGGTTCTTTACGAATTGAAATCACTCAATTTGGATGATTATAACTTAACTTATAGTCAAAACCAAAACAGGGGTTTGAAAGTTTTTTGATAGCAACTCCTTTGAAACTTTATCACATTTCCTTTGCTCTGAAAATTCCTCAAACGATCCTAACCCAAAAGCACTTTGAAACTTAACTTAAACAACTCCAAATTGATCTACAACCAATCAAAATCACCTTTACATAAGGTTAGAGTTTTTCCCCAAATCAAATCATCAAAAGAGAGTTAGGGTTAGTTTCTTACGCGCTCTCTTCAAATCTTGCTCTTCTTCTTGCTTGAAAAGATAGACCAAGAATGAAAGAAACACACCAAAAATACCTTCTTCTCCCAAGCCCTAGCTCCTTCTCCCCTTGCTCCTCTCAAAAACGTGAATGCCCAAATAGGCATTCCATAGACCACTTTGGCCTTTATTCTCATGTCATGTGTAATGTCATGTTTAGCTAGCAGATTAATTGGCTTTTTCTTATTTTTCTCATTTTAAAGCCTCATTTCACTTTCATTTTCACTTCATTTCATTTCATTTCATTTATACTTTGGCACTTATATTACTCATTTATGATCCTTAGGTCCTCATTTGACATTTTTACCAAATTTATTTGGCTCTTGTAAAATTTTCAGGTTTTTATCATTTTTTGTTTTTAGCCATTTAAACGCCGAAAAAAAATATAATTTAATTTATTTCAGGGCGTTACAAGCAGTCTTCATCTTCATGTCACGGCTTAAATCCCATGTTGGGGCTCCATTTTCAAGGCCTATGTTGTTGAAAAGCCCATTTCAATCCTTTTTTAGACTGGCTTATAAATCGAACATTATTAGGGTTTCAAAATAAGCTCTTTTGGGAAGAAAAATAACATTTGGATAGGATTGAAGAAGGAGAAGAACAACATTATTAGTATGTCTTCTTTATATGAGCTAAACTCATTTTCTAGGGTTTTGATGTAGTCTAATAATGAATTATGGAGTAAGGTTTTGATTTGTAAACCTTTGATGTTTGAATCTTTTTATATTAAATGTTTTATTCAATTCTTTATGCTTGCTAGTGTTTGATAACCATTAGCTTGATTTGTGGCCCAATATGAGATTAAGAAGTGATAATTGGGTTAAACCATGAATAGAATATCATGTATTCTTCATAGAATTGGGATGTTTGTGAGTTACATGTGGTGTTATGGATTTTAAGCACCTAATGCATTCTTAGAAATGATGGTTTGAGGTAGAGATACAATATAACCTTTTCTAAGGATAGATTGTTATTACTTGAGAAAGATTAACTTGTGCTTTAGTGAAATGCACCATTAATATACGATTTAAGAATCATTGGGACCAATTTGGACCTTTCCATAGGAATTAGTTAGATTAAGTCAAAACCCTAGGTTTTCCTCCACTAATATTTGACCTCATTGTTTGTTAGAAATTTTGGATTAATATTTCAATTGTTTAGTTTGTTTTTCATTCAATTCCATCTTAGTGCTTATTAAGATAAAGTTAGGGTTATTCTAATTTCATTGCTTAGAGACCCAATCCTCGTGGGATGATATTCACTTACCATTGTATTACTTGAGGCAATGTGTGCACTTGCGCACTAAGCACATAATTTTATAAGCACTATTCGTGCCTAACAGCAGCCATAATATCGATAAGAGGTCTTCTTTACCTATCCAACTATCCATCAAAGATAATACACACTCCCTTATTCCTCCATGAATCTCTAATTAGCTGAAGTTTCCTATTAATATGTTCTTTTTCTTATACAAGCAAAGTTGTCCTCAGTTTTTTATAAGTATGAGGAGTATAACCTCCCAAATTGTTGTTTGCTAGTGTCTTTGAGTTTTGCCTAAACTACGGAGACTTTGCAAAATTGAAAGGTAGTGCATTGGCAGTAGAACATCCTACCAGCTTCCTTATCAGCAATATCACATTCTATAGGGTTGAATGACTTCTCTAAAGATCCAACAACTACACATTTCCTCTTTTTGTGTTGCAACAACAAATCTGAACCACTAGGTAAATAGACAAAATCTACCTTTTGTTTTTCTTTACACTTATCTTGGAGTCTCTTCATTTCAACTTGTTCATGTTCTCTTTTTATCTATTGAAGTAAATCACCTGCAACAACCTTGAAGCATTCAACCCTATGACCTAGAGTCCTAAGTAAATGAGCTTTCACCTTTGAATATGAACCTGTCACTTTTTTGCCACAATAGTTGCAAGTCCATAATTGATTTCCACCTCCACCAGCAACTACATTGAGAACCTTGACATGGTTCCATAAAGGTTTATCATCAAATTGGAATCCTTTAATAGAAGAAGATGGTCGTTGTGGTGGTTTTCTTGTTTCTAATATCTCTAGTGTAGGGCTTGATTGATTCATTTGATAATTTGATGATTATTAACAAAGAGGAGAAAGTGGATTTGAAAGAACTCCTGATAAATATTGCTAAAAATTGCTATGGGGTTTTTAGTAGAATAAGAGAAAGGCGTGTTGATTGAGAAAGCTATGTGTGTTTTTAATGAAAAAATTTAATAAATATAAAGCCATTTGAAACAAAGACAAAGAGAAGTTGCAGAGACAAATAAGGGGATTCAGGCCTTTCGTCATTTCTATCATATATAAATATTTTTTCTTTCGACTTTTTGATAAATTATTTAATAAAAACCCAAGCCTCCTATTGTTGAAGTTGAAAAAGCATGTCACGTTTTTTCTTTTTTTTTTTTTTTTTTTGCACCTTAAATACCACGTGCTTTCCTAGGTACTAATGGATGCAATTGACAAGTGACAATATAATGTTTTTTTATTATTTAATAAAGTAGCATATTATATTTAAATAATGTTTTTAAAATATTATATATATATATATATATATATATATATATATATATATATATATATATATATATATATATATATATATATAATGAGTGAATATATTTATTATTATATATTTAGATAATGTATATAAGTTATTATTCATATATTTCATATACTATTTATTTAATAAAGTAGTACATTATATTTAGAAAATGTTTTAGATGATAATATCTAACTAGGGATGATGTTTTAAAGTATATTTATTATATATATTTAGATTAGTTATTATCCATATATTTCAAACATATTATTATTATTATTTTGGCATAGCATGACCTATTACATATATTATCATAGACATTATATATTAGACATACTTATAAAATATGATTTCATATCATATAATATGACATATTTATTTAATTATTGTTTGAACATTATTTGAAATGTTGTAGCATTTCTATTATTGTATAATTTTATTAGTAGTGACTAGTGTTGTTGTAAAACTTGGAAAAATTTTAATTTTTCTGAAAAATGGCAAAACGATATTTTGCCGCAATAGTGCAGGTGAAAAATCTGGAATTTTTTTAGATCTCAGATAACGAAATGGATTTCACCGTTTAATTCATCTCGGGAAATCTAGTTACCCAGTCGAATTTCGTTGAATTTCGATATGGTCGGAATTTCACGTTTTTCAAAGCACCGGGTGTCAGGAGACGCATGGGGTAGTGCCACATGGCTTGACCAGAAGCTGCCACATGGCACCATAGGAGAAGGACACATGACATGAAAGCCATGTGGTGTAAAGAGTGTCACCTAGAACATGTGTCCATGGTGACACATGGACCATGGAAAAGATGGCACATGGCAAGATGAATAGTAGAGTTAGAGGAAGCTTCCTCTCACTTGAAGGAAATAAAAAAAATTTGATGGGTAAGGTGAGAAGAAAAGAAAGAAAAATAGAAAAAAAAAAAAAAGGGAAAAAGAGAAAGAAAATGAAGGAGAAAAGAAAAGGAAAAACAAAAAGAATGAGGGAGAGTGTGTGAGAGTGAGAGGAAAAAGAGACAGTGAGAGGAGAAAATAAAAATAAAAAAAGGGAATGGCACTTCCCTTCGCGATCTCCGGTGAACCGGTGGTCAAAAAGCGTCAGGGCAAGAGACAAAGTTGGTCCACATAACAAGAGCTATGCGTAGGTACTAGAAACTGCGAGTTTCGTTGCATTTCAAAAGGTAGGGGTTTCTCCTACTCGGGTTATTTCTTGCCTAGAGGCCATGTAAGGGCCACTTTGGTTCAGCTCTAACCTTAGGGCTGTGTTTATTGATGGTCAAGGACCGAATCCAATATTTCGAGACTAAAATTCTGAACCTCTTGGCTACCCATGTGTAGCCTTTGTTATGACTAGGTATGGTTGGGCATCCAGCCTAACCGTAGCCATGGACAATCAGTCCCAAGACTAAACCCGGACTGTTTGTGGTTTAGGATGGCCGAGTGTTGGCCGTGGGTGTAGTGCTTGGTTTTGGAGTCTGAATAATTTTCGCACATCCATGCGAATCAACAACTTCGACTTCAGACAACCATAACTTTCTCATCCGAACTTCAATTTCTGTGTTCTTAGACTCTATGAAAAGCTCTTTGAGTATAGAATTTAACCATATGTCAGTGAATGACATTTGGTGCTTACAGTTTTGGTTGTTTACATCTCTTTTCAAAGGAGTACACATTATTGGATTCAGTATGAGCATTGTTTACGTACTTACAATTGAGTAAAGGATATAAATTATATTTGCGTATATGATTGATGCTTGGTGTGATGTATGGTTGTAGTGCATGAAGAATGAATCACATGTTGATTGTATGGAAGCATGTTGAAATATGTGTGATAAGCATATTGAATTGAATGGATGTAAATGATATGTATTAAATATGATTATCCATGATACTTGGAATGAAGTATGATTTGTATTGTTGCATGTGGCATTCATTGGGCATGTGGCAGGAGATACATGCAATGGCATTGCATTGCATTTATACACGGGACATCGCATGACATGGGTGTGAGTGCATGGTAGAGATCGACACTGTGTTTGGTGTTCGATGGTATGTCGTGAGTACATGGTAGATGGACACTGTGTTTGGCGTTCGATGGTGGGCTCAGTAAAATAGGATAATATCCAAAATGAGTCTCATGGTCGCATAAAAGAAAAAGGAAATGAAAAATAAGTGTGTCAGGTATATAGAAAGTAGGGATAGATACCCCCTCGGGAGAAAAACCCGGTATTCTTGGATAGACATATGTATCCAGCGATGAAAGTTCGCAAAAGTATCGGAAGACGTGTGGAGCCTGTAGTGAGACCCCGAAAATTCGCTACCCACAAAAACACATGGAACTTGGTAAAAACAAGTGAATATCGGAGTTTGTCCAATGGATTTTGATTTATAAAACAAAAATTTTTTGTTTTGGAAAAATGGTCATTGATGGAACATAAATGACGGTTTTCACACTTGGCATATGCATGTATGAGGGAGTCAGTAAGGACTTGAGACATGGGACAGGGTGAGTCACATTCTCATCCATGGCATGTAGACATTTGAGTAGGAATGTGTATGTTTTTACTTGAATGTGTGAAATGGCATTGCATGTGTACTTAGGTGGGGAGTAGCCCTGGTAGGAGTTATCGCTACTAGGCTTTGCTCACCCCGTCGTGGGACCATATTTCAGGTGCAGGTAGTACACCAGAGGATGGTGCTTCTTTGAGGCCGTGATTTTGAAGGAAGCCATGTCACACCCTAATTCCCGTCGTGGGACTTTTTTTTTTGGTATAGATCAACTGCGTGGTGATGAGATTCTACGTCCGCGACGAGCGGCCTCGTCGTCATCCATGAGCCTCTGTCTGCACTTGATCCCTGTCGCACACACTGCGCCTGCTTTCGATCGCTCGAGGATCCTTGTTCGCGCTATCTTGCGTGCACACATGTGTACATCTTTGGGTCGCGGCAGATTCACGCCATCTATCGCGACACAATTCTTGTGTCGTGATGCAAGACCTTCCGGCCTTGACCACACCCTATCGCGACATGGGCCACGGTCACGACACAGGGTCAAAAGGACTCTGTCGCAATAAGGAAAACCTCTGTCGCCACCCTAGTCACCTAGTCCTAACCCCGAACCTGACCGTGACGCAAGTTGGCCGTAACAAAGGGGCGAAATCTACGTCACGGCCAGAGAAGTCTGCTGTCGCAGCGGAGGTGTTGTGGAGTAGTCGCACCGCGGCAGAGTTTTGCATCGCGACCGACCTTACGCGCCGTCACGCCCGTTCACACTCTGTCGCGCGCGGAATCTCTGTCGCGTGCGTGCACATGCGCATGTCATGCGTACGGTGTCTTGGCGTTGCGGCGCTTTGTCGCGTCGCTACCTTCTTGATGCTCTTTGCGCCCTCTATCCGCGACACGAGGAACCCGATCGCGGCAATGTTTGAAAATGGGTAGTAACCTGTAACTTTTAATTATGCCTAACGGTTTATAACTGTTTGGGTATAATAAAAGTAAAGTATATTTTAAAAATAAAATAAGGATAAAATTAATTTAATCAAGAAAGCCAAGATTAATACAAGTCAAGGTAATTAATAATTTACTAATCGGGACCAAGGGTCATAATTTAATAATGTCATATGCCAAAGTAGGAATATGCATAAGTTAAAGTAAGAATAAGAGAGAAATGTAGGGACTAAGTAAAAATGAGTAAACGAGCATGAAGCTGCTTCAGAAGGATAAGATCAAATCTAGATAAGACCAAAGAAATATCTCATTTTGGTCTTGGAGAAAGAAAGAAAAAAGAACGAGAGGAAGAAGAGAAGAGAAAGAGAAAGAAAGAAAGAAGGAAAGGAAAAAAGAAGATCATAGGTATGGAATTTGAGTATAGGGTATGCAGTTTTGGTATAGAAAGTATGGATACATGGTTTGGAACCCTCTATTTTGTGTATGGGTTGGGTTTGGAAACTCCCAAACTCATTTCTTGTTAGGGTTGAGTTGAGAAGAACTCTAAGACTCCTATATATGTGTTTTGGGAAATGTTTGGTTGCATTTTGAACTAAGGTAAGCTACCCTATCTTGATCCTATGCGTTAACCGGGTCTTAGGACTGGTTTTTGGATATGAAAGAAAGGGAATCTGGTAGTGAGTCCTTCAAGTAAATTGTTGCCACATCAATGCACTTGATGTTAGGCTTTTGAATTTCCCAATTTGGACCTCTGTAGCTCAAGTTATGGTCCATTTACCCTGAACATTATAAATGGAAGCGACGTAGGCTAGGGGTCGGCCAGGGGCGAGTTGTAGTCGACCGAGACGGTTAAAGACGTGGCTAGAAGTCAGCCGAGGCAGTTGGAGTCAGCCCGGGAAGTTAGGTCATCCGGGCGGTTATGGCCAGCCGGCTAGTGGTTAGGGCCAGCCGGCTAGCGGTGAGGGTCAGCAGGCCAGATTCATGTGTGTCCTCCAACTTCGGAAGATCATAACTTCTTCCTCCGAACTCTGATTTAGGTGTTCTTGAGTATGGAAGGCTATTAGTCAGTGCGACCATATCCATTTAGATGGCATTGGTTGCTGGAGGCGATCAGGAAAGAAGAATGTCGTGTAACGCCCCAAAATACCCTAGAATTTTTATAATAATTTTATTATATATTACGGTATGAATTAGATCAAACTTAGGCTTTTCTGGGTAATTTGATAAATTGTGAAATGTAAATTTAAAGCGTGGGCATATGATTAAATATTATATGCTAAATTGAGAAATTGATTGAACCCGGAACTAGACCCAAGTGAAAAAGGAAAATGTGGAAAAATTGTAAAATGAGGACATAAGGGTCAAATGATAGCTTAAATGCTAACATGAAATAAATGATAAATGATAGGGAAAGTGAAACAAAGAGTTAGAATGCCAAAAATGAAAATTTTGATTTATAGGGTGGCCAAACAAGGCCTTATAAGAATTAAGTGACTTAAGAAAAAATTGGGAAATGAGGAAAGGGGTGTAGGCCAAACATGGCCTTACACATAAGAGAGTTTTAAAGACCAAAATTGGTCTTTGGAGTGTATTTTGGACCACATCACGTTTTTGGAGAAGGGGAGGAAATGAGGGAAAGAGCTAGGGTTGCAGAGATCAAGCTTTGGTGTGATTTCTTCCCCTTCTTGCTCCTAAAGGATCAAACACCATACAAGAAGAGATTGGAAGAGGTTCGAGTAATAGATCAAGCCTAACCTCATCTTCTATGATTTGGATTTTTAGGAGAAAGTCTAACTTGAGGAGAATGGATTATCATTGATTCTAAACCACTTTTGGAGTTGTTTTGAAGTGATTCCATGGTGGATTTTTGATATGGGATGTATTGGAGAAGATTGGTGGATGAAAAAATGAGTAAAAATGCAAAATCCCGAACACTTTCGGGCAGAAAACGAGCACATGTACCGGTACATGTCAAGCTGTACCGGTACACATGGTGAAAAAATGATGATGGCGTAATGTACCCGATACATGTTGAACATGTACCAGTACACCTCGTGATGTGGCCAACATGTGCCAGGTACATGTTGGGCGCATTCTGCATTACATGTAGTTCAACGACCCGAGTTTGACATGTTTCGTCGTTAGGTCCGTATTTGTGTACGATGTCTAGGGATCTAAGAAGCGATTAATGGGGTTCAATTAAGGAGTTAGAGATAGGTGAAAATGTGCGGGTACCTCGCCGCGAGGCGAGCGAAGTCTTCGGGCGGACTTAGTGTCTTAACCCGGAGCTTTTAACAAAATAAAATGTTAATTCGCTAAAATTGTTATTCACTAAGAGTGACGTGAATGTTATTGACTAGGGACGGGTGACGATCGCCTAACCTAGGACCGAGATCGAAGAGAAGGGAAGCTGGGTCGACGCCTTCGGTTTGTTCTCGACTCATCATGGTGAAGTATTTTGGTAGTTTACCAATTAACTATGAATAGTACATGAATCGAGTACATGAATGAGTATGTGATATAATTACGTAGATGGAGTATATCTTTGAAAAGGTACTACGAAAAGGGAATATGAAATGAGATAATTGAAAATTGAATAAATGTGAATGATGATAAAGTGAGAGTTAAATCAGCGGAATCCGTCATAAATGTGAATTAAATGATATCAAATTAGCGCTTTGTGGGATGCTGTCGGCATATCGCGATGGCGTATGGCATTGAAGAAATATCCCGCGGCGGGATTCACCAAGCTGAGTTAAATCATGATGGCGTATGGCATTTGATTGATACCACATGTGAGTGCACCAGCCGGCATCGGCGTGATGGGAGAGCCAAACAAGTGATACGTGTCGGGATACCGCGGCATCGTCATGATGGGAGATAGAATTGTTAAATGTATAAGCACATTCTTAGAATGATAATAAAGTAGGATTCATCAGCTGAATCCGCCAAAAATTAATGAATTGCATAGTCAGGTGAAATATCCAACATTGGCGAGTGTAATGGGATTTTATGAATAATAACCCAAATCTCATGAATTGATTGTGAAATGGTGTTGCATTGAGAATGCATGATATGATATAGTAAATGATTTGGATATTGAAAGCATCACGGAAAATGAATAGCATAGTATATAATTGATATTAGGCGTAGTTTTAATGTTAAATGCATGTTGAGTTAAATTGAATATTGGAATAGAATTGTATAGAACCACTAAGCATGAAAATGCTTAGTGTGTAGTTCATCTATCATGCCAGTGTCCAGTAAATGAGAAAAGAAGGCCAAGATCGCGCGTATGAGTCATAGAAGAATGCTGTATAAGTGTATGCTCGAAATTTTGCATATCATCTTTTGAACAAGTGGTATTTTGTAAACAAAAGGGTTAAACCACGAGCTTGTTTGTGTATCATTTTGAAAGGGCATATAATGCCTTTCTTTGTAAATAATATTTGTTAATGTTTATGGGCACTAAATTGCTTTAAATTTGTAAATGTTCATAGGCTTGCCCAAAGCGAAACCGCTTCCGCAACTAAATGAATTAATAAAATGTTTGATAAGATAAATAAGCGTCGGATAAGCGGGCTCGAGGTTCGGATCACGCCATTCGGGTCGGAGGCGAGAGTTAGTCGCGACACATTTTGAAAATGAAAAATTTAATAACACGTAAAATAAAAGAAATAAACCGAGCGTCCCCGGGTTTCGGTTCGGACTCGCCATTCGGGTCGGACCGGGCTTAGGGGTCGCTACAAATCGGGCAAGACTGGTCGGGTAGAGCTAGCCGGGTAAAGTGCAGTTATTCATGTGGACCTCAACCCGGAGGTCATAAATTCTTCGTCCGAACTCCGATTCGGGTGTTCTTTGACTCTATGAAAATCTCATTGAGTCAAGAATCCATCCATATATAGCTTAATAAAAATTGGAAATCATATTAGGTCTAGAAATCACGAAGAACAGTAGGACCTGCTAGTAACCATAGTTATTCATGCATATAATGAGATATGAAAAATGCAAAGATACGAATAAATGAGTATACATATCACATATGATTACCGGATGACTATAATTATTTGGGAATATGAGATATGTACTGAACATAAAATATACACGAATTGTCTGCTTAGAACTTGGTAGAATGATAGATAGGCATGCCTATAGGGACACGATTGTTTGCGACACTCTGATTTACATATCTCAGGCGTTTAGGTCGATGACATAGATCGTTTGGTCCATTACGGGCATGATCCTTTGTCGCAAATGCGGTGATGATACCTTCGTGTATATACGACCTATTTGGGTCACATATTACATGGCATGAGTCACTTTGTCTCATGCGATGATGTCTGCTTTCGGGTATATACGAGATAGAGATCCGCATGCTCCGATACGGTGATAGTACATTCGGGTACATACAGTTATTTCCCGTATCCGCTTCTAAGGTATTTGCGGACATGAAACCTAAAAGAAAATGACAAATATATGAAAATGAAATGTATAGAATATATGACATGATATGAGAAGCATATCACTGCTATGTGAGGATAGTACACAGTTACAAGAACAAGAAGTAAAGTACAATATGACTTGAATAATATATGAAATATGATAAATGATAAGTATATGCATTTGTATAGAAGTGTGGTCATCCATATGTATTTATTTCCACTAAGCGTAAAGCTTAGCACGGGTGTTTTCATCGGAGTGTAAGTACGAAAGAAACCGGAGATGGGACAATCCACATCGACGATCGAAGGCCACGCGTCGCTGGAATTGCCTTTGGAAGACCTTTTTGAATTACATTTTGTATATGAAATTTTGTTTATTTTGTAAACAATGTAAATAAGTAAATGTTGAACACTTCCATATATAGAGCTTGTATATAGTTTGTAATCCACTGCTACAGAATCTAATACAAGTGAAATGTTTAACATTATATAATGAACAAGTTTAGAGTTTATAAGTCCATAAAAAAAATTGACACCCACGCTTGACCTTGGGTGCGGGTTGGGAGTGTCACGATTAGTCGATGTCGAGCATCACGGATTGAGTTTGGACCCATGTCGGGTCGGATCGGAGAAGAAGTGCTAAGTAAAGATGGTATCAGGCTAGGTTTGGCGTTTGGAAAGAGTCTTAGATTATGGATGAATATACTTAGTAATGTGTTGGCCTGATGTGGATGTCCTTGTGTTTTGTATAGATGGATCGTCCTGAAGAAGCTGCTGAGAGTGTTAACCCAAGGGAACAAGAGTTATTAGCTTCTGTTGCTTCAGATAATGAGCCCACAGAAGCCTTGTTGAGAATATCGCAAGACATGGCTCGGGTATTGGATAGATTGACCCCATCTAAGCTCAGTAGACACGATGAAGACATGGAGCGGAGAGAATTCCATGGGTCGAGCATGGAAGAGTCGGGCTTAGGGTGCGGTTAGAAAATCTAGACGGGAGTACTAGAAGAAGTTAGATGCCCTCCGTCGAGAGGCATCATGCGAGTCTCACTGTGCGGGTGAGGCATATGATTGAGTGGGCGGTACTCAAAAGTCTAGGGATTCCACATCGCATGACATGGGAATTCTTTGTCCAAGAGTTCAGGACAAAGTATGTTACTGACATGTATAGGGAGTACAAGTGGACATAGTTCCTGAATATGAAGCAAAGGAACTTATTTGTGGTTGAGTATGAGAAAGAGTTCAGCCATCTCAGCAAATATGCACCGGAAGCGGTCCTCATCGAGGCATTTCGGTGTAGGCAATTTGAAGATGGACTACATGACTCCATCAAGAGGTACTTAACTTTGTGACTTCTCTCAGCGGTGAACTTTGTCAGTTAGTTCATTTGCAATGAAAGTGGAGAGACTAGAAACGATAGCAAAGAAAAGTCTGAAAGAAGTTACGAAAGGAGCCTCCTCCTCTTCTGGTAAAAGAGCTAGAAGTGTTCAAGCCGAGTCAGTACAGGGTTCGGCTACAAGAGGTAGAAGACAGGGAAGTATAGCAGTATCTAGTGCGGGTAGAGGTGCTTCAGTTAGACAGGGAGAAATCCCGGAGTGCACTCATTGCCATAGACGGCATCCGGGTGTTTGCAAGTTATTGACAGGAGGGTGCTTCAGATGTGGAAGCACCGAACATTTTATGGCAAATTGTCCTCGAGATTCAGGGGATAATAGAAGTCAACAAGGAAGTGGCAGAGGAAGATCTGCGGCACCACCTTCGACTCGTGATCGAGGTAGGGGTCGTAGTGGCCCATCTCGACAAAGGGCGGGAGGCATAGTTTCGAGGCGGGTGGATCGTCCACATGCCTCACGACACCCGGCACGAGAGCATGTGCTATGAGGGAACCGTGAGGACCGGATGTTCCTGAGGTTATAGCTGGTATATTTTCTTTATATGATATTGAGATGCATGCATTGATTGATCTTGGATCTACTCATTCATATGTGTGCATGGAGCATGTATTTGACAAAGTGCCATCGAGGGAGAAATTAGCATATGACATGCATGTGACTAGTCCATTTGGGGCTGCGTTAGTGTGAATGTGATATATAGAAATTGCCCCATTGTTATGTCTGAGCAAGAGAGTTTCTCGCTGATTTAACAACCTTACCATTCAGAGAGTTTGATTTGATTCTGGGAATGGACTGGTTGACTAAACACCGAGCCATAGTTGATTGTGGACAAAAGACAGTAGTGTTAAGATGCCCGTCGGTCAGGGTGATATCTGGGCATTAGATCCAGCGTATTATCAATGTGATCCTCAGCCATGCAGGCGAGGAGATTTATAAGAAAAGGATATGAGGCATTCTTAGCCTTGATACTTGACTCCAAGAGAGGTTAAGTTGAGTTAGAAAAGATTCCAATAGTAAAGGAATTTCCAGAGGTATTCCCTGAAGAGTTACCAGGTATTCCCCCTGAGAGGGAGGTGGACTTATCCATAGAAATCGTGCCAGGAATAGCCCCTATGTCTAAGGCATCTTATAGGATGGCTCCAGCAAAGTTGAAGGAGTTAAAGGTTCGTACAGGCTTTTAGATAAGGTTTATACGACCTGAGTGTGTCCTGCTGAGGTGCTGTTTTGTTACGTGAAAAGAAAGATGGCACTCACGGATGTGTGCATTAATTATTAGCAAATTAATAAGGTGACAGTGAAAAACAAATACCCATTGCCGAGAATCGAAGATCTTTTTGATCAGTTGAAAGGAGCGGGTGTCTTTTCGAAGATTTACCTGCGATCCGGATATTATCAATTGAGAGTAAAGGAAGTAGATGTGCCGAAGACCGCATTTAGAACCCGATATGGCCATTATGAGTTCTTTGTAAAGCCATTTGGGTTAACTAATGCACCGACAACATTCATGGATTTAATGAATAGGGTATTTCGACCCTATGTGGATCAGTTTGTAGTGGTCTTTATTGATGACATCCTAGTGTATTCTAAGGATGCACAGCAACATGAACAACATCCCGAAATTAGTGCTACCCAGTTAAGAAAGAAGTTATATGCTAAGCTCGGCAAATGTGGTTTTGGCTAAAGGAAGTTTCATTCATAGGCCATATTGTGTCTGTTGAGGGTATACGAGTTGACCTTACAAAGATTGAGGCCGTTGTGAATTGGAAACACCTCCAAAATGTGGCCAGGGTGAGAAGTTTCTTAGGCCTGCGGTTATTATAGAAGATTTGTGAAAGGTTTTTCTGTCACCAACTCATCCACCAGGGTACTTAGGAAAGGAATAAAGTTTGAGTGGACAGACAAATGTCAGACTAGTTTTGAACAATTGAAAAGGATGCTAGTTGAAGCACCAGTATTGACGCATCCTACTTTGGGAAAAGAGTATACCTTGTATAGTAATGCTTCAAGCATTGGTTTGGGATGCGTGTTAATGCAAGATGGGAAAGTGGTGGCTTATGTGTCCAGACACTTGAAGCCACCTGAACAGAATTATCCCACTCATGACCTAGAGTTAGCTGCGGTAGTGTTTGCTTTGAAAATATGGCGACACTACTTGTACGGGGAAAAGTGTAGAATTTATACCTATCATAAGAGTCTCAAGTACTTGCTAACGTAGAAAGAGTTAAATTTGAGACAACGGAGGTGGTTAGAGCTATTCAAGGATTATGACTGCATCAATGATTACCACCCTGGAAAGGCTAATGTAGTAGCAGATGCTTTAAGCCGAAAGACAGTGGTAGCAATGTCACTATAGTATAGTGATTGGAGACTAGCAGATGATGGAGCTATGTTAGCTCAACTAGAAGCTCAACCCGTTTTAAAGCAAATGATTATAAATGTTCAGAAAAACGATGAAGAATTACAGAAAAAGTTACAGATGGTTAAAGATGGTGACAAGACCGAGTTTTCAGATAAAGAAGCTGGAAGTTTGTACTTCCAGAATAGATTATGTGTGCCAGATGATAAAGAGCTAAAGAAAAAGTTGCTATATGAGGCTCATAATACGGTATTTACCATGCATCCTGGAGGTAATAAGATGTACTAGGACTTGAAATAGTTTTATTGGTGGAAAGGAATGAAAAGAGATGTGACAGAGTACGTGTATAAATGTTTGACATGTTATGATTAGAAATTTGAACACCAAGTTCCAACGGGTTTATTTGAATCCTTCAATTCCTGATAGTGGGATAACATTACCATGGATTTTTATGTGGAGTTTTCCCTCACTCAACAAAAACATGACTCACATGCAGGTGATTGTTGATAGGCTCACAAAGTCGGCCCATTTTATACTAGTCAGGATTGACTATTCTATGGATCAACTAGCTAAGTTATATGTAGATGAGATTGTGCGGTTGCATGGTGTGTCGTTGTCTATTGTGTCGGATAGAGATCCGCGTTTTACATCAAGGTTCTAGAAGGAACTATAGTCAGCCTTAGGTACGAGGCTGAATTTCAGTACGGCATTCCATCCGCAGTCAGATGGACAGTCCGAAAGGTTAATTCAAGTACTTGAAGATATGCTTCGAGGTTGTGTCATGGAATTTTCGGGAAGTTGGGATAGGTATATTTCACTCATGGAATTTGCCTATAACAACAATTATCATTCTAGTATTAGCATGGCACCATATGAAGCTTTGTATGGCCGAAGATGTAGAACTCCTATGTGTTGGACATAGTGAATGAGCATCGCGATTAGATGCAGACATAGTAAAGATCTGAAACCAGTACAAGTTATCCGACCAAAGGTTAAAGGCGGCTAATGATCGACAAAGTCATATGCCTAGGCCCCAAAGAGGAAATATTGAATATGAAGTGGGAGACAAGGTTTTCTTAAGGAAACATCACCGTGGGAGGAAAATTCTATGGTTTTTTGGTCGGGAAAGGCAAGTTGAGTCAAGGTTCATAGGGCCGTATAAAGATTACAGAAACGTGTTGGCCACAGTGACTTATCGATGCTCCTCCGGAGGTGGCGAATTACCTGATGTGTTCGTAATGTCGATGCTTGAATCTTTGCTGCGTGGTCGCGCGTGCGGATGCACCACCCAGGCGCGCGCTCTATCACGGCCACAGCCCGTGACCCCACGCCTTGTCGCAACACAGGAAAATATGTCGTGACACGGTGTCGTGCGGGCTCTGTCACGATAGGGATAACTTTGTTGTGACATGAGCCTTCAAGAAGCCTGTCACGACAGAAAACATGGTGAGGCATGCGTGACAGAACTCCTCTATCGCGCGTTGGGCGCTCTGTTGCGACACCGCTCACCGCGGCTCGGCCTGTCACGACTGAGACCGTGTCGGTACACCCGACATCCGGTCCACTGTCCCGACCTGGCTCTCTGTGTTGACCTGAGGCCAGTATCGTTGTCACGATAGGAAGCTCTCTATCGCGACAGAGCACCCAAGGAGGCCTATCGTGACAGGCCATCCCAGGCGCACCAACGTCTTGTGATGCATAGGTCCTTACATCGTGCACGCGGGCACGCTGCCGATGCTGTCTGCCTTAGCCCCTTACGTCGCGACATTGCGGTCTTCGCGAGCCAAGCAAATGGGCGTGTTGCGGCCTCCTCCAACTCCCTTATTTATTTTTTGTTCAGCATACCCTAAAACCAACGTAAATTAGTCTTATTACTACAAAGGCCATTTGAACCTGGAAAACTTGCCAAAATGTATTTATTATACATAAATGAGTTGAATTACAACCCTTTGTTCTTTTCTGATTACAAAGCGGGTTTTATGCACGAGAAAATTCACATAATACAAAAATGAGGCCTAATCGGCCTTTTCGCACCACTAGGTCACCGGATGCGTTCCATCCCGAGTCCACCTTCGGTACACGAAATTTTTATTCCCACGACGGGGTGGCGATGCCCGATAGTCGAATTTTCCTACGAGGTTACTCCGCTCACAAAATGCGCATGCAATGGCACACCTGATCCATCCCATTTCCATACAATTTTCAATTTATACATGGAATTCTTTATATCATGCATGAGATGAAACCGCTCACGACATACCCCGAGTCCTGACCGACTCCCTCACACATGCAAAGCTAAGTGTGAAACGAGTCCTTGGTGTTCCACCCGGTGACTCAACTCATTGGATCAACCTCCAATCACTCAGTTCATTTATCATCAATTTTTCATGTGTTAATTATTTATTTATTTATGGGCCACGTCTTTTTGGGGTCACACAACAGGATCGATGTACACCTTCCGACATTTTTACGAACTTTCACCGCCAGTTATCATGTCTAACCGCATGTGGATTTAGGACTTTCACCCTAGGGGGGATCTACCCCAACTTGCTCAGCCCAACACACTTGATTTTTATCCTTTATTTCAATTCATTTGGTCGTGGGTCTTGACCTTGGACGTCGTCCCATTTCGAGCCCATCACACACATCAACCAAGGATAGTGAATTTACATCACAATTCACCCGCACCCTACTAGACGCGATGCAATGTGCATATGAATGCAAACATATCAATTCACATATTGAGTTTTCATGGTTCATGCACAGTTATTTCATCACAACATTATTCCATGCCATGCAACCATCATGTTAACACATCAATTCTACATGCATTAACATATCATATTTCACACATAATTCATGTTATTCAATTCAAGCAATAACATATAAGCAACACACATGGACAATTTCAATCCAAAAATCACGAGGCGTGTAAACGGTCCCATCGGCAATGGAATGTCAGGACAGTCCCTCATCAACAATCACATCTCATTTCTTGGGATTGGAATGCATGGTCATTCCCGACCTCATAACTCCCAAACCATTTTCATGGCTTTTTAGACAAGAATAATCGGAGTGGGAAGCCCTACCTCTTGGGTTTTGAAAACTCCCAAATTCCACTCTCGATCTGCAAAAGCTTTTAATTTTATGGGATAAGCTTTCCCTCTTGCTCCGCTTGAAACCTCCGGCCCAATCGTCGAATTTAGAGAGAAGGTAGAGATTCTCTCTCTACAACTCTCTATTTCTCTTTTCTTTTCTTTTCTCCCCTCTTCGCCCATCCTTAGTTTGGTCAGAGATGGGCAGTGGAATGTCGCTCATGCCGCTTGTCGACCTCTTGTGGCCCCTTTAGATTACCTTATCCCTTTCTCCATCTACTTTGGATTCTTATCCAATTATGGATTACCACATGTCTCCTAAGGGTCCCACTTGAGCCCTTTTGTTTGAGACATCCTGCACTTGACACATGGCGCACTATGAGCCACTCATCACGTGCCAAGTGTCCTATGTCACCCTTAGTGTCTCGAAAAGCGTGATATTTCGACTATCTCGAAATTCAAAAAAAATTCGACGTGGTAGCTAGATTTCGCAAGACGATTTCAAGGGTGAAGTCCGCTTCATCATCCGAGATCTAGAGAAATTCCGGATTTTTGACCGAATTTACCATTTTACCCTTTCTCAGAAAACTTGAATTTTCTAGGGTTTTACAGGAATTAATTAAAATTTCTCCCTAAAATGACTTAGGAAGCTTATGATACAAGGATGAGGCCGAGACAGATGATTTAACAATTTGGGTAAGTTAGGGATGGGTTTGTGGTAGTGAAAAAGTATAGGATGTAACTTTGAAGGGTAAGCGACAGGTCTGGTCTCAAAGGTTGTATGGCTTATTTGAGGTTTATTTATGATGAAATTAAGGTTTATAATGAAGGAATTTAGGTTTGAAAAGGTTCGAGTTTGATTTGATGCAAAATAGCTTTATTTTGAGCTAGTTTACGGTTTTAGGGTTTTTTCTAAGGTAGGCTAGGGCTATGCATGAATTTGGGGTTTCTAGGTTAAAACAAAGTATTTGGAAAGGGTTTTGAAGTATGGAACCAGAATTGGAAAGTTTTGGGTTGTGGTTGGAGAATTGGATTTGGAAAATTAAAAAGAATATGATGGATGAGTTGAGGTTGTACGAGGATAGATACTTACACTACCAACCAAGGAATCCACCTAAGGATAAGAAGCCACAAATTCGCCACTCAAGGGCATGCACCAAAGAGATATCAAGAGATATACTTCGCCACCAAAGGAATCCACCAAGGGATAAGAAGCCATGAACTCGCCACTCAAGGGAATCCACCCAAGAGATAAGAGAACAAGAGAAATCTAAAAATATTATTAAACTTGAATTGATTATGAAAAGGGTACATTAGGGGGGTATTTATAACCCCATACTTTCTAAATTGAATAAAGCAACTCCTACTTTGACTAGGAAAATAAGACTTTCTAAATTGAATAAAGCAACTCCTACTTTGACTAGGAAAACAAAACTTTCTAAATTGAATGAAACAACTCCTAAATTAGAAACATAACTCCAAATCAAACTAGAATTTAGAAAGTATATAAAAAACCAATAATTGACTTATTCAAACTCTTCTTCAAGCCTTGATCACGTCCTTAACTCCCTTCAAGTCCTAATTGAAGTCCAAAGATGCCATTTTGATGATCTTTAAGCTTTGCAACCTTCTAAATCTAAATCTTCCATAATGAAGGGTGAATTCCCAATGCTTGTTAAAGAAGCTCCTACATCAACCCCCCATAGTTGGGAAAAAAGACTTGCCCTCAAGTCTTCACCATGGTAAGGCCTCAAGTCCTTGACATTAAATGTATGTGAGATATAGTCATTGGGCAACTCCAACTTGTAAGCATTATCTCCAATTTTCTCAATGATCTTGAACGAACAATCTACCAATGACTTGAACCTTCCAAATTTCCAATCCATAAATCTATCCTTGTTAAGATGAACCTAGACCAAGTCTCTTACTTCAAACTCAAGTACATTTCCGTGCTTAATTGTTTGTTCCACATACTGGGCATATTTCTTCTCAGTCTTCAAGCCCTCATGTAGCTTCTTGATTCCCTTGACTCTAACCTTAGGATCATTAACTATCTTGATTCCAACTACCCTAACTTACATGGAAGTCAATAAAGAATGTTTTTTACTCAAGGCTTCCATAGCTTCCTCTAGAATTGGCTTAACTTCTTATGGGATTTCCTTCTCACTTTTGGTTTCTTCAACAACAACCAAAGCCATCACATATGAACCAACTTTGATTTCCTTCTCTAACTCAAATTTTGAAAACAATGAACTCTTCTCCTCTTCTTCTTGCACATGGTTAGATTCAACTTCCTCTTTAACATCTCCTTTCTCAACTTCATCTTCCTTAACTAGGGCAACCACTTCCTCGTGTTTAGATTCAACTACCACTTGAACATCTTCCCCTACTTCATCTTCCTTAACTAGGTCAACCATTTTTCTATTAGGACATTCAAAAGAAATATGCCCCAATCCTTGGCACTTAAAACACTTCTTTGACTCAGAAGTGGATTCTTGTTGCACTTCACTCTTTACTTGAGGAGTGAGGATAGATTTAGTACCACTAGGATTCCAAGAAGTTGAACCCTCAACAAACCCTTCTTTAGCCACACTCTTATTGTAGTAGAATTTCCATACTTTTTTTGAGCCTCAACCTTCAAAGCAAGTTTCATCACATCTTGAAGACTATGATAAGGTTGTAGAAAATAATTCTAGCAATATCATATCTCAAACCAGCAATGTAGTGGGCTATGCATATTTCCTCAGCCTCTTGCAAGTCTCCCTTGATAATAAAGTTTAGAAACTTAGTCGAATACTCCTCCACACTAAAATCTTGTTGATTAAAATTCTTAATTTTGAGGTAGATGTTTTAGTGATAATTAGCATAAAGGTACTTCCTTTTTAGCTCTTTCTTCATCTTTTCCCAAGTTTCAATCTTCTTTTTATTATCTCTTTCATGTTGTTTGTTCAAGTTTTCCCACCAAATGGAAGCATTCTTACACATCTTGATAGCCACCAACTTCACTTTTTTGCACTTAGAGGGTTCATAATACTCAAAGACACGCTCCACCATATTAAGCCAATACAAGAATTCATCAGCATCAATTCTTTCATCAAATTCTAGATAGTCAAGTTTTGGATTGAATCTTAAGCCTTCATCATAGTTACCACATGATAGTAGGCATGATGCGTGTAAAATAAAACAATGTACGCCTATGTGCACAAGTGCAAGCATCGTATAAAGTAATATAGTGTGTGAAAAGTAAGAGTGTCGATCCCACAAGGAAAAGGGTTACTAACTACTGAAATTAGAATAATCCTAGCTTTATTTGGAAGACGGATTAAGGTGAAAATAACTAACAAACTAAAGTCCTAAACTGACATGCAAGATAATGATGTGAAAGATGGAAAACCTAGGGTTTAGATTTCACTTGATTAATCCTTATGCATTATTGACTAATTTACCCTCATATGACATTCTAATCACCTATTAATGTTAAGCCTCGCTATTGCATCTGTAAATCTCTCTCGATAACCCACATTCTACCCATAGAACTTAGGTATTTTGCATTTCTACTCAACCCCAAAGCCCTAAGAGCGCAATAAACCCGAGAAGCCCTAATTACCATGAGAATTTCTTGTCAATGGTGAAATGTGATGTTCTACCCATGTCTAATTCAACTCTCACTTCTCATATCTCAAATTGAACCATAAGACATATAAATGATAATCAATGATAAATAAGCATGAAGATTAGAATATAACAACCAATATAAATGTGCTTCAAATATCAAATACAAGGCAAAACAATGTTCAAATACATAAATCATAAACAAATTACATCTAAAACCCTAGAAACGAAATCAATTCATATTGAGAAGAAATACAACCTAGGATGAGAAGCAAACATAAGAAAATCTCCTCCCTCTTCAATCCTCCTCTTTCCTAAAGAGTTGTGCCCTAGGGTTAGAAACCCTAGGAGCTTATTCTCTTGCAACCAAGAGAGCCAAAAGATCCTCTCCACTCATTTTTTTATTACATAAAGATGCCTGCTGATATAGTGTCTAGGGAAATTGGTCGAATCTAAGCCAAAACATAAGAAAATTTGGGCCAAAACATTTAGATGAGAAGAAAAACATAAGAAAATCTCCTCCCTCTTCAATCCTCCTTCTTCTCAAAGAGTTGTGCCCTAGGGTTAGAAACACTAAGAGGTTATTATCTTGCTGCCAAGAGGACCAAAAGATCCTCTCCACTCCTTTTTTTTTTATTACATAAAGATGCGTGCTTATGTAATGACTAGGGAAATGGGCCAAATCTAGGCCAAAAACTTAAATATTCTTCAAAGCCTGCCAACCTTTGTCGCAATGAAGGTGTTCTTTGTCGCGATAAATGAATCTAAGCTCCATAAATCGCACCGCTTTGTCGCGACAAAGAGATCCTTTGTTACGACCTACCCGATCTTTTGCATTTTCAAAATGTCTTCTTTGCCATGACAAAGAAGTCCTTTGTCATGACATACTCGAGGAATTTGCTTCTTCAACTTCATCCTTTATCGTAAAAAGGAATCCTTTGTCGCGAAAAAGAAGCTGCATCAGCAAATGTCTTCTTCTTTGCTCCACTTTTGCTCAAATGCCTCGGATTTGATCCTAATTACAAATAGAAATGAAAACGGTGTTAAAACACTTATTAAAATAATAAAAACACTCTAAAAACTAACCAAAATGTGAGGATAAAATGAGTATAAAATGTACTCACCACCATGCCTCTCATAGTACTCATTATTTTGGTAGTAGACATCATACCTCCCATGGTAATCATAGTATCCTGCATGCATACCTTTAGCCTTCTTGTGCTCAAAGAAACCTTGAAGTTGACTAGATTACAAAGTCTCTTCATCAAAATCACTTTTTTCCTCCTTGATCTTGCATTTTCCTATACCTTCCATTAAGTTCTCCATAAACATAGGATCCTCATAAAGCCTCAAATGTTGTTGTCGATGCTGAACAAGAATCTTAAGATCAATAATACGCTTTTGCTTTGTAGTCTGCGAACAACTAGAACCATGATTATAACTCTTGTCTTTAGCACTAAGAAAGCCTTTTAGCTTTTGATCAACCATTAAATCATAAGCTCTGATACTACCCTGATGCAAGGATGGGACCGTAATGGATTGTCTAATGGTTTGGGTAAGTTAGAGATGGGTTTATGATAGTGAAGAGGTATATGATGTAACTTTGAAGGGTAAAGAACAAGTATGGTACCAAAGGTTATAGAGCTTATTTAAGGTTTATTTATGATGGAATTAAGGTTTAGAATGAAGGATTTTAGGTTTGGAAATGTTCAGGTTTGATTTGATGCAAAATAGCTTTGTTTTTAGTTAGTTTGTGGTTTTCGGGTTTTTATCTAAGGTAGGCTAGGCCTACGAATGAATTTGGTGTTTCTAGGTTAAAACAAAGTATTTGGAAAGCGTTTTGAAGTATAGAACCAAAATTGAAAAGTTTAAGGTTGTGGTTGGAGAATTGGGTTTGGAAAGTTAAAAAGAATATGATGGGATGAGTCGAGGTTGTAGGAGGATAGACACTTACTTCACCACCCAAGGAATCCACCTAGGGATACGAAGCCACGAACTTCTCACTCCAGGGAATCCACCCAATAGATAAAAGAACAAAACATATACTTCGTCACCCAAAGAATCCACTAAGGGATAAGAAGCCATGAATTCTCCACCCAAAAGATAACTCTTAAAAAGAGAAATTGGAAATATTATTAAACTTGAATTGATTATGAAAAAATTACATTAGAGGGTATTTATAGGCCTCATACCTTCTAAATTAAAATAAATCAACTCTTACTTTGACTAGGAAAATAAAAGTTTCTAAATTGATTAAGAAACTCCTACTTTGACTAGGAAAACGGAATTTTCTAAATTGAATAAAGAAAATCTTAAATTAGAAACATGACTCCAAATCAAACTAGAATTTAGGGGAAAAAAAACCAATGATTGACTTATTCAAACTCTTCTTCAAGCCTTGATCATGTCCTTAACTCCTTTTAAGTTCTAATTGAAGTCCAAAGATGCCATTTTGATGACCTTAAAGCTTTGAAACCTTCTAAATCTGAATCTTCCATAATGAAGGGCGAATCCCCTGTTTGTTGAAGAAGCTCCTGCATTAGCTTGGCAATTCGCAGCATGCATCTGACTTTCTCCACGATGGTGCGATTCATTATTTCCGCTACACCATTGTGTTGAGGGGTGCTTAGGACTGTTTTCTCTTGTTGAATCCCATGTTTGAGCAATAATCTCTAAATTCTTGAAAAATGTATTCACTTCCATTATCCGTACGAAGGCACTTTAAGGGCTTCCCAATTTCTCTTTCTACTAAGGCGTGAAACTGTTGAAAGTTCTGGAACACTTGGTCTTTTGACTTCAACAAATACACCCATGTTTTTTTTTTAAGCATCGTCAATAAAGGTTACAAAATATTTATATCCTCTAAGACTTTCAACTTCCATGGGACCACAAACATCATAATATACAAGTTCTACTTTTTCTAACTTTTTGGTGGATCTACTACTACATGAAACTCTATGTTGCTTTCCAACTAAGCAATAACCACAACGATCAAGTAGAGTACCTTTGGCAAAGGTAATGTAGTTCTTTTTTGCCAAAATTTGTAGCCCATTCTCACTCATGTGGTTGAGTCTCTTGTGACACAAACTTGGTGCGGTATTTGTTGCTACATTAAACGCATTTTTACAAATCTTCCAACAACCATCATTCCTTTGGTGAGTTTCCATCTACCATTGCAAAAATAATTCTAGAAGCCTTCTTTATCCAAGGAAATTCCAGACATCAAGTTAAGGCATAAATCTAGAACATGCCTCACATCTCTTAGCATCAACCGGTAACCTATGTTGGTCTATATGCAAATATCTCTAATTCCTACTACATTGGAGCTAGCGATATTTCCCATCTTCACATACCCAAAGTCTCCTACTTTGTATGTGCTAAACATTTCTTTGTTTAGTGAAGCATGGTATGATGTAACAGTATCAACCACCTACTCAATCATTTGGTCACCAATATGTAGGCATTCGTCAATAATAACTACAACCTCTTCATCACCACAAGTTGATGGGGTCCATTCCCATGCTCATTTGTCTGCCACTTGGAGAAAAATATTTTAGGCACCACCCCCACCACTTTTCCTTAAAGAAGATATAGTGGCTACAAGCCACTTTTGACAAGGATGTAAAATCTCATCATCACCGCCTTTTCTCTGTTGAAAAAATGCAACCGCCACATTTTGCACAAAAAGGAGCTATTGTAATTTCTGAATATTACTTCCGTTTGCATCTATCCTTCACCCTCATATTTTGCATATAAATAGGCATGCAAAAGGGGGAGGAGATGCATCTTAGTGAAAAGCTCAAGTGAGGCACAAAGAAATAGGTTGAGAGGAAATAGAGAGTGGGTGTTCTCAATTGGGGAAACCACACCGAGGAGAGTGTGAGATAGAGAGTCCTATTCTATCATTTTATCTTAAGAGTATTTTGGTGAGGTTATTCTTGAGAAATCTCTATTTTTTGAGAGTATACCCTAAGATCAACATATTCCTGGGAAGAGTTGTACCGTATACCACTTTGAGATAGTGAAGAATTGTTCAAAGTTTGTCCTATGGGTTGTCCCTTCACATTGAAGGGTTTTTCACGTAAATTTGGTGTTCTCTATTTTTTTTTTACTTATTTTTCTCGTACTATTACTATTCACGTAAATGGTTATTGTTCATCGACGTCGAGAAATACTACTAGAGAGCAGTAACGGGGCAGTAGAAGTTGATCATTCATCCCTAACAAGTGGTATCAAAGTTGGATTCTCTTAGTCTTAATATGCTCTGTGATTGGCAGTTGACCGATCTTCAACATCGAAAAATACTTTTGATATTACTATTGTTCTAAGGTTCTTTCCTTGTCAACGTTAAAGTAAAGATGGTAGGTGAAAAATACGAGATTGAGAAGTTTTTAGGTAGCAACAACTTTACCCTTTGGCAAAGACGGATGAAAGACCTTCTTATCCAATAGAAAGTCCACAAGGCATTATCTAACAAGTCCAAAAATCCAAAAACCATTACAAAAGCGCAATGGGAGGAGATAGATGAAATAGCCGCTATGGCTCAACCTTTTAGGTGAAGTACTAAACAACATCAACATGGAAAACTGCACAAGTACAGAGGAGATTTGGAAGAGATTGGAGGAATTATACATGGCGAAGAACTTTTCGAACAAGTAATATTTAAAGGAGTACACAGTTTGTGCACAGTTAAAAAATACAGATGTGCTACAACATTTGAGTAAGTTCAATGGCCTTATCTCTCGGTTGTTATAGTTTCAAGTAACTTTTGATGATGAAGATAATGTTATACTTCTATTGGCATCCCTACCTCCGTTATATGAAAACCTATTGACTATCCTATTATATGGAAAGGACGCTTTGAAATTTGAGCAGGTGTTAGGATCCTTGTTGTCTTGTAATAAGACAAGCAGAGTTGCCAACAATGAGTCACATGCATTGGTTACAGAAAACAGGGGTAGAAACAAAGGCAAAAAGCTAAGATATCATAATGACAAATCCATAGGAAGTTCAAAAATCGAGAGGCAAAGACTACGCATGCTATCACTACGGCAAAAAGGGTCATATGAAGAAAAAAATGTTTAAGTGTGGAAACAAGAACAAAATCAAGGAAACCGAAAGAGGGAAGAGAACAAGAACACCATTACTCCCGTCACAAGTGGTGATGAAGATGTTGTGGTTGTTGTTGACGAATGCCTACATGTTAGTGACCAAATGATTGAGTGGGTGGTTGATACTGTTGTTTCATACCATGCTAAGCCAAACAAAGAACTGTTCAAAACATACAAAGAAAGAGACTTTGGGTATGTGAAGATGAGAAATACCGGTAGCACCAATGTAGTTGGAATTGGAGATATATGCATACAGACCAACGTAGGTTACTAGTAGATGCTGAGAGATGTGAGGCATGTTCCAGATTTACGCCTCAACTTGATGTTCAGAATTGCCTTGGATAAAGAAGGCTTCCAAAATTATTTCGGCAACGATAGATGGAAACTAACCAAAGGAACGATTGTTGTTGCAAGAGGAGAAGTTTGTTGTGCTTTGTATAAGACCCATGGAAATATTTGTAGAAATGGGTTAAATGTAGCAACAAATACCTCACCAATTTTATGGCATAGGAGACTCGGGCACATGAGTGAGAACGGGCTACAAATTCTGGCAAATAAGTATTCTATTCTCTTTGCCAAAGGTACACTACTTGATCCCTATGATTATTTCTTAGTTGGAAAGCAACATAAAATTTCATTTAGTAATAGATCTACCAAAAATTTAGAAATACTAGAACTTGTATATTCTGATGTTTGTGGTCTCATAGAAGTTGAAAGTCTAGAAGGATGTAAATCTTTTGTAACCTTTATTGATGATGCTTCAAGAAAAACATGGGTGTACTTGTTGAAGTCAAAAGACCAAGTGTTCAAGAACTTTTAACAGCTTCACACCATGGTAGAAAGAGAATCGGGAAGCCTTTGAAGTGCCTCCATACAGATAATGGAGGTGATTTTCGAGAATTCAAAGATTATTGCTTCAAACATGGGATTCAACATGGGAACCAAAGCACCCCTCATCACAATGGTGTAGTGGAAAGAATGAATCGCATCATCGTGGAGAAAGTCCGATGCATGCTACAAACTGCAAAGCTTCTTAAATTATTCTAAGGAGTAGCTGTGCTTACTACCTGTTACCTAATCAATAGAATTCTTTTAGCACCGCTTGGGTTGATATCCCAGTGAAGGAGTGGACATGCAAATAAATTTCTTATAACCATCTAAAGGTGTTCTGGTGCAAAGCATTCATACACGTATCAAAAGAGCAAAGTTCGAAGCTAGATGATAAAGCCATACCATGCATCTTCATTGGCTATGGAGATGAAGAGTTTTGCTACAAATTTTGGGACCAGGAAACAAGGAAAGTTATCAAAATGGTAATGTAGTATTTTCATGAAGATCAAACGATAAAAGATTCTGATAAATAAGAGCAGCCGTCAAATAAAGTTACTATTGATGTAACTATTGATCCTCCCTTACAACTCACAAGTGAAGATGATGATCAGAATGAGGATGATACTTTAGAGGCAATACCTAATGATAGTGATGAAGATGACATACCAGCATGGGAGCCTGATGATCAGGGGGAGTAGGTTCTAGAACTAGAGAATGAACAATCGCAGGTCATAAAATCAAATCGAGAGCGCATACCAAGTATCGGATATCCATTGTCATAATACATTTTGTTCATGATGAGGGGGAGCCAAAGAGCTTCTAAGAAGCATAGGCTCATAAAGATAATAGTAGCTAGATGAGAGCTATGTAAGAGAAGATGGACTCCCTCTAAAAGAACAATACTTATGAGCTCGTGAAATTACCCAAAGGGAGAAAAGCCTTAAGGAACAAATGTGTGTATAAGTTGAAGAAATATGGCAAAGGAAACATAGTGAACTACAAAGCCTGATTGGTAGTAAAAGACTTTAGCCAAACAAAAGGTATTGATTTCGATGAGATTTTATCTCCTGTTGTAAAATTGTCATCAATCATAACAATCTTGGGGTTAGTAGCTAATCAAGACCTCGAGATAGAGCAAATGATATTAAAACTGCTTTTCTCCATGGTGAATTGGAAGAAGAAATATACATGCAGCAACCATAAGGGTTTTAAGTCAAAGAAAAAGAAGACCTAGTCTATAAATTAAAGAAGAGACTCTATGGGTTGAAGCAGGCCCCAAGAAAATGGTACAAGAAGTTCAACTCATTCATGATGGGTAATGGGTACTAAAGAACTACAACAAACTACTGTGTCTACTTCAAACGATTTCATGGTGAGATGTTTATTTTCCTGTTATTATATGTAGATGGTATTGCTGATCGTTGGCTGGGACAAAGCACAAATAAGCAAGTTGAAGGAAGAGTTAGCTGAGTCTTTTGATATGAAGGATCTTAGCCCAGCCAAGAAAATTTTGGATATGGAGATCACTCGTGACAAGAAAAATAGAAGATTATGACTGTCACAAGAAAGTTACGTTGAATATATTCTTGAAAGGTTCAACATGAAAAGGTCAAACCAGCCAACAAGCCTCTTAGTGGTCATTTCAAACTCATCAAGAATTCATGCCCTTCAACAAAGGAAGAGAAGATGAAAATGACTGCTCTTCCATATTCGTCAATTGTGGGGTGTCTCATGTATGTTATGGTTTGTACAAGGCCAAACATCGCTCCTGTAGTAGGAGTTGTGAGCAGCTTTCCACCTAATCCTAGTAAGGAACATCAGGAAGCAGTGAAGTGGATCTTCATATATTTGAGAGGAACTTCCAAACTTTGTTTAATTTTTGGAAGAGGAAAACTAGTTCTTAAAGGCTTAACATGTAACATTCCTTTTCTCAATAGGTGGTACGGTACGTGTAATCCTAAGGTCACGTAGGTGCACCAAGGGCTTCCTTAATTATTTTAGTGCCATAATAGAATTTTTGGAAGTTGTTTTTAAGGGTGAAATTGTAGAGTTTTCAAAGAATTGTGACACTTTTGCAATTAAGGAAAGTGGAGGGGTGAAAGTACAAATTATGGAAAAAAATTAGAAAATTTCAAAAATGGTAAAATGATAATAAATTGTCATAATGGTTCAGGGAAGCCCATAAAATTCTCTAGATTTCGGATGACGAAACGGAATGCGCCGTTAAATTCGTCTCGCAAAATCTAGTGACCCAAAAAATTATCGACCCTCGAGATCATTAATATTTTACGATTTTTCTCGTGATAAGTCACTGCTGACTTCACCCGCGAGATTTTTACGAAAAATCTCGTAAAATCGTAATAAGCTGTTGAAAGCTCATTTATAATAAAGTGAACTGAAAAGAAATAAATTTTTTCGAGGTAAAAATGGACCCAAATGAGGTAATATGAACCATTTATTCAAATAATAATAATAATAATAAGAATATAAAAAATAAAAAATAAAAAAATTAATAAAAGTCAACAGGGGGATGGACGAACAGACGGAAGGGCGTTAGGAGAGAGAGAGAGGGAGATTTTTTAATTTTTTTTCTTCTCTTTCGCTTCTTCTCGTATTTATGGAAATTCCACTCATAGATTTTCGGGGCGTAAGGTTAAAGTCATTCACGCGACGAGAGTTATGCTGTGAGGTGTACCAAAAGCTTAGCATTTCACAAACCCAAGAGGAAGGGAATTTCCTACTTGAGTTATTTTGAGCCTAAATGTTATGTAATTGCTTGAAAATTTCTTAGAGACCATGAAAGGTCAGAACTTCACCCCAAAATTTTGGACTGAGTTTAGGAATTTTTAGAATTTTCAGACTGTGGTTCTGATAGTCCGGTCGAATTTCTCGACTGCTTTCTTGCATAGCCGTTGAAATTTCGTGGATTTTATTCGAATGGTTCGTAATACACAATTTTCAAAAAATCTTTTATGTTTTTAGACTCTATGGAAAGTCCCTTGAGTCTAGAATTTAACCATATGCCTGTCAATAGCATTTGGTACCCACATAATTTCTGAAAAAAAATTAATTGTAGCACTAAGTGTGCAAATTGCTTGGTTGTGCTGACGTGTGTGGTCTAATACATTGAATAGCATAAGGTCACTTTGAAAAAGTTGCTAAAACAGATAGTTTTTATGGGGCATTTAATGTGTAGGGGCATTTTGGTCAATTTCACCTCATATTATCGATGTCCCTATCGAATGTGACTAGCACGTAAAGTTTTGTTATAATCGGGGTTCGCTTTCAATATAGTCGCTTTTGAAGCCCTTGTATGTTTTATTGCTAAAACGCTGAATCGGGGCATTTACAATTAGATGGATTGTGTAGGCGATTGGAGCATACGACGATAATCTAGCGTGCTTGACAAGAAGTGAAAGAAATTAATCAAGAAAAAGGTGAGAACTCGAAATTGTTTTCGAAAACGAAAGAGTTTAATTTACAAGATTGTAAAGTGCTTTGAAAATATAATGTAATTAGTAAAGCATTGTTTTTATCTCCCACTTGTTATACTCAGCAGAAAATTTTGATTTCAATACTTAAGAAACAGTTTGGCCTGGTTTAGCAAAACCCCTAGATGGCACAGCTCAGTTTCCTATTAAATGTATCTCTGATTGTGCATGGCAGGTTATGGGACATTATGACTAACTATATCAGCCTCTCGGTCGACAATCAGTTAGATATAAGATATATTTATATAGCGAGTCACCCTCTGCAATATCTCTGGGTATATAGATAGTTAGCGCTACGACATAGAACATGGTGGATGAGGTGTTGGTTCCGAGGTTCCATCACCGGCATTTTGGTTCCGAGGTTTCATTATGTTTATAGGAGATCCCACTGCGGTTCACTAACCATATTAGACTCCAGTAGTGTTCGAAGTTTCCATGGCATCACGCCTAGTATTTGATAACAGCCACAAGTGGTCGTGGGTACTTGATTTGGCGTATAGCACTTTCGTATATTAACCACCACCTAAACAACATTGTTGTAAATAGTTTTCAAAACAGCTTAAATGGTTTTCATAGCAAAACTCAATTTTTATTATAAAATGCTTTACAACCATTTATGTACAAATTTCTTCATATGTGAGGTACATACGTACAACAACATTTGGGGACCCTATAAGACTCACCGAGCCCGCTTCGTTCACGCTTTTGTTTTTAAATAATTTTCCAGGTGCAGGTGCTTAAGCCGAAAGACCTTTCCAAGATCCTTAATCCTAGACGCTGTGTTGTATTTATATATAAGATAATGTGTAATGTAAACATGGTAAAAGTTAAAATGTGACATTATGTATATGTAAATATCTTTTGTAAAATATGCATGCATTGTTTTGAGAAACATGTTGCGATGAATTTATGTTGGATTGATTCTTATCTTATATTTTGATGAGGACCAGAGATCCTTAAGGTTATAGTTGGATTTTTTGGAAAATATTGGGAGTGTATTTTTTTTATACAAGTGATTTTGTATTTCGGGCTTGACCACATGCTGTCAGATTTTCGTTAAATCTAAAGTTGTGATTTTGATAGAAAAGTGAAAAATTTTATAACCCACATTTTCCAAAGACAATTTAAGCAGTTTTAAAGGTTTAGCTTCATGGTAACTTTGTCACCGAGCGAGCTGGCCGGGAGGTTACCGGTGGAGTCATTTCAGATTCCTGGTCAATGTGGAAGGGGGTCTTTCATAACAAATGCAGATATGGGTGGTGATCTTGATGGCAGAAAATCTACATATGGTTATTTGTTTTTTTTGCAAGGGGAGTTGTATCATGGCAATCCAAGTTGCAAAAATGTGTTACTTTATCCATAACAGAAGCAATGTATATAGTTGTCGCTAAAGCTGGCAAAGA
Source organism: Tetrastigma voinierianum (assembly GCA_016808115.1). Classification (NCBI taxonomy): domain Eukaryota; kingdom Viridiplantae; phylum Streptophyta; class Magnoliopsida; order Vitales; family Vitaceae; genus Tetrastigma; species Tetrastigma voinierianum. The sequence continues at coordinate 271,889 of JAEQBH010001951.1, read as the reverse complement.
GATATTGTGGATGAAAACTTTTGTTAAGGAACTGGGTCTAAAACAAGATGAGTATGTGGTACATTGCGATAGTCAAAGTACGATAAACTTGAGCAAGAATGCCATCGATCACTTTAGGAAAAAGCATATTGAAGTCAGATATCATTATATTCGTGATGCTATAGAGAGGAAACGATTCCAGTTGAGAAAGATTCACACAGACAAGAATGTGGCTGACATGATGATGAAAGTCGTTCCAAGACAAAAGCTAGAGTTCTGTTCCAAGCTCCCTGGCATGGAATCCTACTAATGATTTAGAAGACTGCCACCTTCAATTATTGCATGGGTCTGGAAGGGGACATTTGATGGGGTCCATCCCCATGCTCATTTTTCTACCACTTGGAGACAAATATTTTAGGCACCGCCCCTACCGATTTTTCTTAAAGAAGATATATTGGTTGCATGCCACTTTTGACAAGGATGTAAAATCTCATCATCACCGCCTTTTCTTTGTTGAAAAGATGCAACCGTCGCATTTTACATAGAAGGGAGCTACTGTAATTTTTGAATATTAATTATGTCTACATCTATCCTTCACCCTCATATTTTGCCTATAAAAAGGCATGTAGAAGGGGAGGAGATGCATCCTAATGAAAAGCCTAAGTGAGGCAGAGAGAAAGAAGGTGAGAAAATAGAGAGGGGGTGTTCTTAACTGGGGAACCACATCGGGGAGAGTGTGAGATAGAGAGTGTAACGCCCTTTCCCCTGACTGCGGCGGGTGAGGGGGCGCCACACAGAACTGAGATCTGATAACTTGAATTTTCGGCATTTTTGGAGACCATTTTAAGCATAGATTCATATTTGATACAAACTTGTTTCAAAAGCCAGAGTTATGAAAATTCTAAACTACAAATCATAACTTGTGAAACTACCACTATAGTGGTGTTTAAAATGTCATGTACAAATATGCTTGAGTCTTTGACAACTTATCTACTTACAAGTTTTGCTATAACAAAATTTTACATTTACATTTACTATTACAAAATATATGGGGCAGTGAACCCACATAAAGGAGACACCTAAGGTCAGGTTGGCTCACGGTGCTGGATGTCCTTTGAAGACTTTTTTTAACCTACACAGATGAAACGCCACTGCTAAGCATATAGCTTAGTGGGAAAAACAAGATAACATATATATATATATATATAAAACATGTATGACATAAATGACATGCATAACCACTTACATTAATCCTCAATTTCAGTACATAAGCACATATAATTATTTCCACATATCATATTATACATCTCTCCCATAGGAGTACTTATCAGAAATTTCATAACAAAAGGTACCCATAGGTACACTATAGTATAGAATAGAGATATGCATTAGCATCAGAGCTAATTACATTTGTGTTCATATTATTCACTATTCAGATGCACATCATATAAGTTTTTGCCTACATAGACTAGTAACAATGAATGAGAGAGACGCAACACAATAGGTACCCGAAGGTATAGTATAGTACTAAACAAAAGTGTCGAAGCACTTAAATGACGTGCCTATAACTCAAAACATGAGTGCCATATCACTATGCATGAGTGTCGTAACACTGAACAGATGTGCTTGTCACATGAAACAGAAGTGTTGGGTAGCACTAGACAGGAGTGTCGAAGTACTAAACAGACGTGCCTATTCATTCAAGCATCTGCTCTTTGTGCTGTGCACACAATTATATGCGCTCGTATATTTGCACCGATCTACTAATATCCATGTTGCAAGACTTTGGTCAATTCTTGCACTCTACTTTCCTCATTCATATTGAATCGTCCATGTCACATACGTTTTATTTAGTAATTATAACTTGTATACATGTATGGACCCTTTCATTCACTTGTTAGGATCGTCAACTAATCCAATTTCATGCCTATCATTCACCTCAATCGGAGTCTTAACAAAGGAGTAATGGTTTCTAGAATTAACAGAAAGAAGGGGCAAAACGAAACTTTAGGTTCGCCTAGGCGAAGGTCAAGGCTGGCAACCTTTCGCGAGGCGAGGCAAATCACAATTTTCGGGGCTTTGAGTTCGCCAGCGAAACCAGAAAGAATACCCTACCTCTTCGAGGCGACACCTTCGCTCAAGCGTAAGGCTTCGTGCTTGGAACGTAAAATGTCACATTTTGCTTTTTTTCACTGGACAATTTCAGACCTAAAACGAAACAAGATCAAAACTAACCTCTAACCAACCAAAAACACATTTATGGGAAGAGTTAGGGTTTTTCCTAACCTTAATGTCTAGAAAGCTTCAACCTAGCTTCCTTTTTCTTCATTTTCTTCTTTTCTTCCTTTCCTTCATTTTCTTCTCTTTACATGAACTAATAGAGCCCCAAAAAAAAGGAGAAAAAGTAAACCAAAAAATAGTTCTTCTCCCAAGCCATAAGCCCTAGACCCCAAAGCCAAAATGGAAAATTCTTATCCTAGAAGACAAATTGTTGTCTTAATGGGATTTGGCTCAAAATTTTCCCTTTTGCTATTTGGTCCTCCCTCTTTATTTAATTTGAAACTCAACTTATCACAATTCCAAAATAACCTATAATCTTTTAACTTAATGTCCCATAAGACCTTAATTTGACAAATTACCATTAACCTTTTGACTTCTTTACTAATTCCCGCTATATCCTTTTTCCCACTTAACTATCAATTTTTAGAAAAACACAAATTTGACTTCTATTATACCCTAAACATGTCATAAAATTACTAGGGTATAATTTGGGGTTTTACAACTCTCTCCCCCTTAAAAGAATTTCGTCCTCGAAATTCATACCTGAATTAAAGAGTTGCGAATACTGTGCTCTCATTGTCAATTTAAGTTCCCAAGTTACTTCCTCTATACCGTGGAATTGTCAAAGTACTTTTACCAGAGTGACTTGTTTGTTTCACTTCACGAGCTAGAATGGCTTTTGGTTCTTCATCATAAGTGAAGTTCGATTGCACTTGTACATCTTGTACTGGAAAGATGTGCAATTCATCAAAACGGTATCTCCGAAGCATTGAGACATGGAACACAGTATGTAATTTGGCCAACTCTGAAGGGAGGGCCAAACGATTAGCAACTGGTCCAATTCTTTCTAAAATCTCATAAGGTCCGATAAACCTTGGACTCAATTTCCCTTTCTTTCCAAACCGAAGTATCTTCCTCCACGGTGATACTTTCAAAAAGACCTTATCCCCAACTTCGTACTCTATGTCTTTTCTTTTCAGATCTACATACGACTTTTGTCTATCACTAGCAGCTTTTAACCTTTGCTAAATAACCTAAACTTTTTCTTCTGTCTCTTTCACTATGTCAGGACCAATTACTTTATACTCGTTCATATCTGTCCAGCATATTGGGGTTTTACATTTCTTGCCATACAAGGCTTCATAGTGAACCATACCAATACTTGTCTGATAATTGTTGTTATAAGAAAATTCCATAAGGGGAATATACCTATCCCAACTTCTAGGAAAATCTAACACACAACCCCAAAGCATGTCCTCTAACACTTGAATCACTCTTTTAGATTGTCCATCTGTTTGTGGATGGAAGGCTGTACTAAAATTCAGTCGAGTACCTAAGGTTGACTATAATTCTTTCCAAAACCTTGACGAAAACTGTGGATTTTGGTCAAACACTATTGACGGGGGAATCCCATGCAACCGGACAATCTCACTCACTTACAACTTCGCTAACCGATCCATGGAATAGTCTAGCCAGATTGGTAAGAAGTGAGCAGACTTTGTAAGTCTGTTGACGATTACCCTGAATCATGTTTCCTTTAGGTGAGGGGAAAACCGAATGAAATCCATAGTAATGTTGTGTCACTTCCATTGTGGAATTGAAATGGGATTTAACAGACTGAATGGTACTTGATGTTCAACTTTTACTTGCTGACAAGTCAGACATTTAGATACATACTCTGTTATATCCTTTTTCATCCCTCTCCACCAATAGTACTGTTTCAAATCCTGATACATCTTTATTACCTCCAGGATGCATGGTAAATATGGTATTGTAGCTTTCATACATTAATTTCTTTTTCAATTCCTGGACATTCAGTACACATAATTGGTTCTTGTAATAGAGACCTACATCTCCTTTTATAGAATAATCAGTTTTGTCTCCATTTTTGACTAATTGTACCCTTTGTTGTAACTTGACATCATTTTTCTGAGCATCTATCATCATCTGCTTCAAATCCAACGTAGCTTTTAATTGAGCTAATAGGCTCTATTAGATGTAAATCTCCATTTCAGGGACAAAACAAAAATTATTTTTCTACTTAAAGCGTCTACCACAACATTAGCTTTTCCTAGGTGGTAATCAACTATGCTATCTTAGTCCTTGAACAATTCTAGTCATCGACGTTGCCTCAAGTTCAGTTCCTTATGAGTTAACATATACTTAAGACTCTTATGATCTGTAAATATTCTATATTTTTCTCCATATAAGTAGCGTAGCCATATTTTCAAAATGAACACTACCACTGCCAACTCCAGATCATGTGTGGGATAATTATACTCATGCGGTTTCAACTGTCTTGAGGCATATGCCACCACTTTTCCATCTTGCATCAATACACATCCCAAACTAATCCTTGAAGCATCATTATACATGGCGTATTCTCTACTCGGAGTAGGTTGAGTCAACACTGGTGCTTCAACCAGGATTTTATTTAAACGTTTAAAACTTGACTAACATTTGTTATCCTATTCAAACTTCACCCCTCTTTGGAGTAACTTAGTAACTGTAGAGGCTATGAAGGAGAGAATCCTTACAGACCATCGGTATGCCAGGTTAAACCCGAAACTTCTCATACATTTACTTTTCGAGACCCAGGTTTCAATGTAACAATCCTGCCCGATCTTGGTAGATTATTCCTTTGCGGACACAATATGACCTCTGAATGACACTTCCTTAAGCGAAAATCACACTTACTTAATTTTGCAAACAAGCGTTTTTCTCTCGGAATGCACACTATCCTCAAATGTTGTTCATGTTCTTGTGCATCCTTAGAATACACCAGAATATCATCTATGAATACCACTACAAACTGATCTAAATAAGGGTAGAATACCTTATTCATCAAGTCCATGAATGCGGCTGGTGCATTAATCAACCCAAATGGCATTACTAAAAACTCATGTGAAATATATGCTCCCGGGTTCTAAAAGGTTGTTTCGGACATCAACATCTTACAGAAGTTGATAATATCCGTCGTAGGTATTTTGAAAACACTGCAACTCCTTTCAATTGATTGAAAAGATCTTCTATTGTCAACAACAGATATTTATTTTCACGGTTGCTTGTTATTTGGAATTAATCGTGCATTCGAAGAGTGTCATATTTCTTTTTGACAAAAAAAAAAAAAAAAAACGGTGCACCCCAGGGTTGAACACTAGGTCGGACGAATCCCTTGTCCAGTAGTTCCTGAAGTTGAGTCTTTAACTCTTTTAGTTCTGTTGGAGCCATATAGTAGGGTGCTAGACCATGAGTCGTTCCATGTAAAACTTATTTGCAGCGGATCCTTCTCTTCGAGTCGTAAACCAGTAATTCCTCGGGAAGCACATCGAGGAAATTCTTTAACCAGGTATATCCTTCCACATTTCTGCCCTCTGAAATAACCTCATCTAAAAACTTCTAACTTTCAAAACACTTAGGACCCCTGTCAAATCTATTGAAGTGCTTTGGTCAATCGGATACTATGCAGTTACCTCTGGCCGGTCATAGCATTTAAACCTTGCTTTTTCTTATCCATGAGCTGTGTTTGGATAACCAATCCATCCCCCGATATCAAGTCAAACTAGTGAAAAGGCAATGCGATTAAATCTGATAAAAGACTCTATCATGGATCACTAGGGCATTTCTTATACACCGTGGTTGACTCTAACATGCTCCAAGGGGTGGTAACATCGTGTCATATCTTTTTAAAGGCTCTACTAATGGCAATTTATCACTTAATTGTTCAATGCATACATAAGAATGTGTAGAGCTTAGATCTATTAAAGCATGCATTTTAGTGGCATAAAGAGTGAAATTACCCGCGATAACCCCTGGTGCATCTTGATCTTCACGAGCCCTCATAGCATAGGCTAGGGCTGGGGATGTAATAGTAGGGCAATTTACTGTTTCTGATGCAATACTTCTTCTATTCTTCCTTGAACTACCTAGCCCTCTACCCTTATCACGAGTCAGTGGAGGTACATTTGATCCTTCTCTACTACTTCCTTGAGGATTTCTAGGAATCCTAGATCCTTACGGACAATTTACTATAAGATGGTTCATGCTTCCACATCGAAAACACCCCCCAGTTATCCGCCTTTAAGTACCATAATGATATTTGTGGCAGTGAAGGCATTCAAGTCTTTCCCCTTGTCCGGTTGAAGTGCCCCCTCTTAGGAACCGTGTCATTGTAATTCCTTCTACCTGCAATGAGGCTTGTCATATTGATTGACTTGAGACTCTAGTTCTTTTACTTGAGGAGGACCACGGAGAACTTTCTCTGGATTTCTTTCCTGACTCATCATTTTAGATTTCGCAATTTTAATAGCCGCTTGCACCGGCTGATAGAAATTCACCACATGCAATGATGTAACAGTCGTGAGGTACCTTTTTATAAACTCCTTTAGGCCATCCTCAAACTGTTTACATCGGAAGGTTTCATTATGAACCGGTTCTGGTGCATACTTACTGAGGTGACTAAACTCTTTCTCATACTTCGCCACTGTCAAATTCCCTTGTTCCATATTCAGGAATTGCTTCAACTTGGTCTCTCTGTAATCATCGATGACATACTTTGTCTAAAACTCTTGGACAAAGAAGTCCTATGAAATTGGATCTAGAAGTAGTGGATTTCTTAGAACTAACTTCCACCAATCATAAGTTGCACCTTAAAAAAGTGAGACCGAACATTTAGCCATCTGTTCAAAGGGACATTTCACTTCGATCGAGAGCCACAGTTTCTCAACGAAAACGGCTTTATCAAACCTTTGAGCTTGTACCGTAGATTCTTCTATACACATGCTTTCTTACAATCGTCAGACTCACAGGGGTCGTGAGTCGATTTAAGACCCTTGCCATATCTTGAGAAATTTTTAACAACGCTTCGATTGACACATGGTCACTTCTGGTTGGCTTAAACAGATCAGAGACAAATGGATCAAGGTCCATAGGATTGACAATCTCGGATGTTTCCTCCATAGCTTCCTAGGATTGTTCAATTCTAGTAAATATAAAAAATAAGGACATCCGAATTAAGCCAACACAATACTATGTAGGTACATTTTTAACCTAATAATTTTCGAGAGCTTTAAAACTAGGATCGAGTACCCCTTTAAAGCGCCTGCACCGCTTCCCACGACTATGGCGGGTGGGGGCCTTATGGCTGAGACCTGTTAACTTGAATTTTCAGCATTTTTGGATACCATTTCAAGCATAGATTCATAATGGATACAAACTTGTTTTAAAAGCCAGAATTATGAAAATTCTAGACTACAAATCATAACTTGTGAAACTACCAATACATTGGTGTTTAAAATTTTCCTATACAAATATGCTTAAGTCTCTAACAACTTATCTACTTACAAGTTTTGCTATAACAAAATTTTACATTTACATTTACTATTACAAAATATGGCAAATTTGTAGAAGCCCACATAAAGGAGACACACTGGGTTGTGTTGTTGGCCTTCTTGCAGAAGTATTGGGATGTCCTGATGACTTATTCGGAGATTATCTGAATGAAACACAGGAGCTAAGCATATAACGAGTGGAATAAATCATATATATATATATATATATATATATATATATATATATATATATATATATATATATATATATATATATATAACATATATATTGGTTATAAGTTTAGCATTTACCAGATTTTAATATCCGACTCGTAACTCTCATTTTGTGAATGAGTTTGATCGTTTCAATGTTTTACTCGTAGTAACCATTTAAATCCGTGCGTATATAGGTTGATTCGAGAGAATCGTCCGATCATCGTTGATGGCGATGCTATCGAGGCGAATAGTGCTCGATGAAGATGATTGCGGGCGATGTTTACGATACCGCTATTGTCATTTTGTGGTCATTGATAAATCGCCGGTGCCGTTATCAAATACGTTTTGAAACGTGAATGCCGACCGCTGGTATCGTTACCGTTCGCGATGCGTTCTGACCTCTCGATCTCTGGGACGGCGGATTTCGATCTTGATCGAGGCGCTCGTCTTCGACCGCGGCCGGATCTTAATAAAGTTGTAATTAATATGGTTGAAGATAGGTTCGAGTTGGTTGACGGTTGATCTTCTCTAATATTGCTGGATTTATGTTGAACATAGTTTTCTTGGGTTAAGTTTTGATAGCGTAATCTTTCGGTGGAGTTTTCATAACCGACGTTTTTCTTGCTGGATTCGCGCTTTGATATCGCGCTGCGGCCAAAGTATTATTCTGGTCACAATTACGATTGATGTTTTATTAACGTCGATTACCGGGTTTCGTGGGTTCTAACCATGATGGTTCGTTGACTCTCGCCGGGTGGCTGGCCGCCGGTTATCTTTTGGCAACTGCCGACCGGGTTATCGATGCTCTTTGCTGTGAAATCGCGCCGTTGCCGGTTGGCATCTTCTTGGCGCGTGAGCGAGGTTTCTGACCGCGTTGTAGCGATCAATCTGGTAGAATCAGTGTCAACGATGGCGTTGCCAACCGATGTTCTTTATACCAAACTGCTCTTATCTGTCAAAACTCATTCAATAATAACTCTGAGATGGATGGCGAATAAAGTTGGTGACACTAATGGCGACGATGAAACCTAAAATCACATCGTGATCGCTGTTTAAAATGATTAGAAATTAATCAGTTTACTCAGTTAATCGTCTGACCAGTTTTGCTTTGCGCGCATTCGCGGAAGCGATCTTGGGATACTGTTAACACTCCACGTGAGAGTATTTTTGGAAGGGCGTGGTTTTTCGATAAACATAATCTTGAGACTTGTTTCTCAGCGGGATAATTGGCATAAATGACGACGTTTTAACGTTCAGAGATGGCGACTAATCTAGTTGTCAAGAAGACTAGTTATGTTCTGATTGCATTGCAAATCAGATATCGTTCTCTACCTTTTCTTTTAATTTATTTAAAGTGAATAATCTAAGTGGATATAATACGGATTGGGGGTAGGATTGGTGCATGTTGGTTTAGACATGACGAGCAACGCCGACTTAGTAGAATTATACCTCGAGACATTTGAAGAGTCCATAGTAGACATTTGTTTCCAGAGTAACCTCTGACTCAAATGGACCTGTTTTTTTTTGCATCAGGGAGTCGAAGCAAACTCTTTTTAATCCAAATGCCCAAGGGTTACCTGTTGACCCACAAAGATTCCATGAACCTCCACAACAAGGAGATGGTGTTGCACCATCGGCAATCCCAGCAGAAGGAGAGGGAAATGTTAATTTTCAGCAAAATCAATATCGAACTTGCCCTTTACCCCAATGGAAATAACCCTCCAGAGAAGTGCATTATCAGGCGACAAATTCATGTATTACTGCGTGCTTGATTCATATAGTCGGAGATGATTCTTCTCCTTGTGTATCGAAATTGGATTCTTAGAACCCCTACTCTTTCATGAGAGATTTCGAGGATGTTTGTAGTGCTTTCCTCTCTAAAGGATCTCCCCTCCATATAATTTGTATGGTTTTATTCCCATTCTCTCTGAAGGAAAAGGCTAAAATATGGTTTCATTCGCTTGCGCCCAATTCAATCTTTACTTGGGAGGACATGCGAAATGAATTTCTTAATAAATTCTTCCTTCCCGCACGTACTAATGCACTCATGCAAGCAATTCTGAAAAACCGAGTGAAGCTTTCGCTGTTGTATAGGAAAGATATAAGGATCTCCTCCATGCTATCCCTCATCATGGTTTGGATGTTGGACAAATTTCTGTGTCTTCCCTGAGACTATCCTTAGATAACAACAATACATCAAATGATGTGTGCAGGAGTTCTATGAAAAAGTGTCGGGGAGGCAATTCAATTTTTCGTCTGATATGAAAATGCTCGAACTTGGGAGACTAACACCTCCTTAGATACCGGCCCAAAGTGCATAGTACACCTACGGGGAGGAATCCATCACTTCAATAGAAATTGATGACACATGACGAAAATAATAACTACTGAGAAGTTGGAGCACTAGAATTGAAAAGGTGAATGAGGTAAAACCATTGTGCCTGAGTACCTTCGGTGCTATACGGGATCTAGAGTGGAGGAGCCATGCATCATTTCTGATGACCCCACTCACTCGACTATTAAGCCACACAACCTTCCACTCAGTCGAAGCAATCAAAATAAACAAAGCTAATGTACTAGTACAAGAAACCTTATTCTCACGTACTAAAAACTTATAATCAGGGTGGGGTATGCAAGTACAATTTAGAGGAATGAGGAAACACAATTGCCTAATGACCAAGGCGGATTCAAAATCAAGGTGTGGTTTCTTTGTGAGACGCTAACGAGGTTTCCACCTCGTCTCAAGAGATTCAAACCCATAGCCTTACCCCACCTCCACATAAGAGAAGTTTGGAGGATATTGTGACACAGTTTGTCCAGACCCAACAATCCACCAACACTGAATTTCGAACCGCCTTGAATGATGTGAGATCCCAAATCACTAAGCTAACCTCTCTTATGGGAGATTTCTTGAGAAAAAGGAAATTACCTTCTCAGGCCATCCAAAGCCCCGAGGTCAAAATAGTGTTGGAGTCTCGGGTCCAGTGATGGCACCTTGTGAACATTGCGAGCTGTCACCACTCTTGCCCGAAGTGGAAAAGTAATTGACAAAACCATTCGAAGTGACCGATCATAGATATACAGAAATGATTATTCGGGGGATGATGAGGTGTGCGATGAGCCTCTCATGTTCCTAGGGCAAATGTTGATGTTGAGCAAGAAAAAGACAAGGCTCATATTCCTCTGCTTCATACCCTCCTTGGGTTGAGCCCCCCCGAGAAAGTGAACAATCATTATGAAATTTGCTTAAGGTTGTTCAAACGGGTTAAGATTAGAACCTTCTTTGTGATTTATTAAAGCCAAATCCGAGTCATATGCCAAGTTTTGAAAAGACTTGTGCCTTTGTGTAAGCAAACTAGGTGTGACAAAGGATGCATTTATGGTGAACAATCCACCTCCTTGATCAGGAATAATTTTCCCCGAAAATCACAGACCCGGGAAGCCCACATTATTTCATAGTGGTAGGGAGTCGAAATTAGGACATGCTCTGATGGATTTAGGAGCGAGTGTTAATTCTTGCCATAAGTATATGAGCTAGGGTTAGGAGAGTTCAGAGCTAGACTAATATCACCCTCCCAGCTAATTTGGCCAGTAGTGTGAAAATTCCTAGAGGGATAGTAAAGGATGTATTGGTCTTGATGAAATGAGTTCTACTCACGTGGACTTTGTTGTTCTTGACACTCAACTATGGTGAATCAAGGACTCGGTTCCGGCGATGGTTCTGAGTAGGCCATTCTTGGCCCACGGCTAATGCCATCGCTGCTGTGGGAGGATAATGACATTATCTTTTGCTTAACATGTTGCCAAAATGAATATCTTCAATGTTATCAAGGAAATAGGGGATGAGGAGGACGTTTGTGAGGTAAACATGATAGACTCTGTTGTCTTGGGAACCACATAGATAATGTTTCATCGATGATCCTCTCATGTCTCTTATCTAAGTAAGCTGAGTTGGGTCGAGGTAACCACATCGATCGGAGTTTCTACACTCCATGAGTGAGCCTGTGTGAGTCACTGAGCCAATGGGTGGGCACCTAAATTTTAGAAATTGCCACACGATCAAGGACGGGGTTTGCCCAGGAAGAGAGCCACCTAGGCTTGAGGTTGAGAGCAAATGAGTGAAAAATGAATGTTGATTTCTGGGGTCCAGAAGAAACTTAGAATGTCTCTCTTCTCTTTAGAGTCGGATCGAGAATAAAAATTTTGGAGATATTTAAGACACAAAGCCCAGCCATAGGATGGACAATTCACGAGATATTAAGGGAATTGGCCAGCGATGCACACACATGATTCATAGAAGAGGATGTCAAACCCTCTACAGACAACCACAACGACAGTGAACCGAGTCATGAAGAAGTGGTCAAGAAAGGGTCTTAAAGAAAGCTGCTGGGCATGGATTGTTATTTACCCCGTGCAGTAGCAAGTGGGTTGAATCCAACCCAGTAGTTCCTAAGAAATGGGTCACTATAGTATGAAAATATGACCCCACAATGAGCTAATTCCCTGGTCACCACAGTTGGAGGGTGTGCATAGACTATGGAAACCCGATGCGAGTGCAGGAAGATCATTTCCCTCTACCTTTTGTGGATCAAATGCTGGAGAGAGTTGCAGGGCATGAATTTTATTGTTTTCTCTATGGGTACTCGGGGTACAATTAAATTGAGATAGCCTTAGAATATCAAGAGAAAACCATGTTCACTTGCCCTTTTGGCACATTTTAGGAAAAGTACAGCACGGATTATGTAATGCACCGGGGGAACCTTCGAGGGTGCATGATGGGGATTTCGATGATATGATGAGCTGTTTGGAGATTTTCATGGAGCGACTTCTGTTTTGAGATTCATATAAGGGATGTCTACAGGAGGCTACGAAGTGGAGAGGTGTTAGGAGAAGGAATTTAGTCTTTGAATTGGGAGGAAGTGTCACTTGGTGGCACAGAGGGTTGTCTTTGACCCGTAGTATAGAAAAAAGGAATAGAGGTGGACAAAGTCAAAGTCGAGTTGATCTCAACACCTACCTAAGTGTGTGTGTCAAAGATATACGATTAGTTCTTGGATCATCAGAGTTTTATAGAAGATTCATACACAATTTCAATGCCATAGCCCGTCCCTTGTGCAATTTTCTTGCCAAGGACGTCCCCTTTGCATGGTCACAGGCTTGTGAGGATGTCTTTGATAAATTAAAAACTATGTTAGTGTCCCCTCTATTATCTGATCTCGGTAGAACTCCCTTTGAGATCATGTGGCCTTCGTAATTGCTATAAGAAGCACATTTTAGGGCAAGGGAAGATAAAAGCTTTTGCGATCTCTACTATCAAAGTGAGGCTCTAGATTCTGCTCTCAATCCCGTTACTAACTACGGAAAGGTTTACGGGCATCATCTTTGCACTTGCAAGAAAGTTTAGAGTGTTGTGGAGTTCTCTGTGTAACCATTTTCACGGATCATGCAGCGTTGAAGTACTTGCTCTCTAAGCAGGATACTAAGCCTCGTTTGGTATTTGGTGGATCTTACTTTATGAGAATTTAACCTTGACTATTAAGAGTAGAAAGGAGTTTAAAATATAGTAAGCGACCACTGTCTGATTAAGTTAAGATCCCATGAAACTGCCATAAACACTCACGATGAGCAACTTTGCTCTTATTACTACCATGGTATCAGACATAGTAAACTATCTAGTGACAGGATAAAATTCCACCGATGGACCTCGTAAAGAGAGTTTTAGTGGACATAAAGAAATACTACTTTGATGACGTATTTGTTTTAAATAATGTTCGGACCAATTGATGAGGCGGTGTGTATCAATGGCCGGTCAAATTGGGGTGCACTCACTAATACGCCTTTCGGAAGCTTGTGGAGGGCATTTCTCAAGTAAGAAAAGCGAGCGAGACAAGGTACCATGGCCCAGGTTTTTGTTGGCCACTCTTTAAAGTACACTTTAATTTTTCAAAAGCTTCTTTGCTCATTGACAACAATTAGGAGGGTCTGAGGAACATGATGCCTCTTGCCTATTTTAATCATTGAAATCTTGATTACTGGGGTTTTAGACTTCATGGGGCCTTTTCCTTCTTGTGGGTACCTTTACATTTTGATAGCGGAGTTGATTATGTTTCTAAATTGGGTGGAGGCCATTCAAACGAATAATGACCATAAGGTTGTTTTGAAATTTTTTAAGAACACATTTTTTTTTTCTATAAACTTTGGGTGCCTCAGTAGCGATCGTGAGTGATGGTGGGCTCCATTTTTATGTGTCGATCCTTTATGAGAATTTATTTGAAAAAGCCAGCAGTCACCTGAGATTTCAAGCATACCACCTTAGACCGATGGTGAGTAGGACCATGATAGGGAGAATCAAACATTTTGGAAAAAAGAAACGATTAGCCCAATAGTGCAAAGGATCGGTCAAATGAAGCTAAATGGGCCTCTTTGAAGCTATAGATCTTTTAAGACTATTCTTGGTATGTCTCCTTATTGGCTAGTTTATGGAAGGCACATCATCTGGGTGGAAATGGAACACGGGAGCTGATGAATGGTAAAATGTAGTACACGATTTGGCTCGGGCGAGGGTAGGCATCGGCCTACTGCGGGATGAGCAGACTTGATGAATTGCGGCGTGAATCGTGTGAAACTCACGAGATCTACAAAGAGAGGCATAAGTTATTCTATGATAAATTGTTAGAAGACCTGAACCTCACAGGTATTGCTCTGAGGCTCGGTTGCACGTTTTTTCGGGTAAACTCAGTTAGGTGGGCGGCGGATTCATCGATCGTAGTTTACCCATATGGCGCAGTGGAGATTGAGAATTCGGAAACGGGGAAGACCTTTAAAGTCAACGGCCAGCGCTTAAAGCCATTTCTCGAGAACTTCGACCCGTCAGGAGAGTAGTGAGGAACTGGTAGATCCGCTCTAGATGTTCCTTCAGCGTAATTTCTATCCTACCACTTTTGTATATAGTTTTTCTTTTTCTTTCTTGCATTTCTTTCTGCTTTCTTCATTTAGTCTGCCTTTATATTAAAACAAAAAATAACAAAAAATAACCTTTCTTGCCATCAATCCCTCCCTTGCAACGTTTCTTTGGCGTGATACACGAGATTTTGCCTCTTTTTATTCACCGTTGAGTGTCACCATTGCATTGAGACGTGTCTGCCATGGTGGGGGTGGGCATCCACTAGTTGGAGCTAATTAAGTGCATGTTAAGTGCATGCAAAATTTTCGATTTGTGGTTTTTTTGGGTATGGTACTTGACCTATGATGTATGCAGCTGTGTGTATATTATGCACTCCATATAGATCTCCTTTGCACCTACAAATACGGGCATGCACAAAACTTTTTTCATATTTAGGACCCATCCCGACCCAAATTATTTTCTATTCTCGAGTCAATCTTGTTGGTATCACTCTCGTTATACACTACACGAGTCGTTGATTTTCTACCTCGAGCTCATTTTGCTTCTTGATTGCTTGACTTGTGCTTCATTTTAGCATTCCTTATTAACTTCCATGTATCGTATTCTCTAAGGAACACCTTATAATGCATTGAAAGATGATATGTGGCCATCATTTCTTTATGCCTTCAATCATATTGGAGTCTCAACCCTTGCACCCATTTGGGCAGCAACGATTATGTTGAGACCTTAGGAATCGTGATCATGAAGTCTGATGGACTCGAGGTAGAGCGTGAAGGAGTGAGCCAGGGGTGTAGTACCTGGATTCTGAGCTGGCGGGTTGGAAAGGGTAGACGAGGGGAAAAAAAGTGAGCTTATCAGTGAAATCAAGATGTAGAGCATTGGAATTTCTAAATTAATGAAATTTGCCGAAAAAAATAAAAAAAAAAAAGAAGAGTACAGTGCCGTGCCACATGTGGTGCAGGTACCGACCTAAGCAGTGGCGGTGCTGAGTGTGCTGATGCACCTTGTTGATCTTGTTCAGCAGAGACAACCGACGGTACGCTCTTAGTACCAGTACCACACTATGGTATCAGTCTTGCGTCACGTCATCGACCATTTAAGTTTTCTCAGTTTTGGACCCCCTTTTCATGTCTCCATACGGCTCCTGTATGTGAGGCCACAGCTTTGAATTTTCCTCTTGCCAAGCTAGGCCACAGATTCGGTTCCTCTGGGTTGTCTCGATTGCTTTGGTCAAGGGCATCACGGTTCTTCGCACGCATTGAGTACTGGCTGACCCAGCTAGTGGTACTCCTCATCTCTTTGAGAGAAATTTGAATGAACTTTCACTGTGTTCACATGGATTTTGTTGGGTGGCTTTGGTTGGTGGTTCTCTGTTCTTAATTGATTAGGGCATCCGTAGCGGACGGTATAGGGAGGAAGATTCATTAAGCGAAGGGTGGAGTCCGTCTGTGGAGATGGGTTGTGGGAAGCCGTTGTTGTGTATGTGGACTATTCTCGCTATATTACATGTTTTTATTATATCATGCGGTCGAAAACATGAGAAAGGAAAGGCTCGTAGCTACGCAACTTACAGTATATGTTTTGTTATATTCAAGTAAGGATTTTTGGGGAGCAAATCACGACATATACATGATATTTTAAATTGTGATTAAGATAACCAATGTAATGGTTGATTGTCTGAGATTATTAGACAAGTGTGTTAGATTGCCATTTTTATGGCATGTGAATTGATTATAGAATTAGGTAAGTTTAATTGGTTTTGTTAGGGTTTGAAGTAAGTATGTCTTGAAGGACCACTTTGAAAAACTTGTTAGTGGAGAGGGACTAAAGTCTGATATCAGCGGTATGGCATCATGGGGCATGACCTCCAGACATGCAAGGTAGGAGCTCTTGACACATAGCGGGGTGAAGAGCTTGCCATGTGCGAGCAAACCAATTCCTCTTGGTTTGGATGCTAATTGACTTCTTGCTAGGAAGTGGAAAATTATGGAATTTTAGGTAGTGAGAGAGGGAGTTACAGAGAGAAGAATTTAGAGAGAAGAAGGAGGAGAAAGAACGAAGGAAGCTTGGTTTTGGTGGAAAAAGTTCACTAAGGTATGTAAACATGATCTTTGAGACAGTTTGTATTTCTTATGGACTTTGGTTATATTCTTGGGTTTGTTGGGATTACATCCTAACCACAGTTTGATGAAAGGTGTGTTTAGTTGGAGTCCCTAAGTGTAAGTAGTTTTGTGAAGGTGCATGTGTGTGTTGTGTCAAAGTGCTATCAGGCTTTCCCTTGACCCCCGACAGTGTTTTATTATAAGTTGGCTAAGGGCACTCAGAACTAGATAGTTACCAATTGGAGAAGAAGCACAAGACCTAGCCCTTCAATAAGATATCCCAGAAAGCGACCTTGAAACTAAACCTACCATGAATACTTGAATTTGAGGTTGAAAGTCGAATCTGAGATTCTGTCCCTGTTATAGACGATTCTTATTTTTTGAGTCATAAGTTGAGATTATATTGATCCAAATGGTGATTCAAAATCCTTCTTAAAGTAGACACATAGAATTAACTTCATGAAGAAAGTAGGGCCAAATTATGGCTCATTGTTCCCATAATTTCGTCGAAAGAGATTGAAGAGGGCCTGAGTTATCCTGAGAAACGATCCTCGGGAGGTCATATTATGTAAACCATAACTCTTGATTTTGAGGTCCGAATGACCTGATTTAAGAAATTTGTGGAAAATTTAAGAGATAGGGAACTTTGGTCGAAGACCAATGTTGATGAGCTAAAACACGTATGCTAATATATCACACATCGAGTGTCGAGAGATTTGATAAGCCCAATCCTGGCAAGCGATGCCATAAAGCATTTAACATTGATACCAAATGACATATACACAAGTTTATAACAAGACAAGAACTATTATCTAATCCGTGACCTTGCCATAAAACTTATTGACATTATACTATAAACCAAATCTCTTAGAGTAAATCATTTTCAAAGTTTGGTTTTGGTCGATGTGCAAGTGCAGTCGACAAGTAATAAAATGGATTTAAGTCAGGATATCGATCCAGATCTCAGATTTTAAATCAACTTCTACCACGACTCTTTCGATTTCCATACTATTTGGACCCTGAAAATGATAGTAGGATCAGGCATTAAGATTGCTTGAAAATTAAGCGAACAAAGAAAAATAAGCTGAGCAGACGATAAAAATGGAAGATAAAGAATAAAGAATAATTAATAGGAAGAAAATAAATGGAAACATATAGTTATCTTTGGAGTACCCATCGAAATCTTGGTATACTTGATATCAATTCTGTAGTTAACAACGATAAAATTCTTAAATATTTAGGTTTCCGTCTGTCAGAGCATTTAAATGATGCGGTTGGATCTCTCACCTCCACATTTCATTATCTAATTTTGACACGATTCTCTCGTCTGGGGAATGAGATAAATACTTTTAAAGGTTTCCTTAATAAGATTTTCTTTGCGATACTTCATACCAGTTCTACTGGAACTGTAAAGCCTTAGCTTCAAGTTATCGATTGACGAGGATATCTGACTTAGGTTTACTCTTTACTTGAAAATTAGATCACCCTCTCCTTGATTAGATCATTAACACGGGTTGGCCTCACTATCAGAATTGGTGAACTCTTTGCTTTTAGAACAATGCTTTCGTTCAACTCGTTCTTGATTTAGTAGAAGAGGATTTCTGATAAACTTACAAAGCTCGGCCAGTCTCAAATAGCAGATTCAATATGTAGTAATTATAACTCGGGAATGTCTTCTCTGTGTCCTCGGAGGACCTCCTTGAAATCGGAGCAATTAAACAAATCTTAAGCGGGTATAAGAGAGGTATTAGCCAGTTAAAATAAGCCAAACCAGAAGTAAATTCACAAGGCTGCTAGACGACTACGGAAAGATAATTTCGACTATAACATTTACCAGTGATGGAAATTTGGGTTCCTCAATTCACAGAATTACTTTCTGACATTCCTCGATCATAAGAATAAACTTTGCATTGGCTGGAAATCAGAATTCTGAGAAATTTGTGAACTTCAACATTACGAATTGTAATTTGAAAGAGAATTGAATTGCATTCAGCTTCAGCTCAAGCTTGATAGCATCCAGATTCAAAATGAAAACTAGAACGATAAATCTAATCTAATCTCTAACTTCTCCGGCATTAAAGAAAAATATAAAAGAAAAGAAAAGAAAAGAAAAATAAAGAAAATGAGCCTTCAGCTATCCAGACCTCTCGTCATGTAGTGAAACTACCTCCTCTTACGGATAGGCTGCGTATTTATAAAGTTTCGGTTGGGCCTAATTCAATCCCGGTCTTTGCCGTTCCAGTGGTTGGCCGCTGTTAGTAATTCAGTCGCGACTTGACTCCCTTGTATCGCGACATCATCACATCTTCAGCGACATGCGATCTCGTGTGACATCGATATTCTGCGGCCTTCAGCTTGTCTTCGGATGTCCACGACATCAATCTCTTATTTGCGACATTAGCTTAAGGATGCAGGTTTCAAGCGGTTTCTGGCTGATTGACATCAATATGTTGTATGGCGTGACTCTTATTCTTGTAAATTTCAAGCGAGTTTTCTTATGTGCAACAACAACCTATTATTAAGTGACATCAAGCGTCACTACGTAGCTGATCTTGCCGCTGCCTTATCTTCATAGTATGAATATGACGCCGTCTCTTCATCGCGACCTCGACGCCGACACGCGGTTTTCAGCGATGGTTGCGATGTCGACATGCGTATCTTGTCGACGTCGCGTTGCTCTGCGGCGCGGGCTGGTCGCCTGGCGTCGCGGTTTATGATCTCTTGTGCGACATCGACTGGTCTTTGGAAGCCGCGAGGTGTTCTTGATGTCAGCGACATCGTCTCGCTAATCGCGACCTCCATCTAAGTTCTTCCAAATTTCACGATATTCTGACAAACTTGATCTAACCGGTGGATGTCGACCTCTTCTCTTTCCTTCTTTGTTATTCGTGACTGCATGCGTCCGCATTTGCTCTGTATCATTGTCGATGTCAGCGGCATCGGGATATTGACCACGAAGTCTTCTTCTTCTTCCACAGTTTGCTTCACACAGGAGTTTCTTTATCTCGGCACATATGGCTTCGTGAAACCCCGTTCATTGGAGTTTCTGCTATAACTGGAATTACACGTTTTGATTCTTTGAGACTTCTGACGCTCGGGTTCATAATCTTTAATGCGCCTTTTAACTGTGACTTGCTTGACCCGATCATCTCATTAATGCTCATCCACCGCCTGCTTCTCTTCTGCAAATATTCTTCTTTTTGTGATTCACCCTTACCATTCTTGAGTTTGGTTAGTTATTCCATAATTCTACCGCGTAGTAGTCTTGTTTAGATAAAAATAGATCGGAAAAATGGACTAAAAAATGGATGACTTTATTTCTTAAACTCCCAAAACTTAAAATTTTACTTGTCCTCGTGAAGAAAGAAGATTTGTTTGTCATGACAAGGACATTTCTGATACATTTCTGATTTTATTATTCACCTTCTTGGAATTAAAAGATATAACTGTTATTTCAAATTTAAGTTTCTGCTGCAAAAACAAAGCATGGTATACTTCTATCACAAAATTTCTTGATAAACTAATGTATTTAAACAGTTTATTTATCAAGTCTTGTTATGTGTGTGTGTGCAGGTCAGCAATCCTTCTCGACTTAGGTTGGATTTAATAAATCTTAAGGAGTTTTCTTAAGCGTTTATTGGGGAAGTCAGTATGCTTGTTTTTCTTATTAATCTCCACTAATGTAGGTAACTTCAACCTTCGAATCAATGAGGTCTTCGAAGCTTGTAATATTGGGCTTCGGTGGTGGTGATGAAGAATTTAGGTTATCGAATTACAGTTTCCATCTTGTTTCTTCATTGTTGTCTTCATCTTTCTTCATCTTTCTTCCTCTTTCTTCTTTGTTCCTTCGATTCTCCTCAATCTCAGTCCTAATTCCTCTTTTTGAATTCTTTTATAGATTTCAACCATAATTCTTTGTTCTTTTTTTTTTTGAGATTTGGAATAGTCTGATGTTTTGTCTTCTTAGTCTTTCTATTACTCTTAGAAAACTTTGGGCTATCAACTCCCATACCAGTTGGCATTAGGGTACTAGGTGTTACAACACCCCTACGAGAGCTTAATGGTTCAAGGGTAATAGGCCACAAGACAAAACTTATTCTTTATTTCACTAATCTCTGCCTTTATGGTCACTGCTTTCAAAATTTTTGGGGAATATTTCCCTGACTTGTTTCTTTCTTTATACTAAACTTTTTGGGCATTTGGACAATTTGGTTTCTTTCTTGCGGGTTTATTGCAAGGAAGGGAATTCCAGTTTTCAGGCTATTTGTTTATTGAAAACCAAGAAACGCAACCGAATGTCGGGGCAGAAGTGCATAAACATATTTTGAGGTAGTAGGCTTATAAAGGCTGGCGCGATAATGGCCTCGATCATTTCACATTGGTTTGTTTCTACCTAAGTTCGCCTTGTCAAATAATCAAACAAGTTAAAATTTTGTGACTCTAAATTCTGAATTTCCGATGTTCCATAATTTCGATCAAGAGACTGTGTAGGTGTTGTTGAGGCCAGATGTGTATTGAGGCCCAGATTTATTCCTTTGTCCTGGCCCATTATTTTAACCCGAGCATTTCGTTCCATCGGTAACAACCAATTTCTCAATTTTTGTAGCTAAGCCCGAATCTATGAGCAGTATATACTCTGCATTCAGTTTTAACATTCATACCTCTATTCTTTCCAGAGACAATTGAGCGAGCAGAACAATTCTATTCTAAACGAGAAAATAAACTAGTCTGAAACCCAGTTCAGTATCGCTGATCAACCAATTTGTAAGTCAACGGGAACTTTATTCAAATATCAAAATATTTCGATATTGTATAATCTGCTTCATTTCACAAACATTTTTGTAACTAAGTTTAGAAAAGCTCAAGTTCATTAACCAAGTCTATATCTTATCCGGGGAGTTTGCGGCTCCTCTTGAAATTTGGTTCACCAGACTTGAGCTCCTCCAGTGATTCATTTATTAATTAGTGACAATTGAAATTTTCTCTTCTCTTTGAGCTTCTTTGTTGATGATTAACAAATCTATATTAGCCATAGCAGCTCTGGATGACACCACGTTTTATGAAATAAAGAATGGAATTGGTTTGTTTTAAGGCTCATTCATTCATAAAAACGTTTCTGATCCTTGGACTCCTTTTGTCTCGTCATCAGCTGCCCTTCATTCTTTACTTATTTCTCTTCCTTTGTTCACCATGCATGTGGAGTTAAGTCTCTTAGGAAGAACAAGGTTATTTATTCCTTCAATTTCTATAGGAGGAAGATTAAATGAGATTCTTCAATTTATGCTCTTCTTATAATTCAATTAAAGATTGTGGCACCAATTGAAATTTGATGATGAGTTTCTCTTGTTCTAACCTTCTAGGTGTGCTATGAAGCCAAAGAGAATATTCCACAATTTGGTTAGATCGAGAGATAAGTTTACTGTTTCTGCATTTATGATGATTCATTCTCTAAGAGTGTAAATTTGAGTTGAAATTGTAGTTTCATGGTTTTAAGCGAGACTAGACACTTGAGTTCAATGTGGGACACTTGTCTTTAAAATTGACATATAACTGTGGACTGATAAATGGGTTGTTCTTGCAGATTAATTCACTTAGATTTTATGTTGTGACCTGAAAATTTGAGTCACGACAGGGAATGTTCTTCCCTTCTTATAATTCGATTATAAGCTAATTTCCCTCCAGGTTTTGACTCTGTCCTTTTATTCTTCATACTCCAACATTCTTGGTTAACCCTTGACCCCATGACAGTGTTTTGGCCATAAGTTGGCCTAAGGAGCACTCGGAACTGGGATGGTTTCAGTGGAAGAAGCTGAGGGGCCTAGACTTCTAGATATACAAACAACCAAGAACTAAAACCTACAATAAGACCATGAATTTGGGGTTGAAAGTCAGGTCTGATTAATCTATTATAGAGCTAGTTCTGTTTTTAGATCATGAGTTGAGTTTATATTAGTCCGATGGTGATTAAATCATTCTTAAAGTAGACACATAAGGGAATTAACTTCATGAAGAAAGTAGGACCAATTATTGAAACTCAATTGTTGTAATTTCGTCAAAGGGTGAAGGAGACGCAGTTACGTCCCACTAGGAAACGAGTCTCGGGAGGTCATATTGTAAAGCGCGCTCTTGAGTTTTGAGGTCAGGGCCAGGCCTGGGTTTGAGGGGCTGTGGAAACAGAGATGGGAGACTTTTGGTCAAAGACCACAATGAACAAAAGCATCTATGTTTGAGTCAAAGAATTATAGTTAGAAAAAGGGTCTGAGATAGGTGAAAAAAAAGAAAGGGTCTGAAGTGTTGTGTGTGCATTACCTAATAGGAGGTGTTAGTGTGATATTTGTAAGGAGTGTAAAAGGAGTGCTCTTGAAGGATCAAGGTTTATGTTGGTAGGTGTATAGTGTCTGTGATTCGGTGGTGAAGTAGTAATGACCAATTGGGTAATTTGGCTGTTGGATTGTTTGAAATTGCAGAAATCTTATGACTTGTTAATTGCGAGATCCTTTGGAGTAGCCTGGTTTGACTTCCTTGGGAGACTTGTGGATTTTTGAATCGAGGAGGTGAGGGGATCTTGTAACCTTCTCACCTTCCCATGGTTCTTGAAGTCACCATTGACTCATGTGAGCCTGATTCTAATAATTATATAAATGTGTATATTTTTATATCTAGGTGCTAGGTCGCTGAGTACATGATGTTTTAAATATCATCTTGGATGATAACTGTGAAATTGTTTTAAAGCATGACATGGGTATGGGGCTAATGTGAGGAAGTCGGATTGAGTGTAGTGGACACAGGACTATGACTAGATCACTGGGTTTGTAAGTCACAAGAAAGGTCACGGATATACGGGATGTGGGCATATCACGGGTGGTAAGTCCAGCCAATTTGTCGTTATACGGGATGTGGGCATATCACGGGTAGTAAGTCCCAGCAGTTTGTCGTTGTTAGGGATGATCGGCTAGTCCACAGACGAAGCCCCAAAGGAGTCTTGATGGGGGTGGGGATGGTGCAGTGTTGCATCCATTTGTTTCCCATCAACCTATTAATTGAAAATGCTCATGTTTGAAGTGTGTTGAGATTATTTGTATTTGAAATGTTTTTATAAGCATGGCTTGTTATGGGATTCACTCTTTGGAGTTGTGAACTCACCCCCATTATTCCCTCCACCTTAGATGCAGTCTGAGAGGACAGGTGCCTTGACTTGAGAGGTTGACATGGGTTTTGGAGGTTGGGAGATTAATATAGATCAGCAGCATCTTTGGTGGTCGGGCATACACGGGAACATCTAGTGTTGTTGTAATGGAGGTTCTACTTGTATATTTGGAATAGTTCATCATCGATGTGGATTGTTGTGTGTTTGACCATGAGTTAGTTTGGGACACTTTGTAGAAAGTTTTGGGATTTTGTGTAAATATTATTTTGATCGAGTGTAAGTGTATAGTCTTGGGTGCATTGGACTTACCAAGTCTGAGATATGTATATCTTTTTGAGACCTATGGAGTTGAGTTTAATTCTCGTTTCTAGGCGATTACTCCAAGTGGAGTTTGGACTCGGAGTTTTGAAGAAATCTGGGAGTTTGATATATATGGTGTGTAGAGATTAGTGGCCATTTTTATGCAAAGTGTTGGATTTTTATGAAAGTCATATATATTAGAACTCAATTAATTTGAAAAAGATGGTAAGAACAAACATAGATCCTGCAGTGAAGTGGGGTGTAAGTTTCATTTTTTGTAGACCTACATTGTAGACGAGGGTGTGGTCCATCAGGCCTATGGGGCATGTCCTTTGCTTTTCTTCGCCTCCATGAGAGCTCAGGACCGAGACGAGAGGACATCTACTTCAGTAGGAGCACTCACACTATCAGCCCGAAGTATAGACGGCGAAGTAAAAGCAGTGGAAATCGCCATGAGTTGTAAAGAAAAGGAAAAGGAAGCGGAAGATTCCTCGTCGAGAAGCGAGAAATGATGAGATCAAGATGAAGAATTCAGGTCTGTGTTCTGCGTCTTGAGGAATCGAGGAGTGGGAAAGTGGGTCCAGAGTCAAGTTGAAGTGGAGTTCATTATAGTGAAGAGATGAATTTGACACGTTCTTGTTTTACTCATCCCATTAGTGTCGTTATTCGGGATGGAGCCTGTTGTTGTGGAAGAGACAAGGTTCTTTAGGCCATGGTCGAGGAGTACTCAGACTTGAGAGAGAATTAGAATGCAGAGGCACACTATTTGGAGGCTCAGAGTTTTTGGAAATAGTTAATGAGTGAGCTGAGCTCAGTGAGCTCAGTAGCTGAGTTATGTCATCACACACATGGCCAGGCCTTACCCTCTCGAGGACACGGAGTTTGATGCAGGGTTGTTAAATACCATGCACAAACCAGTGCCCATGGGAGAGTTTTGTTACTTGAGAGGAGGAGTTCCATCAGGGAAATTACAAAGCCTAAGTGTGATGGTAGGGGACACTACGTATGAGGTAATCAATAGAAAATTGTGATTATGCCTTGGTAAATATATGGTGTATTATGAGACTTTTGGATTACAGTACAGAAACAGGCACATTGAACCAGCCACAGTTACAGCACAGGTGGAAGCTCTTTGGATGGAGGCTCTGAGTAGGAAAAGGTTCTTCTCTGTTTGGGACAGTCTGAGATGAAGCAAAGAATTCGGTGCTCAGCACACAGGCCTCGGTCGTCATCCCACAACGCATTTACAGGGCTTCTGTCGTCATCGGCTCTTGGTCGATGGTACATCCCCTTAAAGGATGGAAGCGTGAATCAGGATGTTGATATGTAGGAAAAGCAAAAGCAGCGGATGCAAATATCAGGCTTGGGAGTCACATCTACGAGGAGAAAGCAGTGCATTGGAGATGATGTTCTCACATGGAGGGTTGGGTAAGTGGATGAGTTGTGTAGATGAAGACCGCATTCCTCCTCGGCCGAAGGAGGACATAAGTGAAGTAGCATTTTGGGTTGAATGGGGTGGTGTGTGAATTGGAGTAGAGACCTCGGCCATTCCAAACACCCATTTGTTTATATAAACTATTTGTGCCAAAGTAGTCATTACAAGCTTGAAAGACCTTTTGAGTTTGATTCAGTTTGATGTTCCTCTTTGAATTCTCGTATTAGTTGAAGCCCAGTTATGGTAGAATGTTTAAGTGATAATGAGTTCATTTCGGTTCCCAGTGATCTCATTTGTGGTTCTTTTTTCGAGATCCATGGTCCTTTATATGAGTATCTATTTATAGATTTATTCCTTTAATATTACAGAAATTGTGGTATTCATTTAAATTCAGATGATTTATCTCTGTGAGTTATATACTTGTGTTCATTTTGCCCTTATGGGAAACTTACAACTAACTACATATAGGGCATTATGTTGAACCTACATGGTGATGCAGATTACAGGTTGAATCTTGCTAGGGACTAGCAAGTTGTAGGATGGGGTGTGTTGGATGCATAAAAAGTGCAACATTTATATATAGGATTTAATGTCAAACTCATGTTTTTTGCTCATTTGTGTAGAATAAGTTACCTTTGATGTTTCTAGTGTTTTTATGTGTGTGCATGTTTTTTGAGTCATACACATTTTATGGGGTTGATTCTAGAAAATCAATCTAATCCTTCATTGTGTCATTACTGTCGAGGCCTCAGTAGTGCTTTCTGATGAAGAGGGAGGCGGTTGCGGGCGTTGAATGCTAGGTACCACACTTCTTGGTCAGGTACCCACATGCGGGTGATGGTGTGCTGGGTGCCCGATATCTTGAATGCCAGGTCCCGAGTTTTGTGGGTACGATACACTTTTGATGCGGGTGCCAGCTTCTTTGGTGCCGTGACATCACGATCTAACGGGACTTGGCGAATTTCAATCTTGGTGCAAGGGCACGCTCGTCTTTCGATCACCACTTCGAGATCACTAATGAGGATTGTATTTAAGCCCACTTGAGGGTAGAGAAAGGAGAATGGGATTCTAGGGTTTGGTTTTAGATGGTTGGAGTGTTTCTCTCATATTTTGCTAGGGTTTATAGAGTAGAGTACTTAGTTTTCTTGGTTCCCGAGTTTTTTAGTACTTGTAATCTTTCGAGTTGATTTATATATAACTCTTTTGTATTTTTCTTACGGGATTATTCTTTTGATATCACAACCTTGCAGCCAAGAGTGTTTATTTCTCAGTCAATTCACAGTGAGTGTTTATTCATATGAATTAGTTCTCAGTTTAGTGAGTTCTAGCCCCAGTAGAGTTTAATGGAACAGGAAACTCACTCTTGAGTTCTTTCAACCCATAGTTTCTCTTTGTGCTTCAATAGGATTATGCGATGCTAAACACTTGCGGAAAATCTTAAACTTAGTTTGGCATCTTCTTGACAACGTGTGAGCGAGGGGCTCTGGGCCTGCAGTTGATAACCCAATCATAATGTAGGCTAAGAGTCAAGCAGATCATCGAACAAGTGTTTATTTATCGCTCGTCGTTCTTTGTGTAAGGAATTTTAATGTTACATCTTCCATCGAACCATTCATCAATGGCTTAGATGAGATTGTGAATAATAAGAGTGGGTATTACGATCAAGCGGGTGAGTGAAAACCTAGAAGAATCCTATCATTAAGTCATGTATTTAAAATAGGTTAAGTTAATCGGTTACTGCAGTCATTGGTCTGACCCCGGATTTTTACTTTTAAACGCATTCTTTGGAGCGTCCTAAGATCTTACAGATACTCTGTGGAAATGACCTGGACTCCCATAGTAATATAATGCTTGAGCGACTTTAGGGTTCTGTAGCGGGAATAATTTCAACATACGAAATAGACGAAGCATATGCCATATGACATATAACAACATTAATATATTTTGTGTATAGCACATATAATTCTTATATCTATGTATTCTATGCCGTATAAGTACTTATCAAATTTCACTTGCTGTAAGAACATGTAGGTACACAACAGAATAATACGCCAGCATCATTATTAATTACATTTGTGTTCATATTATTCACTATTCATATGTACATCATATAAGTATTTGCCTGCATAGACCAATAATAATGAATGAAAATGAAGCATCATAATAGGTACCCAAAGGTACAGTACGATACTAAACAGAAGTGCCAAAGCATTGAACAGACGTGCCTGCAACACAAAACAGGAGTGTCGTATCACTATGCAGGAGTGCCATAGCATTGAATAGACGTGCTTGTCACACGAAACAAAAGTGTTGGGTAGCACTAGACAAGAGTGTCGTAGCACTAAACAGACGTGCCTATTCATTCACTATCCGATCTTAGGCAGACACACAATTATATGTAGTTCAGAGCATTTCGCACTGATCTTACCAATATCCATGTTATACACTTGGTCAATTCTTAAGACTGTACTTTCCTCATTCATATTGAATCGTCCATGTCACGTACGTTTTATTTAGTAATTAAGAACGTATAACTTGTATACATGTACATAACCTTTCATTCACTTGTTAGGATCGTCAACTAATCTAATTTCATGCTTATCGTTCACCTCAATCGGAGTCCTAACAAAGGAGCAATGGTTTCTAGAATTAACAAAAGGAAGGGGAGAAAATGGAACTTCAGGTTCGCCTAGGCAAAGGGGACCTTTGCCTAAGCAAGAACCTTTCCCAAGGTGAAGCAACCTTTGACGAGGCGAGGCAAAGACCGGGCAATTTTGGTCTTCGGGTTAGGCGAAGGAGAGGGTTCGCCTAGGCGAAGCTCTCGTTCGCCTATGTGAAGAGGCGGAAACTAGAAAGAATACCCCTACCCTTCAAGGACTCTTTGCCTAGACATAGGGCTTCGAGCCTGAACATAAATGTCACATATTGCCCTTTTCCATCAGACAATTTCAAACCGAAAACAAAATAAGATCAAAACTAACCTCAAACCCAACTCAAACCAACCAAAAACATATTTATGGGAAGAGTGAGGGTTTTTCCTAACCTTGATGTCTTGAAAGCTTCAACCTAGCTTCCATTTTCTTCTCTTCTTCCTTTCCTTCATTTTCTTCTCTTTACAGGAACTAATAGAGCCCCAAACAAAAGGAGAAAAATCAAACCAAAAACTGGTTCTTCTCCCAAACCATAAGCCCTAGACCCCAAAGCCAAAATGGAGAATTCTAATCCTAGAAGACAAATGCCGCTCACGAGATTTGACTCAAAAAATTTCCCTTTGCTATTTAGTCCTCCCTCTTATCTTTCAATTCAAACTCAACTTATCACAATTCCAAAATAACCTATAATCTTTTAACTTAATGTCCCTTAAGACCTTAATTTAACAAATTACCATTTGCCTTTTGACTTATTTAATAATTTTCGTTATATCATTTTTCCCACTTAACTATCAATTTTCTGAAAAACACAAATTTGACTTCTATTATACCCTAAATATGTTATAAAACTATTAGGGTATAATTTTTGATGTTACAGAGAGTCCTATTCCACCATTATATCTTGAGAGTATTTTGGCGAGGTTATTCTTGAGAAATCTCTATTTTTTGAGAGTATACCCCAAGATCAATATATTATTAGGAAGAGTTGTATTGTATACCAATTCGAGATAGTGAAGAATTGTTCGGAGTTTGTCTTATGGTTTTTCCCTTCACATTGAAGGGTTTTCCATGTAAATTTGGTGTTTTCTATTTTTCTATACTTATTTTTGTCGTATTGTTACTATTCACAAATACAATTACTATTCACGTATATAGTTATTGTTCATCGATGTCGGGAAATACTATCAGAGAGTAGTAACAGAGCGATAGAAGTCAATCATTCATCCCAACAAGTTTGTTATTTAGACAAATGTTTCGTTTAGAGCAGTTTTTCTCTTGCACTTATAAATGGATATCAATTTTAATGGTTAATTTTAATGACAACCTTGAAATTTAGTGTAAATACAACTACATAAATTAAATTTCCTTAGTTAATACCTTTATAAATATGTTATATATATACTTTATAAATATATTATATCTTGAAAGTATTTTGGTGAGGTTATTTTTGAGAAATCTCTATTTTTTGATAGTATACCCCAAGATCAATATATTCTCGGTAGTTACTTATATCAGATACCACTTCAGATAAATAAGAATCAGGCGGAGTTAGTCCTATGATTTTTCCCTTCACATTGAAGGGTTTTCCGCGTAAATTTGGTGTTCTCTATTTTTCTATACTTATTTTTCTCATATTGTTATTGTTCACAAATACAATTACTATTCACGTATATAGTTATTGTTCATTGATGTCGAGAAATACTATCAGAGAGTAGTAACAGAGTAGTAGAAGTCGATCATTCATCCCAACAAATTTGTTATTTAGACAAATGTTTCGTTTAAAGCAGTTTTTCTCTTGCACTTATAAATGGATATCAAATTTAATGGTTAATTTTAATGACAACCTTGAAATTTAGTGTAAATACAACTACATATATTAAATTTCCTTAGTTAATACCTTTATAAACATGTTATATATATACTTTTAGATAATTATTATACAATTCTATTTTAAACAATTTTATTTTATTTTTTTTGACATTTATTTACTCTACATGATTGTAGCACTCAATTTAAAATGGGTGCAACATAAGGACTTTCTAAAAGGTTACCTATCCCACTACTACTCTCACCTAGGCATACTTAACTATTGAGTTTTGATGAGATCCGTGTGTATTAGTGCTAATATAATCCCACCAATTATTATACAATTATATTTTAAACAATTTTACTTAAAATATCTTTTTTGAAGAGAAAATAATTTTATTGATTAAAACTAGCAATATATCGATAGAAACATATAATCAAAATTTTCTAATAAAACCATAGTATATTGACGATCATTGATTTGATTTATTGTTTTTTATTGGATATGTTTTACCCGTCTAAATCACTCACACACAACTAAATGTTGCAAGAAGATAACAAAAAACAAAATGTTGTATTAAGATGATACAACTACACACTGCAATTAGACGACAATGAAATTACGAAAAAAAAGGAAGAAAACCTAGATCTGTATGAAATAACTACTTTATTGAAAAAGAAAATGATAGAAAGAGGTATAAAGGGGTGTTTTTAAGACAAGAATGATAAAAAAAAATCACCTATATTGCTTAAGAAAAAGAGGCTAGTAAAGAAAAAATTAGAGAAAATGAGGCTAGGGTTTTCTTTATTTAAGATCTCTTTAAAAAGTTAAATATGATAACCAACGAGAGGTTGCTCAGTTGGGGTAAAGTGTTGGGTTAATAAAAATGGTTGTCCAATGCTAACGGGTTCGAGCCCCCTCTGTGGTATTGGAGGTTTACTTGGCTGCTCACTTCAGGGCCTCGTAGGATTAGCCAATATACATATAAACCAACTCGAATATCCACGTCTATAAAAAAAAGTTAAATATGTAAACAAAATAAACTGTAAAAGGTGGTACTAGTCTACAGTGTTAAAACTAAAATTTGTGGATGGCCTAGTGCATTTCTGGACTCAACGCCACCCAATCCAGAATTTTATCAACTTATTAAGAGGGAAACTAGGGTTTTTGTTTGAACCAAAGTTTGAAAATTTGAAGCTCAGGATGATCCGTTTGAGCTCCAAGAAGATATTGCAGGAAAATCAGACTAGCGACTACAGCGCAATCTCCGCTCTTTCACTCAACCATAAAGCTCTCTCCGATGTACTAGCCTTTTCATTCTTCTTCCTCATTTTTATTTTTATTGCTCTTCTCCTAAAACCCTACCTTTTCTTCCCTTTTCTTCCGTTTGGTTGCTTGGAAAATAGAGCGAAAGCTTTATTTATTTCTATTGTTTAGTTTGAAAAATAAAAAGTTAAACTTAATTTGTTGAGTGAGAATGTTCTTTGTTTAAAAGCTATTATTGGGCAGATTTCGTGCTTGACTGACTTCAAGAATTTGGAGAGGCTCGATCTTAGCTTTAACAATCTTACTTCGCTCCAGGTTCCTCCTCTTCATCTTGGACAATGATCATGATCTTTCTGTTTCTTTGTTTGGAATGGATAAGCGGTTGCATTGTGAATTAACTTGGGTTAACAACTTTATTCCAGGGATTGAAGTTATGCGTCAATTTGAAGTGGCTATCAGTTTTACAAAACAAACTCCAAACCTTGGATGGAATTGAAGATCTTTCTAAGCTTACCGTAAGTTCCAAGAAATTTCACAATTCTATTGGTCGCTTTATTTGCTATTAAGCTAAGAGAATATCAGGGTTTCTTTGGCGGAAGAAATGCGAATTTATTTTTTCCTTCAGCAACTAGAACAATGGAAATTATAGGAAAACCTCTTGCTTTCGAACTTTTTTTATACAATGTGGGCACTTTCACAATTGAAAAAAAGGAAAAAGGAAATGTTCTTGGTCTATGATCCAAATATTTATTTGCATTTCTGCCAAAAAAGCAAGTCCTTGAGATATTTTCTTTGTTTTCTTTTCGTGGATTGCTCTCTGCTGTGTTTTGTTCCCGCTCTGTCGGTCTTTGTTTCAAATATAGGAAGACAATGAGGGAAATGAACACATTATTTGTTGTTGGCTCTGTTTACTATGAAGAAAATGAAAATATATGCATTTATGGGGAAGTTTAAATTTTGAGAGTTTAATGTTGAACAATGTTGGGAATCTAGGAGACATGCAGGGGAAATCTATCTTTTTATTTTCTTTTTTCTTTCTTTTGTGCCTTTCCTTTTTCCCTTCCCTTTTCCTTTTCATTGTTTCTGAGAACAGAGTGCCTGGAATCATGATCCTAATGCTCTATTTAGGCAAACAAAAACTAAAATGTAGAAAGGAATCAAAGTTCTCTTGGTTGGTTTATTGTGAAAAGTTTAAAGGATAGTCATCGATAAAAAGAGTGGGGCGTATTTCAAAGCGGGGGTCAAAAAGAGTTTTGAATTTCAAAACGTTTTGGGGATTAGGGGGAGAAAAGGGAAGCCCAAAAATCCACACTCGAAGGACTCGCAGAAGGAAAGATTTGGGCCTCATCTGGTAGGTGTGGCGGCCCAAAGACCTCGGCCGCCCAAGGGGGTTTTAGAGCGGGCCTCATTCAAGAGTTCGAGGAGCAGAGTCCTACCCATGGGGAGGAACTCTCATAATACTATATGGACAGAGTGTAAGGGGAGGATCGAAGGAAAAAACGACAAGGCGAACCATAGATGCGCTGAGGATCAGGAGCGCGAAGTGTCTGTTTTTGAAGAAAGGGGCTCCCAAGAGACGAGTTCAAGCCAAGAAAAAGTTTGCAGCGAGGGCAACAATATAAAGCAGGCCATGAGTAGAGAGGAGAGAAGCCCAAATAAGGATAAAGGAGGAAGCAAAGAAGACGATGAGGGTAGCTATTATTGCACGCCGGAAAAGGAACCTGGCCTGCGTTCATCCTCTGGGACTACGTCCAGCGGGGGAAAATCAGCGTTCACCCGTGAAATCTCGTAGATCTTAACTGGGTTTAAGGGAGGAGGATAAGGGGGAAGAAGACACAAGCGTTGGGAGGAGAGGGAGATTAGGTGGCTTTGGGATGGGGAACTTGGATGGGACTCTATCGTAGACCCTGCAGAGCATCGCATCGTCAGTGAATTACAAAAAGAGGAGACGCAACCCTGATCTGCCAAATTTTTGGAACGGATCGGGGATCGAGTCGATAGGAACCGTGCCTGATCCAAGTTTCGTCTGTGGTACGGGCTTGATTACCGGCAGCCCCTTGCCCGCCTCATTAAACTAAGCCTTACTGGTCGACCCATTACGAGCCCATTTGTTCTAAGGTCAGGATACAGCCTGTGGAAACGGCCCGAAACTGCAGCCCCGTGTCAAGGTCCGTTGAGAACTCGCTTGCTTAGTGGCCTATATCCCGCTGCCTCGATGAAGGACAGGAAGGATCTGCCTGCATCATGGGGAAGCACGAGCCTGTGGCTGCACGCCGTGAAGACAGCTATAACTTTGAACAGTCACGCCGATAATCTATATGATCGTCTACCCCATCCCCATCTTCGCTTTCTCGTCGCCCGCTTCTCGGGGCTTTTCGTGCCAGCCAACTCCTAAGTAAGGCCCCGGTACCACCGAGGTGGTATGATGACTAGGAATGGGGATTAGAGAGCCCGGGAGCGATAATTGACGTAGGGGAGGAGACTGGCGCAGTTGGTCAAGGGAAGACGGAGATTCAATTGGAATTGTTAGAATACTGGAAGTATGGGAGTTGGGAAAGTAGCTGCTTAGCAAAATTTAGTGAATTTCTAGGATTCCCTACTAAGGGGTTTGAAAAGGAGATCATGAATTTATTGAGAAAGTTAGTGGACTCCCAAAAAATGAGCAAGGAAAAAGGGATTTTGTCAGTGTCAAAAAGTGAGCGGGAGCTAAGGAGACTGAGGTGTACTATAAACTACAATGGGAATAAGAGAACCAAAGGAGGGGGAAGGGATAGGGGGGACTTATTGTTAAAGTTAAAATGAAGTTTAAAATTCTTTCTTGGAATGTTAGAGGAGCGAATGCCCCTGATAAAAGAAAGGTAATCAAGAACTTTCTCAGAAGTTACAAGGTGGACATAGTTTGTTTACAATAAACAAAGATCCAAGAGACACTACGAGTTGGCTCGCAGTCAGGGTGGGCCACGTTTGAATTGAAAAATAATGCCGAGGGATCACGGGGCATTCTTTGCTTGGGATAATAGCCGCTAAGCCTGTGACTCACAGCAGTTTTTCAAGATTTCATGCTTTCTTGTCTGTGATGCTTGAAGATTGTTTCAATGGGCTTTCACTGGGGTGTACGACCTGGTTGAGAATAGTCTTAGAGAGGCATTCTGGGAAGAGCTTGGATCGACTGGCGGTTTGGCTGATGCATCTATGGTGCGTCGAGGACTTCACGAGGTTCTCTTCCAACGAAAGATCTGTGAGGTGGTGCTTTCAAATTTATGAGAAGGTTTTTCCGACATTATGAATGATCTGGATTTGAGTGATCTTCCTCTTCAGGGAGGGCCCTACACTTGGAGAGGTGGTCTCAACGGCAAACTAATGTCTCTGCCTTTGACAGATTTTCGTCACCACCGGATCAAGAGTCATTGCAACAAGGTGACTCGTAGATGCCTCCCTGTGCCTGCTTCCGACCATTTCCCCACTCTGCCGGATACGACGCTAGAACAAACGCAACATTTCTTCCGCTCGAATCGATGTGGTTAAAGTACGAAGGTTTCAAAGATCTCTTGAAAGGGTGGTGGCAAAATCTCCATTTTTACGGATCCTTTAGTTTCATCCTCTCCGCTAAACTAAAGGCCCTGAAAGATATTCTGAAGGCTTGGAATAGAGATGTTTTTGGGAAAGTCGAGACTGGCCAGCAAGGAGGCCTTGCGCAGGTGGTATCCTTCGTGGGACGATTGCGTGGTAGGTTAGGGCTCGCCCTTGAGGAAGCTGAGGAACGTGTCAAAGCTAGAGCTGATTTCAAAAGTTGGGCCCTTATGGAAGAGATTTCCTGGCGTCAAAAGTCGAGAGAGACTTGGCTTAAGGAAGGGGACAGGAACACAGGTTTTTTTCACAGGATGGCTAATGCCCACAGGCGCAGAAATAGCTTAAATAGCATTTGCATTAATGGTAGAAAGTTAGGCAAGGAGGCCGGCTATCAAGGAATTCAGATGCATTCCAAAATCTACTTCCTGCCCCGGAGGGTGGAGTCCTTCCCTTCCTGATTTAAATCTCAACAAGATTGGGTTCGAGGAGGCGGCTAACCTGGAGGAAAACTTCTCTGAGAACGAAATCTGGACAGCTATATCTGGTCTAAATAGTGATAAGGCTCTGTGCCCCACTTCCGGCTTTCCCCTTTAGCCTGTCCTTCCTCGGCTGGACTTTGTGAAAAATGAGGTTATTGGTTTTTTCAAGGAGTTTCATGAGAATTCTAGATTTGTCAAAAATCTAAATACGACTTTTTTGGTTCTGATCTCCAAGAAGCAGACGGTGGAAGATTTCAAAGATTTAAGACCAATTAGCCTCGTGGGAGGCCTTTATAAGATTTTCATTCAAAGTATTAGCCAATGTGATCAAGAGGATCACGGACAAAGCTTATTATTCCAGTTCCAAAATGCTTCGCAGTAGGACGCCGATTCCTCGGATGCCGCCTGATTGCCAATGAGTTAGTGGATCACTCAGGAGAAAAAATGCGGATCGGGTGTGCAACCGATATTGAAAAGCTTGCGATAGTATCACCGGGAGTTTTGCACTGTGTCTTGATAGATGGGATTTGCGGCCTATGGATGAGTCGGGATGAAATGGTGCATCTCCACAGCTTCTTTCTCGGTCCTCATAAACGGTTCTCCTGCTGGTTTCTTCCCAAGCTCCAGGGGACTGAGACAGGGTGATCCTCTTTCCCCCTATCTCTTCGTCATCGGTATGGAAGCTTTCGCAGTCCGGATAAAATCTTGGCAAATAGATGGTAACTATCTCTCCGGGTAGCGCACTGTAACACCCGAGAGGGAGGATCTATCTATTTCTCATCTTCTACGCCGATGATACGCTTTATTCAGGAGGTCGATCCCGACGCCTTAAGTTCTGTTGGATTCCGATGTGGTTCGAGGCTGCTGCTCCGGTTGAAAATTGGTTAATTTAGCCAAAAGC
The DNA here is from genome assembly GCA_016808115.1 of Tetrastigma voinierianum. NCBI lineage: Eukaryota > Viridiplantae > Streptophyta > Magnoliopsida > Vitales > Vitaceae > Tetrastigma > Tetrastigma voinierianum. Next base: position 235,522 of record JAEQBH010001951.1, on the reverse strand, counting down.
TTAAATTATTCCTATCAGTCTGTGACTAACTGCGGAGTTAGCCTCGTGAGTTAGGCGCAAGAATGGGTCCTTTCCTACGTCCCATTGGGTCTTCCTTCAGAGCCGCACAAGGCCTGGGTGGGACTCCGACCGAAGAGATGGCCAGTGGTGCCGCTGCTTAAGACTCGTGATATCTCTAAGGGTGGTAGATCACTCTATTTGCAAGATTGCCTAGTCTCCCTATTTATTACCTTCTCTTCCTTTATGCCTGTAAAGTGCCAGATCGAAAGGACTAAAGGCGTCTTTTCGTGAGCCTAGTGCCAGTGTAAATTTCTTTGTGAGAGACGGCCACTGTGTGTTCGTAAAAGAGAAGGCGGAATCGGGTTAAAAAGCTTCTCCAAGTCAATAAGGCTCATGGTGTAATGGAGTCGAGTGTGCAACGACAAAAATGCTGGAGAAAGGCTATCGTTGTAAATTTGGTGTAAATTGGAGACCACTGGGGTTAAGTACACCATGTTCCTGTGAGGTGGCTGGGGTCTAGCTTATGGAAGGAAATCGAAAAGAATGACCGCTTTCGAGAATGCGGCTCGCTTCAATGGGCAGGAGGATCAAATTTCGAGCGATGTTTGTGTCGTGGTGGTTTCAGGTAATCTTTTCCCCATTCTCTTTAATTTAGCTTCAAACAAAGAGGCTAAGGTTGTGGATATCTGGGATAGTGGTGAAGGGGATGGGTGTTGGTCCCCAACTTTCCTTAGAGCTCTTAACGACTGGGAGCTTGAAGAGATGACAAGATTCCTTCATATTCTTCATGATCAAAGTTCCACCTCCTCGCGAGACGTTTTGTTGAAGAATGACAAGGCTAATGGTTTCGCCAAGACCATGTACAAGGTATCGATGTTTCCGCTTTGACTTCCTCACCGTTTGATTTGAATCCATGTACCGCCCCAAAAAGTTGGAGTTCTTTGCTCGGGAAGCTCGCTGGGGCAAAGTGCTCACTCCTGACCAACTAAACGCCGTGGTATGACATTCGCAACGATGTTTTATGAAGAGGAAGATAAGACCATAGACCATCTTCCGATCCATTGTAAATTAAAATGTTGTGGATCTTATTTTGTCAATCGCTTGATCGCTCAAGGTCTTTCCAAGAATCGGCCATTCACACTCTTCTAGCTTCTCGGGCAAGGTGCCGCGGTAAAAGCGTAAAAATCTAGTTTGCACTCTCGCCAGGCCTGCTCGAATATCCGCGAGCAAGGAATAGGCTGGTGTTTGAGAACGAGGTCCCCTCGACCCAAAGAATTAAAGCAAATTTTGTAACCAATTTGTGGACTTGGGCTAATTTGTATAGTGTTGATACAAGCACACCGTTATAGAATTTTTTACATGGTTGGAGAGTAGGTAGTCTTTTGGTGGGTTTTGGTTACTTTGTTGTCTTTTGCTTTGGTTCCCTTTAGTTCATGTCCCATGTACTCTAGGGTTCTTCAGTTATATGTATAATTTTGCTTTTTACTGATCAAAAAAAAAAATAGTCATCGATAAAAAATATTCAAAGATTTATATAATTTTAATTTCTTCATTCTTTGTATAGAAGAGCAAAAAAGAGAACTAAATTTGGAGAACTATATATTAAAAGTTTATTGAGTTTAAGCCTTTATTTTATTTTTCTATTTTTCTTTCTTTCCTTCCTTTTTTTTTTGTGTATGTCTCTTTCACCCACATTTTCCTCTAACATATGAAAATTCAAATGGATCCTAAATGTCTGGTAATTGAACCTATAAAAAAAAATTTGGTAATTATAGATGTAAGTTTTAATAATTATTTCTCTTTCCTAACCTATAAAAAAAAAAATCTCTTTCCTACTGCATCTCGAATTGTCATTTAGTACTTATATGTATGTTAGCAGCTGTTGAGATGCAACCCTCTAAGTGAATGTTTTGACTTGTATCCTGGACCAACCAATATCTGGGAACCTGTTCTGCAGCTCATGTGGCTTATGGATTTGTATGTTTGGTTTCATTGTGACAGGCTTTGTGTCCTGTAGATATTAACAAGATCTTCACATTTGTTTCCATCATTCTAATTTGCATAATGTTTTGGTCAAATTTCAACTACATTGATGAGGAATTATAAAATTTCATAATGCTCATCATTCTAGCATAACCCATTGTTTAATCATGTGAATCTTGAGCCTTATTACTGAGAACATACTCGTAGACAAGTTATAAAATTTGGGCATAAAATATATGTGATTTCTGAAGTTGGTGTCATCTTTCATTGTTCATTAGCTGTAAAACCAGTTGGACAGGAAAAGAGATACCTAGGAGCTTTTTTCTTTCTCATCTCCACTTAAACCATTTCCGATTGTCTCTTAGCTCTTCATATAACAATTTTCCATTTGCAACAATGTTCCAACAACTCTTACCAGCCAAGTCAGACTCCTCCTGCTCATCTTGATCCACCTTGTATGCTGTTTACCTTGTTCCGCATTTTAATTGCAATAGACCCCTATACATTTCTGGGGGTTAACTCAAAGATTTTGAATCCACAGGACCAACTTTGATCCATTTTTCCTAATTATACCGAGCAATTTTGAGGATTATCCATAGTCAGCTGTAGGTTGCTAAAATTCAGACACTGCAGTTAGGTATATGAAAATGATTTTTCAATGTGTATGTTTGATATGTACAAGTATTATAGATGATATTGAATCCCAAGGGAGGGAAAAAGGTTCTCCAAATATTTTTTGTACTTCTTTTAAAAGCACACCCAATACAAAAGTAAAGAAGAATAATTCTGTTGTGTATTGATTTGTAAAATTAGGGTACAATATATAGATTTACAAGTTGTACAATAGTTGGAAATAAATCACCAAATCAGGAATTAAAAACACATTAGAGGAAATAATAGAATTCAAACTTATCACCACAAATCACTTCCTAAAATTTGCCTAGTCAACCAAACTACTTCCCTCAAATCTGGCTAGTCAAATTAGGTAAATATATGTAAAAGGCTAAAATATTTTAACACTCCCCCTCAAGCTGTGCTTTATAAATGTCATACAACACCAGCTTGCATACTAAAGATTCAAAATTTGTCTTGGCAAGTCCTTTAGTGAAAATATCCGCCACTTGATCTTTAGATGGCACAAAAGGCATGCACACGGTCCCATTTTCTAGCTTCTCTTTGATGAAGTGTCGATCGATTTCTATTTGTTTGGTTCGATCATGTTAGATTGGGTTGTTAGAAATGTTGATAGCTGCTTTGTTATCACAATACAACTTCATAAGACCTTTTGCAATAATCTGTAACTCCCCTAGCAATCTTTTTAGCTGTAATAACTCGCATATTCCTAGAGCAATTGCTCTATATTATGCTTCAACACTGCTTCTAGCCACAACTGACTATTTCTTACTTCTCCAAGTGACTAGGTTTCCACCCACAAATGTGGTAGACCTTTTATAAGTAATCGAATCTAACCCAATCAACACTCCAGATAGGCTCGAGTTGATCTCCAATCTTCCTTTCTAAACATAAGACCACGACTTGGATTTTTCTTTAAATATCTCAAAATTTGATAAACTGCTTCAAGGTGGTCTACCATGGGATTATGCATAAATTAGCTCACTACCCCAACATAAAAGGAGATATCTAACATAGTATGTGAGAGATAGATCAACTTCCCAACTAGCTTTTGATAACGCTTTTTGTCCACTTTCTTCCCCTTTGTGCTCATGTCGGGCTTGTGATTAAAGTCTATTGGAACATTAGTTGGTTTACTTCCAAGCATGCCAACTTTACTCAAGATAAAGTGTGTATTTCTCGTGAGACAACAATGCCTCCTAGATTGTACACCTCCATTCCTAGAAGTATTTCAACTTCCCATGTCCCACCAAACCCTGCTGATAAACTCCTTTCAATTGTTGAATCTCAGCCTCATTACTTCCAGTGATGATTATGTCATCCACATAAACTATCAAAATAATGACTCCCCCTCCATTTAAAGGTCGATATAACATTGTATGATTAGATTGCCCTTGCGAGTAACCAGCCATTCGAATTGCTCTAGAGAACTGATCAAACCAAGCACGACGAGACCGCTTTAATCCATAAAGAGATTTCAATAGTTTACACACTTTATCCTTGCCAAGATTCTCTTCAAAACCAGGTGGTAGTTGCATATACACTTCTTCATTCAATTCTCCATTCATAAAGGCATTCTTCACGCCCATTTGATGTAGGGACCAATCATTTCTAGTAGCTAGACAAGAGTACCCTTATAGTATTCATTTTTTGTCATTGGTGCAAAAGTCTTAAGATAGTCAATTCCATAAGTTTGTGTATACCCTTTTCCAACCAGGTCAGCCTTGAACCTTTCCACTGCCCCATTTGATTTGTAAGCATAAAGAAAAACCCATTTGCAAACTCCATGTGTACAACACCTTTTATAATGAAAGCAAATTTCCCAAGTTCCATTTTTCTTTAATGCCATCATCTCTTCAAACACAACTTCTCTCAAATCTGAAAATTTCATAGCTTCTTCAATACTCTTTGGTAACTTTGGACAGATTGGACAAGAACCCTCTATAGGGTTGAGGTAGAGCATTATATGCGGACTCCTTTTCTTTGAGCTATTGGTAGATCCAGCTCTTGGATTTGGTGATTTTGGCTGTGTTTCTGACTCATTATTTTCTGGTTGATATGAGCTGCTACTGTTTGGATTAGGTGTTGGATTGAGGCTCAAATCTATCCTGTCAATTTCTGGTTGATCCTTGCTTTTGTTGTTCAGGTTTGGTGCTGGATTTAGGCTTGGTTCTAGTCTAGGAGCAATGCTAGTTCTTGGAGCTTGTCCTGTATCTTGTTGATGGTGCTGTCTCCTTGAGTAAACACGTAATTTAGGAACCGTTTGTTGTGTTTTTTCCTTCTCCTGTTCAACATCAACCAATGGCATTGGATTGGGATTAGGAGAGGACTCTATAGGTGGAAGAGAATTAGAAACAATTTCCAAAAAATTAGATTCCCCTAGATTCTCCCCCTAAATTGAAGTTTTGTAGAAATAAGGTTGATTTTCAAAAAGGGAGACATCATAGCTAACATACATTTTCTCAGTGAGGACTTATAGCACTCAGGCCTTGCTGGAGAATAAATCTCAAGAAAAATGTTTTCAATGCCCCAGGATCCAATTTAGTTATGTTTTGGGAATGAACATGGACAAAGGAGGTACAACCAAAAACTCTCAAGGGAAATATAAAAAACAAGATGATTATGTGGAAAGACTTGAGAGAACACATGGATTGAGATGAGAAAACCAAGGACTCTAGAGGGCATACGATTGATGAGGATAGTGGCTGTGAGTATGGCTTCTCCCCAAAAATGTTTTGGAACATTGGATTGAAACATAATAGTGTGCGGGCTACTTCTAACAAACGCCGATTTTTCCTTTTGGCTATAACATTTTGTCAGGGGTATTGACACATGGAAGAGTGATGAATGATGCCATTGTCTTTAAAATAGCACTATAAGATGTTAGAGAAACATTCAAAATACACAAGACGTAATCCATTTTTTAATCTCTTTGAGCTGAACTGAGGTTGGACCATCAAATGAAATTGTTTAAAAATGGAAAAAGTTTCAAAATTTTCTTTCATGAGATAGATCCAACACAACCTAGAGTGGTCATCAATAAAGGAGATAAACCAACGAGTATTAGACAAATTAGGTACACAAGATGGACCTTAAATATTTTTTTTGACTTAGTGCTAAAGATAAATGTGTATATAGAAGAAAAGAGAGCAATAAGGTGCTCAGTGGAGTACAAAAAGAAGAGAGCACAAATACAGGCTCCCACTCACCTATACCCCATCCAAGACAAAAAACCCACCAACGAATCTAAGTTATCAACACTATACAACTTTAGCCTACCACCATAAGGAAAACAAAAAATGATTTCATCCCAGAGCAGAGGGTACTTCATTCGAACCACCCTATTCCTTTTTCCAACCACGGGCCCGTAAATACAAAGAGGCGCCGCCATCCAAACTCTCCGTTTTTTCCGACACCACACTTTGCCATGCAAGGAGAAGTCGACGAACCGAACGGGGGGAATACCTCCGCCAGTCGGCATTAGCCAAGAGAATATCCCATAATACTTTGGCTCGAACAATGGATAGTCTTATTGTTTATAAATTCTCTTATCAAACAATGCTTTGTTTACTAGGAAATCACTCCTCTTCATTGGTCAGGGTAAGCACCTTACCCGGGGGAAGCTTTGACAAAAAGAAGCCTAATTTGGGGGAGCGATTGGGTTCCACGAATGGATTGCGAGGAAGTGTAGGAAGAGAATACCTGGAAACTACGATACATAAGACTAAGCGAGAAAGCAGATTGGTCGAGGAGACTCCTTCTTAACAAGCGAATCCTCTTGAAATGGCTAATTTTTTTGTTGTGCGGGAAGAGGAGGAACTCTTTTCCACCTCTTGCCACTTCGGTCATTAAGAGTCTAAGAAAGGCGGGGACTGGCCCCGTCCTCCTTGAGAAATCCCCGAACATCTGCCACCCTGCATGTATGGCGCGAGGTGAACAAGGTGGGAAGGCATTGCACGCGACAGGTTTCGTTGCACCACGGGTCTTCCAAAAAGCCCGACCTCCTACCATTACCTAAGAGGGAGGCGAATTTTGAGAGAAGGTGTGCCATTCTTTTGATGTCTTTCCATAGTCCGGTCACCAAAGCCACCCACGGTATCCCTGAGTTCCATCTGACTTCCTCACGAACTTGGCGCGAGATCACCGGTCTCGGAGGGAGTCACTCTCGTTTGCAAACCGCCCCGGCGCCACTTAAGCGAAACTTGGTTCATCGGAAAGACCTCTCACCCCTAATCCGCCTCTACTTTTCTCTTGACAAACAGTATTAGGTTAATGGGGTGAGGTTTTACACTCTAGGTTGCCCCACCCAGAAGGGAAGTCTCTCTGAATCTTCTCGAGCCTAGCGCAAACAATCTTTGGCATTCTGAACATTGAGAGGAAGTAAATAGGAAGGCTAAACAGAAGTACTTGGGATAAGGGTAAGTCTCATGGCTTTGAAATATATTGTAACTAGGAGGCAGTCTGTTCTAAATCTTTCTTCAATGGAGATCCCAGACTCAGATACTGTGAGGGCTCCCGAGGAAGGCGAGTACTTAGTGGGAGGGTCGACCCCCGCAATAGCTACGTAGCTAACTCCCTCCATGTTGTCCACCCTCCCCAAGATGGACCTTAAATATCACTATGAATAAGAGTAAAAGGGGCTGATTTTTTATAAGGATGAGCTCGAAAAGCATAACGTTGGTGTTTAGCCAACTCACACACTTCACAATTGTTGAGAGAAAAAAAAAACTTTGATTCTCATTAATTTACAAAGGAGGAAACATACATATTTATACTCTAGTGTTAAGTTAGAGTCTAACTAGGAGACTAAAAAGAGAAGGAAAATAATCTTAAATAGATTAGGAGACTAATCCTTAACACTTCCTCTGAAGTTGGATCATATAGATCAAAAGCACCCAGCTTGTCACATATATTTTTTATCCTAGGACCTCTAAGAGACTTAGTGAAGATATCTGGTAGTTGGTCATTGGAGTTGACAAAACTAGTAGTCATGCATCTCGATGCAATCTTCTCTTTGATAAAGTGGCAATCCACTTCGATGTGCTTGGTCCTCTCATATAAAACCGGGTTAGATGAAATATGCAAGTCGGTTTGATTAGCACATATAAGCTTTATTTGTTCATCCTTCCTAAATCTTAGCTCTTGGAGGAGATGCTTCAACCATATGAGTTTACATGTTGCTAAGGCCATAGCTCGATACACGGCTTTAACACTAGATATGGCTACTACATATTGTTTTTTACTTTTCCAGGATATTAAGTTGCCTCGATAAGCACACAATATCACGTTAGTAGAGCACACGTCTATTAGTGGGTGAGAAATTTGCTTTGATGCGCATCACTTTGTAGCCAACTGTCTGAGTATAACGCTTTGTTGTCCTCTGTATAGCGGCGCAGTGTTCCTTTGACATAACGGAGAATACGAACTGCAGCATCCCAATGGCCATCACAAGGTGATTGTAGGAACTGACTAACTATGCTCACACGAAAAGAAATGTTGAGTGATAGGCGTTTTCTATGTTTTGTATTAAAATTACGTGAACATATATGCAATTAATGCCTATTCGCACAAGTTTACACGTGTCAAGTAATACAATGTACCAAACGTACAAAGATCGATCCATAGGGAGGAAAGGGATGCTAGAAATGCAGAGGTGATTGCCTCTCTAATATCTAAGCAGATAGTTTGAACAAAATCTGAGATTAAGGCTGGGATTGTAAGAGCTGGCTGAGTTGGTCGGCAAGTTAAGAGTTTCAGATAATGAGGTTCTAGGGTTTGAGTTAGGGTTTTGAGGTCGCGATTAAGGCAATCCATATATTAAGAGACGAATTCTATTCTATTGTTTTTAGTGAGAGAGTTCTCCAAGGAGTGGTTCTTGACTATTTTAGTTACAAGCCCTCTCTAGGGTTAAGTAACACTACCAACTAATACTAGGTTTCTTGCTTCTTAGCTCGACCCGAGCACTATTGGTGCCTTACATCCCGAACCCTATCTGCCTCCTAATTTAGGTGGTTCTACTACAGCTAATTAGATTGATTCTTAAGTACAACTCTCTACTCCTTCTCGAGATCTCGTGAGAATCACTACATACATTAATATTGGCCATATATTAATATGCAAATGAAATCAAAAGCATGAATCGATAGAGGTTTACTCCGTAAGGAAACAATGAAGAAAGAAAGAATTCTAGCAATTAGATATAAACACATGTCTAAATACATCCAAAAACTACTGAGGTGTAAGTTTAGAACATAATGAAAATCGTGTACATCATAAAATTTGGAGAAAACATGAAAGTAAAGGTAGCAGAACTCTAATGCTGAAAGATTGGTGGAATCTTAGTCTTCTTCCTTTGATTCACGGATCTCGAAGCCCAGTCGATGTCGAATCTCTATGTAAAGTCCCTCCTCTGTCGTCGACTAAAACCTCTCAATGTGAACCCCTTCTCATTGGAATTCATGCTTCTTCAAAACCGAAGAAGCGCTTCGCATCCCAGTAGGCTGGACTTGTGAATAGGCCAGTGTGTCCTTTGACGATGGAGACGTCGTGACGTTGGAGTAGGATCTTCATTCTTCCCTCTATTAGCCTCCAAAATGCCTCAATTTGACCTACAATGCAAAATGAAACTACATCTTAGTATATGTAGCAAAAATGCAACTAAATTAGTTATAGAAGAGATCTAAAACATACTAAAACCCGGGTATGTAATGAATGTTTTTAGGCACTCGTTACCGAGTGATAGTGAGATAGTTCAGTTTACCTACAAGCCGTCGATATCTCCCTAGATCTTGTAAAGGCTTCCCCTGACCTAGTACAAGTTTGACATTTGGATCCATAGTCTACATGCTTCTGATCAGGCATACTGAGTGTGCGATATATTCAAGATTATAACATAGAAATAACCTATACAATTCAGAAAGCTGCTTCAAGTACAGAAAATGCAGGTTCAGAGTCTTTTGTTTGAAAGTGGTGAAGAGGTGTTGTTTGAGTTCTGAATGCATCGTGATCGGCTGCACATGTGTGATATCGTCAGCATAAATGATCAAGTAAATACAACGGCTAGTAGAGTATGATGATAAAACGGAATGATACCTGCTTTGTGCTTTGGATCATGCTAAACTCTTGAACCACTTAAACTAAAGCCCCATTAGCGAGCTGAGAGCTGCTTTTAGGCGTATAAGAACGGCGTAACATACAAACTAGACTCTCCTTGAGCAACAAAACCAGGCGGTTGCTCCATATATCTCTCCTCGGCGAGATCACCATAAAGGAAGACATTCTTGATATCAGGTGAAAAAGAGTATGAGCACCTGCGCGACCATAGAAATGGCCAGAACAAGACAATTTCTGGGAGGGACATTAGCGTGATTAGGCTGGCGCGGTGGGTGTGCGCATCGGCCGAGGCGGGCGCGGGGCCCCGTCTGCAAGTGAGTCCTGCTCTCTCTCAATCCAGCAAACAAACCAGTGACTTGTTAGGAGGAAGAGTGACAAGCTCCCATGTGCCATTGGAGGAAAGAGCATCAATTTCCTCAACCATTGCCTATTTCCAGCTCGGATGAGAGAGAGCCTCACTAGTGCTTGTAGGGATAAAGACAGAAGACAAGGTGGAAACAAAGACAAAGTATGGTAAAGATAAACGATGATAGCTTAGAAAATTATAAACAAGATGTGGGTTACAAGTAGAGCGAATACCTTTTTGAATGTCAATAGGTAGATCATCAAGCAGTTGCGGAACCGGAGCAAGAGATGACTGTGGCATAGGAGATGAATCAGCAAGAGGCCCTGTCAGAGGATGAGGACGATGGGTATAAACTTGAAGCGGTCGAGTCATAACATCCGTAGGTGGAGAAGGCAAATCTGGAGGTGGTAAGACAAGAGGGACATGTAACACATCCAAAACATGAGGACGCTCTTGGGGAGGAAGAAGAGGAACCCTCGAAGAAGTGACATCAACGAGGATGAAGTCTTGGAGTTTGTGTCGGTGGAATAACATGTAACCCCTGCGAGAGTCGAGGAATGACCTGCGAAGACACATTTAGTTTAGCTGCTTGAGGCTTGTCTTGCCTAGGAGTAGGAATATGAACAAAGCAGGCCACGACCAAAGACACGGGAAGAAGGCGGGAAGGGTTGATTAGGAAAAGATAGAATGGGGGATCCCGATCATGCAAAGCAGGGAGGACTGACATACGATTAATCAAATAACAAACGACTAGATAGTATCCCCAAAAGCGTTGAGGAACCACATGATGGAAGTAGAGTGTGTGGCGGTTTCAACTAAATGGCAGTTCTTGGCTCCTCCATTACACGTTGAAGTGTAAGCCTGAAGGATGGTGAAGAATCCCATGAGGACATTAAGGAGGAGGCGATGCGGAAAGATATTCATGGCATTATCCTTCGTAGGACACGAGGAATGCAAGTATTAGAAATTGAGTTCGAGACACAGCATGGAACCTGGAAAATGAGAATAACTCAATACGGGTTTTCATTAAAAATAGCCAGAGTACATCAAGAATAATCATCACATAAAAGTAATAGAAATCACGGAACCTTGAGTAGACTCATTGAAGTACCTCAAATATTAGTGTGGACAAGCTTGAAAGGAGACTTTGTTCGTTGATCTTGGCGTTGTGGGAATGAGACACGAGTATGTTTCCCAAGTTGACATGACTCACACTCAATTGAGGACAAACTAGAAAAACGAGGAACCATTTTCTGAAGCTTCGAAATGTTTAGATGACCAAGACGATTGTGAATAAGGAGAGTAGTATCCATGGAAGCGCAAACAGTGGAAGATGAAGGCGAGCTAAGATGAAAGAGGCCCTAAGATTCACGTTCTATGCCAATTGTCTGACTTGTACTCTGGTCCTAAGATGTGACAGAGTGATTAGAAAAGATAATCAAACAATTAAGATCACGAATTAACTTATTGATGGAAATCAAATTAAAAGTAGAATCAGGAACTTAAAGGACTTAAGGGGTAAGGAAGGAAGAGGGCGTGTCGAACCGATTCCTTTAGCTATGGTTTGAGATCCATTAGCTAAAGTAACCATGGGTAAAGGAGAAGTAAAGGTAAGAGAAGAAAAAATGTCCTTATTAGGAAAGAAGATGATCGGAGGCTCGAGGAATCAGAATCAGAGTCAGGAGGAATGTGAAGGCAGCAGGAGACATTAGGTTTGGCGACAAGCTATGATAGGTGTGAGATTTGGATGAGGAGTGCAATGGGGTATGCGAACTAATTTCTCGATGTAAAAACAACGGATGCAACCAAAATGGAAAAGAATTGAACACAGGTAGCCATAGAAACCAAAAATTCTGAAACCGTAATTGAGGATTTGAAGGATGAAGCACTTAAGCTCTTTAGAGAGCGAAATCAACTCCTGAAATTATGATACCATCTGGTTTAGTATGCAAGCTACGTCGTTGGATGTTGGAAAAATCAAGAAAATCCAGAAAAGTACAACTTCCGGGCACAAAAGAGAGAAAAAAGTGCAGTTGCAGGCTTCAGATAGAGGAACCAAGGGTTTAGGGAAGCTCTTCGGGGAGGGACGACCTAGGTGGGAGAACGGCGTTGCTGGAAAGTCGGCCACGCGCTTCCATGCGCCATCCACGCGCCAGCGTGTGGTGGCAGTCGCCAATTGAAGAACACGCGTGTGTTGCCGCTTGGCTCACTGTTTCATGACAGGGTCTCTTTCGATGGGTAGACCGGGGGGAGACGATCTAGATGGTGGGGTTGCTAGCCGGAGATGAGGTCGTCGGAAAATCTCGTCGGAAAAAGTTGTCGATGACAAGAGGTTTTGACTGTGGAGTTGACTTCCAACAGCGACACGACGACTAATGGGTTGTCGGAATTGACTACGTGACAAAACCCTAACCCTAAAAATTCCGATCTCTTCTATGATTTTGATACCATGTTGAGAGAAAAGAAATACTCTGATTCTCATTAATTTACAAAGGAGGAAACATACATATTTATACTCTAGTGTTAGGGCAAAAAGAAAACAAAGTTAGATTCTAATTAGGAGACTAAAGAGAGAAGGAAGAGAATCCTAACTGGGTTAGGAGACTAATCCTTAACAACAATTAAATTGAGATATGTTTATATTTTTAAATAACGAAGGAAATAACCTCTTTAAGTAGGGAAAATTAGGATGCCTGCTTGTGATGCCATAATCTTATTTCATGTCAGGCCACAGGAACTTTTGTCATTTAGACTTGTTCCTCTTGGATGCTGCATCGTAAAATAATCTGAATCTCTTGATTTCTCTAGCCTTTGCTACAGTAGATGTTATAGAGACACGAATCACGAAGCTCATATTAGGAGAATGGAATTTAGCAGCACAATTATTTGTGTAGTTGAGACTTCAGCGATAAGAAAGGTGCAAGACAGCAGGAGCGTGCGATGCGAGGAATTAAGAGTCAAAGTTGGGGTAAGGGCAATTTCTCCTTTTCAATGATTGGGAAAATGGGCCATCAACAATATGAACTTTATTTAGGCTCGAGGAAGCGAAAATGAGGTGAAATAATTGTGAAGACTGGCTGGAATCATATGATCAGAAGCACTTGAGTCTATTATCCAAGGAATATGAGGCTGAATGGAAATACCTTGTTGGGCTACAGTACACATAGTAGTGTTTGAGACAACAACATTAGACAAATTAGTAGAGGAGCTTGAGTCATGAATCTGCCAGCAAGTATCTATGATGTGACGAGTTTGTTTACAGCGTTCACACCATAAGTGAGTCTTTAGACCAGTCTTGCTTGGATCTAACCATGAATGAAATTGTCAAATTGCCATGGAGGAAGCACTAGATATCGAAGATTCATTGCTGTTTTTTTTTTTTTTTTTAAAACTGGGCAGAGCACGAGTTTTTGACACAATGAAGCCTGGAGAATGGCTGAAAAAAAGGTCATATGCAGCAATGAAGGCTGCACATAAATCCCCATAAATGAAGGCTGCATAGAAATTCCTAGAAAAGGCTACATAGGAAGGTTTCCAGCATAGTTGTGAAAGGCGCGAGGCGCATAAAATCGCAAAGGCCTTCTGGAGCCTTAAGGCGTGAGCTTTTTTATCCAATGCACACCTATGTTAAATATATATTTTTCTAAAATATAATTAAATATAATAATCATTTAGCCTCAAAAACTAGCTTGAGATGTGCTTGTTTCCCATTTTTATGCTATTTACCCAATAGCAATTTCATAGCTCTTTTGTGTCTTCTTACTCTTTTGTATTTGAAAAACAAGGAAATTTGCACTGAGATGAGCTAGGGTTTTCTTTTGAGATTGAGAAAAACAAGAAATGGGTGGTTGGAGGTTCAAAACAAGCTAATTCAGGCGTGCCTCTTGATCCTGTTGATCTCAGGTATGTTCTTCTTTTCTTAACACTTGTGATGAGTTTGAATTATAAGTCTTTGAAAAAATTGGGGCTTTTTGTACATTACACAAGTCATAAACAGAAGAAGAGAGGAAGAGAAAGAAAGAAAAGAAAGGAGAAAGAAGAAGAAGAAAAGAAGAAGAAGAAGAAGAAGAAGAAGAAGAAGAAGAAGAAGATACATGGATTCAAGAAGTGCGCCTGATTGGAGCCTTGTGCAACGATAGTGCGGCATATGCGCAGGGGCTGCCTTGCAGGAAGGGGCGTCAAGCAGGTCTCGAGGCGAGGAGTCTTGGAGTAGCTTGGATAATGTTAGCAGCTCATGGGTGCGCCCACATGTGAAAGCACTCACAACTATGGTTCCCGTGTGTGGGGGTGCAGAATAAAGCTCTCTTGAGAATAGCGTGATGAGAGGAACATGGGAAGGGTTCCTGGCAATGAAGGAGTGCAGCGAGAGGTTCCCAGACAATGAAGGAATTTGGATAGAAAAAGCTTCGGGGAAAAACCATTTGCTCTAATACCATAAAGTACACCAGATACAAAGTAAAGAAGAATAATTCTCTTTAATGTATTGATTTGTAAGAATAGGGTACAACATATAGATTTACAAAATTTGTACAATAGTTGAAATAAATCACCAAATCAAGAATTAAAAGCTATTTGTGAAGAGAGAAAAAAGAGAATCACTAATTTTATTGTTAGCTACAGAAAAGACTTTGCCTCACACATTACATATTGGACTTATATATATACACACTCATGGGACCCACAATAAATTAAGGCGATAAAGGAAAAGAGTATGCAATATCTAACACTCCTCAGTGGAGCATATATGTCTCATATCTGTAGAACATTACAAATATTTAATTAAGGACCTGCAGGAGATTTAGTAAAGATGTCTGGCTAGTTGATCGTTGAATTGACAAAATAGCCGTACATCTGATGCGATCTTCTCTCTAATGAAGTGTGATTCTTCCAATGTGTTTAGTCCTTTCATGGAAAGTGGATTGGATACGATATGCAAAAGCGATGCAGTTATCATAGATGAGCTGTCTGTTCATCGCTTTCCAAATCTCAACTCACAGGAAGGTGTGCTTGAATATATGAGTTCGCGTATTTATTTAGGGCCGCTAGCTCGATATAAACCGGCGCTAGATCCCGTACTACATGTTTCTTACTCTTCGAGGATATTGGGGTTTACAGTGAAACCACAGTACTGCAGATACATTGTAACTATGCTGGTGTGACCTCTATTCTCAGTCTGACACACGTTGGCACGGTGTGCTTTTGATATATGAAGAATGCGGATTCTGGCATGATGGCTATCACATGGTGGCCCATAAGGAATTGACTAACAACACTTCTTGGGAAAGGAAATGTACAGTGCAGAGTAATGGTAGGAGTAGTTGGTTACCTCTGAAGTTGTCGATCTCGAGGATCTCCTAAAGACTCCCACGTCTGATCTGAGTTGACATTAGGATCCATAGGAGTGTCGATCGGTTTACAGTCTAATATACCGGTTTCTTCCAAAATGTCTAAAGCATACTTCCGTTGGGAGAGGACTATACTAGAACTAGATTGAGCTATCTCAATTTCCAGAAAGTACTTGAGTTTCCCCAAGTCTTTAGTTTGAAAGTGGGTGAAAAGATGTTTCTTTAGTTTACAGATACCATCCACGATCACTTTGCTATGTGACAATGTCATTCACATAAAACAACTGAATAAATACACACATCAAAGTTATGATGATAAAAAATGAGATAATTCTCTTTGTCTTGCGAAGCATGCAAATTCTTGATTCTTGAGCTAAAACGGCCAAACCATGCTCGAGGAGATTGTTTCAAGCCATATTGAGAGCGGCGTAACCTACACACTAAACCAGATTCTCCCTGAGCAACAAAACCAGGTGGTTGCTCCATATAAACACTATCAAACCAGGTCATATGAAGGAAGACATTTTTAATATCGACTGAAAAGAGTGACCGGGAACACATAAGCGATATGGAGAGACGGGACGGACAGAAACGATCTTGGCAGCGGGGAGAAGGTGTCACCATAATTAGAACCATAAACTGAAGTATCCCCAGCAGCGAGTGAGCCTTAAGGTGATCAACTGTCCATCGGGACTGACCTTAAGCTATGTAAACCAACCCAAATGACCAACTAGAAACTTGCAAATGGCAAAACAACAAGATCCAGGAGTGCCAATTGAGTGCGGAAGCGACCATTTCATCTACCATTACTGTCGCCGGCAGGATGGGAAAAGTGCCTCATTATTAGTGTTCTTAGGAGAGAAATGAAATAGTAGAAACAAATGTAGTAGGATGAAGATAATCAATGGTAACAAAAAAATTGTAAATAGGATGAGGATTGTAGTAGAGCGATTACCTTTTCGAGAACGATGGGCAAGTTATCGGCCAAGAGAGCGAGTCGGGGTAGGAGCGGAAGGGATAGGAAGTGAATCTCGAGCGGGGCCTTAGCAAAAGGAAGGAACAACGACTCTGATGTGGCGATGATAAACTGAAGTGGACGAAGATACATCATCAAATATAGGCGGGGAGATGATGGGAAGGGGTAAGACAGGAAGAGACTCGGAGGAGGAGAAGAAGGGTGAGTCCTCGAAGAAGGTGACATCAGCAGAGAGAAAGTATCGATGAGTCTGAGGGGAATAACAACGATAACCCTTCTGAAGTAGGGAGTAGCCTAAGAAGATGCATTTCATGGCCTTGGCGGAAAGCTTGTCTTATCCTGGAGTGAGAATATGAACAAAGCAAGTACAACCAAAGACACGAGGAGGAAGGAAATAAAGTGGTTGGTTAGGGAAAAGAAGGGAATGAGGAATCTGAGCATGTAACATAGATGAGGGCATTCGATTAATCAAATAACAAGCAGTAAGAACAGTGTCCCCCCAAAAACGAAAAGGAACATGATAATGGAGGAGGAGAGTACGAGTATGCCCGATAAGATTGACAGGTGCTACGTTCAGTACCACTATTTTGTTGAGGAGTATGAGCCTGAAGGCGTGAAGGATCGTATTGGACATAAATGAAATAAAGGGTTCAGAAAAATATTCCTTGGCATTATCACTACGTAACACACGAATAGAAATATTGAACTGGGTTAGAATTTCAGCATAAAATTTCTGGAAAATAGAATATAACTCAGCTCGATTTTTCATTAAAAATAACTGAGTACATCGAGAATGATCATCGATAGAAAGTGACAAAAATCTGAAATCTAAGTAGGCCCAGGTCAATGAGGACTGAGTATCGGGTGTGGACAAGTTCAAAGGAGATTTTGGGTGTTCAATGGCTGGGAGCAGAGACAGAAGTGATATGTTTCTCGGTGACGAGTTTCCTGTAGTGTGACAAAGTGTAAAAACGAGGGACTTCTGGAACTTAGAAAGACTAGGGTGACGGATAATTTGTGGATGAGGAGTGGAGCATCGGTGGAAGCATAGGCTACGGGGAGATGATTGTGAGGGTAGGGGTGATAGGGCCTTGAGACTCCGTCGGAGTGCAATCGTCTTCACAGTACTCAGATCTGTGAGTCACAAATTTATCGAAAAATAATGACGATTAAGGAATGCAGTGATTTCTTGATGGAAAATAA
Organism: Tetrastigma voinierianum; assembly: GCA_016808115.1. Taxonomy (NCBI): domain Eukaryota; kingdom Viridiplantae; phylum Streptophyta; class Magnoliopsida; order Vitales; family Vitaceae; genus Tetrastigma; species Tetrastigma voinierianum. Next base: position 217,923 of record JAEQBH010001951.1, on the reverse strand, counting down.
GATTAAAGGGCCATTTCAGGTATAAGGACAGAAATGAGAGTAGGGAAGGAGATGATAATCTTGAAACCAATACCTTTAAGTACGATTTGAGAACAATTAGCTAAGGTAAGCGTAGGTAAAGGAGGGTAGTAGTAAGAGAAGAAAGATCTTGTGCGGATATATGATCGGAAGCACAGTCTAGAATCCGGGGTCGAAGATGTATGAGTAAGGCGACGGAGGCATTACGATTACGGGCAACGGATCTGCGAAGTTGACTTAGTTGTGATAGCGAATGAGTCACCATACTCCTTGTCGGTGGGGGAATACGAGATGTGGAGGGCTCGGGTTGGGGCGGTTGAGAATTAGAATCAGAAGACTGGGCCACGTGGACGGTCTTGGGGAGGCGGAGTCGTGCGTTGGCGCAATGATCGCGAGTGTGGCGAGAACATTGCGATAGGTGCGGTGGACCGTTGTCGCCTGCGCACAGTTCTGGCTGCGTCATAGAAGGTTGGTGTGAAACTAACACGGGAGGAAGAATGCGAAGGACCTGTTGGATGACAGAGTGCGTGTGGAGGGGAGATCACAGGAGGAGGCGAAGCCAGACACATCATCTAAGGATGGGACTAATGGACTGCGAGAATCGATCTCGGACGGTCTCGAATCAGGACCCGGAGCGATAGAGTAGGACCATGAAGAACTTGTCAATCTGCGTTTGTTGGTAACATCACTAGTAAGAGGCATCAGTGTCAAGAACTCCTCCTTAAGAGAGGCAATGCATTAATATAATTAGATAAATCACGTATCCTGTTGTCGGATATTGACAATAGCAGAAGCCAGCTTATAAAGGCGCTGGATATCATTCGTGTCTAGAACTTTGCTGATTAAAACTTAGAACATGTTTGTAAGCTAGAAAGATGAAGCAAAATTTTTGGATCAATAGAAGCGCCGTATCACAGCTACATAGTTGTGTAATTTTCTTCGGTGCACCTTGTCAACATTAGGTATAACATCCTCAGGTGTAATAAGATATCCTCATAACCTTGTCCGTATTGAGGTTCCACGAAGTGACCGGGGAAAGATAAATTCTCACTACCCGATCAATTTTTACGTGTTGATAGTAGGAGATCGGAGATAACGAAGTAAAAATAGGATCTTTAGTTGCCATATCCACTCATTTGGAGATTAAAAATCCGTTTGGATTGAAGAGAGCCTAATGGGAGGGTAGAATCACGGGTGTGGAACTTGAAATCACGGGTGGAGCGGAATGAGAAGAAAAGGTCCAAGCTAGGTGCTCGAAATGTTGGGATGTTGAGTCGAAAAACAGTGAAGCTATGGGAAGTACGGAAGCTATGCCATGGATTCGAAGGTGTTGGTTTAGAGTCCTGAATCTTAGATTTCTGATAGATCAAAGAGCCCTAGATGTCCAGTCAGAGGTGGTTGTTAGTAGACTCCAAGGAGTTATCTGGGGAAGAAGCGAGGAGAACCACTCTCTTGGATTAGGCTTGGTTTAAACGGAGTCTTAGCTTTTTATTAGAAGGGGTAGAATCCTGTTGTAGGCAGAAGGTAGAAGAAAAGTTTGTCAAAAGTTGAGAGGAAAATGGAAGAAAGGTTACATTTGGAGAAAGAAGACAAATGGGGCATGTGAAATTACATTACATGCTCGGTTTTGGATTTGGAGGCAAAAAAGTTATGTGCGGTGTTCCACAGTAGAGGTTGAAAAGGAGGTGGTTACAAGCGAGAGAAAGTTGAAGGATTTTAGAAGTAACCCTTTCTTCGAGGAAAGAAAAATTCCACTTTGGAAGGGGTTAGGGGTGGATGTAGAAGAAGAAAGATTACATTGGGAGAAAGGGGAGATTTTGTGAAGATCGCAAAAAAGAATGAGGGAAGAAGGGGAGATGCTTTATGGATGGAAATTGGGGGTCGTGCTTGGAATTATAGAGAGGAACAACTCAACAGATGCCTAGTTGGGAAATGGGAAAAAGGAGAAGATTTTCACTTTAATATGGACACTTTGAGAAGATGGGAAAACACCAATGGAACTTACAAGGAGAAATAAGTATAAAGAAGTTCAGCGCGGGGAAGCTTTTCTGCTAGAATTTGAGAGCTTGGAAGAGGTGAGAGAGTTTTGAAGAGAGGTGTTAAATTTGAAATAAGATCTTGATGATAGAAATGGAAGCAGTTTGGGTTTAGCCCGGGGAGTGGGGATCTCTTGCAAGGAAAAGAAGGGTTTGAGTTTGGGTGGTAGGTTTGCCTCTTGATTCTGGAATCATAGAATGTTTAAAGAATAGGGGGTTCTTGTGGGGTTTTAAATTTGTGGATTTAGACACGAGAAAATTCCTACCGGGTTCAGGTGAAGCGAAAGTCTGAGTTTCAGTGGGAGAGAAGATCTTCTAGGTTGCTTCAGAGTGGTGATGGGTTCATCTTGTTTCAGTATCCGGTTATGGTGGGAGGTCCCGGCGCTGTCTCTCTGTGGTGGTCTTGGCCAAAGCGAAGACGGCTGGAGTGTGTTAGGGCGGGGCAGGAAGATAGGTACGGAAGGGCGTGTCTCACAGGTGATAGGGAGGTCGATCAGCGAACAACGTGTCGTCGTGGTATTGCTATGTAGCGGTGAAAGCGACGATAGTACTTTCTTTGTTTGAAGCATCCAGCGAGATTTGGCCTTTGTCTGCGGGGAAGGGGGGAGGGACGGCGGGAAGAGGCCCAGGGTGCCGAAGGGTTGGGCGCTTCTGGCTGGGTTTGAATTAAAAAAAAAAGAAAGAAACATATTGGGAAGGAGGTAGAAGTGGGAGATGGGTGAAGTCGATCAGATAGACTAAAGCATTGCAAATAAGAATCAAAAAGAGGCCTCCAAAAAAATTGGCAGCCCACTATTTGAAGCCCATATACAGGAAAAGAATTTGGAAAAGGACCAAGCCCACCTATTGGCCCAGTCCTCTTTGAAACAGGGCCTTTATTTGGGTGGGAGCAAAGCCACTAGGCACATTTACAAATCATTGGGCGCTGTGAGAGAGAGGAAAGCGGAGGCGCACTGCGTTATTTGCTTCTCAGGCGGGCTTGAATTAAAAAAGAAAAGGGGCTTATATTGGGAAGAGGTAAGGAGATGGTGAAGTCGATGAATGGGCACAAAGCATTGCAAACAAGAATGAAAAGAGGCCTCGAAATTGGCGACCTTTATTTGAAGCAGTATACAGGAAAAGACTTTGGAAAAGGACCAAGCCCACCTATTGGCCCAGTCCTCTTTGAAACAGGGCCTTTATTTGGGTGGGAGCAAAAGCCCTAGGCCTGTTACAAATCCTGTTTTAAGTAGGAAAAATGTCTCATGCTCCAGAGACGTTAGGACGGGCGTCCCCCTAGCTGGCTGGCTATTTGGGCGTCCTTTGCTGCTGCGACTCTAGGCGGGGTTTTCAAGGGTGGAAAACCACGATTTCGAGAGGAGAAGTCTGTCGGGAGAAATTGAGCTGCATGAGATGTTGAGGGAAGAAGGGTCGATGCGCTCCTTTTTATCTCGAGGAGTAGTGAGTTATCTTCACTCCTTCTCCTTCTTTTTTCTCTTTCTTACGGGAAAAGTAAGGATATGGTGTTAGTTAGGAAGGTTTTGCGAGCAGAGGAAAGGATAAGAGGAAGAGGAGCTTTTGATCATTTCAGGTTAATGATCTAGAGATAGCGAGAGGTGGGATCCTTTGTCGTCGGAGGGGTTTTTTGATAAAACCACGGATAAGGGTTTTTCTCCTCTCTGGGTCTCTCCTTTGGCTGTTTGGGATTCGAAGGGAAGCAAGGGGAAGGAGTTCTGCACAGGAAATAGAGTGAGTTCAAGCCTAGAAGACGTTTCAGCAGGCGAGAGCGAGATTCTCTTCTTCCTTTACATTTTTAGCGGGTCCTCCTTAGGGAGTTATTCGGGCGTGGGGGCTCGGATGATGTGGAGAACGAGTTGGCCATTGGTGTATGGTTGATCTGAATGTGAGAGGAGGCAGCTAAGCGAAGGCTCACGATGGAAGTTATTAGTAGGATCGAGAATTTCCGTGATTTGGAGGAAAGATATGAGAGCTGGGAAGAAAGTTGTATGGTGAAATTTAGTGAGTATTTAGGCTTCTCGACAAAGGGTCATGAGTGGGAGATTTTATCTCTCTTGAGAGATTAGTATTCATGAGAACCAAATGAGGCCGAAGGAGGCGTGGTCGTTTCTAGATGTGAGGCGGGAGCTTAAGTTAGAATGCACCATGAAATACAAGGGCGTGGTATGAAAAGGTCAGTAGGAACAAAGGAAATCTTGACAAAAACTCAGATGGCCGAATTATGTCGTGGAATGTTAGGGAGTTAATAACGGGATAAAGAAAGGTCTGGCCTTCATTAGGGTGAAAAGGTGGATATGGTTGTTTGCGGGACAGGTCCGAAATATGAGTGTTGGGTTGGTGGCTTGATGCGGGTGTGGAAGGTTCCTAGGCGGGAGCAGTGGATGCGGAGAATGTGCTAGTGGGAATCCTTGTCTTTTGGGATAAGAGGTTGTGGAGGTGGTTGATATGGAATGCGGGATGAGTCTCTTGCATTTAGAAATTGTGCAGGATGGCTTCAGGTGGATGTTCTGCGGGGTTTATGGCTTACTGTTGGCAGATAGCAAAGGGAGTTTTTTGGGAGGAATTGGGTCTTTGTTGAGGCTATGGAATGGGCACTTGGGTGCGTGGGTGGGGATTTCAATATGGTTCGTTTCCTGGGGAGGCGCGAGAGGGGGGTGGGAGAGTGTCTAACTCTATGAGAAGATTTTACGAAATCATAGAAGATTTGGGCTTGAGATATTCAGCACAAGGGGTCGCTTTCACTTGAGCGGGGAGGAAGGAATGTTGATTCAATGTCAAAATTGATGGATTTTTGGTTTCTAATGATTGGGAAGGCTATTTTAGTGGTATTCGGTCTACCTTGCCTAGACCAATTTAAGTCATTGTCCCATTTTGTGCGTCACGGGTGGCATTAGAAAGGGTCCCGTCCCTTTGGGGTTTGAAGTCATGGTTAAGGGTTGATGGTTTCAGGTTATTGAAGGTTGGTGGCGCAAGGCATGATTTTATTGGTTCTTTAGATTTGTTCTAGCGGCTTGAAATCTTTGAAGCTTTCTCAAAACATGGAATAGAGAGGTGTTTGGTAGAGTTGAAGTAAAGAAAAGTGAAGCTTTGAGTAGAGTGACCTATTGGGATGAGAGGAGAATGACTCTTTGTTGACTATAGAGGAAATAGAGGTAAGAAACTTGGCTAGGGAGGATTACATATATTGGTCCCTTTTAGAGGAAGTTTCTTGGAGGCAGAAATCCAGAGAACTCTGGCTCAAGGAGGGAGACAAGAATACGAGTTTCTTCCATAGGATGGCTAATTCTCATAGGAAGAAATTGTATAAAAGGTCGAGTTAATAGGCTAGTTTGAAGATGAAGGGCTTCCATAAAGAGGAAGTGCGGCCTCTTTTGGTAGCTCTCTTTCTAATCCTGGAGGTTGGCGTCCTTGTCTTTCTGGTCGGAACTTCAAAGGACTTGGGAGGGAGCGGTAAGCTTGATCTTGAAGTCCCTTTTATAGTAGGAGGTCTTCTCGGTGCTCGGACTTGAATGGGGATAAAGCCGGACCCGGACCAGCTCCTATAGCTTTTTGGCTGTTCGTGGGATTTTTGTGAAGGAGGAGGTCATGGGATTCTTTGGGACTTCTTTGGGCATAATAAGTTCGTGAGAAACCTAAATTCCTACCTTTTTAGTTTTGATCCTAAAAGGAGAATGCAGTGGATATTAAAGACTTTGAACTATTGGCTTGGTGGGCGGTTTATATAAAGTTTTGGCGAAGGTGCTAACGAGGTTGAAAGAGTGGTGGAGACCAGTAGTGTCAACGGCTCAAAAATGCGTTTGTGGAGGGAAGACAAATTTTAGATGCGTGTTAATTGCTAAGCAGAATTTGTAGATGCTTTATTGAAAGAAAGAAAGGAGAAGGGCTTATTGCAAGAAGCTAGATGCTCGAGAAAGCATATGATCATCTAAATTGGAATTTCGTACTTGGTGTCATGGAAAAAAATGGGCTTTGGGAGGAAATGGTTAAGATTAAATGGTGCATCTCTATGACGACATTCTCGGTGTTGGTGAATGGAACCCCTCCCGGTTTCTTAGGAGTTCTCGGGGTCTAAGGCGGGGATCCTCTTTCTCCTTATCTTTTGTGTTAGGGATGGAGGCTCTTAGTGGCCTCATTGAGGAGAGGCTTGATTGAGGGCTTTCTCTGGGCTGCTATATAGGAGAAAGAAACGGATAGGGTATGGTGGTTTCCCATTTGTTGTATCATGACGACACTCTTGTTTGAGGGCGGATCGAGGCAACTTGCACCTAAGTTGATTTGTTGATGTGGTTTGAGTCTATCTACGGCGAGGATAAATTTGAACAAAAGCGAAATTATTTCGATTAGAGAGCGTTGCGAGAAGTGGATTCGGAATGGGCGCTTGGTGCAGGGTGCGAGTTGGGGCATTCTTAGTCATCCTACTTAGGTCTTCCTTTGGGAGCCCCTCATAACTCAGTTTCGGTTTGGGATGGCATTGAAGAAAGGTTTAGGAAGAGATTGGCTTTGTGGAAGAGACAATATATATCTAAAGGTGGGAGGATCACTCTTATCCGTAGTACTCTATCGAGCTTACCCATATACTTTATGTCTCTTTTTCGGATGCCTAGACAGGTTAGATTGCGCCTTGAACAAATTCAAAGAGGTTTTCTTTGGGGAGGTGGCAATTTGGAGAAAAAACCTCATCTTGTGAAGTGGTCGACAGTTTGTTCAGACAGAAAAATGGGAGGTCTAGGTATTAAGAGCCTCGCTATTTTAAACAAGGCCTTTCACATTGTGTAAATGGATTTGGCGTTTCGCAAATGAGGAGAGTCCCTCACGGAGAAATGTCATTCGATGGAAGTTTGGGAGGGAAGAGATTGGTTGGTGCTCGGCTGATTCGAGGATACTTATGGTTGGGGTACGGGCTGATTAGAAAGGAATGGGATCTTGTCTGCGCTCTTCTTGCTCTCACGGGGAATGGAAGGAGACTTCGCTTTTGGAAGGATGCTTGGGTGGGAAAAGGCCTTTTCCTTCTCTTACCAGCCCTTTTGCCATGCGACTAATAAAGGGTCTCTGTGGCGATGTGTAGAGCCTTCATGTGAGGGGTGGGGTTTGGACTCCACATTTAGTTAGGCCTTTTAATGATTGGGAAGTGGAGGAGATTCAAAATCTTCTCGAGCCCTAAGATAAAGAATTACCAAGCAAGATGATTTGATGCTTATGAGAGCTAAGATGGGTGTTTTTCGGTGAAACTTTTCTATAAGGTTTTGTTTGGGTCTAGTCGATTGTTTTTCCCCACCGACTTATTTGGAATGGTGGGTTCCAACGAGATGAGTTTTTTGCTTGGGAAGCTTCTTGGGGCAAGTGTTGACTCTTGATCAAATTAAAAAACGGGGAAGAGCTCTAGCCTTGATAGATGTTTCCTACGTGGGGAAGGATGAGGACGATTGACCATTTGTTATTACAGCATCTGTGGCGGTTGTTATGGGATCTTCTCTTAGCGATTTTGGGGTGAATTGGGTGTTCCACAAGTCGGTTTCAGAAACCCTCATCTCGTGGCGTGGCTCCTGTGTGGGAAAGAGACGGAAGAAGGCTTGGATGGCAGCGCCCCTAACATTGTTTTGGACTATTTGGCGTGAAAGAAATAACATTGCTTTTGAAAATAGGGAGCTTTCGGCTCAAAGGATGAAGGTCTTATTCCTTTGTAATTATTGGTCTGGTACAAATATGTACTTGACTAATAGGTCTAGATCCTTAGTTGATTTTCTGACTTGGTTGGGGTGTTAATGAGGGGGTGGTGGTTTTCTTGTTTTCCTTGTTCCCCTTTGAGGTCCCTTACTTGTGGAGCTCAGCCCAGGTGTGCTGGTTTTTTAATAAATTGCATTTTACTCATCAAAAAAAAAAAAAAAAAAAAAAAGATGACTGACGGAGTGCGGCGGAGGCAAAATGGGCAAAAAGGTGGATAATGAGGGCTCGGGGTGGACCACTGGAGGGATAGAGTAGCAAGACGGCGCCGGACGAGCTTGGACCTGGAGTCTCGACACCGAAAATGGCCCACGTGCCCACACCCGCACCCATGCATCGACGCGTGGATGGCAGGCTGCCGGAGAGAGGCGGTGCGTGACGGTGCGTGCGTGGCTGTTTTCCGACGGGGTTGCCACCGGCGTGTAGATCGGCCTCGTGCGCCTCGGAATCGGGTTTTGGTGGGAGAAGAGGCGTGGGAAGAGTCACGGGTCGGCGGCCGGCCGGCGAGGATCATCCAGACGGTGGGGTTCGGGGAGGAGAATAAAGTGACGGAATGAAACCCGATCACCGAAAAGTAAGTGGGTTTTCCCTTTTGGCTCGATACCATGTGAAGAGAGAAAAAGTCCACAATTTTATTATTTCACGGAAAAGACTTGCCTCTACAACACATATTGGACTTATATACACACTCATGGGACCCTTAATACATGGAAGCAATAAAGGAAAAAGCTACAATATCTAACAAACACAATAGAGGAAAAGATAGAATTGAGAACATCACCACAAATCCTTACAAATCTTCTTAATCAACCAAACTAATTCCCTCAAATTTGGCTAGTCAAATTAGGTAAATATACCTAAAATATTTTAACATTTTTTCGTTAGTTTCCAAAAGTTGGATTTAGCCTTCATGATGGAAATTAAGAATATTGGTTCTTTCCCTGCAATATGGCATATTAAAGATGGTAGATAATAGTATTATCCTACCCTTGAAGCATGTATGTTTGTGGCCATTAGAAGTGAGAAGTTATAGGTTAATTGATAATTTTCCTGCAATTTTACATTTCATTATTTGATTTATTTTTATTTGACTCTCCATGTGCGGGTATGAGGCTGCATGTGAGGGAGGGTGTTAAAGGCATGATATTCATATTAAACCAAAATCCTACAAGCTTGAGCTTTTAAGAGAGTTGGTCACTAATAGTGAATATTAGAAGTGAAGATATAGTCTTCATTAATTTTACAAATTTTACATTTCATTATTTGATTTATTTTTATTTGACTCTCCACGTGCGGGTATGAGAATTTTGCCGTGAGGAAGATGTTAAAGCATAATCTTCGCCTTAAACTCAAATCTTACCAAAGCTTGGAAGCTTTTTAGGAGAATTGGTAATTTAATAGTGGCCATTAGAAGTGAGAAGTTATAGGTCAACTGATAGTTTTCCTGCAATTTTACGTTTCATTATTTGATTTATTTTTATTTTTTGTAAGTAAATGCAATAACATTCCTGGAAAAGCTACATACAAGATGTGAAAATAGAACAAGCGAGTTGAAGTTTAAAAGGGAAGAGTACCTTCAATCATGCACCAGTCACTGTGTCAAAATTCCTTAAGCTAATAGACTGAGGTGTGAGTCATATACTTTCAAAGCAATATGGCATCTTTTGGGTGTGTTCCTCCTGCATTCCCTTCTTGCTTAATGCCAACTCCTATCAAAAATCGGTTTTTGTCAATGTATCTTGCTGGAGAACTCTTGCTGCAATAGGTTATATGAAGTTTTTCGAATTTCATTTATAATAATCTACTTATAATTTGAATTAAAATGTGGGATCACAGTTAATACCGTTGATGAGATTAATTTTTCTCTTTTATGCAATTTTCAGTTGTTAAATACTTCCATAATGCTAATAACATCAGGTTGATGCAGACTATTGTTTTCACTCGTTGAGTACTGAAATGAAAAAGTTAAATTGGGTTAGGTCAATAAGTCCTACCATCCTTTTCAGCAATCAGATACTTGAGTAGTTTTAATAATATGAGGCTCACATTTTGCCAAATTTGAAAACCAGGTGTTAAATGCGGGAAAGAATAAGCTTAGATCAATGGATGAGGTTAGCTCTCTTGTAAGCCTACGTGCATTAATTTTGAATGGTGAGCTTCTTTATTTAACAGACTTCTTCACACGTTAGTTTTAATTTTTAATATTTCTATTTGCTTAGATGGTATGAGTACAAAAAAGTTTGCTCTTCTCACTCATGCTTTGCCCCTCTTGCAGACAATGAGATTGGTTCCATTTGCAGGCTTGATAGAATGAAAGACTTGAACACTCTTGGTATGGTTTTCATTTCATGTACTAATTGCACACTTAACCCTAGGAATTTCTCTATGCATGTGCTTTAAAAACCTGTAGTCCTGGATATCCATATTTGTTTTAGTTCTAGAGACAATGGAGATAAAATAGAAGAAGGGATCTCCTGAAGAACAAACACAAAAGGTAGCATGCAAAGTATGGGTGAGAACCACCTCCATTTGGGTGAAATTAGGTAGACATCTAGGCTTGAGTGATAATAAATTTACTGCATTATAATTTGTGAAATAACAACTGCTTGTTTATTATAGAAGTTTTGCCTTCACATTGGCTCCTAGGGGAATCCAAGAAAAGATCATTTTATGTGGTGCTGGTTGGGAAGAGGTGTTGGTCACAGATCTATAATGATCAGTGGGCCAGATTGTAACTATGGCGAGACTCACCATACCTGAAATAACGAATGGCTTCTTTTTCAATTGTTCTACTTAGTTCTAAAAGACAGTATTTTAAAAAAAATTCTCGCTAGTGGATGCAAATTTTAACCCTAATGTTAAACATGGGCAAGTTAATAGGATATTCTCAAAAGGCAGTTGAAGCTAGAAGGGTAGCAAAAGAAGAATATTGCACACAGGCATTATTTGAATTTCTTGAAGACAAAACTCTCGAGAGATTTGGTTGAAGGAAAGTGACAAAAACAATAAATTTGTTCACAAAATGGTTAATGGTATAAAAGAAGAAGCTTTTTGAGCAAGATCAAAATTAATGAGGTATGTCTCAATGAGGAGAATGAGAAGGGAAGAGCATGATTCTTAAGGGAAGAGAATGAGAAGAAGTAACCCATGATTCTCATAATCTATTGTCTAATCGGCTGGGTGGAGATTGCAAACCTAGCATCAAGGCATGCCTTTAAAAGCCTTTAATAGATAGGATTAATGCCTTGTCCAATTCAAATGGGGATAGCTCCAAGCTTATTGGTTTCTCCATTGCCTTTTGTCATTTCTATAAGGATTTTGTGAGAGATAAAATGTTCTTTTTTTGATAAGTAAAGAATTTTGTGAGAGATAAAATGGTGTCTTTCTAGGGAGTTCCATGACTAGGAAAGGTTTGAATCCCAAAGTTCTGTCAAAAAACGACTTTTTAAAACAATTTTTGAAAATAGTTCTTTTATGTTCTCCAGAATAAAATTGCATTTGAGAACTTAAATTGTTTTAAACTTGTTTTTTTTATCTTATTAGATATTTATTAAAAATAACTTTTATCTATAATGCTTTGTTTTCAATTATTCCCCTTTGTACAATTATTTTTTAAATTGGTCCTTAAACCACAGTTGAAAACAATTAAATTATGTTATTAGAAAACACATTTTTTTTTATCATAGATGAAAAATACATTATATTATGATGATAATAATAATAAAAGTTCACCTATCAAAAAATAAAAAAAATAATAATAATAATAAAAGTTCAAGAGAAGGGCGAGAGTTCCTCTCCACAAAAAAAACTTCTGATTGAAGTAGGAGAACATGTGACACCCCAAAACCCGGGGTCCCGTTGACAACCCGTCAACGTGTGGAATATCTGTGGGTATTGCATATCTCGATACCACCAGATCGCATCCCATTCACCGGGATCCATTCATGCATATATATTTGAGAAAAATTTACAAATTTATCAAAACATTTCATAAAAGTTCGAGTTACAACGCTTTTATATACAAAGTATTACATGTAAAATCTAGTTTTTTACAAAAAGGTTTCTTAAAGCCACAGTTCGGCTTTCTTCACACCTGTGGTCCTAGATGAGGGTCAGTCGCCTATACATAACCTGCACTTGAAAGGGGGTCCCACGACGAGGTGAGCAATGCCTAGTAAGGATAACTCCTACAAGGGCTACTCCCCACCTAAGTGCACATACAATGCCATGTTCACACAATAATACACACATTAGCATTTCGATGAAAAATATGCTAATTCTAAATGGAATCCTACATGCCATGAAATGAGATGAGACTCATCATGCCCCATGTCCCGTTGTCAAGTAGACCAACTTTAATTCTCGGTCTATCGACTTCCGACCGTCGGAACACCGAAAAATTTGAGGAAAAACCGGTTCTCCTCCTTCCTTCTCTCCCTTTTCCTTTCTTTCCCCTTTTTCCTTATTCCCATGCATGGATTTTTTTCTTTCTCCTCTCTTTTGTTTTCCTCTCATTTCTTTTCTTTCTTCCTTTTTTTTTTTTTTCCTCCTTTTCTCCTCTCCTCCACCGAATTGATTTTTCCTTGGTGTGATCCAAAAAGAGGAAACTTCCTCTCACTTTCCTATTCCTCTCACTTTCATGATCCATTTTCCATGTGTCATGTGTCACATGGACACATGCACTGGGTGGCAAATGCCACACCACATGGCTCTCATGCCATGTGCACTCCTCAAAGGTTGTCATGTGGCACCACTCCATGTGTCATCCGATACCCGTACCTCGAAATACGTGAAATTTCAACTGTCTTAGAATCCAATGAAATTTGATTGGGTAGCTAGATTTCGCGAGACGATTCCAATAGTGAAGTCCGTTTTGTCATCCGAGATCGAGAAAATTTAAGGTTTTCAACATGTACTACAAAGACAAATTACCGTTTTGACATTTTTCAGAAAAATTACATTTTTCCCAGGTTTTATATTTTCCCCCCCTTTAAAAAAAATTTCGTCCCCGAAATTACACACATATCCCTACAATCTCATGCATATGCAACAATAATTTAAATACCAAATGACTAAACAACGTACCTGCATCCTTAAATAAGAAAGGATAAGTGGCACGCATCGTGTCCTCGCGTTCCCATGTTGCCTCTTCCACTCCTCGGTGTTGCCACAACACCTTTACCAGCCTCATAGTTTTACCTCGCAAAACCTGATCCTGGCTATTCATGATACGCACTAGTCCCTCCTCGAAGGTCCCATCTGCATCAACAATAATCTCACCCAAATCCACTACATGAATCAGATTTGGAGTGTATTTCCGAAGCATGGAGACATGGAATACCTCATGGACACCCGACAAACTTGGTGGTAAAGCCAATCGATAAGCAACCGTACCCACCCTCTCGAGTACGTCAAAAGGCTCGATATACCTCGGCGATAGTTTTCCCTGCTTGCCAAATCTGATTACTTCTCTCTTAGGCATCACCTTCAAGAAGACATGATCACTTGCCTCAAATTCTAGAGGTCGTCGTCGTCTGTCGACGTAACTCTTCTACCTGCTCTGAGCCGTGAAAAGACGTTTTCGTATCAAATCCACCTTTTCAGAGGTGTCTTTAATCAAATCCGGACTCGTGGTGGATCTCTCTCCCACCTCCGTCCAACAAATCGGAGATTGACATGGCCTCCCATATAAAGCCTCATAGAGTGCCATCTGTATGCTCGCTTGATAACTGTTATAGGCGAACTCTACCAAGGGAAAATGCTCTTCCCACCCACCCTTAAGATCTAGGACGCATGCCGCACACGCCCAAAACCTCAGATGTCCTCTCCGACACCATCCTGTCTGGATGAAAAGCAAGGCTCATCATCAATCGTGTTCCCATGACTGAAAACTCTTCCAAAAGTGAGTCAGAATCTCGATCTGGGTTGATACGATAGATCCGATACTTCATGTAACCGGACGATCTCTCGTATGTATAACCTGCAAAATTCCTCTAGTGTGAAGGTCATACGCACGTACCGTAAAACGTGCCTACTTGGTATCGTCCACTATCACCACACGCATCATGCTTCCGATATCCATGGCGCGAGTCACAAAATCCATCGCGATATGTTCTACCTCCTCTCTGCCACTTCTGGGAGGCTCGAGTAACCCTATCGGGTCTCCGATGCTCAACCTTACCCATCGACACGTGAGACACGCCAACAAAGTTCGCCACATGCTTCTTCATCTCACTCAAAGAATATCGAGACGATGCAGAAGATCTCAGACATTTTCAGTGCCACCCGATGCACTGCAAAACGAGAGTAATGGAACTCCTTGAGAATCTCCTCTCTCAGATCTATCAACTGGGGAACCACAACCCGTCCCCTATACCGAAAGCTATCATCACGCTCAGCCTTCATCACTGCACTGACTGCATCTTGGCCCTTTCGATGGACAATATTCCCACGCTCTTGTCCCTAGGACTCAATCACTTTGCTCAATAGGGAAGGTGTAGCCACTAAACTCCCCAAAACACCCTGAGCCCGATCATTGTACTAGAGTCTAAACTGTCGTGACAACTGAAAGACCGCCATTCCCGGAAGCTACACTAGCTGCATTCATGGATCTCCGAATGAAAGCCAAGATCGCCCACCACATTTGCCTTACTAGAATGGTAATGCAAAGTGAAGTTATAATCCTCCAGATACTCCATCCATCTGCGCTACCTCATGTCAGGTCCATTGCAGGTAAAGACATACCGACTGCGGTCCGAGAATGCCCGAATTGTTACCTCAGATAGTGGCGCCGCATCTTCAAGGCAAAGACTATAGCCGCTAACTCCTACGCTACGCTGGCAGACCCACTCGCGCTCTTACCGCTAACCAAGGTTACCACCTTTCCCTACCACATCAAAACACATCCCGGGCTCCGTCCTTAGAAGCATTGCAAGATACCAGGTATACTGTCTCATTTCCTCGGACTATCAAGATAGGGGCTTACGTAAGCCTCCTTTTCAATTCTTGGAATGCCTTCTCACACTCGAAGGTCATTCCACCTCAAACTCACCCTTATTCCCGGTCAATCTCGTCAAGGCGCAACTAGTCAGGAGAACCTATTAAATCTCCGTGCATCTTTGCCAATCCCAAGAAATCACAGATTCGAAGATCGACTTCTACTTCCTAACTCATAACCGCCCTTCCTTCTCCGGTCCATCGACATAACTGGAGCCGACACTACATGTCCCAAGAATTTCACCTCAGTAAGCCAAAACTCGCACTTACTGAACTTGGCGTATAATTGATGTTCTCTGAGGGCTTGGAGAACAATCCTCAAATGATCCTCATGCTCATCCTCTGTCTTGGAGTAGATCAAGATGTCGTTAACGAAGACTACTACAACCGATCTAAACAGTATCGAAATAATCTCTATGCATGAGATCCATGAATGCTACCGATGCATTTGTCAACTGGAAGACATCATCAGGAACTCGAAATGCCCGCGTGATCGCGGTTCGAACGTACAAGCCTAGTGATACGCCCTCCCTAACTCCTCAACCGATGATAACTTAGCACGTAAGATTCATTCGAGTAGACGCGGCGCCTCTCAACCGATTAAATAAATCATCAATCCGCAAAGATATCGATTCGATCATAACCCTTGCTCAATTGTCTAAGAGTCAATGCACAATCGGGCGGTCTTGTCATTTTTCTTAAAAATGTGAACCCAGCGCCCCAAGGTGAAGTGCTCCTGGCCTAACGAAACCCCTTGTCCAACAATTCCCGTATCCGACCTCGAGTTCCCGCAATCCTCTACCGATGCCATCCTAGTGGCGCGAGTCATAGAAATGGGTGAGACTGTACGCGTAAAACTCAATGATAAAGCCTACATCCCCACGGTAACTCCAGCTCATCCTAAAGCCATCCTCGAATTCTGGGTAAACTACCCAAGGTAGACTCAAACCCTGTCTCACCTCATCCTCCAGGGTAAAGCTTGCTAGCCAACCCCTCAATTGTCTGTGCCACTTGGATTCGTACACGGACTGGGGTAAAACACTGTGCTTATCTCCCTGAAACACAACACAAACACCGTCCTGTGTGTATGCAGTAACTCTCCGCGATCACACCAATGATCACTTGCAGGTTTTCAACCGGGGCCCATCCCGAGGATGACATCAAACTCTGACATGTCCATGACCCTTAGGTCCACAATGAGTAGGATCCCGGAGATCTCTAACTCACAATCCCGACATATTAGATCAACATTCACCCTAGTTCATAGGGGAGAGCTTACATGCAAAGACTTTTTCAAGGTTTCAACCTCTAAAGCCCAAATCTTTCACTTATCTTTAACACCCGCCTCTCAGATGTTCCATGCGTCTTCCACCTCCCTCTCAATGGTCATTGCTGTCATGACCATCAAGTCCATGTCTTGTAGGAGAAGTCCCAAAAATTTACCCCGGATGGACAATTTTAGACCATCCTCAAACTTTCACTGGGCTATGTCTAGGTCACATAATCATCAAAACAGCTAATTCAGTTGAACTTAGCCATGTATTTCCAACACCGCCATCGCTCCCGCTTTCCGGGCCTAGAAACTCCCGAGCCTTGACATGTCTAGCAGATGCTGGGAAAAAACTTGCCCATGAAGAGCTCCCTGACCTCCCCATGTCATCGCCGATTCGGGAGTCTTGATCCAATCCCACCATACTTGGGATTCACCTTCAAGCTGGAATGTAGCTAATCTTATCTTTACCGCATCGGAGGTGATCTCCATAGCCTCCAATACCTTGATCCTGTTTTAACCAATGGCTCCGCCACCATCGGACCCCTCCTCCCATGAATGGTCGTGGGGATGATGTACTTTAAATCTCCTCGAGGTTACTCTACCCTCCTCGAATTTCCTAATCGCACTAGTCTCAGGCAATAGTGCAACCCGCAGCGCCCATAGCCTCTATAAAGGTATGCTGCAAAACAAAGTGTGGTTGACTATCGCCCCATGGATTCCACTCTACGCCCTGCCTCGACTTGCCATTTACACATGTTAATTAGCAAGATGAGAGATTTTTTTTTTTTTTTTTTGTTTTTTCCTTATTTCATTAGTGGTACATAATGCCAAACACTAGTAAATATCAGTTCCCGAACTATCATGCTCATTTATTTTCTGAACTCCTAAGGTTATGTTCTCTAACCCTGGTGTTCTTCGTTTTCTATATACAACCTATCATGCATATAATCCACACAATAAGTAAATACATATTATAACACAATCATCACACAACGACCATGCAAGAATGCACAATGAATTCTTTGATACCAAGCTATGACGCTAATATCGTACATCTGAGCCCAGGGCATCTCATAACCTAAGCTCGTACTATAACCGCATGCAAACTCCATGCCCACCAAACCCAGGTATTCGTGATACCCAGGGCTTTGGATACCGTCGCGGATAACTCAAAACCCGGGGTCTTGTCGACAACCCGCCAACGCATTCCGACATCGTGGGTATCGTGATATCTTGATACCATCGGGACGCTAGTCCCATTCATCTTTAGGATCCCATTCATGCATATATATTTTAGAAAAACATACAAATTTATCAAAACAGTTCATAAGAGTTCGAGTTCAACTCTCTTATATACAAAATATTATATGTAAAATCTAGTTTTTTACAAAAAAGTTTCTCAAAGCCATAGTTCGACTTTCTTCACACCAAGGGTTCTGATGAGGGCCACCGCCTCTGTATATTAACCCGCACTTGAAAGGGGGTCCCAACAGACGGTGAGCAATGCCCCAGAAGATAACTCCCATAAGGGTTACTCCCCACCTAAGTGCACATACAATGCCATGTTCACACACACACACACATCAACATTCCGATGAAGAATATGCCAATTCTGGGGGCCAAATCCTACATGCCGCGAGGAGACGAGACCATCATGCCCCATGTCCCGGTAGGGGTCCTCACCGACTCCCTCACACATGCTTATGCCAAGTGTGAAAGCTCGCATCAGGTGTTTCATCCCACGACCATTTTTCCAAAATAAAATTTGTTTAGAAAACAAACCCATCGATACCCAATGTTCATTTGATCAATCAAACTCCGCGGTATTTATGCATTTGATGCGCCACGTGATTGGAGCCACCGCAGACGTTGCACGCCTTTCTACATTTTTGCGGGCTTTCACTGACGGGGATCATGTATAACCGCAACTACTAGGTCTTTCACCTAAAGGGGGATCTATCCCTACTTGCTGTGCCCAACACACGTATATATATATGTTTATGCAATGAAACTGTGAGACTCCATTGAACGTAGTCCAAGGTACCGAGCTCACCACCAATTCACCAAGAATGATAAATGATTATAACCATGCACACATACCCAACTCAATGCGATGCCCTCGTGCATATACAATGCAAAATGCCATTGCATGTTATCTCATGTTACATGTATAATGAACACTATATGGAACAATTTATAAACCGTACTTTATGCTAAATACCATGGATAATTATATCGAAAGCATATAATTTACATCAATTCATGCTAATATATATAACACCAATATATCAACATATTTACAACACATTTAGCATGTTATAAAATTTCCAACAATAACACATAAAAATAGTCCACACAAACTAGCCATACCCGGCCATAAATCCGGCCATACTCTGCCTTGGAAATAATTTGGACTCAGTCTAGAAATTTCAGCTTTTGTTTTATTTTTGTTATTTTTTATTTATTTTTTTTATTTATTTTTATTTTTATTTTTTTACAACTTTCAAGACTGTCATTAACGGCTATAAATTCAGCCATAAAACAGTCCTCAAACTCGGCTTGAAAACTATCCTGAAAAACAATCCCAACGTTCAAAACTTAGTCCCATGGTTGGGGCTGAACCACACGGCCATTTACGGCTGTCCTTAGATTAAGAGGAACTAGTGTAGGAGAAAACCCTACCTCTTTTTGTTTTGGGCACCTACTCGTAGCTCTCATCGAGTAGACCCGCTTTAAATCTCGGCCTATCGACTTCTAACCGTCGGAACACCGGAAAATTTGAGGAAGAATCGATTCTCCTCCTTCCCTCTCTCCCTTTTCCTTCATTTCCCCTTTTTCCTTCATCCCACGCACATATTTTTTTCTTTCTCCTCTCTTTTGTTTTCATCTCCTTTCTTTTTTTTTTCCTTTTCCTCTCTCCCAATCGACTGCTTTTTTCCTGGTGTGATCCAGCAGGAAACTCTCTTACTTTCTTATTCCTCTCACTTTCATGATCCCATTTTTCATGTGCCATGTGTCACATGGACACATGCACTAGGTGACAAATGTCACAACACATGGCTCTCATGCCATGTGCACTCCTCAAAGCTTGCCATGTGACATTCACATGGTCATGCCATGTGGCACTACTCCATGTGTCATCCGACACTGCAACCGGACGTGAAATTCACTGCCTCGAATCCAACCAAATCACTGCGGCTAGATTTTGCGGGCATACCCAACGGCGAAGTCCGTTTCAATATCTGAGATCTAGAAAATTTCAGATTTTCAACCTATACTATAACGACAAATTATCGTTTTACCCTGTTTCAGAAAATTGCATTTTTCCCAGGTTTGGCAGAACGTCCCTCTATACTGAACTATTTACAAAGACAACCCCTCTACAATCTCAAACTTTTGAATCACAAATTGCTAGTCAATTGAGTTGTATAGTACTAACTGGAACTCCTTCAAATTTTCTTTACCTATCAAAAAAATAAAGGTAGAACTCCTTCAAAAACCACAATATAAGAGATCCACAGGGAGGAGTAAAAGTGAAGTAAATCCCACTACATCCCTTCCAATCTCCTTTTATCCTAAAAAAAATCCTTGCATTTCTTGCTACATAATCCACAAAAGAGTGAAGTACGCAATTTGCCAAGAGTTTGCTTCTGATTGAATACCAAAAACCTCTAAATGCAACAATCAACATATCTTTAATGCTCCTTGGTTGAACCCCATCCAACTTGACTAGACTGAAAAGTAGTTAATGAATAATATAGAAAAAGATGGTTAATTGATTCTCCATTTCTTTTGCATAAAATTCACCATTGAGGACTACGAGATTTGTGGGATCTTCTTAGCTATAGTATCTCATTGGTGTTTACCTTCCTATATTCTACCAACCACATAAAGGCCCTTAACCTATCAAGGGGCTTTCAATTTCCACAAAAACATGACTAGTTAACAAGCTTGAGGAGGATAAAGACCTAACTTTTGAATCCACAACTAAAGGAGATAAATGCATTGAATTAAGGAAAGACACTAGTCTTTGAAGGAGTTCAATTTTTGTATAAGTGAGATTGCAACAAATTTTAAAGTTTGTAGAGAATGGAAAGGAATTATGAAGGACAATTGAGATTGTGAGGTTTTTTTCCCCTTTCTTATTACTAAAATGACTATAAGAGATTTAGGAACCGTGAACATAAAGGTTGGTCACCCCACCATAGATCTTCCAAAAAACTCATTCTCACCTCATTGTCGACCACAAGACTAGTAAATGTGGAGAAATCTTGATAAAATTGTGCAACATACTTCCAAGGACATCTATGTGACCATCTAACCATCATGTTGGTACCCCATCCATTTAGACGTGTCCCAAAAATATGCATTGTAACTTGATGCCAAAGACCTCAATCCCTTAATCGTCATCCCCATAAATACGCATTATCAGCCATAAATACACAATGTAATATGAAACACTTCCTCCTAGTACATGGTCCAAAAAAACCCCAATCCACATAATCATAGGCCTTCTCAAAATTAAGTTTGAAAACCACCCCTTCCTTCCCTAACATCCTTTCTCATCCACCACTTCATTGACTATCAACACGACATTCAAAATTTATCTCTGTTCAACAAAGGCACCTTGGGAACTAAAGATTGTTTCATGGAAGACTCTATGTGATCGTCTTGAGAAGGCCTTAGCTATTATCTTATACAAAGAAAACACCCTATTTTTTAGAGCTAGTTTTCCAAAAACTATTTGTTGTTCAAATGTGTTTTCAAGTTTGGAAAACAAATTTTTGTTTTTAAGGACAGAGGGTAGTTTTTAAAAATAGTTTAAAAGGGTAAAATTTTTTTGTTTTAATTTCAAAGAAAGGGGGTGTTTAAGGACTTGAAAATTTTCGTGCCTATAAGTTTACTGGGTGGGTTATATCACCTTCTAGCTGGAGTGTAGGCTAATGGATTAAAGAAAGTGGTGGGAAAAGTGGTTTCCAAGTTCTAGCATGCTTTTGTAAAGGGAAGGTAGATCCTTGGTGTAATGCTCATAGCTAATGAGGGATCTATGCTGGAAAGCAACTCCAATGTGTAATTTGTAAGCTTGTTATCCATTAATTCGGCCTTCCTACTAGCTATTCTTAAAAAGCGACTTTTGGCTAGAAATGAATTAGGATTAATTTGTACCTTTTTACAAAAAAAAAAAAGAAGGTTTTTGTTTTAGTTAATGTTACCCTGTTCGACCCTTTTCAAAGTTCTAGAGGGCTATGTCAAGGGGACCATCCTGATTCTTATTTATTTTTGTTGGTGATAGAAATACTTGGTTGTCTTTTGGACAAGGCTAAGTAGCGTAGTTTCCTATTGGGATTTGGGCTAGGGGATGGATGTGTCCTTTTTGTTGTTTTCCAATAATATCCTTATCCTTTGCAAGGCTTCACAAGTTTAGATGGTTTATTTAAGGTGGCTGCTCATTTGACTTAAGGTGATATTGGGTCAAAAGTAGACTTCGAACAAAGCAAGTTAATCCCAGTTGGGGGGTTGCTAACATGGAGTGGCCTTTGAGCTAGTTTGCAGGTAGGAGACCTTCCATCTATTTACATGGGCTCCTCGTTGGGAGTTTCATTTAGATCAAAGTTGATGTGGGGTAGTGTGGAAGAGAGATTAATCTGAAGGTTATGGAAAAGACTAAATATTTCAAAAAAGGGAGACTTACTCTAAGTTGAAGCACCTTGATCCAATTTGTATATTTACATTATATCCTTGTTCAATATTCCTTAAAATTCAACATTGAGGCTTGAAAAGATTCAAAGAGACTTCCTATAGGATGTGATGCTTTGGAGAGCAAGTTACATGGGCTCCCATTGGGAGTTTCATTTCGATCAAAGTTGATGTGGGGTAGTGTGGAAGAGAGATTAATCCGAAGTTTATGGAAAAGACTAAATATTTCAAAAAAGGAAGACTTACTCTAAGTTGAAGAACTCATCCACTATATTTACACACATCTGATTCATATTCTTCAAAATTCAATACTGAGCTTAAAAGATCTAAATATAATTTCCTATAGGATGATGCTTTAGAGTGTTATGTCTCACCGGTTTTACTTTGATCAAAGGATGGGGCAGTGTGAATAAAGATTAACTGAGTTATGAAAGACTAATGATTTAAAAAGAGACTACCTAAGTTTAAATAACTGATCCAATTGTATATTACATTATAATCTGTTCAATATCTATTGTAAATCAAACATTGGAGGCTTGAAAAGATCTAAAGAGGACTCACAGAATGTGACGCTTGGATAACAAGTCACTGGTGTGAAATGACCAATTGCAGAGGACACAGATCATGAATATTTGGTAGTAGAGATCAGGCCTCACTTAATGGGGACACTTTTATATGGAATCATAATCTTTTTAGTAATAAAGCATTTTGGAAACAGGTCATATAGGAGTGGTATGAAGAGGAAAAAGGTGGTTAGTGTTCTTGTAAAGGGAAAGGTGGATGTGGGGGTCAGGTTATGGAAAGCTATCAAAAATGTATAACATGCTTTCAAAAGCAGAGCATCGTTGAGGTGGGAAATGATAGGAGGTTGAATTTTTGAAACGATAAATGGTGTGTGTGTGAACTATTGCCTGTGCTTCCTTGGTTCTTGGGTGTCTTTTTTTTTTTTTTTGTTTTCAGTATATTATTTACTACTTAAAAAAAACTTATTGAACTGGAAGAAAACTTATTCTGATACATGAATGTCTAGCCCATTTTTTCAACATCAATGTCTCAAGTATCATTTTCTACAAGATTTATTTTTTTTTGCAATGACTTCTTTTACAGATTTGATCGTGAACTTGATTTTGGTTCTTGGTTTTTATAGTTCTTTCCAGAAATCCAGTCAGAAATGCAGTCTTTATCAAGTTGAACTAACTCAAAGGTGCTGTATATGGAGTTGTTTGTTGATTGATCACCTTTGACAGCCAGTTATTTTAAAGAAGCTTAAAGCTCATGAGATTACTTTTCTACCAGATTTCTCTCTCTAAATGCCAAATTCAATCTATTGACTCTTCACTCAAGTCCTGCATTGAATTGAAAGAGCTTCGGCTTGCTCACAATGATATCAAGGTATTGTTAAGTTGCTGCTTCAACAGAAAACCTGAGTCTTTCTCAATGCAAGTTTCCACAGAGCATTTTGATTTATTGATGGGATTATTATATCACCTTTAGTATTTTTTTCAGACTCTGGTTTAATACTGTTAACTGGAATCGTAAAACTTCCTTTCTTTCTTTTTCCTTGGAATCCATTAATTCTCCTCGCTTGAGCTGCAATAATTAATAAACCTAACTGACTGTAGCAACTAATTTCTAGTTGGTCAGATCTGAAGGTACCCAGTGATGGCAAACTTATTCTAGCCCATTATTTCTTCATCTGATTGGAACATGTTTGATTTTGTATCTTGTCTCCGTGCTGAAATGGCAGGTACTACGTTCACTGGTTAACCTGAAAAACTTAAATTTACAAGGAAACCCCATTGCTGAAAAGGAGAAGTTAGCAAAGAAGGTGGTGCTTCTTGCCATAATTTTCTTTATGTCGGACTTTTCTGCTTGTTTTCATCTCTCTATGTTCATTATTATTTATTAATTTTTAGTTTTTAACAACACAATTATAGATAAAAGATGCTAGCTCTTGCACTCGGTAGATATTCAATGCAAGACCTACAGATAAAATCACCAAGTATGAGAAGGGTGACAAAGTTGATGATTTCCCAATTAATGTTGCTAATAGAGTTGTTAGAACACGACAAAAGAGATCATAAAAAGATTTACGACGAGTGGGTCAGTCAACTTTGACATGGAGAAAGAATCGAAGAAGAAAAGGCGGAAGGCGAATGATGATGCAAACAAAAAAGTTTCAATGCATGAGGATGATCATGCAATGGTTGAAATGGAGTTGAATAAAAAGGCAAAGAAGGCAAACTATGTGAACTTAACGATTGATGATGAGGTGAGACTGTCTGCGAACTTTAATGTGACGCCATTAGTGTTCAAAATATAGTGCGGTGACAGCACAGATAAAGCTTCCAGAGAAGCCGTTCAGTTGCGTCTCAGTTCCTTGCCAAAAAAGAAAACCCAAGAGCCACATCAAATCTTCAAACCAGTTATTGTCCCTGCAAGCTGAAGTTGGATTGGGTGGCCCGTCAACATGGGATGATTGAATAATTGTAGGATTAAGGATTCATGGAAATGCACTCGGCTTGCAGGTACGCATTTTCCACCAGAAATTATAAATATTATTTAAAACTTTTGCATATTCTTGAGTGAGACTATACTTCTGTGAGATACCTTGGGTGAATTCCATGTATCTTTTTTGTCTATTAATATAACTCAAGCTCTAAGAACTGTTATAATGAGCTAAGAATTGAAATATTTTATGAAATATTCACACCCACCAAGAATCTGGTAGAAATGAGAGGCTGTCAAAAATATCAACCCGATACCGTCAGCTAGTGCTCCTAAATTTGGTCTTCCCTTCTAATATGAATTCAAGAATATAAAGATGGAAGAAAATTAACGCACTTGAGGCAGTTAACTGGTGCAATGATGTGAAGAGTTAACTAAGAAACCTAATATAGAGTTGAGAACTTATTAGAACCCATGGAGTTGTAACAAATTAGGAAATATAGACTATCCCTCCCGTGTATATGCACATAAAGACTTAAGAAAAATATATAAACTTTTTTCCTCCAATTATCTCTCGTTGTTTTACATAAGGAGCCAGTTCGAAGCCAGAATTTTATAATTTTTGGAGGATTTTACAATCTAGTATCGTCTGATGAGGATTCAAACACCCACCGGGAGTGAGAGCGCAGTCTCACCGCTGATAGAGGTTTCACCGCCGCCGACGAGCCGTTGTAAAAATTCGTGGCCTGATTCCAAGCACTGGGGCTCACACGCCACCGCAAGCTGTGGCGCCCACACGCACCACGCGCCA
This sequence comes from Tetrastigma voinierianum, assembly GCA_016808115.1. Lineage (NCBI taxonomy): Eukaryota > Viridiplantae > Streptophyta > Magnoliopsida > Vitales > Vitaceae > Tetrastigma > Tetrastigma voinierianum. The sequence continues at coordinate 192,926 of JAEQBH010001951.1, read as the reverse complement.
TGGTGGTACTGCTGGACCCCTGCCCTCCTCCAGTATCGTCCGTCGATAGTGGTCTCCGCACACCTTGGCTTCCCTCATGTTCCCGATCCTGCAGAGTTTTAGTGCTGTGTTCGAAAAACCCTTTTTCTAGGTTTCGCTGATTTTCCCAAATCTAAGCTACAGCGTTCTTGCTCTTGATCTTCTTCCTGTGGTATCATAATGATTATTCAGAGGAGAAGAAACTGACACCGAACCCCAAAGTGGTCCCGATGATGTCTAAAATCACGGAAGACAAACTGACTGGTCCCAACTATTTGGAATGATAAACACCAATATACGCAGAGCGTGACGTATGGGCAAATCCTCACTATGATCACCAAATGATGATTCGAAAAGAGCAACGGATGGAGGAGGATGTCACGTTCATCTAAACTTAATTCTATCGATGCGAAGGTATCGGGGCCTCGCTAATCACTGGAATTTGTTAAAGCTAATGGATTATTCGAGTTTGTGTTTTCTCGAGCTGTGGAATGTTTCTGTATTTTTGATGTGTGTAAAGCATTTTATCGAGTAGGGATAACGAATCGCTATCACAAAATTTTTATGGCCTACAAAAAGATACATGAAGAGCTTATGCTTACGCCTTTAGTCCGTATGTCAAAGTTCAACAAAGTCAACGAATATGACGCTTATATGATTGGCCGCTTCTTCCTTCAGTATGATTCAAATGAAGGTCCAGATTCTCGCTCACTCGAGATATCATCTCTTCGTGTGGGACCTTTAGCAGGATTCTTCATCAGGTATTTCATCCTCTTTCTACCTACCAGATTCGCCGTATTGGGGCAAAGGTTTTATTAGATTGCACTATCGAGTCGTGAGGCAACGAAATATGTTTCAAGGGTTTAGACGATAACACTAGAGGGCCTGGTTTTGGAGGTGTTGTTTGTTATTACTGCCATAAGTTTAGCCATGTGATATGTGATACAAGATTGTAAGAAACGACAGAATTGAAATCAGAAATTTCAGTTTGCTGATATAGCTTCTACTACTAAGGCATTTGATTAGTCAGTTCAATTCTCAGTCGCGGAATTAGCCAGGTTCCAATTGTATCAGACCTACCGAGATCTCCATCTACTCGATTACTCATTGGCCGAGTCGTAAACTGAATAAATGCTCTTCAGATCTTCTTCATCTCCTCGAATGGGTCATCGACTGAGCCACGATCACATGACATGTAACTCTAATCTTTTCTACCTTCAAATACAACCTCTCACCTTCCACTCGTCACTTCAAGTGATGGATCACATTCATGTGTTCGGTTAGAGCACAATCGTGGTCACTCCATCTATTCCCTTGACATTAGTCTTGAGCTTCACGTAAATTTCTTTAATTTGATGTCTGCTAGCAAGTTAACTCGAGCACTTATGTTATATTTCATTCTTCATGATTTTTGTCTCTTTCGTGATCTTATGACCTAAGCAGACATTGGCAGGCCGTGAGTCTGGGGGTTTATACATCCTTGATCCTATAGTCCCAAGACCTATCATTTGTTCTCTGAGTCACTACACCATTTGAGACATGACGCCGATCGGTCATCTTTCACACCTCCCATTATTAAAGAAATCGGGTGGTCCCCTGGGCTTGAGTTTGCTATCCTTGGGACATGAATTCATTTAATTTCAGAAACATCATCGCCTTAGTTATAAATCTAGAGTCAATAAACGATACGCTTCCTTTCGAAGTTAGTCCATTCATATGTGTGGGGTCCGTGCCTAGTTGTATCCCCAATCGGGTTTCGATACTTTGTTACTTTTGTTGATGATTATTCACGAACCACTTGGTTATATTTAATGAAAAACCGCTATGAGTTGTTTTCTCTTACTCCGTGCCTTTGTGCTGAGATTCATACTCAATTTCATGTTTATGTCTCAAACTGAGAAATTACACGCAAAAGAATATGTTTTAACAATTTCAATCCTTCATGCTTCAACTTGGCATCTTTCATCGAATTTCTTACGCCGATACCCCGCCGGTAACGAAGCTTGCCGAGGAAGAATAGACACCCATTGAAACCGCCGAGCTTTATTATTTCGTATGCATGCGCCCAAGCATTTCAGCCGATGTCAAGTTTCACAATCCCGCTTGATTAATCTGATGCCTTCATCGCTTCTCAATCGGGACACTCCGCATTACATCCTTTCCCACAAACTTATCCCTATCGAGCCTAAGATATTTGATGTACTGCTTTGTTCGAGATGTTTGTCCTCGTGCATTCAAACTTGACCATAAATCTTAAAATGTATCTTTCTGGTTATTCCCGGGTTCAAGGGGTACTCTGAAAGACGCCCTAGTCTTCAGGTACTCTGGTTTTACTGACACTGTCTTCTGAGAATGTCCTTTCTCTTTCACTCCCGACGCAAGACACTAGTTTGAGTGGAGGCGTACGTACCCAATAGTGTATACTATTTCCTCCCCGCGGGGCCCCCTCCCTGCTCCTACTTCCCCGCCCAAAGCCTCCTATCACTCAGTCTACACTGACGCCAGAACTCCACTAGCCCTCGGTCCTCCACAGTCAAGCTGACATCAGATCCCAGCTTCCCGATGATTCCTCATTGCTCTTCTCGTGAAGGTAGATGTCAAGAGGGTTCACCTAATTTCCTCTATTTTGCACCTATAACCACAGTTTTCTCGCCATCTTCCTTATCGCTTCTTTTTTCGGACTCTATTTTCGTCAGCTTTTAACACTATTCAGAAGCCTCATTTTACCTGGTCATGAAAAGCAAGATAGAGGAGAGACGATGTCTTGATGTAGAATTGCATTTTTGGAACTTGGTACATTTATCTACTAGGAAAAAGCTTAATGATGTCGCTGGTATTTGCAATAAAGCATCCGATGGTTCAGCTGTCCGATTGAAAGCACGACTTGTGGCCAAAGGGTATGCTCAGACCTATGGTATGGACTATTCTGATACCTTTTCCCCCATTGCTAAGATGACATATGTTCGATTTTTTATTTCCCTGGCTGCCACTCATAATTGGGATCTTCATCAGCTTGATATTAAGAATGCATTTCTTCACGATCTTCAAAGAGGAGCAGATATATGTTAATCTCAAGCATTTGTTGCCCTCGTGAGATCGAAGGCTCCACGCCTCTAAGTCGTTATATGACATGAAGTGAGTCCCCGTTTGTTTCAGAATTCAGCTGCCAGCTTGAGAAATTCCGTTTGCAAAAGAAAGAATCCGACAATCTCGCTTTCTATCTAACCCGCCTGTGCATCACTGGCTGGTGGTGTATGCATGATATTGTTATCGGGGAGAGGGAGCGACTTACGTAAAACGCATCCCTTAAGTCCTTTCTTCACGCCAGCCTATACAAAGAACTGTGAGGATGCTGATATTTTCGGGTGTTGAAGTTATGCGAGAACATGAAATCTTTATCTTAAAGAATATGCGCGATTTATTGTCCTGAGACTCGGAAAATCGGAGCAGCTTTTTCATGTAGTTCCCTCTATACTTCAGCGTACACCTTACTAGAGAAGGCGAGCTGTCTGAGGATCCCGAGAGACATAAGACCACGAGTCAACCTGGCGCAGAACTCATCCCGATATTGCACACTTAGTCAAGCCAGAAGTCAATACACGCCTTCCCGACCGTTGACACCAGCTGAACAACATATTCTATGTTACTGAAAGGAGCTCCCCGACGAGGTATTCTATATAGTAATCATGGGCATGATAGGTCAATGCCTACGTACGCCGACAGCAGGCCAACAAGATGTTAGATTCATACATCTAGTTACCAGAGCCAGCTGGGTGGAAATCTAGTCTCAGTGAAGAGTAAGAAGTGTTGTTTCCATTCAAGTGCAGTTAGAATATATGTTCATATACCGCGGCTAGCTAAATCACGCTTATTCATCAACTCTCACTTAAGTCGGCATTAAGATCGTGGCCCCAAAGAAACTGTGTGTGATAACTAGGCTGTCTTCATATTACCCTCGAATCCCCGTATTCCATGAACGAATTCGCGATATCGAGATCGGACCGCCACTTCGCTCGCGAGAAAATACAACTCCTATTGATTTTTACAAGTGATATGCCAAGCATCAAGAACAACTGTATGGATATTTTCACAAAGGCTCTGGTTGGGACCTGATTAGTTTATTTATGTAACAAGTCGGGCATGATTGACATCTATGCTTCCAACTATGAGCAACACATGTAGTTGTAGCTACAGTAGAAACTTAACACATGGGAAATAGAATCTGCAGAATCCTAACATATGAGTTGGGTACGTGACAGAAATATAGACTATCCCTCCCCAAAGATATACACACATGTTAATTCAATGAAAACATAAATAATTCTTTCTCCACTTCTTGATTGTTTTTACAGTTACCTATACCCCCACATCCACTCCGACAGAGAAAATATTTTCACTATTCTTGAAAACACAGAACCCTAGGATACCCATAATATCGAGAAAATATCTCACAAGACTCCCAATCTCTCAAACCCTTACATATCTGCACACACGTATCAGCTCAGTGGGGCTCATCCGCCCATAACTTTTTCCTTCATGAGCCGTATTATTTATGTGACTTTTGTCTCAATAGCGAAACCTAATATTACAATAATATAACAACTTTCAGAATTGGTCCCATAAAATATTATCTACAAAAAAGGAATAACAAATACTCACCTCAGAATCTGGTATAATGCTCTAACAAATACGTATGATGAATTTGTTTCACAACTCAGCACATATCTTTCTTCTCTTTTTCTTTCTTCCTCTTCTTCTGCCTTCCTTTTTTTATTTCTTAGAAGTGAGATGAAACTCATTTTGTCAAGTGACAATGTGAGTGCTGACTTATGGGCATGATGTCTGATGTGCAGATTGCTTGAGAGTTCGGATGGAGTTATGTTTTCACATTATTATAATGCTAGCATAACAGGCATGTTAGTACCTTCTACTCCACAGAGGTCAGGTTTTGTACCATGACTTAAAAGGTTTCGTTTGGAACCCGGAAAATACTAAGAAAAGAAAACTAAGAGGAAAAGAGAAAAAGTAGAAAAAAAGAAAATTTGGAGGAAAATAAAAATAGGTTTAAACTTAATAAAGTAGTTTTATATGTTTTTTCAAACTCATTTTATTTGTTTCTCTATTATATAAAGACTGAAAAATTTAAAAATATATAAATTTTTGAGGAATTTTGATTATATTTGATTTTCTTTTATATTTTCCATGGTGAAACCAAACATGAGAAAATCATATTCTTAATATTTTTTTTTCTTTCCCTAATGCTCCTATTGCTTTCCGGGTTCTAAAGGAGCGGAAGGAAATTACTAGGATGCAATATTGGGATGTACTGAAACCTTCTTGTTATAATTTTAATGAAGTTCATACATTCTCCATTTTGTTCTTAGAGGTACTAGGCATAATAAATCTCATCCCCATTTAGAATTCAGCCTAATCTTCTAGTCGTGATCCCAAACCCTGCAAATTGCAAGTTATAATTATTAATCCTTGTGAGAAAGGAAATTCATCACCTTCTTCACATGGCATTATCAAACGGTGTTTAGTCAAATTAAATTGAATGATGTGTCATTCAAATTAAATATCTTTGACTAAGCATGTTAAACATGCTGTTAGGACAGGATTGTAGACCCACTTCATATTAGACCAAATTATAAAAAACTATACCCTTGTGGAAAATTTTGGGAACTCTTCTTTGTTGCAAATCATTTTCCTTCTCTGTCAATGCGTTTTGAATGATATACTGTTGTCTTATTTCCTGGAAAATGATTGATTGGAAAAGAGTTAAATGCCATTTGTCTCGGAGGAGCCACCACCATCCTCAGCTCCATTGGTGTGTTAACCCAATACGCTTTTGTTTAGTGGCAGTGAAGGGATTCGAACAAGTGATTATTGGGTAACTCCACCCTAGTGTGTTACACATAGGGATTAATTAAAAAATCCGAAATTTCGGTATTGTGTCAGTAATATCGCCGATATATTGGCTGGGGGCAACATATCAGTGACAATTTCTGATTTTTCTATCGATTTTCACTAAAAAGTTGCAAAAAATAAAAAACAAAAAACCTTGTTTGATGGCATGATTCATCAAAGAGAAGATGGGAGAGGAAACAGAAAAGGAAGAGAGGAAAAAAAAGAAAAAAAAAAGAGGTGGGAATATGAGAGAGAAAGTAGTCTCGTCTCAACACTCAATACCCTAAGACTAACTGGTTTAGGAGTTCTTGACCTAAAGCTCGTTACACAAGATAGGTAGAAAACTTAAGAAGGTTGGACATTACACCACGCTTCTTGAATTCGATAACGAAGAAAACACCTCGGTGCTCTAGTAAAGATGGTGAAAATGAAACAAAATTGGGGAAAATGCTATATGAGAAAAAGATGTAAAAAGATAAGTTTGGGGAAATCTTAAGAGATTCAATTATTGGAGAAAAAAAAAAAAGAGAAGATGGGAGAGGAAGATATTGTGAAAAAATATAAGATGGGAGAGAAGCGGCAGTCCCACCACTTGAAGAGAGGAAGACGCAAAAAAAAAATCTGAATTTTAGGGTTTGAGAGAAATGAATGGTGCATATTTGTTTGTGAATATGGATGGTTTAGATTAAATGTTTTAAAAGAAAGATAATGGGCTGAAAAGAAAAGGGCTAAAAGTGGTCAAATAATCTTAAAAAAATAGGTTAGTTATTTTTTATAATTTCAATTTATCTACTCATGTTTTGAGGTACAATGTTTGTTTAAAATAAATTGAGAAATTTTCCTCTATATCTGAATTCTTACTTGATAATTTAAAATATGAGAATATTACAATAGAAAAAGTTATTATTAAATATCTATTAACACTAAAAACTTTTTATTTATGGTGTTTATCGCTTTGATTTACTTTAATAAGATTATTTTTTGTTTAAGTTAATAATATTAATTTATTATTTTTTTGTTTAACTTAATAATATTACTTTAACAGTTGATATCAATAAATTATTTTTTTGAATCTATCAATAAATTATTTTTAATTAGAATAAAAATTTAAATATCTCTTTTATTTAACAAAAAAAACATGAATTTAAGTAGAACTAAAAATAGAAATCATGAGGTAAAAAAAATAGAAACTGAAATTTCGATTTAAATACTATTGTCTTTTAACAAGTGTATTTTTGTTTATTTATGTCATTTTTACATTTTTTTCAAATATTTTTGTTAATTTTTACTTATTGATATTCATGTAAAAATATCCATCGATATATCCATAAAATCCAATTATCGATATATCTAACGAAACCAATACTTTGATCCTTGGTTACTGAGCTACCCCTGACATTGAGGCACAACAATTTTATATGCACAAGTAAACAACCCTATTTTGTCAATCATGGCCTACCAACATTATCACATTAATTTAGTTCTGCTTAATAGATGTCTGTTGTTCTTTCTCTTGGTTTCACTATTTGTCGCTTGTCCTCCACCTTTTTTCCACTACTTTCCAATAGACAGTCCAACTTCTTGGAAATTATGGGCGTCTGGTTATGGTCTTAGGTTGGTTTTTGCCTTTTCAACTATTTGTTTCTTGACGCCAGATTGCTAAACGATCACCCTTCTAAGCTCACGCGATAAAGGATTGCAGGCTTAATACGAATATCATATTTTTAATACACTTCCTGGCGCCATTCAAATCAATAAATGTTAATAAATTACAAAAAGCCACGGCCGAACTGGTGATCTTATTAAATCTCGCTTGATATCATGCGTTAAATGATAAATACTTTAAAAGCCTGCTTTTAATAATAATATCATAATTTAAATATACAATTTAAATTCCTAACGCTTCTGATTATGATTTACATCACAAACCATGTTTGGTTTGAATATGAAAGTTGCTAATGAGAATAGACAAAAGGAAAGGTAGTCACGATGATGGTGGTTAATAGATAGAATCACATTAAAGAGTGAATGAGACATGCCTAAATATCATAATGGAATGATGTGACTTTATTTCATGAAGTCTCTATGCATAGTATGTGGATAAGATTAAACCACTTAATCCATGACTGATTTCATGGGTTCGGTCTTGGGTTTGATTATCAATTGTCAACAGTTTGAATCCCGTAAGGGCATAAGGCCTTATCCGACCGTTAACTTTAGAATTCTAGGGGATTAATTGAGGTGTGCTCAAATTGGTTTTTGAACACCCATGATTATAAAAACGAAAAAAAAAAAACTACTTAATCCATGACATTTGAATTACCACTCTTGACAAAACTCTTCATTGAGGGCTTCAGGGCTACGTTACCCCTGTACCTCTTTTGCGTTTTTGGCAAATCAAAAGGGAAAAGTATGTATCAATACACTGATGCAAAAATAATGGGACATCAATGATCCCATTGGTCAAGAATGTATATGTTCTAAAAAAATAATTACCTTTTAGTAAAATATTATCACAATTTATTGTAAATACTATTATAATATACTGAAAATACTATTATAACAGTTATATAGCATTTAAAGTATATTATGGTAGTATTTACAATATGTTATGATGGTATTTAATCAAAATATATTGTAAATACTACCACAATATCATATAGATACTATCATAACATAATAGTTATGGTAGTATCTATAATATATTATAATAGTATTTACAATATGTTATGGTAGAATTTAACTAAAAGACAATTATTTTTTGAAATACATGTAGCACATATTTCTCATTCTTGATTGCTTATGTCCCATTATTTTTGTATCAGTGTACTGATAAATACTTTCCCAAATCAAAATCATTCCTGTCATGAATGCTTTTAAGGAAAAATCAGTTGAATATGTTCAATAATATTTTTGATAATGGAAGTCCTGACAAAATTTCAAGAGTTATTCCTATTTCCTAGTTCAACTGCTTGTAGAAATTGAACTTTTGCTTGGAGATCAATAATGTTAGCATTTAGTTTTTCCCAACTTAGAGCAACTCCAACGGGAGTTGCTATCAGGGGTGTTATATCTGTAACTGCCAAAATGGCACCCAAAACACCAAAAACCATGCCTAAATCCGAGATGACATCGAAGGTGGTAAATGCCATCCGCGGTGTCAGTGCCATATTTGGCAACTTTGAGAGAGAGTCGAAATAGCCGCGACGGCTCTCGTGCATCTCAATCCGCCAACTACATATGATTTCACTTCTATAAAAACACAGATCTGTGTAGAAATAAAACACCTCAATCCTTTGCCTTCAAAACCTTAGAACGGAACAAACCCTAGCTTCCCTGAAATATTGTCCGAGTCTAGCCCTTGTTGTCGTTGTGCAGAAAGGGAGGAAGAGGAAGAAAGAAAGAAGGAAGAGGAAGAGGAAGAAAGAAAGAAGGAAGAAAAATCGAGCAAACCGTTTGAAGGAGGAGAAGACAGAAAAGGAGGAGGAAGGGCTGGAGGAAGGGCTGCATTCAAGAAAAGGTGTTCTTCTTTAAATTCAATTTTTGATTTTTAAATTAAAATATATAAATTGCTAATTTTTTTAATTTATTATAAATTTTATTTTTGATAGATTCATTTATATACTTTATAAATTGTTAATTTTTAAAATTGATTATAATTTTTTTAATTGATAAATTGATCATTATTTAAATTGACAAATTGATTTTTTAAATTTAAATTGATAAATTGATAATTTTTTAATTAATAAATTACTCATTCTTTAAATTGATTTTAAATTTTACACTGTAGATTGATTTGTATACTTTATAATCAAGCCATTTTTTAAATCTGATGAGATTTTAATTAAAATTGGTTTATTCTTAAATTGACAAATTGATTTTTAAATTTAAAATTGATGAATTGATAATTTTAATTGATAAATTGCTCATTAGTCAAATTAATTATATATTTTATAATTGATAGATTTATTTGTATTTCTTTTAATTATATTTTTTAATAAAAACATTTAATTATCAAACAGACTCATTTCAAGACTACCATTGAAAGCAAAAATGTTCAGTGTGCCAAAACACTGCTCGTATAAATACATAAGATTTAAGACTTCATTTTTGAAGAATTTATCAGAGCTGCTCTTAGTATTTTGCATTATCAAATAATTGGGCAAGTATTTAATGGTTGTACTTAAATATGTTTTCTTTTATAGTCTAAATTAAAATTTGGGGTGAGAATATTGAAATTTTTTGTTTGATTTTATTTTTATTTTTAAAATAGTTGAACTTTTATTTTTATTTTTTTATTCTCAAAAAATAAAATAATTTAAAAAGATTTATTTTCTACTTGCAAAAATTAAAGTCAGTTAATAGACTTTAATTTTTTTTTTTAAATGGTGTGTGTGAATATAATCTAAAAATACATAAATAAAGACTTTTTCAAAACAAAACTCCAAATATTTCTCTTTTTTATCTTTTATTTTTATTTATTTTTCTATTTTTTACTTTTCCTTTCTTTAAATTTTTTGGGTTTGTGTGAATAATAAAATTTGTCTACACAAATTTGATTTAGTAAATTAAAGAATAAGACCGAAGGTGTTCACTTGCTGTGTTGCGAATCTAGTACCTATTTATCATAAGAAAAGGGCGTTTTTTAAATAAATATTTTTTTTCATTTTTTAATAATTCAACACTTGTTATGTTCTTACCACAGAAGTTAAAAATCTCATCTAAATGGGATTATTGTTTAGTTATTTGTTTAGGAAATATTTGTGTTTAATAATTCTATTTAAATGGAATTAATAGTTTATTTTTTATTTTTTTTGAATTTTTTGGAAAAAACTTGTCAAATAAAAGATGAGTAATTACTTTTACTAAGTGATTTTCTTCAAAATATATGTGGGGAGGAATTGTACTAAAAGCACTTGAAATAGAATTTCTATGAGTCTGGTTAATGGTGCTTTTTAAAACTTTTAGCTTAGAATGTATTTTTTTTTAAAAAAATTTAATATAATTGAAGCACTTCTAAAAATTTGAAAAATTACTTATAGTATCTTTTAGAAAACTTAATCCACGATTCTCTTAAAAACTCTCCTAAAATATCACTTGAAAATTTTTAGTCGTCTTCTAAAATTCTATTCAATATATCTAAAATATTTATCCAAATATTTGAAAGTTGCTAAAAAATTAGAACAGCTTCGACTCAAAAGTAAGTTGACAAATTATTTTCATTAAGCATGGTTTTTGCCATTTCTTACAAAGTTTTATTTTTTCTTTTAACAACCTTATTTTGTTGGGAGTTCTAGGAGTTAAAAAAATTGTTCAATGCCATGATCATCACAAAAGTTTCCAAATCCACATTCTCAAATTATCTTCCATGATGTCATTTTTTGTAAAGTTATATTTTTCCTTTCAACAACCCCATTTTGTTGGGTCTTCTAGGAGCTAAAAAATTTGTTCAATGCCATGCTCATCACAAAAGTTTTCAAATTCGCATTTTCAAATTATTTTCCATGGTCACTTGTTATACAAGAAATTGTAAAACTTTTTTCATTTTGAATATTGTTACAAAGTTTTGAAAACTCCAAAGACATCATTTTTATGAGCTATAAACAAGATCCATGTATAATTAGAAATGTCACAATCACAAAAGTTATATCTTTCCTTCAACAACCCCATTTTGTTGAGTCTTCTAGGAGCTAAAAAATTTGCTCAATGCCATGATCATCACAAAAGTTTTCAAATTCATATTCTCAATTTATCTTCCATGGTCACTTGTTATACAAGAGATTGTAAAACATTTTTCATTTTGAATCTTTTTACAAAGTTTTGAAAACCGCATAGACATCATTTTTATGAGCTAGAAACAAGACCCATGTATAATTAGAAAAGTCACAATCACAAATGCATAAGATTTACCTCACTAGAGTTGTCAAAAAAAAAAAAAAAAAAAAAGTTTTACCTCACTAGTTGTCCTAGAGGGACCAAATAAATCTATGTGAAGAAGTTCAATTGAACTTGATATAGAAATGAAATTTCTGTTTTTAAAGGAGGTTTTTATTTCTTTCATATTCGACAAGCTTCAATAATTTTATCTTTTTCAAAAGAGATTCTGGGAAGGCTTCTTACCAATTCATTTTTATTGAGTTGTGTAATAAGATTCATGTTTATATAACCTAGTCTCCCATGCCACAACTAACTTTCATCATGCATTCTAGAAAAACATCTATCATGACCTTTATGTTTTGAAATATCAATGATGTAAATGTTTCACTTCTATGGCCCAAGAAGATAGTTTTATCACTGTGAGAATCCTTTGTTGATGCAATGGGATGATTCAAAATCATTTTGTAACCTTTATCACAAAGTTGGTTAATGCTCAAAAGATTATGTTTTAAACCATCAATAATAAGACATTTTTAGTAATAGAAGAAGAATTGTTGCATACAGAACCATGTCCAATGGGATGCCAATTTTTTTTTCCAAGCTTGACTAACCCGCCTTGCCTGTCCTTATTGAGACAAGTTTGAAAATTTTTGTAATCAAGTTTAAATTGGGTTCTGAATTTTTTTTTTTTTTATAAAAACCCGAATTGGGTTTGGGACTCGAATGGATTTTCCCCCTACCTGTCTTGACCTACCTCGATAAGATATTTATAAAATTGTTCTCGAGCTTTCAATTAATACCCCAAAAGGCTTGGGTATTTAAACCCTCATTTTAGAAAACCTTAAGTGGACGATCACCGCCTCCTCCTCTTCCTCTTTTCCTTATCTGTGGTGGGGTCGGTCGAATTAGCTCATTAGCTCCTCATCTTCTTCTTTGTGGTGGGGTGGATCAGCTTAAGGTTCAACATCTTCTTATTCCTTTGCTTCAACCAGTAATGGTGGCTGCAGTAGGTCGATTTTTCTTCTTCTTCTTCAACATCTTACTCCTTTTCTTCAACTAGTAATGGTGGTTGCAGCGGGTCGGTTCTTCTTCTTGTTCTTGGTATTGTGCATTATTTTTTTCAATAGTAATAGGGAACGGGACTAGGATAGGAGTAACCCGTCCCGAACCAACCCCGTTGCCATCCATACCTTTTTGAGTTATTAGATATTTTTCTTAATGGGAATTGGAAAAAATGACCTTGACTTGACATGGGTTTAAGTCGAATATGGGATATAGTAGAGTAATTGGGAACATGACTAGGATAAGAGTAACCCGTCCTGAACCAACCTCGTTGCCATCCATACCTTTTTCATTGTCTCCAAGGTTACATACCCTCATTTTCTTCTTATGAGGAAGGCAAACTTGGTCTCATCTGTAGTCATGTTCCTTGAGCACCCAATATTCAAGAACCATTTGTTCTTCCTTGATCCATATAAAAGAAAATCAAGTAGATTTAGGTGCCCAAATCTTTTTGGGTTCTTGATGGTTAGTAACATTTGATTTCTAAATCCTAGTATTTAGAGTCTTGTTAGTATTTTTGATTTGGAGTTAATTTAGAAAGATTTGTTTTCCTAGTTGAAGTAGAAGTTACTTTATTTAATTTAGAGAGATTTGTTTTGCTAGTTAAAGTAGGAGTTCTATATTTAATTTAGAAAGATTTGTTTTCCTAGTCAAAGTAGGAGTTACTTTATTTAATTATTTCTCTATTAGAGAAATAAAGAGCCTATATATACCTCTCCAATGTACTCTTTTATTCATTCGAAGTTTGATAATATTTTTAGTTTTTTTTGTAAGATTTCTCTCTTATTTTTGTTTTTTTAGGTGGATTCCTTTAAGTGGCAAGTTTGTGACTTCTTTCCCTTGGTGGATTCGTTGGGTGACGAAGAATTCTTTTTTGTTCTCTTATCTCTTGGGTGGATTCCCTTGAGTTGCAAGTTTGGGGCTTTTTTTTCCCTTGGGTGGCAAAGAATTCTCTCGTATTTATCTTATCTCTTGGGTGGATTCCCTTGAGTTGCGAGTTCGTGGATTCTTATCCTTTGGTGGATTTAACTTGATTCATTCCAACTCTGGTTCCATACTTCTAAAAACCTTCCCAAATACTTTGTTTAATCATAGAAACCTTAAATACCATCACCCATAACTTAGAAAAACCTTACATTCGTGCAAAATTTTGATTTACCTTAGAATTGGCTCAAAATAAGGATGTTTTGCATCAAATAAAACCCGACCATCTCCAAACCTTCATTCTAAACCTTAATTCCATCATATATAACCCTAAATTAGCCTTAGAATCTTTGAAACCAGATATTCCATTCCCATCAAAGTTATACGCTATAGCCATAAAATACCACAAATCGACACTCTAACTTAGTTGAACCTTTAGATTTTCTATTATGGTATGTCCTCACATCTAATTGGTATGAGAGCTTATGTTTTGATGACTGATCATAAGCTAAATGGCGTTCTTGGTGCTAAAGACAAAAGTTCTAGTCATGGTTTGAGTGGTTGCTAACCCTAAGAAAAAATGTATTATTGATCTTGGGATTTTTTGTAAAACTCGAGAAAAATTCAATTTTTATGGTGGCAGTAAAACCGTAATTTCGATTGAAATCGCAATTTTCTTGGATCTCGGATCAACAAACGAACTTCTATGTTGAATCGCTTCAGAATCAAAGAAGTTACTGGTTTGAATTTAATAAATTCCGAGATATATCGAATTTCATGATTTTCGAGGCGCTCGAGCAGAACAAGCGACATGACATGGTTGAATGACTCACATTAAGCCATGTGTCAAAAGGAGAGGAAAATTCAAAACAAAGGGGGAAGTCTAAGGGATGGCCATGTGTCAAGCCCTTAGAGGTAGGAAATCCAAATATATAGATAAGGGGATAAGGTTAGGGAAAGGAAGCCAATGAGAAATAGACATGTGGCAAGAGAAGATTCCCACTTGAATCAAATTGGGTGAATTCGGTGGGGAGAGGAAAATTTGGAAGGAAAAAGAAATAGAAAGAAGAAAAGAAAATAAAGGAGAAGAAGAGAGGAGTGAGAAGCTCAAACTTCTGCATTTCACTTCGATCTTTGTCATTTCGCTCTCTTCTAACAAGAGTAAAGTTAGTCCACGCAACGAGAGTTACGCTTGGGTACCAAAATCGTTGGTTTCACCACCCAAGAGGTAGGGAATTTTTCCTACTTGATTATTTTCTAGCTTAAAAGTCTACTTAATGACATAGGTTTTCTTCTGGTCAGGATCAACAGGTGATTTAGTCCCAAGATTTTGGGACTGAATATTGGAAATATTTGGGACTAGTTCCGGGCAGTCCCGGACTGTGTTGAGATTTGGTTTTGATTCCGGGATTGATGTCTTTGGGTTTTGTTGTGTGTTTAGGTATCACAATGATTCGGTGACGAATGGAACCAAAAAATGGTTCATAGCCGTGAAGGGATCGAGAGGTGCCTTGTTTTTATGTTCCGAGATCGGGGCCAATTTGTGTGTTGTTGCTTGATTAAATAACATGTTGTGTGTGAAAATATCATGTTAATATATGCTCTTTTGATGGATGTAAATTATATGTAGAAAATATAATTATCCATGTTTTGGTAATGTTGCATGTAGCTCTTATTACATGTGTAATCTTGATATATGAATGGCATTTCGCATTTCGATGCGCACTGTGGACATCACAATAAGCCCGGTGTGTGTGCATGGTAATGGTTATTCACCATTCTTGGTGAATGTGTAGTGAGCTCGAAAATGGGACAACGTCCAAAATTGAGACTCACGGTTGTATTATATGAAAAAAAAGAAGAGAAAAATAAAAAACAAAATCTCGTGTGGTTGGGCGAAGCAAGATGGGGTAGATCCCCCCCAGGGTGAAAGACCCAAATTCATTTGTAGTTAGACATGATCACCGACGGTGAAAGATCGTAAAAATGTTAAAAAGGTACGTGATGATCCTGCGGTGTAAACCCGAAAAATACGTGGCCCACAAATGCATAACACAGGGGATTTGGTAAATTCGAATAAATATTGGAGGTTGTTTGAATAAGGTTACTGGTGAAACACCAATGATCGTTTTCACACTTGGCGCTTATAGAGAGTCAACAGATCTGCTATGGGCATGAGAGTTCATTCATTTTGACATGAAATATTCCGTGTAGAATTTCATTTTCATATGGAAGGATTGGTTTAGTGTAGTGTTAATAGCTTCCCGGATTTTATACTGTCTGTGCAATTTGTATAGAGGCAGTATTTGAAATGGAAAGCTGGGAAGTGCAGAGCGAGTAAGGCGGGGCTACTGCCCAATTCTAGGTTTGGGTCGCGATAGATAATTCTCTATCGCGATAAGGTTATTCTGGCCCTGTGTCGCGACATGGCTTTTCGCCGCAGGACATGGTCCCCGACCGTGCATGACTTTGACCTGGGCTTAAGAACGGGTGTGGGCAGGCTTTGAGATGCGCAAGGACAGAGCTATGTGTCGCGATAGCCCTTCGTGTCACGCACATGGTTCCCAGTATGCCGGTGGATTGGTCAGCAAAGAGTTTTTTTTTTCGCCCCTGCGGTCGCGGACAGAATTTCGCAGGTTGCGACAGGTTTTTTTCGTCCGTGTCGCGATAGAAATTTTGTGTCGCGATAGGATTTAGGGTTGGGCCATGGTGTTTAAGGTCGTGACAAGGGCCTTCTTGTGTCACGATAGAGTTTTCCCCATGGGTAGGATCTATGTCATGACAAGATGGGCACGGCACAGAGTCGCGACTAGGTCAGGCGCGGGACACGTGTTCTTAGGGTGTGGCGATAGCGCCCATGAGCGGCCGCAAAATTCTGGCGCATGACGTAGTGTGCGCACATGCACGATGCGACAGGCTCATCGCGACAGGTACTTCAGAATGAAGGTGAGTTTGTCCAACAGCAAAAAAAAAAAAAAAAAAAAAGACTTCGGATTTTAAAGAATACATTTTGTTCAAGATTTACACGCCATTTGAGAGTTCATGGAGATATTACGGGTATGGAGGACTTGACAATATATGTGAAAACAAGATGATGTAGATGACAGACTTTGCTACTTAATCAACTTCGAGGTTTCTTGGAGCATAAGAAGGCTAAAGATAGGCGTACATGAGATTATGATTATCATGGGAGGTATAATGGCTATTATTGGGATGATGATTACTATGAGAGGCGTGGTAATTATGACGTGGGCTCAAGATTCAATCTAAAACTTGATATTCCAGAATTGTGACTTCTTGTGACTTCTTGACGTGGGCTCAAGGTATATTGGCATGCTGGTGACTTCTTGGATTTGCTTAATATGGTGGAGGGTGTCTTTGAGAATTGTGAGCCCCTTGATCACAAAAGGGTGAAGTTGGTGGCTATCAAGATAGGAAAGAATGCTTCTTTTTTTATGGGAAAACTTGAAGAGATAGTGTGAAAGGGATGCTAAAAAGAAGATTGAAACTTGGGAAAATATGAAAAAATAGCTAAAAGGAAGTACCTTTCCCGTAACTATCGCCAAGAGATCTACCTCAAAATTCAAAACTTTAAGCAACAAGATTTGAGTGTGGGGGATTATTTGGCTGAGTTTGAGAACTTGATGATCAAGGGAGAGTTATGAGAGGTTGAAGAACAATTCATACCTCGCTACCTTGGTGGTTTGAGATTTGATATTTGTAGTTATTTATTTGTAGTTATATCACTCTCTTCAAGTGTGATGAAACTTACTTTAAACATGAGGCTCTTAACAAGTATATAAGTTCTACTACATCTAGGAGTGTGGCTAAGAATGATTTGCCAAGGATTCCACTTCTAGAAATCCTAGTGGTACTAAAACTACCCTCAAACCTCAAGTAAGCAGTGAAGTGCATAAACCTCATCAAGAATAGAATGGTAAATCAAAAAGGCATTTTAAGTGCCAAGGATTTGGGCATATTTCTTACTAATGTCCTAATCGAAAAGTAGTTGCCTTAGTTGAGGAAGATGAAGTCGAGGAAAAAGATGTTAAGAGGTAATTGAATCTAACCATGTGCAAGAAGATGAGGAAGAGCTTACTATGTCTGTGTGGAGTGTCTTAAACACTAAAATTGTCATCTTGTTCTCAATGAATTTTAATTTTTTAATGATAATTATAAGTTTTTTAAGGCTTTAAACTCTAATTTTATGTTTAGGTCTTCCTTGAAGCCGATCGAATGAAACCATAGCAAAAAGGGAGCACAAAAAAAAAAAAAAAAGCATGCAAACATTCTACCACACAGAGGCGTGGAGTCCATGTAGCTACGTGGCATCATATTCTTCATAAACATCCTTAGCTACGTAGCTACATGGAACTCTACGCAACTGCATAGGAATCGAGCCCCAACTCGCATTTTGTTGATTTTTGGCCCATTTGAGCCCAAATTCGAAGGAGACTAATTAAGGAACATTTTTAGGATTTCAAATAAGTTCTTTTGGGGTGGGAACACCCTAAGGGTCTTTTGGAAGAAGGGAGAAACAAGAGAAGAGAAGAGAAGAAGATTGAAGATTTCACTCATACTCTAGTTTCTCTCTCTCTCTCTCTATGACTCTTTTTTCATTCATGTATATATTTGATTTTAGGATGTTCTAGTTTGTTTTTTCTAGGGTTATGATGTAACCTAACCATGGAAAATGGATTAAGGTTTTGGTTTGTAATATTTTGATGTTTAAACTCTTATATATTGAGTATTTCATTCTTCTCTTAATGCTTATGAGTAGTTGGCCACTATTTGCATGATTTATGATTTAATATGAGACTAAGAAATGATTATTGAGTTAGACCATGATTGAAATGCCATGTAATTATCATAGGATAGAGATTTCTAAGAGTTACATGTGGTTTATTGGATTTTTGAGCTTAAAGCATTCTCTAAATCTAAGGTTTGAGGCAGAGATGCAATATGACTTATTTTAGAGAATAAGGTGTTAATGCTTGAGAAAGATTAGCATTTACATTTGTAAATCTACCATCAATATGAGAGTTTTAATGTCTTTGGATTAGGTCAAACCTCTCCATTAGGATTGGTTTAGGTGAAATCGTAACCCTAGGTTTTCTTGTTTTCTTTCTTGAGTCTTGAGTCTTTGTTGTTAGTTTAGGATTTTATTTGCATGCTTGATGTTTATATTTTGATTTTCAATCCTTCTTTGGTTCATCTAAATAGAATTAAGGCTGTATTAGAATTGATACTTAATTGGCCAATCCTCGTTGGAACTATACTCACTTATCACTTTATTACTTGCTAATGACACGTGCACTTGCGCATCATTAGGCATTTATTTTTATACACACATATTTCGCCTAACAAGTTGTTGGTGCCATTGCCGGGGATTGTGTTTTTCGATTGATATTGATTCAAAATAACTTGATTATACTTTGGATATATTTAGTCTTATCTTATTTTCTCTTTTCTATTTTACTTTGGATTTCTTTTTCTTTTTGTTTTGTAGGAGTTTTATCACACAATGGATGCCTTCACCAATTAGCAGCTCAAATGGCTCTTCTAACTCAACAATTACAAAGAAAGCAACTAACTTATGGTTTGCATCAAGGGGTGGGATCTCAAGGTTGGAACCTGTATATGCTTATGTGGCAAGTTCAGTATGGGGGTAACTATAATCATCAACATCATAACCCATACTCGAACACATACAATTCGGGATGGCAACGTCACCCAAACCTCTCATGGAACACAAATCCAAATGCTCCCCAACCTCCACAAGAGAAGAAGTTGAGTCTTGAAGAGACCATGGTTCAGTTCATGAATGAGGCAAGAACTAGCTTCTAGAATCAAGCAGCTCAGATAAGAAACCTAGAGGTGCAAATGGGTCAAATAACTAACATGTTATTTAAGAGGCAGTAGGGTACTTTGCCAAGCAATTCTGAGGTGAACCCGAAAGAAAAGGATATGGAGCATTATAAGGCTATTACCTTAAGTAGTGGCAAGCAACTTGAGTAGCTAAAAAGAAAAGAGATAGATGCCAAGGACCTAGATGAACTAGTATAGAAAAAAAATTGGCCAGCTTCTCCGGAACTGGAAGAGATGAGAAAAGAAGTTGAGAAGCCAATTATGAGGATGACCCTTTGGGAAAATGTGCATGAGGAGTTGGAAAGTGAGGAGATGCCATTTTAGAGGTGGATGAAATCATATGGGCATTGGATGAGGATGAAAAAGCAACCATTGTGGAAAAGAGAATGCAAGCTTAGAAGACAATGTGATCAAACAGCTACATGAGCACAATATGGAGGCAAAGCTCATCATTCATTCCTTAGTTTAAAGAGTTAAGCTGTACTCTAAAAACATAGCACTTAGCTTTGTTTTTGGAGGTCCAAAGTTGATTTTGAATGTGAAAAGTCTTGAATTATAAAGGTTGGATGGTGTACAAAGCTTAAGGTGTGAAGGAGCATGAAAAATATGAGATCACATAGCTTCGGGTACGCAAAGGCATGGCTTTCAATGCACCAGTGCACAAGAAGAAGACTCAAGCACACCCTTGGGCATGTAAAGGCATGAGACCCCATACCCTTGTGTGGAGGAGGAAGCCTTAAGCAAATTCTCTGACACGCATTGACACCCTCCTAGTGACGTGAAATCCGTCGGGTTACTCCACAAGAACCCCGCCCAAGCTCGCTCGACCGACAAGTTACCATGAAGCTAAGTCGCAAACTGCTAAAACTCGGGGCTTTGGAAAACATGGGTTATGTAAAATTCTACTTTTCATCAAAATCACACTTTTAGATTTAACAAAATCCCAAGCAAAGATAACGACCGCTTCTGGTCAAGCCCGAAATACAAAAATCACCTGTTTAACAAAATTAAACTCCCAATATTTTCCAAAATCCAACTACAATCATAAAGGACCTCTGGTCCTCATCAAAATATATGTTGTTCAATTACATATCCATTCCATACATAAAGTTTTACATCCTAGGTCATAAATCGCCCACCTATATAGCAACAAAATGATGACGTCCTGTCGTCCGTTTCAGCTCCGAAATAATTTATTTCATCCCAATTTCAATTTCATTTATCCTAATTTAATATTCTTTAAATATTTTCCATTTTTCAGAAATTTTCAAAAATCCCGTTTTTAGGTTTCACTCTACACCCGTCGCCTAGAAATTCGTAAAATATTCCGACTGTCTCGGAATTAAACGAAACTTTTCTAGGTCACTAGATTTCGTGAGACGAACTTAACGGCACAGTCCGTTTCATCATCCGAGATCTAGAGAATTTTCTAGGCTTCCCTGAACCATTTTGACAATTTATTAATATTATTATCCTTTTAAAATTCCTTAATTTGTACTTTCACCCCCTCCACTTTCCTTAATTGGAAAAAGTGCCAATTTCTTGAAAACTTTACAATTTTATCCTTTAATAACAACTTCCAAGAATACTACAATGGCAATAAAAGTCTTCGTGTACATACGCACCCTACTCAAGCACACACATACCGTACACCATCCTGATTCGGGCGCACGATATGTGCATCCTGTGCAACCTGCATGGTAGCCCACTGAACCCTTGTAAAACACCTTCCAAACTTCATTTTCAACATTCTCCTCTCATCCTAGCTGAGCCTTTACACCCTCAAACATCCTTTTCCACCTTAATTCAATCCTCAAACTCCCTTCCAACCTAAATCCTCATTCAAATCCTTCATTTCAACTCTCATTTCACCATATTCTACACGCCATTTCATCTAATGTTCATCTCTACACACCACCACCTCCTCCAAACCCTAACCACTTCCATTACCACCTCTTAGTTCACCCTCAAACTCAACCCTCATGCTCTTGAAGGTCAAATTGTCATTTGTTATGCAAGTTTGAAGTTCCATGTGCTATATTTGAAGTTCAAGCAAGTGTGCTCTTCTTTACACTTTTGGTTGGCTTGTGATGAAATGGAGCTCAACTTAGAGGTTTGAGATTGGTTAAATTGAAGAGAACTTGATGTTTAAATGTGAATTTTATTGGTATTGATGCTAATTGTGAGATTAGAGCTCTTTTTTTTTGTAACTTGGAAGCCTTCCAAAGCTCTTGGTTGTTCCAAAGAAGAGTGTACATACGTATGCCCATCACGTGTTTTGAAAATGTCCAAGTGAGCATAAAGTGTAGATATTGCTTCAAGGGGACTTCCTAAGCTCTCTTTTGGTAAAGTATCACTAGTGTACATCATAGGGGAAGGGTTTTGAGCATCATGCTGACATGAATTGTGATTGAAAAATTGGGATTTTGGTAGCTACATTATCATGCTTATGGGGTGTGGATCCATGGTTATGAGGAGAATTGATTATGGCGATTGTTAAGGGTTAATGATTGTGATGTTTTGGGAGCATTGAAGATGTATGATTGAAGAATTGTGATTATCAAGAAAGGGTGGTGAATATTAAGAGAAAGGTTTGGCAAGTTGTGCATCATTTTTGGAAGCTAGAGGATGTCAATGTACATTTCAATGCAATTATGAATGGCCATGAAAAACCACTAATGCCCATTGAAAGTTGGGAAGAAAAAACTTCTACCTTAAAAGCTTTAACCAAAAATCAACATTCCATATTGTAAACCTACTAAAATCATAATATATATATATATATATATATATATATATATATATATATATATATATATATATATATATATATATATATATAGTAGTTTTGGGACTCAATAAAAAAAATCTAATTTATCACCCTCTTGCCATCCATTAAACTTATATATTTTAAAGTGTTTTCTGGAACATAATAAAAGGAGACCCTAAAAGCTATGTGAAGTGGTGAAAGAGAGGAAGAAAAACAAAGAAGAAGGAAGAAAAAGATGAGGAGGAAAATTTTGAAAGTTTTTTATTATTTATTTTTTTAAAATTTATTGAAATATTATGAATAAATGATAAATTTATGTGTTGTTATTTTAAAAAAAAAATTATCATTTATATTAATAAATGATAAACTAATTTATTGTTTAAAAAAAAAATATCATTGATAAGAATAGTTTTTATTTAATATTAAATTAATTATTAAAAAACAAATTTTGATTTTTTTTGAAGAGGAAAATAATTTTATTGGTTTAAACTAACAATAAATCGATAGAAACATAGAATCAAAATCACTAAAAACCATCGAGGATGAAACAACATTTAAGATTCTAAGTTAATAGCATAATGAATCGACTCAAAGCTAACCTATATATTTGATAGTTGAGCCTACACATTTGATATTACTATTGTGACTAGAATACTGTAGCATATTGACAACTATTGATTTGATTTCTTGCTGTTAATCATATATACTTTACTCGTCTGAATCATCCTTATACAAATAAACATTTAACCACGACGACAAACAAACGTCGCACGAAGACGACAACAACCATATGCTACACCAAGACGACGACAACAATGCCACACCAAGACGACGACTAAAATACGAAAAAATAAATGAAAACCTAGATCTTGTGAAATAACCACTTCATTGAAGAAGAAAGTTATGGAAAGAAGTGTAGATGAGTGATTTCAGGCCAAGAATGGCCAAAAATCAAGGAAAAGAGGTTAGAAGAAAAAGAGTTGAGAGAAAAGGATTGGGTTGAAATGTCGAAATGCTCTTGCTTGGTTTTGATTCTTGGTTGATGATCCTCACAAATTGTTGTTGACTCTTCCATTTATAGGCATTTTTTAGTAACTACACCTACTCACTTTCTCCAATAACTGTCAATGTCTCCACTAAGGAGTCTTGCTCCCCAACAAACTTTCCACCCTTAACTGCCCACGTCCTTTGCCATGTCCTGACTTGGAGAAAAAGCCTCCTCCATGTTTTGCCTTTGAGACAAAGTCTTAATATTCTCTGTTACCAGCTTTGAATTTTTTTTAAAAATTCCAGAAATGTCCCTGGACCTTTTCATGGGCTGATTCTTATAAGCTTGGGCTCGATTTGGGCTTGACCTATCCATTCGGCCCATTCCACTACCATTTGGCCCCAAAAAATTAATTTTAGTGTCAACAATTACCTCCCACATACAATATAGCCCATGGGCCATGTTTGTATGTATTAAAGTTTTTATATGTCAAAAAGGCTTCCTTTCTCTCTCTCCTCATTTTTACCATGAGACCCAAAGTGCAACTTACTCCTTTGGATGTGGATTATCAATGGAAAGAAAGAGCCAAAACCCGAGCTTGATTGAATGATTTGAAGAAGCCTAGAGTAATACCTCGAGAAAAGCCTCCCATCAATTTTTCTTTGAAACCTATTGCTTTTGATCTCCCTCCCTCTACACAACCGATTCCATCATGTCAAAAGAGAAAATATTTCCCTTCTTCTGCATCAAAAGACTCTCCTTTGGGATTTTAAAGGTTTATAGAAAGAAATCCCTTTCATTTACGTACTAATCCTTCCACATTCTCCTTTATTCTCTATTCTTTCTCCTCTTTCTCCTCTGTAAAGTCCTTGAATTCAATGATTTGTAGAATCTGTCAATCAATTGAAGTTTGTAGAGTTATATGATTTCATGACTTCTATTTCCAAATGCTTATGACATCCGCAGAACATGGCTTCTTCAGCATGCCAAAATTTCTCAACATATTGTCGACTTTGTTTATGTCGTTGACGCTGCTCGTGTTTTTTGCGTTGGCTACTATTCTTGCTGGTCGTTTGTGCTGCTAAAGCTGATGAAGAAGCCGTCGTTCCACCTTTCATCAAAGCCGCTGCTCAAAGATTTGATTTTTACCCTTTGATCTCCTTTGCAATCCCTACGTTGTTCGTTGTCGCTTGTGGAGAAGAAGAAGTTGCCGACGGTGAGTATTGCTAAAAGATCGAAACTTTTATGATTTCCTTAATGATGAATTTCTAATTTCGAATTTATTGTTGAAGAAACTTGTTTTGGATATTTCCAAGGTTTCTTAGCTTTCATTGATGCTCAAAAATTGAAACTTTTCCTTAAGGTTTGTTCGAAACTTTTCCTATGTACATATTTTTTGAAGAATTATCTTGAATGCATTCTTGAAAAATTCTTTGAAGATTTTGGCTTGTTTCAAACGTTTCTTGAGATGTAGAATTTGAACATAATCATGAGTGCAACACCTTTCGAGAAAATTCATTGAAGCTTTTAAAACTGATAGGAAAGTTTTCTTAAGTCTGAGCTCTTGAAAAAGTCGAATGCACAGGTTTTGACAGTTTGGCTATTGTGACATTCAAGGTGTAGAATTTGAAAATCAACTTATCAATTACATCCCCTTAGAAAGATTATACAAAACATTATTAAGTTTCTTAGATTAGAATGCGAAGAATCTAAAATACCTGGAAAAAAAACCTGAAGTCATTTGTTGTTTGAACATTTTAAATGGTGCATATTGAATGATTTTCAACAACCTCAGGTTGATTGACCTTTCACTTGAGAATGATCTTTTTCTTTGGTAGATTGCAAGTCGACATTGCCAAGAATTTGAAAACATCACACAGCCAAAACCTCAACTCAAAAATTGCTCTAAGCACGCGAGGATAAATTTGGATTTCCTAATGCGGAAAACTTCAAAAATTACTTATTCTAGTTGTTAAGTCGTTGGCAACATCACTAAAGACTAGTTAGTTCCCAGCAACGAAGCCAAAAACTTGTTGCTGACCTGCAGGTGGAACCACAAATGTGAGTGACTTTCTTTAAAACAGTACTCGATCCGTGAGGAAGGTGTGGTTTTAGTGAGGATTAAGTACCCCGGCTACTAAAGTCATTCACTATTTGAGCAACTCAAGGAATGGAGGTGAATTGTGAAAATAATAAAAACTAAACTAAACAAAAACAAGAATGCTTTGTGAAAACTAGAATAATTGACTAAAAACGAGAGAAAATGACTTTAGGAGGAACTAGGGTTTGTTATCGTCAATGATGCTAAAGGATTAGATCTAGGTAGGAAGCTTGGGTTGGATGAATTCTTTGTGATTGGTCAAGGATACGGTGCAAGGATCCCACTCTCAGTGTTCCCCCCTTGTATTTTCTCTGTGACCTTATTCACGATTACCTTTCTAGGTCGTTGGGCGTCTTTTCTCTAAACATTTTCTCGGGAACTTAATTGGTCACATCTACGTCCTTGCAATAGAGCTACCTGGAATAAGTTCAGATTGGTCACAGTTACCTACATGCAATTCTCACTTAATTTGTTTAGTGTCCCCTCCTAGTGAAATCCACTTAATAGGCATTCCTAATTCCCTAAGTCTCTTTAGGTAGGTTAATTAGACTCCTGATTAATTAATCTATGCCTTGAGAGACTTGATAACTAGATTTTAGGGCTTAGTCCAAGCGTCACCAAGGATACCCTAGTAAAAGGATCGAAGATCCGATTCTCAACACAAATTAATTAACTAAAACCTGAGTATTCCAAGGATCAACACCAAACACAACAAATCAATTATAAATTAACCAACCAACTAAAGATTAGAGGAATCAAACACCAAATCTGGTAACCAACCTTATAGAATGATTAGCCTAACATTTCAGTCATTAAAATCCACAAAATCATGTTGTCGACAAACACAAAACTACAGAAATTAAAGAAGGAGAAAAGATAGAAATACAAAACAGGGTTTAAACTGCAAATGACTTCAATCTTCAACTCCAAACTGAAATCCACACTCTATAAGGTTGTTCTTCTTGCAATAATCGATTACATACTAGATTATTCACAAAACAAACCTAAAACTAAGAAATCTAAACCTAAAAATGGAACAAAACTTCAAGAGGAGCAAGCCACACAGAGGAGAGCCTCTCTTTAAAATTCGAACCCCGAGTAAAAACACGTATTTATATGCTTTGGAAAATGGGCCAATGATGGGCTTAAAATTGAAGTTTGCTAGTCCAGCTCGCCATCCTTCGCTGCGTCGAAGGCTTCTTCGTCGTGGCGAACCGGAGGGTTGTCTTCTGTTTCTTCCTTCCTTCGTCGTGGAAAACCTCTTCGCCGCGATGAAGGATAGCCGTTAATGGCGAAGGATAGGCGATACGACGAACTTGTCAAACTGCTATTACTTGGCAGGCTTATTGTAAGCGCGAGAGCACTCGTGTGATGGTGAACCATGTAGCTTCGTCATGGCGAGCAAATTGTTGCAGATCAACAACTTCCTCTTGACGATTCTGTTCACTGCTTGATTTTCCTTCTAATCCCTGCAAGCACCAAGCAAATGGGAGATTAGAGATTTGTATAAGTTATTAGTGCGAAATCGCATTTATGTTGCATAAAACACATGAAAATCATACTATAAATGCTAACACGATTCACACCTATCAAACACCCAAACTTAACATTTTACTTATCATCAAGCAAAGAAACAACTCATCTTCCTTATTCAAAACAAAACAAACATGTTGAGCATGAAATTGAGATAATGAATAATAAAATTGCCTCATGGATATTACCTTCATGCAACATAAAGAAAATTTTGAAATAGCATCTTTAAAAAATAATAGATTGACTAGGAGTTGAGCTTACCAAAATCAAAGTTCTCGAGTGTGTGTGTAAAGTCCTGCCCTCTCTAGCCAATTGCAATTTAAATGGAATTAGATGAGCTTGAGTGGAATGGGGATTTCTCACTCACATGTTGAGTGTGTAAGACTCCATAGGCTTGTTGGGCATATCACTCTCTACTAATGTAGGCTATAAAAAAATCTTAGGATCAATTAGGTCTTTAAAAGCTTTTAGTGTATCACTTAGGTAAGGGTAGTTAAATAGGTCATTTAGGCTTTAGTTTACCCAAAACATACACATTTTCCTTTTTTCTTTACTTCTTGTTCATCCTTTAGCATATTGCCTTTTTTTTTTCGATTGAACCTCTTAAGCTCCCCTCTAAACTTATCTTATTGCATATTTTTCATCACATAACTCCCTTAAAACTTGCATGATTTTCACCATCTTTACAAGGCATGGAGTAGTGCAATGTTCAACCCCTTTAAGCTTTCTACCTACCCCATCTAAAGAGCTTTAGGTCAGCAACTCCTAGACCAGTAGGCCTTGGGGTACTAGGTGTTGAAACACCCCTATGGACTTAATTACTCAAGGTAGGAAGGCTACAAGGTCAAACATTCTCCTCCTTGCTTTATTCTTTCTTTTTCTTTCTTTTTCTACTTTCTTTTCTTCCTTTTTCTACCCCAAATCTCCTTTGATTTCCATTCAAAGCACACTTACTCCAACCAAACTCCCAATTCACACTACATGCTTTCACTAGATATTACATTGAAGGCAACATGTAAGGGTAAACAAGGATTCTTTGATTGAAGGGTATTCAACAAAAAGGGTCAAGGGGCTTATTCTTGGCTTTTATAGAAAGAAAATGGCTAATATGGCTCAAATTTGGTGACTATGGATATATGCACAAAAAGATCAGCTAGAAAAGCTCAATCGGTCCAAGGATGGCCTATATCATTTCCTAATTGTTGTGTCGCCTAGTATTTTGCCTTGAGTGATAATTGAACAAGTTTTAGAGTGTTTAGAGATCAAAATATGTAAATATCACCTAATTCTTCTCTAAACCAAGCAAAATTGACTAAAAGGGTACATTTTTACTTGTGCTCAAAGTGATAAGAACTTTTGTATAAATAGTTAACTACAAGGTCAAAACATTATTCTTTACGTTCAAATATCTCTCATTTTCTTCATGTGAAAGAAGACCAACCATTACTCATCATAGGCATAATAATTATCTCAAAACAAGACCAACCAAAAAAAAAAAAAAACAACCTAAAAATGAAAATAAAAACCTAAAAACTAGAAACATTAAAAAGCAAATAGAACACAAAAGAAATTAAAAGAAAACACTAAAAATAGGATCATTGAAGCTGGAAAATTTAAAAAATGGAGGGACACCCCCCAATACCCCCAAACTTAAAATATGCATTGTCCTCAATGTATGAGATATGTAAGTTAAGAACAGAGGACTCCCCTAAATGATCAATTCTGATCATTGGGCTCAGGTGTGGTGGGTCTTAATGAAACTCCCTCACTAAGAATAAGGTCCAATGTCCTAAAAAACACAAACAAAAACCAAATAAACACTTACGATAAAATCAAAATGCAACACAAACTAACATAACTAAAAACCGAAAACAACTAAAATACTAAATGGATAAAGATCCTTATTTTCCTTTGCTTGGGTTGCTTCCTAAGAAGTTGCTCCGTTTTTAGTGTCCAACTAGACTAATAAGGAAAGTCTGAGAGCTTTGCTTGAGCACTTCATCCATCGTGGTTAGTACTCCCTCTTCATCCTCATTGAGGATGAGCTCCTCCACCTTCAAAATAGTCTTTGTAAGCTCAAAATCCAACTCTTTGGTGGGAAAAAAGTTTGTCTTCAATTTATATCCTTCAAGAATTTCCTCTTAAAGGATCTCTTGCTCCTCAAAAGGTAGAAGTGAGCTCTCTATCCAGATGCAACAGTTCTTTTCTTCATTCGTAAGTTGTATGCTTTGGTGGATGTTGAGCTTCAGTTTTTCCTTACCAATAAGCAAGGTCATCTCCCCATGTTCTATATCAATCCATGCTTGACTTATGGTATTGGAAGGTGTTCCTATAGATGAGACTTGTTGGTCCTCATCCATGCCTAAAGTAAAAAAATCAATGGGAAAATTAAACTTGTCAATCCCAACCAAAACATTTTCAATTGTTTTCCGCGGGTGTTGCTCTTCAACTTGCCTCTTTTCCACTAATAGCTCTTTCTCATTAGCAAGTTCATTCTTTTTCTCCTTTACCAATGTTGGGTCTTGGATTTCCTTCTCAAAACTCAAAGGCACAAAGTTACATTCTCTTTTGTCCTCATCCTTTATGTCGCTTGGGAGTGTCCTTGAATATTGCTCTTCCAATGCATGGGCTAGTTTCTCAATTGGATTTTCTATATTTGTCACAAGAGCTTCTCCATTGGTGACTTGATCTTTCATTTTGGCTTCCCGTGCAACATTGTCCTTCTTTATATCATTCAATAAGGCATAAAATAGTTCTTCATCAGAAGGTTGGTGGATTTGTTCTTGATAATTGTAACTTGAGCCTCCATGACTTTGAAAATTTTGACTTCCATAGGAGAAAGCCTCATATGTCCTCCAACCTGAATGATAGTAGCTTGGTATAATGTTGTGGGGTTGAAAGTAATGACCTCCATTGTAGTTAAGATAGTGAGGTGCTCTTTGAGTTGTTGGTCAATGTGGTTTGAGAGAGCGTCAATCTTTTTCTCAAGTGCGGCTAGGCGCTCATTTATGCTAAACACCTAAAAGAAAAATACAAAATAAAAGAAAAAACGAAGTATGGAAAATACGAATAAGAAACAAAAGAAAATAAGATAAGAAAATTTTTGTTCAAATTAGTAAACTTCTCTTTTGACAAAATATCAATCCAAACACCAAATCGTACCTTCCCTGGCAACGACGCCAAAAACATTATAAGTTATTGCCATATCACCGAAGACTTGTCAGTCCCCAACAACAATGCCAAAAACTTCTTGTTTGCTATCTGCAAGTGCACGGGTCACACAAGTAGTAGAGTGACTTTCTTTTAAAACCAAGTATCGATCCCATGAGGAAGGTGTGGTTGTAGTGAAGATTAAGTACCCCGGCTACTAAAGTCGTTCACTATTTGAGCGACTCAATTGTTTGAGATGAAATTATAAAATAATAAAAATAAACTAAACAAAAACATAATGCTTTGTGAAAACTGGAGTAATTGACTAAAAACGAGATAAAACGACTTAAGGAGGAACTAGGGTTGGTAATCTTCATTGATGTCTAAGGGTTCATCTAGATAAAGCTTAGGTTGAGTGAATTATAACTTGAATTGATATGAGGATATGGTACAAGGATCCCACTTTCATGTTCCCCTTTATATTTTCTCACAATAACCACCAATTCACAGTTATGTCCTTCTAGGTTGTTAAGGCGATAATTTTCTACGACATTTTTCCTCAGGAACTCTATTGGTCACCGTTACGTCCTTGCAATAGAGCTACTCGGACTAAGCTCAGATTGGTCACAGTTACATTCTTGCAATCCTCACTTAATACATTTGGTGTCCCCTCCTAGTGAAATCCGCTTAGTACTAGACTTTCTAATTCCCTAACCTCTTTAACTAGGTTAATTTGAATCCCGCTTAATTGATTCACACCTTAAGAGAATCAGAACTAGATTTTAGGCCTTAATCCATGTGTCACCAAGGATACCCTAGTAAAAGGATCGAAGATCCGATTCTCAGGATGTATAAATTAATCGAAACCTTAGTATTCCAAGTATTAACACCAAATATAACAAATCAAGCATACAAACATCCAACTAAACTAAAGGTGAACTAACCCTAGATCAAATCGATAACAAACCTATGAAATGTAGCTAACATTTTAAACCATCAAAATACAAGTATGTTGTCGACAAACATAAAACTATAGAGATTGAAAGAAAGTTAGAGATAGAAATACAAAACAAAGATTAAAATTTGTAAATGACACAATCTTCAAATCGAGCTGAAATCCATACTCCATAAAATTAGTGCTTCTAGCAATAGATTGAGTACAAATCAAAGGAATTTCACAGCCACAAACTGAAATCTAAGAAATCTAAAGAAATCTAAACTTTAAATGGAACAAAATCTTGAAGGGAAAACCTAGGAGAGGCCTCCCTACTCTCTGAGTTGAACCACTTATAATGTTTAAAAAATATATATTTATATGCTTTGGAAAATGGCGATATTGGCCTCCAAAAATTAAAGTTCTTTCTTTCAGCCCGCCGTCCTTTCTTGTGGTGAACACCGTGTCATATACACCTTCTCTTCCTTTCCTTAGTAGTGAACAATGGCCTTCACTGTGACGAAGGATAGCTTTGTCCTAGTGAACCTAAGGCTAGTCTTTAACTCATCTTACTCTTCGTTGTAGCGAGTGTTTTCCTTCGTTGTGGTAAACCTCTTCACCTTGGCGAGCAAATTGCTGCATATCAACAACTTCATCTTAACTTGATTTCTTCCATCAATTTGCTTGATTTTCCTTCCAAACCTACAAAACATAAGAAAATGGGGGATTAGAGCTTCCCTAAGAGATAATGGTGTGAATCTAGCATTTAAGTTGCATAAAAGACATGAAATTCACACTTAAAATGCTAAGAAGATTCACACCTATCAAAATGTCTAGACATAAGGAATTGACATGGAAACCGAGGTTCTAGCTACGATTTGAGCTATCAAGGTCATAGATCTATTGACTAAAGAAAAGGAAAAATTTTCCTATATTTGTAGCCAACACCTGATAATCTTCAATCAACATACCAAAATGTGAGTTAGCATTGTTCGACACCTTTAACGCATTATATACCGATTGAGAATCCATATCCATTGTAACATTTGATTTATTGTTTTGCTTGAGCCAAGCCAGGGCTTCTCTAACACCCATTGCCTCTGCCTCTTAAGGTTGCATCCTTAATTGGACCGATGACGCTCTAGATGAGATGAAAGTTGTAATGGGTCCTCTTAAGACATAACTAAACCTTGTGACATCCCTACTAGAAAATACCGCAGCAACCACATTTAGTTTGAACCTTTCATCCCTTAGTTTCTCCCATCGTGAAGGTTGATGATTAGGTTGTCGAGCGGTGTTGTTAACCTGCAACCTAAGCACTTTTAATTTGTTCCACTATGATAATTAAGGTCCTTTGTGCTATATTCAGTAGTTGCCTTGGAGACCATCTTTGATTCGTCTATATGGCCTAACAAATCATTATAATCATGTATGCTTTATCGTGGGAATATAACTGGACCACTCGACTTATCCAAGAGATAACATAATCATGTCGTCTTGGAAAAGAAAGTGGGGTTAGCATCCAACAATCCTTAGCTAGACAGAAATGCATAGTCAGATGATGTACTGACTCTCTTTCTTGATAGCATATGGGGCAAATAGGATCTATGTGCACCATACATCGCCTCTGTGTATTAGTTGTTGGAAAAACTCATGACAATGCTTTCCACATAAAAATTTTGAGCCTTTGGTGGGATATTTAGCTTCGAAAGCTCTTTCGAGATGTTCGAATTTACGTTTGTCATATTTTCTTACAACGAGCGATATCCACTTTGGCAATATAAATACATTTTCTTTCAAGTTTCTAATACAACTTATCTTCAATGCTTTTGACACTTAAGGGTATATTCAGTCTTAACTCTCTATCCTTAGAATTGAAAACATCACTATTCAACTCCTCATCCTATTGAATCTCCTCAAGTTTCATGAGTTGTTGGATTGTGGTTGCATTATATGCTTTCTCTAGGGTCGAACTAATCAAACTTGAACCCTCTTTAGGATGCAAAGGATCCTTGATTACCAAAATACGTGATCCATTGCCAACATGGAATTTTCTATGCTTTCGAATTATATCCTTTGTGGCATGGATATTGTGCCAAGTGTAGTTAGGGTTAGAACCCAAGTTTGCATGTAGGAAAGATGATCGTAGGAAATATCTAGCTCGGTAAACCTAGGTCACTAAAGATGTTAATAAGTCAGAAACCTGCATCCGTGTTTGCTCAACAAAGCTAGATGAAATCATGTATTTTCTTAAACCCTAAGCCTCCTACAGGCTTCGATTGAAATTAACTCTCCCATCGAATTCAATTAATGCCTTTCCCTCCATTGGTCTTTCTTCCCCACCAAAATGAATTACTCATCTTTTCTATTTCTTGGCACACACCTAGTAGTAGAAACAATATGAACATTGTATAATCAGGAAAGGCTTGTTGATCGGAGTGAATCATGCATGCATTTCAGTACAATTTCTATGTGTTTTTATAGCTCAATTGCATGATTCACATTCATTTTCACTAATATTGCGCTAATCGCCCATACTATAATGTTTTATAGGACATGTCGATATTGGAACCAAAAAGGAAGCTAGATAATAGAAGAAGAACGAGCGGAGAATCACGAGTGCGTGATGGGCCTCAGTGCGACAGAAGCACTTCACAGCGCGGTGTAATTAGCTAACAACGATGTGAGGCCTACTCTGTGAACTGGATAAGCGAGATTTCGATGGCCTAGGGTACGCCGCGGCATAGTCCCCTTCCCCGAGGTGTAGCGAGGTCTCCCTTTCCAGAACGAGAGCATTAAAAACTCTAATATTCTAGGCCATTGATGGGCCCGGATCCCGAGATATAAAAGAGAAGCAATTTCGAGGCATTGGGGGGGATTGGGAGGCGGACTTAACACAGGAGACGGAGAGGGATTGAGACGGATTCAGAGAGATTGCGAAGACGGCTGTACGTATTTCTTTTCCTAATTCGTTTGATCTTTGAAAATTTTGATGCGCCAATGAAAATCACTATGAACTAACTTTTCTCTCTGGGGTTTTGTCAACCCTACTTACTTGCACCATTATGGATTAATACTTTAATTGTGGTTTATTTAATATCGATATGAATTTCTATGGTTTCTTTACTCCTGAATTTAATCACATGTTATTATTTGGCCAATTGTGGCATGCTAATGCTAGGAGTCTGATATCGAGAGAAGATGACTCGCAGGGACATGGGTAAAGCAATGCTTGGTCAATAAGGGAATAGAGATATCCCGCATTCCAAGTGTAGCACTAAGGTTTGCACATTTATGCATCTCGGAGTCGAGGGTGACGGAGATCTGACACCTGTAGCCGAGATAAATAATTTATATCTCGAAGAGAATAAACTTGTAACGCAGTGACGGATTAACATAAATCATATGGAATATTAAATAAATGCACTATCTAGGTTAAAATCCATCAGGTGTGATAGGCGAAGGCAAAACCCTAGTTTTCTCATCATTCCCTTAAATCAAAATTTCAATATTAGACTTTCCTTAAATTGGTTAATTCAGTCAAAATTCGCTAGAAGACTAGATCCAAATATTGTCTAGGTCACTAAATCAGTGCTCAACACGCTTCTCTTCTTGGGAACGACACTTGACTAGCCATTACACTACGTGAACTCGACACGTACATAGCATACTTGGTGCATTTTACCCGACTTTTACACACTCACTTTACGGCTTGTCAAGTTTTTTGGCAGATTGGTGAAGTTTAGTGTTGATATTATTATGATTATGCCATATATTGTACTTTGGATCAATTTTATTTATTTAGTTCTTTTTACTTATTAATCTTTTTTTTTTATTATTCTTTGTTTTAGGTATTTTGTCTTATTTCATCTGTGCTGTGACTTGGTCTCGACTTCATACTTGTGATTTCAGGAAAGAAAATAGTGTGCATCTGAAACCAGATCGTGGGAATTACTTCCGTTCGATCTGAACCAGGCCGGACATTACATCGACTATGCGAAGCACCTGTGACCCGATTTAAAATCATGCAGAATCAAGAGGATGAAGGACAGTTCCAAGAAAGGAATGAACCACAGGTGGATCAGAATGGACAGAATTATAGAGATCAGGCCACCGGATCATTTGTACAGCTGATAATCCACATATGCTACTTGAGGAGTTCGCCTTACCACCTCACGGTTGTTGATCCAGCTTCTCCTGACAACCACCATTCAAGTAGACAACTTTGAGTTGAAAAGGGTAACTACGTAGTGCTCTGATATCTGGAGTTTCTTAGGTTGCCTAGTGAAATTTGAATGCACATCGGCCGGTTTATTGAAGTCGAAGCCACGGTCAGTATAATGGAGTAGCGAGAAGAGCTCTCAGATTGCGTTTGTTCCACGATCGTAGCGACGAAATTTAAGCATTGGTTGACCTTGACCACGGATTCCATTACCACATGGAATGACTTAGTCTGAAATTTCTAACCAAAATTTTCCCGCTTTGCGAGTCGCCTGATTGGTGCGAAATTAACACATTAGACGATTCGAGGGGAGAACTTGTGGGGAGCTGGGAGATTTCATGAAATCTGCGAGGAGATGCTCACACCATAAGTTAACTAGGTGGATGCAGGTGCACACGTTTTATAATGGTTTAAGCGATTAATTTAGGAATGATCATTGTTGCCCCTCGACAAAGGTGGCACGATGAAAAGACCTAAATCGAAGCTTATGAGATATTGGAAGATACAACTACTAATTCTAATCAATGGCCTCGAGATAGATTAGCACCTAGGAAGCCCTTAGCGGGTGCAGACATAGATGTTCTTAGTAACCTGGTAAACCATGTCGCACAGTTAACTAAACGGCTATAGAAACAACAAGGTACAATGAATGCGATTCAGAATAATCCCTAGGATATCTGGGAGTCTTGTGGAGAACTGACACGATGCATGGATTGTC
Organism: Tetrastigma voinierianum; assembly: GCA_016808115.1. Classification (NCBI taxonomy): domain Eukaryota; kingdom Viridiplantae; phylum Streptophyta; class Magnoliopsida; order Vitales; family Vitaceae; genus Tetrastigma; species Tetrastigma voinierianum. Next base: position 156,854 of record JAEQBH010001951.1, on the reverse strand, counting down.
GGTCGGGGCGGATGTGATGAAGCTGAGAAGCCTGATATGTGAATTAGAAAAATCAACAATAGTAGGGACAGTATATAGGTAATACATATCAGAACAGGTACCAGAATCAAAATCAGAATCAAGGCCAGGGTTGGAGAGGTAACCCGAATAATTAGAGCAACTAGAATTATGGCTTGAGGAATAACCAGAATAGTATGCCACCACTTCAAGCGAGTAAGCCGCCACCTGAGAAGAAAGTGGATTTGGAAGAAGCCTTAGCTCATATGATGACTTCCCATAGCACATTTATGAATGAGACGAAGGCCACATTCCAAAATCAGGCTCAGTAGCTACAACCAATCCGCGCTCTGAATCAAGGATGACTCAGAAACTTGGAAGTGCAAATAGGCCAAATGGCCACATTATTGACTAAGAGGCAGCATGGATCATTACCTAGCAACTCATAGGTGAACCTGAGACGAGAAGGCAATGAACATGTTAAAGCTGTCACATTGAGAAGTGGTAAATTAGGCATTCTTAGAGGCGTACAGTGATAGGAGAGGTAGGAGCGAGGGTAATCCGGTCAGGTTAAAATAGCCGAAGATGGAAGAACAACTCTAAGAAAAGATGGTGGAAGAAGCGGGGCTAAAGATCGACCCATTCTGAGTGAACCCGATGTCCCAAATTCCATTACCCTCAGCGCTGAAGAATAAATTGAATGAGCAATTCCGCAAAGTTTATGGAAGTGTTCGAAGCGCATATTAACATTCATTTCTTGATGCGTTAGAACAAAATGCCAAGTTATATAAATTCATATAAAGGATATACTATCCAAGGAAAGAAGATTTTTTAGTTTGAGACGGTGAATCTCAACGCGAGAGATGTGATACCATCTTTAAGAAGCGCCGCCATTTGAAAGACCGACGGTTACTATTCCTTGTACCATCGAACTCCATCTTTGAGAGGGCCTTGTGTGACTTGAGGCTAGTATAAACCTCATGTGTTGTTATCATATTGAGACAATGGGGATTAGGTGAAGCTCGCTATCTGAGTCACACTCCAGATTGCAGACAAGTAAGCGGAAACATCTGAGGGTGATAGAAACGTTCTACGGTAAAGGTGGACAAGTTTATCTTCCAGGCATATGTCATCGTTCTAGACATGGAAGAAGATAAAGAAATACCCATAATATTGGGTAGACCATTTCTTGCCACTGGTACGACAATGATTGATGTACAGAGGGGAGAATTGAAATTTAGAGTACAGGATGACGAGGTCACATTCAATGTGTTTGAGGTTATGAGACACCCAGTAGAGAGTGATACATGCTTCATGATAGAGATCGTAAAGGCTATAGTGTCTAGTCAAAGTGGTCCCACTGACCCTTTGGAGACTAGCTTGGTACAGAGTGACTCAGAAGAACTGGGAGAAGAGGTCAAAGAGTAAGTGAAATGGATGGACTCCTTCCAGCCTAATAGAAGGAAATACTACGAACCACTAGGCGAAATTTCTCAAACGTCAGTGTCACTGAAAAAGAGTTATTGGCCATCTTTTTGCCTTTGATAAATTTAGGCTCTACTTGATTGGCAACAAGGTAATAGTGCACATTGACCACTCGACCATCAAGTACCTAATGACTAAAAAGGATGCAAAACCTAGACTAATACGGTGGGTGCTCTGTACGGGTGACACAAAGTCAGGATAAAAGGAGCAGAGAACCTAGTCCTGGTATCCTTTATTGGAAGGGCCTAGAGACAAGGTACATGTTAATGATGATTTCCCAGATGAGCAACTCTTATTAATTGAAGACACAAAGCTCATTCCATGGTTTGCCAACTATGTGAATTACTTAGTGGCCAAGGTTATCCCTCCCGATTTTAGCTATCAGCAGAAGAAGAGGTTTTTTGCACATTTGAAGCACTACTACTGGGAAGAGCCTATTTTATACAAACATTGTGTGGATCAAGTGATAAGGTGATGTGTACCGGAAGATGAAATGGGTAGTATTCTAAATCACTGCCACACCTTATCATGTGGGGGACACTTTGGAGGCCAGAGGACAACTGACAAAGTACTTCAATTGGGTTTCCTGCGGCACAGCTTGTTAAAGGATGAGCATCAGTTTGTATCTACCTGTGATAAGTGTCAAAGAATGGGCAGCATTTCCAAACGGGATGAACCACTTATGCGCACAATTCTAGAAGTTGAGCTGTTTGACTTGTGGGGGATGGACTTCATGGGTCCATTTCCCTCTTCATTCTGTAACTTGTATATTCTTCTTTCTGTGGACCACGTCTCTAAATGGGTAGAAGCAATACCGACACGCACTAATGATGCCAATGTGGTAGCCAAGTTCCTTCGCAGCCACATATTCACACGGTTTGGCACCCCACGAGCATTGATCACAGATGTTGGTACTCATTTATGTAACAAGCTGGTTGATAAAGTCTTGCAAAAATATGGTGTGCTGTATCGCACTTCACTTGCTCACCACAGTAAGGCAAATGGGCCAATTTGAGAGTGTCAAATCGGGAGATAAAGTCATTTGGAGAAACGATCAATAGTTCAAGGAAAGACTGGTCAAAGAAGATTGATGACGCACTTTGGGCATATAGGACAACATTTAAAACCCCATTGGGTATGTCGCCATTCCGACTAGTTTTTGGGAAAGCATGCCATTTGCCAGTGGAATTAGAACATAGAGCATACTGGGCAACTAGGCTTCTAAACATGGATAGTAAGGTAAATTTGGAGAAGCGAGATGCTACAAGCGAGTGAATTAGGCAGACCATGTGGGGCTTGTAGGGAATGCTTGAATCTATAAAGGAAAAGATGAAAGCCTTGGCATGTAAAACATATTATGAGGAAAGAGTTTGGCTAGAGTCAACAAGTCTTGTTGTTTCAATTCTAAGGCGAAACTCATACCCTAACATTGAGAATCAAAATATGGTAGGGGCGGGTTCATAGTAGTTCAAGTATTTCCTTATGGAGGGTTGAGACCAAATAAATCAGAAGGGACGATTCAAAGTCGATTGCCCGAGATTGACGTTATTTTGGAGGAGAGTTGCATGCGGGAAGGCGGGACATAAGCTAAGCACACTTGGGGGCGGGACGGTGTAGGGTAATGGAAGGGTGCTGACAGTTAGTTGCCAGATCTCGATGTTGTAGGTTGCGGGAATGTCGAACTGGTCATTAAACTCTCTTTCTTGGGAGAGAAATGACCAGTATTGACGGACCCCCTCCTCCTTTGAATTTGCATTATTTTCGGTCTTTTTAATTGCTTTTCGGTACATTTTCTGCTTTTGTGTTTTTAATGTGTTAGTGAGTTTTTCAAGGCTGCCGAGGTTGAAACCACACGGTCGCTGAGGATTTGCGAGTTCATTAGTGTGAGAGGAATTCCAGTTAGTGTTTTAAAAAGTAAAATATTTGGGACCATACTACGGTACAGCCAGCTGAAGTAGGAAACGAAATTTTCGCCTCGGCACCGAAGCCTTGTGACGTGGAGCCTACGCCGCTGCGTAGCTCTGACTCTCACCACACTGTGTTTCTTCGCGATCAGTTGTCTGCCCCTCTTTGTAGCCGATATTTCGCACTTGGCGTGGGGGCCTAAATAAAGTAGGGGCCTTAGTCCCCAGACCATAAGCGCGATTGGTGTTTCATTTTTCCCTCCACGGATTTGTGCCTTTCTCTCATTTTCTGTTTTTTCTTGTAAAGTTTGGATCTCTAGCTAAAATTGACCATGGCTCCCGAGTGTACGCGACCCAGACAGCGCTGCAGCTCCTGTGCGACACCTATAGGAAGATCGAACCGTTCATTTCACTGGGAGGCGACGAATCTACGGGAGTCCTGTTCAATAACAGTTAAATAAGAGACAGGTTCAGCTCGACGGTTCTTCGACTGCTATCTGGGGCAGGGTGGTGAGGCATTTCCCATGCACTGTTCTTTGGGGTGGCTGCGACCGTGCGGAGTTCACTCCCAATCTCACGCACCAGGTCGCCTGATCATCATCTTCGTCGATGTAAGTGGAGTCGAGTTTGGTGCTGGAGTCATCGGCCGGATCTACACTCTTGGATGATAGTCTGAGTATAAGTGCTATTTGCTAACACTGGAGACTATGAGTGCTTGATGAGGCCTGAGAGCGGGAGTATGGAAGCTGACCCTCGACTAAGTGTGAGTTCTGAGTTGCTGTGTCCTCCTCCTTTGCTTAGTGGCTAAGGTTTAGTATAATTCTTATGTTAAAATTAAACTACCACTGTCTTAAGCATGAATTCTGAAGGGCAATCTCTCCGCCCATGACCGGTTACAGTTTTGACATCAGTTATAGCCGGCGGTTGGTTAAATTCGACCGAGAATCTGCAGAGGCCCCGATCGCCTCAGGTGCAGCGGTTGTGTGCTTTGGCGGGGTCCGTCGTTGGACTCACGGGTAGTGCGACGCCTTCCCGTACCAGCGCTGGGTGAGAAGTTGGGGGCAGGGCGGGTTGGATCGAGGGCGAGTGAGGGATCTTTGACGACCGCCAATTGGTGACCGAGGCTGCGACACTGTGGTCCCTCGTTGACCTGTCCACGGCGGACCCCGAGTTCGTGCACTCATCGCATGGTTGCGTTCTGTGGGATGTGTCTCGGGAGTAACATTTGCCCAGTCGGGATATGGACTCCATCGAGCAAGATGGCCTGTTGACTGGCCGGACCATATCATTATGGGTTGAAACCATTTCTCTCTTTTTCCCACCTGGCAGCGTGCACACCTGCCACTTCCATGTGGATTACTCGGGACGATAATATTTACAGCTGTTTTCTTTTGTGTTGGTTCATTGGATTAAGTTTAGAGTGTATGTGTGGGTATGGGTTAACAGTATTATATTTTTATTATTTATTTTATTTTTAATGTATCATTTTAGGCGTGTTTTTAGGTTGTTTCATTTTTATTTTATTTTGTTTTTTGTTTTTTAACAGCCTGTTTAAGAGACCGACCTTCCTTTATGTACCTTGTGTTTGCATTTGCTTAATATTACCAGTAGCCTAATTGTTCATTTGGTTTAATTCATAGGCCTTGATTACATTATGATTAATGCAGATTAGTAATGATGTCCCCGGAAGCTTTGTGTTTGATGATAAAGGGCTCGAGGTTGTTTGTGATTGGGATTACGGTGTATAAAGTTAAAGGTAACCATGTGTAACCACTACTTACCCCAGATCCAAGTCATTTCAAAATGGCTCATCAACTTTACACACATGTGATCTTAGGGTGTTGTGAAACTCTAAAACTCTGCTGTAGTTTCAGGGCCTTGAAGGTTCAACATAAGTGACGGGACGCCCAGAAAGGGATGTGGCTGACCCGATAAAATATTTTAAAGAAAAAAAAGAAAAAAGGCATAGTTTAGTATAGTGGATCCATTGGAATCTCGGGTAGAAAAGTCAGGGAATCTTCAGAAACAATCTTACTAGACATTGGTAGAACCATTGACTTCTTGCTGCCTGTCTGTGGACAGGAGGATGGATGATTTCCATGATCCCCAAGGCCTTGAGGTTTGATTGATGTTAGATGCATTGGAATTTAATGCTGTGCCTTAACATTTGGTGATGCAATGGATCCATTCTGAGAACCTCGCAAACTGTGATGCTGTTATCTTCAGGTTGTGGCGGGTTAACCCCCTTAAGATTAGTTAGTGAGATAAATTGAATGTTCTGCATCTTTTGAATTCTCGACTTCATTTCAAATGGCAGTTAAAATTCAAGTTTACGGGGCCATTCCAGAGGTTGGGCATTTCACTTTCATTAAGGATCGCTCAAGACGCCGCATAAAACTCGCCGGAAAGATTGGCTGCGACCTTCAAAGAAAGTTTGACTGCGTTATGAGGACAATAATCTGTTTCTTGAAAGTTCGTAACCTTCAGGTGATGTGATCACTGGGGTTCATGTTGATACGCTTCTATTTGGTATCATGTGCCAGGCTCATATGGTGATTGATTGATTCGCTTTACATTCTTGGTGCCACTGAAGTTGAGTGTTAACAGGAATGACGAAGCTAAGTTGGGGGTGTTGATGGAAGTGAATCCTGTGCGTGCTTTTCAATCTGATTTCTATGTGTTTTGGCTCATTGTGATTCATTCATATTCACTAATATTGTGCTAATGGCCAATCTACAGTATTTTATACGTGGACATGTCGATAAATTCAGACCCAAGGCTACAAATGTGAAGAAGGGCCAGTGAGTCATGAGAAGTGCGGGTGGGCCTGGTGCCAGCGTGGCGAAGGCGCACTCCACGCTGCGGCGTAGTGCTTCGACAGCGTGCCGGAGCTGCATTGCGATGAGCTGATCAGCAGATTTGGGTGATGGCCTGGTGCATTGCAGGCGTGGCCCACTTTTCTTGATGTAGCGAGGTCTCCCGGCATTTCCCAAGCGAGTGTTAAAACTCGATATTCAGGCCGTGATGGGCCGGGATCGAATGTAAAAATGTATTTGAGGCATTAGGGTTGGGGCGGACTTGGCACCCTGAGGAGAGCTGGGAAGAGAGAGATTGATTGGAGCGGTTTAGAGATGCTTGAAGGCGGCTTCTTCTGTGTTTCTTTCTAATTGGTTGATCTTGAAATTTTCCAGTCTGTGATGAAATCACTATAGACTGACTTTTCCTCTCCTGGGTTTTGTGACCATGACCATCACGTTAGCAGTTCTTTTTTAAATTTATTGGTTTATTTAATATGGTATGGTTGCAAGTGGTTTGCTTTACTCTGATTTAATCATGTTATTATTTGGCCAATTAAACTCAATGATGGGGTCGATGTTAAGGAGAGATGACTTATGGGACATGGGTGAAACAGCTTGTTGGGTGGGAATAGAATGTCGCATTTCTAAGTGTAGCACCAGGGTTTGCACATTCATGTATCTAGTTGGGGATTAAATAGAGATGATGCACATTGGCGAGAGACCAGGTGGCTATATCTCGAGGAAGGCAAAGCACATGGTATGATCGAGCCAGTTAACGCCGTCAGCCTTGGAATATTAGTAGTACATCCTGGTTAAATCATGAAGTTGTGATGGCGAAGATGAAACCGCAGTTTATCATTCATGATCAAATTTTGTCTATTACCAGGGCTTTCCTTAAATGGGTTCGTTTGGTCAAATTCGCTGGCTGGATCAAAATGTTGTGGAATTCACTGCGTGGTACTGGCCGCGGCACTCTTGTTGAGATGACGCCCCATTGGCCGCACACTCGTGAACTCGGCGTGCCATGCTTGCAGCGCATGGGTGCGGTGCTGATTTTGCACTCCGCACGTTTGCGTCCATTATCTGAAGTTTTTTGATGACACTTCTTTAACACTCATGGCTTCAGCGATACTCCTGTTCGCCCTGAGAGTGATGCACACTCATCTTCAAACCATTCTAATCACTTTCTTTGGCTTATGACCCCGGAGAAGATGGGCAGAATATGTTCCGCGTCTGACTATATTACATACATGATGATGAGCTTTGTTATAGTTTGAAAGTGTGTGGTTATGAACGTTGATTGGTTACTTTCAGATGCACATCCGCCCTTTCATAGAAGATCTGTTTTCTGTTGCCAGACTCTACTTTTCACTGCTTTCGAGCCAACGATCATCAGCTACAAAAGAGGTGAGATATAGAGTAGGCCTGGGCTGTCTTACAACCATGAACCACATTTAGTTCTTGTTTGAATAAGGTTACTTAGAGCTTCAATGTGAAATCGAGAGCCAAATCGAGATAGTGGATCCGCTCACAGAGGCCTCTTTACGAGTATGATAGGTTCTAATTCCTCTTCTTTATATAGAATATGAAACCACACTGTTGATAGGTGTCTTTTATACTCATTTTATCATCATTATTGACTTATTGTTTAGGCCCTGATAGGAATGTTGGTTTTGTGGCATCTCTGTCTTGTTGTTTGATGGCTTTAAGGCGATATGAGCAAAATGGATCTAGATAAGACTTCAAAGACGAGAATTTAACACATTGATGTAGTAGGGTAAGCCCGACCACACATATCACGGTGCTGTCTGGCGCCACGACGACTCTTGGCCGACCCGGTGAACCATATTCCTCGGTGTGTAGCGCGGCACTCAACATTAGAGCACGTTGACCCCACACTTAGTGTTGGCATTCGCGCTGAAGCTGAAGCGCCAGTGATGTTCCCATGCCGACCACCCAGTACTGGCGCTCGACACTAATGTTAGGCTTGAAACAAGCGCATGCCATGTTACGCTTTTGATTCGGATCGATGGGATGAGAAAAACTAATTTAGTGGGTTGTTTTGATTTATTACAAACCAAGGTAGAACCACAGGGAGAACTTCAGGAGGATCCAGTCATAGCGGAAGAGCTATGGTGTATTTCTCCTTCTCCTTTGAACCATGTTTTAGTTGAAACCTATATTTGTTGGTTTGTTTTGTAATATGGATAGCTAAACCTCTCTCTGAAAATTGTTGGGAACTGTGTTTTGTTCTAATCTGCAGTTTCATAATTTTTTTGTATATTATGATCTTTGTATTTAGGATTGCTATCTAATTCAATTTTTACGAATTTATTTAGCTTCTAGGGTTTATTAATTGAGAGTGGAAACTAAATGATGCTTCAGGATATTCAAATGGCATTGTGTGGGATCGTATAAAAATGGGAGGTGATCGGTTCTCCACCAGTGGGACTTTTATTATTGAGGCCGGAAGGTGATCGATGAAAGGCCTAGAAGGGTTATTTTTGTCTAATATTGTTGATTAGTACCCTACAAGGACTGGAAAGTGACTAGGGGAGGAGAAATGAGAAATTGGGATTAAATTATGGATGTTGAAATTCACTTGTTTTACCCTTTCCAAACCTTGTACTAATAGATCACAAATCAGGCTTAAAGGGGTAGATTTATGGGAGGCCTTGATCCATCTAGATTCATATTCCATGGTTTATTCTTGTGTTTGACGGTTCTTGTGTTTGCTCCCAGATTGACAGCGATTTAAATTTGTTTAATTTGACCTTGAAGTATTTTCTTAAGCTTAAAAAACTAGGAAAACCTTCCACGGCGCCCTGTGGTGCATTAAATTCCAGGATGTCGTTTGAGGCTACTCTCATATAACACATTTCGATCATACGACATTTATATTGCCAGACATGAGTGAAAACAGATTTGAGTGTTCATGGATGAAACCGATGTTAGGAAAATCTTTGACAATTATCTTGAAAACTTGAAATGCGTTAATAGGGTGTAAAGATAATCACCCAATAACTAAGTGGGAGGAAGTGCCACTTATGGTGAAAGGAAGGTATAGTACTTGGCGTAGGATCTCTACAGAGGTCAAAATTGGATAAATAGTTGAAACAATAGAGAAGCTACCTCATCTTGGTGGGAAAAGGAATAAAAACTGCGGGACATCAGGAGTTATAAGGTTCGTAAAGTTTCTCGAAATAGCGACCTTTGTCGAATATGCTAATTCAAGGAGCTCCTTTCCAATATGATGATGATTAGCGAGCGAGCATTCTAGGTCACAGAGGGAGAATTGGTTTGTTCTTTGATTCATGATAAACTTTTAACAAGTGGGTTACTAACTTTTGACCCATTAATGTGCTGACGACTTTGTAAATGAGGCGATGTGAAATTTAAAAAGAGAGGAAAGGATTTTCAAGTCATCTACTATACAAGTGGAACAATTGAATGATCACTTATTGATCTCATGACAGTAAAGAGCTTTTGGCAATTGTGTTTGCTTTTGACACGTTATGGCCAGGTGGCAGTGAATATGGTGACCAGTTTTGACCACTTGGCTATAAAGTGTTTTGATGGCTGAAGGCATGAGAAATCGAGACTAATTAGGTGGGTATTATTGTTGCAATAGTTTGATATGGAAATAAAGAATAAGAAAGAGACTGAAAACTTAGTAGCAAACCATCTCTCCATGAGTTACAGAAGAATTTGCACCAAAAAGTTCATATCATTGATGATTTCTTGATGAACAACTCTTAGCCGGTTGATAAAGCGATACCATGGTTGTTACATCTGGTGTCTTAGTGTAAATATTGCAGAGTTGCCTCCAGAAGAAGGAATTATTTCACGCATGACCGTAATGCGGGATGAGCCTAATGTATAAGCATTGTATTTGGTCGCCTTAATAAGAAGGTGTGTTCCAGGAGGGGCGATAATTCTAGTGTTGCCCACCTCCCCAGCATGTGGAGGGCACTTTGGGGTGGGCAGAGTGTGATGGCCCTTGATCGAGATTCATTTGGTTGTTCGAGGGCGGCTCACCCCGATTTATTGTCCACATGATAAGTGCGAAGAATAGGGAGCATATCGAAAAGGATGAACACATATGGAATATATTAGAGGTGGAGCTATTTGATGTGGGGATGGTTTGTGGGACCGTTCCCTCGTTGTTTTAACGACCAATTGCATCTTTTGGTGGATTATGTTTCCAAATGGGTTTGGAGCTGCTCCCAGCCTGTGCACTATTCATAGAGTGGGTATGAGTTCATACAACCCGTATTCCTTTGATTTGGCACTCAACAAGCATTGATTACAGATGGGGGCTGCCTCGGTAGGGTTGTTGACATGTTGAGAGAAAATATGGTAGTATTGACCGAAGGTCACTAACTACCACCCGTAGACTAATGGCAATGGGAGTGTGAGCAAGTAAGTCTATCTTGGAGAAGACGGTTAATAGTTGAAGCCATTAAAAAGATGAAAGGTGCCCTCAGGCTTATGGGAAACTGACATTTAAGACATCTCTGAGATGTCACCATTGGGATTAAGTGTGGCCGGAAGAGCATGCCACTTTCCCGTGGAATTAAAGCATAAAGCATAGTGGGTAAATAGGCAGTTGAATATGGATAGCAAAGCCGGGTTGTTGGCACTGTGGTGGCTTGGTAAATTAGAAAGTGCAGTAAAACCCTGAAAATGCACGGATCTGAAGAAAGAGAAGTGTGGCATGACAAACACATTGTAAGGAAATAGTTTGAGTGAAATTTGGGCGGTAAATTTTATTTAACTCTAGACTTAAAGCTTTGGAGTTAAGAGAATTAAGTGAAGTGGGACCTGCGGTGACTGGGGTTTTCACTATGGAGAATTTGAAATCGTGCATCCAGAGAAGGGAAGTTTCTGCATTTGAAATGGCTTGGGTTGACCATACTTTGGAGGACTCAGCACAAGGAAACGAGGCCATCACTTTGAGCACAGCGGTGATCGTAGTCGAAGCGAGTCCAGTACTATGGGACATTGAGATGTAGGGTCGTCGAGCTAACAACAATAAACAAAGCGCTTCTTGGGAGGCAACCCAAGGAGGTGAAGTTCTTCACCAAATTTGTCTATTCTTTTTAACTTTCTCATTGGTTTATGTTCTTAAATTATTTTGCTACATTCCCCAGGTATCTCATAAGTCAAATCTAACACTTGATGCGGCTGAAGGTTGTTTGTTGATTATTAAAGTGATTGTTGTAGGGATTATTGCATAGGAAACTGAAGGGAAGGGTTGCGCGAATTACAGGAATGGAAAGCGAAATTTTGGTTTTCCTCGCTATAGTGAGCAATACGCTCGTTTTAGCAGGCAAATGGCTGTTATAGCGGGCCACATTTTAGAAACACATGCCTTTTGCCAATTATAGCAGGGGTTATCTCCATTAAAAAAACAAGTTGCCCACTATAATGGACACCAAGTAAAAGTGCCAGGTACTTTAAGTTGCCTACTATAGCGAGTACGGGCCTTTTTTCATACCCACGCCCTTTTCAATATAGTATAACAACCCTCTCAACTTCCCTCTCCTTTGGCATTCTCTAAATCGTTTTAAAACCACCAAACAGAGCATCCTGCCTCGTCTTCTAAAATTCACCCCTTTTCGAATTCCCCATCAATTTTTCATTGATCATCCATCAATACCATGACTTTTCATCTCCTATCACACACTATATATACCTTAGTCCTTCTCCTGTTCCATTCAAATCGAATTTTAAACCTTTAGCCCCTCTTTTCCAAACGTCCAGATCAATCTACTATGGCACTAAGGAAAAGGTAAAGGCAGTCAGGAGAGGTTGGCTCATCCGGAGAGCAAGCATATGATAGAGAATGATTCATCAGCTTCTCTGTGATGGCACGGTTCAATAGCAGTCTGTGCATAAGAAAAGTCATTCCAAAATGTCGGTTTATAGTCCCAAATGCATATTTCGAAAGAATTTTGCATCAAAAGGGATGGGTGAAGTTCCCGAGTCGCAGCCCGATAGAGTGTATGGATTATTAGAGAATTCTACATGTGAAAGTCCTTCTTCACGGGATCACACTGTTGGGTCAAGAATGATGGTGTCGTTTGTACTTTCCATCAGCCAATTCTATGCCTGGAAGGAAGTTGAAACACGATTCCAAACTACGGGCGGCGAAGATATTAAGCGGAATGAGATTTTCAAAGACTTGTGGATGATCAAGCACCTTTAGAACCTGTGAGAAAGGGTGAGATGACTTAGTTCCCTTCCTCCCTCCCTCCTCACCTTATATGCAAAAATTAGGTTTTATTTTGTGATTACCTGGATATGTCCAAACATGAATGCTTCTGAAGTGACTAAGGAGAAAGGGCTCTACATATATGCAATCTCTCGCAACATCCCCTTCGATATCAGCCATGTTATCACTGAATACATTCTCGAATGCACCAAAAGACCGGTGAACATTGCCTTAGGATTCCCATCTTTGATCATGTGAGGCGGCTATGCATCTTTGAACAAATCTTAATGACGAGGAATGAAGAAAAACCGCACCACCTGACTGCATTAAGGTACAAAAGCAGGCCCGCGAAATTAGTGAGAGGTGAGTCATGCAGGGCATGCTAGACATGATTCGAGGAGGGGATAGGTCGGATAAAGAGGGAGAGGCCAGTGGAAGAAGATGAGGATCAGGGCAGAGGCCTTGAAGAGGAGGCGATGAGGATGATGCCACCACTAGAGTGACGGTGATACTCGAGTGAGCGTATGTTCCACGATCACGGTGACCGGGCGTACCACGAAGAGATTGGGTGGCGAGTGAGTGGCGCCGCCGAAAAGATGTACGGACGCTACGGCCATGACGACATCCGGCAGCTCATCAGGCGAGATATATTTGTGGGAGAGTGTGTGCGCCCCGGTTTAGAAGGGTCAGAGACTTACTTGCCGCTTCGGCTGTCTGTTGAAAGCCCGGGAATGGAGTTATACTTATGATTCGAGAGATGCCACCATGGGATGAGCTCCCAGTTATACCGCCGCCATACCCACCACCATAAGGAAATAGTGGTCATGATTGATCTCTCACAGGGGAGTTCCCCGTTCCTTACTAGCATTTTTTCTTTACATTTATAATATCATTGAGGGAAATGCTAGGTTTAAGTTGGGGGGTGGGGGCACATTTTAAAAAATTTAAAAATTTATTGCAAGTGCAAGTGTTGGTTTGGGATTTTCTTTGGGGTTTTACTTCAGTTTCTTCAGTTGGTTTTGGAGTGGTTTGTTTTTAGTTTGTTCTATTTTAGTTTGTTGTTATTTGTAGTGGCTCTTAGGAATTTATAATACAATGGAAATGTTCCAATTTGTTGGTGCACTTTTGTAACGCCCCAAAAATACCCTAGAATTTTTATAATAATATTATTTTATATTTCAGGTATAAATTGAGACAAACTTGGGTTTTTCCGAGAATATTAATAAATTATTAAATTGTGAAATATGAAGTGAAAATGTGAGCATATGATTAAATATTATATGCTAAAATGAGAATTGATTGGACCAATTTTACCAGTGTAAAGTAATTTGGGAAATTTAGTAAGAGTAAGGGACCTGGGTCAATTGTAAGTAAGTTTATAATAATACAAGTATAAATAAGAGAGTTGAAGTATGAATAAAATGGAGAATATGAGCTATAAAGTAAATGGGAGAAACTTAAGTCAAAAAGTACATTTTTTTTGTGGCCAAGCAAAGGCCTTATGAAAAATAAATGACTTAGACTTAAAAAAAATGAGAGAAAATGAGGGTAGGTGTGGAGCCCAGACATGGCCTTACACTTAAATAAGACGAATGTGGTCTTTTTGGGACTCATTTTTGAGCAATCCGTTTTTGAGAAGGAGAGGAGAAAGGGGAGAAGGGGCTTTGGGAGCTTGGGGAAGATCAAGTTCTGGTGGGTTTCTTCACTTCTTGATCCTTGTGATCAAGCTGACCAGAAGTGGAATTTGAAAGAGGCTAAGCTAAGAAAACAAAACCACAGCTTCATCTTTTGTTATTTTGATGTTGGGGAAAACCTCAAATAATAAAAGAGTTTTGTTTTTGGTTGTAAATGAGTTTTAAGGGTTGTGTTGGGTTTGAGTTTTAAGAAGGGTATTGTTGGTTGGATTGGTTTTGTGTAATGTTTATAGGGAAATGTTGAGTTTTCAAAAATCTTTGTAAAATTTTGTAAAACCCACATTTGTGTTAGCTATAGATTAAGTTATAATCATCCAAATGAAGTGATTTTGATGGTAAAACCATAAGAATGATTTCTAAAAATGTATAGAAGGACAAGGAGCAGGAGACCAGGCAAGTTCCACGAGAACCGATAGGCTTAAATGCAGGCTCGGGTAGCTCATGGGTTATCTTATGTTTTGGGTATTGTTATGGATTTTTTGGCCATAAGTAAGGTTTCACTCATGAGTGAGTGATCGCGATTCTGGTGGAAAATAGACTTCTAGGGAATAATTGAAGTAAGTGTATGAAAATTGCAACCCCACGAGTTCCCGAAATTTTTCAAAGTGGAGTTATGTGTAAACGATGCGATTACTTGCTTTACAAATTAGAGTAGTGGATGTAAAATGCAATAACGAGTTTTGGTGATCAAATTTAGATGATTGAGTTGGAAGGAAGAGCAGAAGCGTAGCTTGAATGAGTAAAGGAACCATTACCAATATGGATTTAAAGACGCAAAAATTGGAATCATGATGGGAACTATTGTTTGGGCATACTAACCAGTTTGACATTAAAATACCGTAGCTTGAGTTTGGGTGATCCAAACGAGATGATTCCAATTCCTAATAAAAATAGACTCATAGAGATAAAATTTTTTAGCAGAGAAGCATGACAGAGTCTTCTTTCATGTGTCCCATAAAATTGCACAAGTGAAAGAAATTATACGGTAGACGCAAAGCTACTGACGAAAACTCACAGAATAACCTGCTAATATGTGATTGTCATTTTTCCATTTGAATAGAGGCTGTGAGGGAGAAGCCGCATTGAAGTCGAGATTAGAAGATGGAATCAAAGTGGCGATTTTGGTTTTGTTCTATCTTCTCATATTCTGGTTCTGAAGATTTGAACTATTTGTTCTAAATAAATGAAAAACATATTGAATTGTTTTAATTGATTTAGGAAGAGTGATTGTGATATTTTGCAAATGAAATTACATGAGTATAAATGAACGCATTACAAATGTACATATTATCTTATATGTTGCTATAAAAGATTTGAGCGCGCAGTCAGATATTGTTAACCGTTTAACGAGATTTCGTATGAAGGATAGATTGGCATACGATAGAGGGTGAAATAAGCGATACTACGAGCGATTTGTATTGATGTGTCATAGATGTTGACCAGTAGGACCGTATCGATAGTGTTTACTAATTCGTTTTTTGTCGCCAGTCAGTCAAATCTAGGAATGATCTGCCGCATAAAACCAATTCTATCCTGACCAATGTCAATGGTCAATATGTCAGATATCTTGTATAACGAAAACATAGGTTAAATTTGTTAAAGTGGCCAGATTGATTTGAATTGATGACATATTGAATTGAAAAGCATGATTACAAGTTGGTAAAGAGCATTGTGAGGAAATGTGATTGAGTTATAAATGATTTATAACATATGAAAGTGCATATTTGGGATGATCAATGAACCATAAATGATTGAATATGAAATAAGTATATGTATTGTATTGACATTGATTATCCAAAAAGATTTGAAAGTTTGTTTAGTAAAACTTCATAATTTGACTTAAACTGAAACAGAAGAATGAAATTGTATAGAACCCTTCAACCTTGAAATCTTAGCATATTGTTTCTGTCGATGCGCGGTATTTAGTGAATAGGAATGAGGCGAGATCGGGCGTCGAGGTCATGTGGAAGGAATTGCGGTATGTCTCAGGCGTTTGCATTTACTCCCTCTTTTGAACATTTGATATTTTGTAAAAACAATTTGAACTCTGAACATATTTTGTAAATCCCATTTGAAAGGCATGGAGATGCCTTCATTTATCATCACATTTATTAAATGTTTATGGGCATATTGAATTGCATTGAATCATTGTAAATGTTTATGGGTTTGCGCTAAAGAAAGCTTGACTTCCCTTGAAGATTTGAAGCAGCGTTTATGAATGAAATGTATTTGATGATATTGAAGCCTTCGACCGGCGTCATCGGGTTTTTGGATTCGAATCATAATAAGATTGGATAGGGCTTGGGGTTACTTACAGCTTCAACTTTTGTTGCGATGATGCTTAGTTGAGGTGTTGGGAAATTGGACTATGTTGTGTTTGCGAGGATTGTTATTCATTCAAAAGAGGAAAAAAGAAAGAAAACGAGAACAAGGTGAGTGGCCACTGAAACACTAAGGCTAGAGCTAAACTTGAAAATTGGCCTTCATTGATAAAGGAAGATATGGCAAAATAAAGAAAATAAAAAACTTAAAGGAGATCCTCGCTTTTGGAAGCCTAGGGGTTTTCAAGGCCAAGCCACCATGGGAGGCCGATCTTATAAAGCCTCAGAGCTCTCAGCGAACTATTTCCCATGAAGCCACATTACTTTTACACTTTAGGGCCCTCTTGTATACCGGGACAATTGACCTCCACCCGAAAAGAATAAAGTAGCCTCCCGCCTTATACGGAGTTGAGACACCTGGAAAAGAGGATTGCCTTAGAGCCCTAAATTGAAAAGAAAATAGTTTGATGTCAATGAACATGAGAGATTATACCCAATTGGAATCCCAGCACGGTGGGGGTCTGCAAAGCCTAATGCCACAGGCCCGATTGGTAAAAGTGCATTGTGAATTCCTTTGCTCGCTCTGAGGAATGAAAAGATGGGATTTGATCCGTTATAGGTCTTTTTGAACTTTGAAGTAATTTGAGGTGAAATTTGAGAGGAATTGAATGTGAAGCGCAACAGTAACTAACTGGTAAGTCACCCGATGGATCCGTACATAAAACCAAATAACTAAATGTCTCAGCAGTGCACCCTACAATTAAGCTCCAAAGAGAGAAAAGACAAAATGGATGCGTTCTTAGCATATATAAGGAGTAAGGGGACAAAATGATATAATGGGGTGCGAGAGGTTAGTGGCTATGTATATAGGCGTGACCTAAAAATTTCACTCATGGGGCTCTTTGGGAAAGGATTAGTTGAGAACTTGACACTTTAGTTAACTCTGTTCACCATGTTGCTTGGACCCTTGGAACCTTAAAGTGTTGATATGAGTCATGTTGGTTGAATTAGGAAACTATGTATGAGTATATAGTCTTATGAATATTGGCATGGTTTGTCGCCATCTTATACCAGCGAATGATGGGGAAATTCCATACAAACTCTCTTTACAGCGGGAGCGGAGTAAAAGTAAAGTTAGGAGGAGTGATGAGGAGCCTGCAAAGTGCTGATGTTTTTCACATTATTGATCCCAGTATTTAGAAGCTTTCATCACTTCAAATCTTCAGCATTTCTAAATTCAATTTAGGTGTGTTTTATTGTAGGCGTATGAATCGAGGAAGAAAGAAAGCAAGAGGAAAGAAAGCGCAGGCACACCTTTCAAATCCCATGCGCGGCCAAGCCCCATTCTGACGCCCGAAAGTAGGTTGAAACAGACGGTCATGTTATAGTGGCCAAACCCACACTACAATATCAAGGGCTTTGTTTTGGAAGTTTAGTTTCTTGTATAAGCCCGGGCATTAGTGAGGCCCGACCAATTGCCCTCTATGCATGAGTTGGCATTGACTCGATCACCCAGTTTCGAGTGAATTTGGATCAGGCCTATAGAGGTGAGGACAGGTCAGGTGCGGAGGGTTGAATCAGGAGGACAAAGTTTTTGGGGACGGGAGGTGCTTGACATAGGGAGACGGCCCAGTGCGGGGATCGAGACATCGTGTAAAGCTTTAGGAACTTCTATATTTATTTTTCTGCGAGAAAACTTTAATGATTTCCAAACCTTAGCAGCGGATATGCTTAAGCACCATTATGTTCTAGATTTACTCCTAGGGTTTTGTTGTAGCCTCGCTACACCCAAATGGATTAATTACTACATTGTTTTTCATTAGTGTTATGTGAATTTCTTCCTCGACTTACTCATTTTATGCTTATTATTTACATGGTAGCGTTTGGCTGGCATTTAGATTATTTTGCTGGGAGTTTTGGGACCGTGAAGGATATGAATAAATGACAACTGTCAGCCGTGAATAGAGGTATCTTGATTCAGTGGCAGTGCATAGGGTTTAAACATTTAAACGTTTGAGTCGGGGTTGGAAGCGGAGATGTAAAACACCTACTTGCGAGATAGCGATTATATCTGGGGAAAAATATCTTGCTAGTCACGATCAGCCATGGCGTCAGATTGTGCAACATCTTGAATGAATGATTTATCTAGGTTAAAATCCATCCAGTGTAGCGAGGTAAAGGCGAAAACCACTGGTTATAAATTGATTTAGCGAATAGCGGATTAGTTTTTGTCACTGATTTCAGGAAGTCTTCTGATTTTAGGTCGAATAATGACCCGAGAGCTAATTCCAGTAATTAACACACTTCTCCTTATGGGGCGCCGGCGGGCCATACTCAAATATACTCGGCCGTATTTGCGTGTACGGGCCTACATTTTTACACCATATTACACACTTGTTTGGGGTATGTCAAGCTTTTGTTTAGTTTCTAGCTCCAGCTTGTAGATACCGCTTTTGTTCATCCTCTTGTCGCCTTCAGTTGCAATTTATCTACTATTGCTTTGTTTGGTGACATTATCAAAATCTGACATGATCATCGACTATTCGACCTTCATCACCTTGTTTCATAAACAGGTTTTTCTCTCGGGACTGGATTACTGTTTATTCTTGATGAGTGAGTCTCCTCCTGCAAACTCAGGCTGGTCACTTTCCCAATAAAGGTATATAGTCAACCTCCTTGTAATCTCTGATATGTGGGGCATGTAGATCTCACAATAGCTGGAAGCCTCTCTCAGTTGTCTCTCTTGATTCGACAAGCGCCACCGTCTTGCCTTCTACATTTCCTACCATTGTCGACCTTGATTACTTAACATTGACTTGACCCGAATGTTGCTTATGATTGACAAGCTTTCCTTAGTGCCCAGCCATCACTGACTAGTGACCATTGAATTTACTAAAAAGCTTATTCTCATATTTATGTGTACTTATGATCATGGGATTCTTCTCCATCATTAATCGCCACGCCAGTCCCCATCATTTGCTCGACGCCCGGCGATGGGCCAGTTTCCCTCTACCAGCGCCTTGTTCTGCCATGGTGCGATCGGTTTCTTGGGTTTCAGCAGCCTGGGGCGTACTCCGGTCCTCGCGTGATGAATCTGATCTGTCGCGCCCTGACGCGAAAGCTCAGTTAAAGTGTCGATCTACTCAGGCGAGCTGATCTCTCACTGAACTTTGGTCATCCCTGTTGAGACCGTGTCGAATTTGTGACCCTCACTCGTCACCGTGTTTCACTCGTATGAGCAGCGATTGCTTGAGCTGCCACGCTTGTTTTGAACAGTTTAGAGCCGGCGATCTTCGTATTACAGCATCTTTATGGATTGGCGGCTTTGCGAAACGCTCTCGCAGCTACTTACGCACTTTTATTTTCCAAATTGAAATTACCTCTTTCAGGTCGTCTTTCCCTCTTGGGCTCTGACTTGAGGGGCATCATTGATCTGGGATCCATATCCCAAATAAGTAGTCTATTAGTTAATGTATACTAATAATTACCAATTTGTAATATTTAGTTTAAGGGTTGGATTCTAGGATTTGTCTACACCCTAGTTGGTTAGTCCTTTGTCAGTTTAGTTCATTTTACAGCATTATTCTCTGCTTTATGTGATTAAATAGAGCGGGCGATTAATCTTCAACCTTTGAGTATTTTAGCGGTTTGATGAGCTTTTTCCTTCCCAAGGGCGATCAGCGGTAAGTATATACAGTAAACTTGTTCATGATCTGGCGTTTTCAATATCCTCTTACGCCCATATCGAGGCCCACACCTGCATCCTCTTTAAGCCCCGAATGAAGAGTTCTCCGATGTTGCTTCAACCATTTTCAACAATTCTTTACTTCATGGGATCAAGATGAAACAGAACTCCGGTAAACATAGGAGGTTGACATCGGATCAACAAGAAAATGTTTAAAATTCAGAAGAGCCAGAGGTGTTTGATGAGGTCAAGAACTTGCCAAATTAAATTTCAGTGAAATTAACTATTTGACTTGTTCATTGAGACGACTTAAATGAAGTAAATGGTGGAGAATAAATAGTTAAAATAAGAAAAGGAATTTTAGATAAAAATTTTTTGAACCTCAAAATCAAAATAAATATAATTAATGTATTATAAAATAGAAAAACAGGCAGAGATATAGAAGAAATAGGGAGGATTTTGCATTCGCCCGTATTAATATTGTGACTCATTACACCGAAATCTCCTATTTATGAAGGTTTAATACATGAATACATTCAATGTTATTATGCAAATACGTAACCTACACATTTATGAACCTGCACAGTTTTCGTGTGCCTATTAATAATACAGATTAATGGAGAGTTTATGGACATCCGTATTTGATTTCATGTCTCCACTTTGGATGTAAATGATCTTGCCTCATTAAAGACCTTACCGGGAAAACTGATGAGAATAAATATACATTGGAAGGAAAGTACGTTTATAAGATTTGCTCCACCTCTTCTCGGCTTATCACTTTATTCTTCGAAACATATATATAAGTATTACTGATGATCATTAATACCAGTAATAATTATTCATGAGTTGATCATTATCTTTGTATGGTATTCTATAGATTCAGTCATTAACCATAATAATTATTCACAGATAAATAATATTGATCATTCATGAGTTATCAGTGAATCATTGGTCATTCAGTTATGGTGAATGTTCTGCCTCCTCAGATGACCATCTAGATTAATTAATGTTTGTCTCATTAAGGCCTTTTGATGAAGCAAGAATTGGGATAACGCGAGCGAAGGAAAAGATCGATATCTAAAATCTTTATTCCTCTCTCCCGAGTATTGACACATTATATTGTCTTCAACTTTTCAATTTAGAATCTTTTAATATAGAATGCAACTTACCTGAAATATTAGTAGTTGATCATATTATGCTCTCCATATATAGATTGATTTGCTGTGATAAAAGCTGCGACATTGTTTTCATATATCTTGTTGGATTATTCTTAATAGAAGATAATCCGCAAAGATTCTCTGATGTGTTGTATCATGGATCTGACTGACCGTTTCTCTACTAGCTTCAATAAAACCATGAACTGCGTAGACGCGATAGGGGCGTATCCGGGTGGGATATTATTGTCGCTTTGGCCCGGCGGCGGGCCTCCGCGGGTTTAAAATGTCGGCCCGGGTGGGAGCCGCGATATAATGCTCTTGGCGGCGCTGTGGGGCGATCACTGGAAAATTACGGGCTTCCCTGACACACCCAGTCGCGACACATGGGCGCCATTGTTTGTTCGCGATCTCGAGGATATTGCGATATTTTCATAAATGCTCTCACATTTGGCGTCCGAAACTTTGTGAGGTCGAATATCCTGCATGATAGCCGACTAATTGGGTTTCCATTGCTTTGGAATAAAATAATCAAAACAGCCACTTGTGTCAGGAGATATCTCGATATATGTTTGATTCCATTCCGGTGCCACTTTTTAGTTGGAGTTAGGCTATATGTTGCTAATAAATTGGTGATGATATGCAGTGAGTATAATTCTGAGGGCTCCGTTAGTGGCGTTCTTATTTAAGATATGATCTGCCGGGGACCAGAATAAGCTCTTGGTTTCTTCCTTGGGCGGGAATGGATCTTTAGTTACTTAGTGACCTAACAACCATGGGGAATTAAGGGGTGTGATTTACGCCATAAGCGGCAGGACTTTTCTTCATATGATGATTGATGAATCAATACACCATTGGCAATCTTCGATGCGGGGCCGAGACAATATCTTGTTTTCCCGAGATCTTTCATCTCAATTCTTCTTTAAATAGTTGGTTGTTTTGATGAGCTCTCGATTCGATCAAAAATTTAAATCATCTACATATCTTCTTTATTATTGCAAATCCATTTTCTCTTTTCTTGATGAAAACACATAGACCAGTGAATTATTCACATATCCTTCTTTGAGTAAATGCGAAACTAGCGATTATACCACATTGGGCCGGACTATTTTTAATCCATATAAAGATCTTTGCAACTTGATTGAATACATGCTCGTGGTTTTGAATTCATTTACAGCTGTGATATGAATCCTTCGAGGGATTTTCATATATACATTATCATGTAGATCCATATAAACATGTTGTGACTACATCCGTGACGGGCCTTGCCATCGATCCTTGGGGCCCTTCAAAGTTATCAAATATCGGATGTGATTCGTCATTACGGAGAGAATATGTCTCCTCATGGTCGATTCCTAGGTCTTTGGCGAGAGTACCGAATGAGCGTCTTTATATTGCTGCCCATTTCATTTTTCTCATTTCTCTTTCATGTGAGAGACCCATCGATATCCCGACATGTTGTATATTGTAGGTGTTTGAACTCACGGTCCAATACCTCGTTTAGTAGTGATCTTAATTGGCACGATTGGCTATTCCATTTTAACCCGTCCCGATGTGACATTCATTCATTTTGCGTCTTCCTCATTTCTTATGATGTCATATACTGGAAAGAAAAGCATCTTTATAACAAAGTATTATTTGATCATGTGCTTACTTTCAATCTGTATATAATTGATAGAGATCGTTTGTTATGTACCGGTACATCATTAAGAGATAACTCTTTGACTGGTGCCTCTGCAGGGGCTACTTGTTCATCGACCTGGGGCTTAACAGTTATATGCTCTTCAGGAGTCATAGATATAACACTTTTCCTTTTTCTAAGAATTGTGTCTTTGAAGCGATAGATTCTTCACGTTTTAATCAAGTGGCTTAGGTTCATTCGAGCATGCTTTGCTCTATAATTTCTGTTTAGGTTCAAATAATATTTGGGATATTTGCGGCCGGGACATATATATGGTGCATGGCTTTATTGAATCGATAAAAGAAATGTCGAGCTGATTAATTCCACAGAGACCTTGTAAATGAATTATGTTCACGAACCACGAGGTTCAAATTGCTATGCGGGGATCAAGGTGAGATAAAGATAACTCATTCCATATAATTTCACGCCGTTCTTACGGGAATTGCTATCTCCCCTAATAGGCGGGAAAAGATTTTCATCAAGTGACGTCTGCCAAATCGGCTGATAAAACTTCCCAGAAGAATTTCGATATAATTTATAATGATGGGTTGGCTTGACATAAATGATGCAAGGCGGCGTTGAGGACCTAGCAGGTCGATGTGTGTGGAAGCGATAGGACATGGCGGTAGCAATAGTACGCGAATGTAAATATTAGGTTGATAACCTTTGCTTATTTGTAATGGTGATAAATCATGATTGGTTTTGCTTGGGACGAAGGCGAACAAATGATATATGTATTAGCATATGCGTGCCACATAAAAGCGATTTGGTTTTCAAAAGTAATGGTGCGATCAATTGCGATGTTTTGATAAAAGGTGGCTTGACCCATTCTGGCTGAACATGAAGCGAAGCGGGATGTTGAACATACATGCAAATAGACATACGATAATCAAGGAATGCTTGAGATGAGAATTTACTGACATTATCAGATAATTGTCTTGATAGGGTGATCAGGTGTGTTACGGGTGGATCATTGGTGATAATCTAGCAAAGCGGCCATTCTCACTAGAAATAAGGCATATGGAATATTAATTGGGCGCATCGATTAAAGCGTCAAATATGAAAATGTCCACTAGGTGGGTGAATAGGCCTGAATATCCCTTGAACACGTTACAGAAAGCGGGGATTGAATGTAACGCGCAAAAGATGGTGTAATTAATTTGCGCTGGAGCAAGCGACCTGAAGTACGAGATAAGGGTAAATTAAGGTTGAGTGCCAAAGGTAAAGCCACATTGGAATCATTGAACCTGGTTCATGGCGTAAGATTGATAGATCTAATAGTTGTACGATATAACCCACTGGAGCCAAGAAGGCAATTGTTCGAATCATTTTGCCCGGAAATAATAGAAGAATGAGTAAATACTCATTGTCATCATGATTCATGGATTCCAATATGTTATCATTTGTGGAAAATATCTTGCTGAAGCGAAAGTAAATTTCACTAGATTTGTAATAGAATAAAAGGGCATCTTCAATTTGGAATTTAGTGCATTTTGGTGGAAAAATGTCGTGGCTCTTAGAGCCTTTAATCAGGTCTGACGAGGTTTGAAGTAAGTATGAACATTAGATTGAAGGCTAATGTGAAGGTTGAAAAAATATTTCTTATCACTATGAAGATCGTGTGGGTTGTATACAGTCAACTTGAGCTTGCCATCGCAGTGATGGCATATAATTGTTGAAGTCAATTCTAGGAGGGATCAAAAAATATAATATTCAAAATAAAAAACGAAATTTAAATAGAAAATCAAAGTTAGCATTATAGATAAGCGTATTTGAAAAGCAGGTGGAAAGAAAATAACATAGAAAAGTAGCGAGAATAATCATGTCTCGATCACTTAGCACATATATATTGCCATCCCAAATCAAATGTCAATTTTTCCCACTTAAGATCTTCAAAAAATCATAAACATCAAAAAATGTTTTAAAGGTATTGCCATCATCATCAAAGAAAGGATCATCGGGATCCGTAGTGTCTTTAAATCGATAAAATTTGTTTCAATTTGGCATCTTTTCGCTTTTTTTATGGGGCGATAAAATTCAGGCTAAAAATGCTTAATTTGTCGCGGCCAATTAGACGGTGACCCTTCATTACATATGCTTTAGCATTCGGTCTATAGCGGCGCATTGTAATAGTACTATTGCCTTTCAGGATAATTTTTACGAGCGGTTCTAGCCGGATTTGTTAGGTATTGTTCTTTGGAAGAACTCGGCCCGGAGAGGATCAATGGATCACTGACGTTAGATATTCACTTTTCAAGCCTCCATCAATGCGATGCGGCGAAGGAATAATGGGCGCTAAGCGATCCTGGCGAGGGATGCGGTATTTCCTCCTTTTGATTGTGTTTCCAGTTAACCAGAATCGAGTGGGTTTGAAGCGTCAAGATTAAAGCCAAATAATTAAATAGCGAAAATGAGTCGAGATTTGTTGATATTGGACGTTTTATGTACGAAATATCAAGAAACTAGAACGAACATTACAAACGGGCTTGAGCTACTGAAGAAAATGATGGCCTTCATCTTGAGCATCGGGCTTGAATATTTCAAACGTATGCTTCGGGTTGATTTTTATAATAGAGTTGACTTCGAACAACTCTGAGAGTGGAAATCTGAAAAAAAAATTCAAAAATATTGGTATGAAATTGAAATGTACCTTTCTTGTTTATGATTTGTAATATCGTCTGAGATCTGAGTTCCTGGATTTGAGCTTCGGCTTTGTGATTATTAATTTATCGTCTTGATAACTTTGATGTTATAAATAGAACTTGAGCGAGAGATATAAGAAATGGGGAGGGATTTAACGATAGCGTATGTATTGTGACTCATCCCTGAGAAACTCACTGTTATAGGGTTTAATACATGAATACATTAATGTGTATATAAATCACGTAGCACTACAGCATTTTATGCTCATTGATGTCTTATAATGTATAAGTTAATGAGTTTATAGACATCCATAATATTGTTCATAATATAATCTTATGAGAAATAAAATTTAATACAAAAAGTTTTTAAAAAATGAAAAAATATATTGTATTTTTGTAAATAATTATATTTAATAATAATTTCTTCAAAAAATATTCAAATATCTATCTTTTTCTTACCTAAAAATCTCTATCGATCCCATGTCATGTCACCCATTTATTGATTCTAGATATTAGTTTCAATTGAATACATGACTCAAAGGTCTTAAAATATAATAGACCTTTCGAAAACCTACTTTTAAAAATTTAATATTTCATGAAGTTTTTGCCTAATTTTGACAAGAATGTCATTTAAAAAAAAAAAAAACCTCTTCTTTTAAGATGTAATATAAATACATGAAATAGAGGAATACATTTTTGTCTAAACTAAGTTATTTTAAAAGAAAAAATATAAAAAATATTAGATTCACAAATTTATGACTATTAGATGTCTTTTAATAAACTATTTATAAACTAGAAAGAATGTGATTTTAGGCCTTTAATTAAAATAAGGTGGATTTGGACCAATTTTCAGGAGCCCGGTTTTGTTTTTTCGGTGACCTATGCCCTTAAAAAAAAAAAAGCTTTGGCAGTGTTGCATGGT
Source organism: Tetrastigma voinierianum (assembly GCA_016808115.1). NCBI lineage: Eukaryota > Viridiplantae > Streptophyta > Magnoliopsida > Vitales > Vitaceae > Tetrastigma > Tetrastigma voinierianum. Next base: position 130,354 of record JAEQBH010001951.1, on the reverse strand, counting down.
TGAAAATTTGTTTTAAATCTTTTTTAAAATAAAATATTTTCTTTTGAAAAATAATTATTATTTAAATATGGAAACAAAAATTTCAAACTTGAGGTTTATGCCCAATCGGCTTCTGAAACCATCAAAAGAAAGAAAAAAAAAAGGAATTGCTAAAATGATATTTTATAACGCTATGGTGTGATATGTGGGGTCATTTCATTGAACTTCCGAAATATTTGTTGCTCTATCCTTTTCCAATGATTGATTCCTAATTTTTTTTTCTTTTATTTTAAAACACAAAAAAGTCTTATATTTAAAAAAAAAATTTACATATTGTTATACATTTGAACCCACTTATTAAAATTTTATTTTATTATTTTTTTTCAAAATTTAAAAAAAAAATCAAGATAAAATTTAGAAGAGTTCTTATATTTTACATAAAAAAGTTCATATTAAATAGCCAAGACTAATACATGAGTACATACCTTGATCAAGTTCAAGTTACAACTCCACTTTTTGAAGGATTCTCATATATAATTATATGGGCACATATAATTTATCAATGTTTTAAAAATGGATTGGCCATTGAACAAAAAAAAAAAATGATCAATTAAAGCTTCAAGGATTATATAAAAGGTTGAATTACTTTCAAATCGGATTGGAATAGAACCCAAAAAATCACTAGTTGTAATCAATCATTAGAGTAAATTTTAAAATATTATGAAATACATGAAATTTGGCCCATCCCTAATATCCAGCAATTAATATAATATTAGCATATGAAAAGTGTGTTGTATCCCAAAACTCTTTCAGATTTTTCCCACAAGGTTGGCGCCCTCTTCAATATATTTCTCAATTACTACAACCATTTCAATCATTTGGACGTGATCAACATTGAAACCTTCATCTTATATATATATATATATATATATATATATATATGGATGATGCCAAACATGTATATGGGCCCCGGAAGCTGAACTAGAGAGCCAATGCGGCTGCAAGGTGGATTTAGGGCGGCTTGGAAGCGAGCTGGGGGGCCTTGGGGCCCGCGACGATATCTGATCCTTCAGGCGTGACCCCGGTTGGGGCTCGTCAGCCGAATCAAATAAATAGGTAGCATGGATGGTCCCACCATCCACGAATGAGCGTATAAAGGGAAGTACCCGAGTTTCCATGATGCGCTCTCCGCTCATTAGGAGGAAGGATCTCTCAGAGATCACGGCTCCTAATTATCCTTTAATATTTAGTTGTGATAAGGAAATAGGGATTATATGCGATTAGAAGCAACCATATCATTTGCTAACAAGAGGTTGTAGGGATCTCCCGTGATAAAAAAACTCCGCATCAGAAGAAAGGGAGAAAAAATAAAAAAGAAGCAAAAAACCACAGCAGGCTGATATCTATGTTTTCCTCACAGGAGAGCTGGCAGCCGGCTTACTTGGAGGCCCGGTGAAGCACATCCCAGCGGACCACCCTTTCTGTGCAGGTTGTAGGTCGTGCAGGTCCGGCGGATCGACTCGGAGGTTCCGAAACCACCCTTTATGTGCAGGTTGCGGGTGTGAGGCTGTGAATCGACTTGGAAGTTTCAAGGATGGACATGATGGAAAAAGCACTATCAGTTTGGCTTCCGTACGTAAGGGCGACTTTTCCTTTGTCGATTTCTCGGTGATTGATGTGTAGAGCTTAGAGCATGGTAGTCACGCGACCCCCCCGAGGACGTAAGACCGGTGGGCCAGCGTTGATGAAACTGACCGGGGAGGCGCTTGGGCTGCCGCCATTTAGCCAATGAGATGGAGCACCGGTCGCGTGACGGCGTGCCCCAAGGGAGTTGGCGGAACTCTGAACGAGGAAAATGCCCGCAGAGGCCGCAACCGAGCCCGTGAAGGTACGCGGCCACCATTCTGGGAGGCAGCTGATACCTCGGTGCCCTAGGCGTTGGCGGAGGGAGAAAATAGCGGACCGGGCGTAGTCCACATGCAGGAGATAGTGTGACGAGGGGATGCTTGCGAAGGAGCGATGGGGTGTTGAGCTGACCCACTTGTGCAAAGGGAAGGGAGCAATCTTGGGAGGCAGCGGTTCAGGGACATCAATGACTCCGGCCACATGAAGGAGGTGAAAAAAGGTCGAGCTGATTCTCCGTGATGCAGTGCAGACAAATGGAATCCTGGGTTTCAGGCCAGAGTCGCTACCTTCCCTCGGCGAAATTTAGGATGCCCATGATTGAGGCCTTTGATGGAATGAAAGGATCGTAGACCTTAACACTTTATAAGGCTGAGATGGGTTGCGGATACGAGACCTGCCGTGTGATGTAGAGCCCTTTGCCATCATGCTGGCTCGGCGGTAGCTTTGGTTCTGGCGGGCTCCCGCCCGACCTCGATCTAAGTAACTGAGAGGCTCTCCGTCGCTTCGTATCCCACTTCATCGGGCAGAACATCTGAAATTACCACTGTGACCTTAAAGCAAGGCCTGAGGAATGGCAGGTCCTGCGTCAGGGTTCAACTCGGGTCAATAAAGTGTATCCCGGCCTTAAATTTGCCATCACCACCTTTATCAAGTCATTTGAGCATGCGATCCGAGACTGTGTTCTCCGTCGAAGAAGAACCACAGCTTGGCTTGCGCATGGCGAGGAGTCTTAGCTAAACAAAAAGTACATCAGCGAGAGACCACTTATATCCCGAGCTCTTCCACGTAAAGGAGAAAATGGGATGAAAAAGCGGGACCCGAAGCCCCCGAGAGGCAAAGGGCCGAGACACATCTCCACGAAGGAGGCTCAGCGAGATCAGCAGCTCCTCTGGAGAGGTGCGTCGGGACCGCTTGGGTGCCAGAGCGAGTTGCGACCGCGGTATGCCACACCTGGGTTCAGGCTACGACCCGGCCTCGGTGTCTCGAAGTCCTATACGAGTCGGCATGAAGTTTTTAAGGTGGCCGTCTTGGAGTAAGCGGACCTACGCAAAAGAGACATAACAGTATTCTGAAAGTTCCACATAGAGATCATGGGCACGAATAGATGGCTTGTATTCGATTAGAAGAAAGAAATCGAACCCTGTCCCGGCATTAAGACATCTGCCCGTTATGTGGCTCGAAGATGAGACCGAGGCACCTCCCTCCACAACCTCGTCGGCCCGGTGACTCGCGTCAATGACCCACAGGAGAGATCAATAATATGATTTAGGGATTCGGCGGTGGTGGGAATCGATTCTCCGGCGAGGCTCACTGCAGCGACGCCGGTCGGGGAGACACTGGGAGCAAGTGTGTCCGGAAGCTCCCTCGGTTGGATACCACCGCCTTCTCGGACTCGACATGTGGAAGGCGCCCAGCATCCTGATGATTCGGTAATAAGGGCGTTAATGGTATGAAAGCAGTTCACAGGTCTGATCGGTGATGGGAGCTCGGCAGGCATCATCTTTGCATCGGCGTTTGTGAAATGGGCATCGGAAGGAGAAACTAGGCCAGAGTAAAATGCCCGCTAAGGATTCGGGAGAGAAGAAAGTGCTACCCCACAGGGTGTCTGATGGTACTCACTTCCAGGAGACCCCATTGCAGACCCGCAGCAGCGATAAAATTCCTCTTGGTGGATACGGCGTGACATCTGACATGTTATTGGGCAGGCCTTCTCTTAATGCCACAAGGGCCATCCTTCACTATCATATGGTCATCAGTCTAAGAGGAATGGAGTAGGAATGAATGGTTGAGGAGGAGACCCAGCGAGTAGCGGGGAGTGCTACTTAGCGTCAGTAAACGAAAGCAATTGTAACTTATCCACATGGATGGGCTCGACATGAGAGATGAATTAAACACCTTACATGCCTTAGAAGAGGAGCCGGTACAACTTGGCGACCACCGAACACCTGCTGTCGGATCGAATTGGCGGGCGTCGAAGACCTCTCATCCACTTCTTAAGCATAATGTGGAAGTTTTTGCTTGGAAACAAGAGGACATGGGAGGAATTAACCCAGCAATCATCACCCACAAGTTGAATGTCATTCCCTCCTTCAAACCCGTCAAACATAAAAGAAGAAGTTTCGCCCAGGAAAATGAGGCGATCAACCGAAAGGTCGACAAAATCCTCTGGCAGAGCTATCAAGTAGATTATCAGAAGATATTTTCCTATAGGATCGACAACCTCATAGTGGAGCGTAAATTTGCAGCCACGAGCTCCTCATCTTCATGGATGCTTTCTCGGGTTATAATCGGTCGAAATGGACTGACTAGGGCCTCATTCATGGCCAGGACCGGGGCATACGTATCGGTGATGCCTTTTAGGTTGAAAAGCCATTTGAGACCACTATCAAAGTTTGGTAAGCACTAATGTTCCAAAAGCATATTGGAGCATCCATGGAAGTATACATAGGCGACATCTTTGGTGAAGTGGTCAGTAGAGCTCCACGTAGACCACCTAGTTGAATCGTTAAGTCTGAGGAATTCTGAAGATGGCGCCAACCAAGTGTGCTTTTGGAGTCTCCATGAAGTTTTGGGTTTAAATGGTTAATAGCCAGTAGAAATAGAGAGCCGTCAGGATAAGATAAAAGTAAGTGCTCGACATGAAACCACATAAATACTAAGAAATTCCAGCGCCTAACCGGGAGAATAGCTCTGTTGGGGCACTTTGTGTCCCGAGATCCGGTAATGATGTTAGCCCTTCTTTCAAGTTACGAAAGGCCTTCCATTGGGATACTTAACATTAGTAAGCGACTTTCTCAGCGATAAAAACCTACTTAAGCTCCCCCTTATTCTAGTAAGCCCCTCCGAGGGGGGGGGAACTCCTTACGCTCTAATTAGCCTTTTCCGATTTCTCGACTAGTGCCGCCTTGGTCAGAGAGTGGGATAAAGCGCAACATCCAGGTCTAATGCGCAGCCAGGAGACTCCCAAGAGAGCGGAGGAAGGTATCAGAAGATGGAGAAGCTAGTTCTAGCATTGGTGACCCACGCGAAGACTGACCATGCTTCAAGCTCACTCCATTGAGATTTCAGTGAACACCCAGTGAAGCAATCTTATAAACGAAGCCGCGGGAAGATTGGTAAAATGTGCTTAAAGGCTGAGTGAGTTCGACGTGGAGTGAGCGAAAACGTGATCAAAGGACAAGTGTTGACAGATTTCATCATGGAATTCACCTTTCGGCGAACTATTAAAGCTAGCCCGACTGCGTCAGACCTCCCCATCTGGAGGTTGTCCGTAGATGGGGCCACAGTGTTCAAGGGCGGTGCGGGAGTTTGATTATGACGCCTCTAGAGATCGGATCGGCGTGGAATATGCACTCAGATTCGGGTTCCAGGCCTCTAATAACGAAGCCGAATATGAAGTTGTCATTGTTGGGCTTAACCTCGCCCACTCCATGGAGGTTGATCAACTAGAGGCATGTAGCGATTCCCAGTTGGTGGTGAAGCATATAGAAGATTCCCTCTGAAGCCGAGGGTGAAAAAATGATCTTTACACCTCAAAGATACATGACGCGCTTAAAAAGTCAAATGCAGTTCGGTCGAATCGTCCCAGGCGAGAGAAAATTCACGGGCGGATGCCTTGGCAAAGATTAGCAACGAAGTCAGGGAAGACTGGATAGGTTAGCTGGTCGAAGCACGCCCAGGAGCCCTCGGAGTAAACATCAATAGTGAAGAAATTTTCATAGTGATGTTGTAGCCATTGGATGGACCCCATCTAGGACTACTTGTTAAAGCAGCGGGACATTCTTCAGCGGTCTAGGAAGGAGGCATCTAAACTAAGAAGCGAGGTCGGCTAGATTTGCTCGCACTGGGGACGAGCCATATGAGGTTTTCTACACCCTTCCTCGAATGTAGGAAAGGAAGTGTCGACGTACTTAGAGAGGTGCAGGTGTCTATATGGCAACCATGTCGAGACTCCCAGGAGTAGGAAAAGCCTAAGGCAAAGTATTGTGTGAATGCTGAAAGGCATACCTTGGGCGGTGAAAAATGCAAAATATGTCAAGGGCATACCAAGATCTCCCACCTCCCATCCGAGCCATTGACCTCGATCATAAGCCCCTGGCCTTTTCAGCAATGGGGTTTAGACATACTAGAATTTACGGGTTGGGAGGGGTGGTCTGGATTCATAAATTGTAGAGGTGGACTACTTCACGAAGTGGGCGAGAGGCTAGAGACGTGTGATAATCACGAAGCCAGTGTAACCGTTTGGCGTTCCATAATATGCGGGTTCGGAATCCAAAAGCATTGAGTATATCGATAATGGAAAGTAGTTCGATAACACGAAATTCAAAACTTTTGCACAAACTGGAAAATCAAATTAGTATTAGTCCCCCATCATCAGTAGTTCGACGGACAGAAGCGAGAAGTCAACATAAGGACTCTCGAGACGACGTGAAGACTAAGTGGAAACTGAGGAAAATGGGTAGAATACCTCCTCGGTACTATAGAGGCGTCTGGGGAACTACAGAGTCGACAACTCGAGAAACTCAGTTAAGTCTTAGCATTTGTACCAGGCGTAAGCTCTGTCGAGTTGGGCTCAGAGTCGCTTTAGGGTCAGGTTCGCAAATCTTGAGCATAGTGAGGAGTCTCTCAAGCAAACCTTGATCTCTGGAGAGAAGCGAAGCGGGCTAAAACACGCGAAAGGACTACTAATGAAAACTTGACAAGACATGGTCGAGGTCATGCCTAGCCAGTTTAAGCCTTGTGACTAGTGGTGAAAAACTCACACTTGATAAGGAAAGACCCCGCTCCTGCAGGCGGGACCCCGATTGGGAGGCACCACATATCGTATCACGAATAATCCGACACAGCGACTATGAGCTTCAAAAAGAAGAGGAAAAGACCTTGCATCACTCTTGGAATCAGAGAGCACTGGCGGTTTGCCATCAAACCTCAGTTGTATCTATTAATAGCGCAGTAGTTCTACTTTCGTTCAAATAACAGTTTTTGTGTTTATTTTCAGCCCGCCTACTCTCGTAAATCATAAAGAAAGAACTAGGGAGCTCGGTTTATCATAAATCCACGGGGCTCGGAAGGCCCCTGGGAGGTTACATGAAACATCAGATAAGTATACGTGTTTCCAAAAGATTGTACTTTTATTTCAGAGAATTACATTTATTCCAGAAAGTTACAATCAGCAAAACCGCTCTCTACATCTTAGAAAATTACAATTAGCAAACAGCCACTCAAGGAAAAAACCACTAGAAAGAGAAAAGGGAAGTCGGAAAAAGAGAAAATAGGGGAGGAGAGGCATAACATAAGAAGTGGGACTTGAAGCATTCCCTCTAAACACGCCGCCCCTTGAGCGTGTTCCACGACCCAGATCCGTCGATAAAGCGGGGACTAGAGACAACCTGACTCGACAAATGGCGAGCCATGAGCAAGCATTCATTTCACGACCACCAAACGGACTTTGCACGGTGCGATCAGGCCACAAAGAGCCGTCGTAATAGAACTCAGATCTTGGCGAAGGTAGGAAGGAAAACGGGAGCGACGTATAACATACATCCTCGAAGGAAAGCCTATAAAAAGGCTTGGACACATTAGGAAGTCATGCACTCTATTCCTATTTTCCATAGATCGGCATTAAAACTATACACGCTTTCCCAAGGGAAGGAAGACGAAAAAGACCAGAAGTTTAAATATTAAAGAGCCACGTAGCTTGGAGTCCAAAGGAGCCATGTAGCTCAATTCAAAGAGCCGTGGGCTCGATTTAAAACTGCTTGGCTCGAGTAAAAACATACGACCTTAATAAGAAAAGGAGCTTGGATATTAAAAGAGCCACGTAGCTCGAGTCCCAGAAGGAGCCATGTGTATTCGATTTAAAACCATGGGCTTCCGATTTGTTAAGAGCCATGTAGCTCAGTTTGTAAATAGCCATGGAGCTCAGTTTTTAAGAGCCTAGCAACTCAGAAGGCCACGTAGCCCTGACCTCAATAAGAACCCAGGAACTTGGATATTAAAATGCGTAGCTCGGAGCCCAGAAGAACCCGTATGGCTGAGTTGAAAGAGACATGGAGCTCGATTTGTTAAGAGCCCACGTAGCTCCGGTTCGTCAAACAATGCTTCCGATTCAATAAGAAACCAAATGAAATCAATTCAATACAGAAACCCAGTAACTCGATTTGTTAAGAAACCTAATGCTTCAATTTATTTAAAAACCACGTAGCTCCGATTGATAGAAACCCAGCAACTTCAGTTTGTTAAAGAGCCCGCATGCTTCCGATTCGTTGAAACCCACGTATCACCGATTAATCGTCAGTGGCTCGATTTATTTAAACCCACGTAGCAACTCTCGATAAAACCTAATGCTTCCGATCGATAAAACCTGATGGCACAATTGATAAAAACGTGCTTCAGTTCGATAAAGCCTAGTAGCTTCCGATTTGTTAAAACCCGCATGCTTCCGGAAGCTAAAGCGCCACTGGCGCTCGATTATTAAAGGAAGCTTATGGCACGGAAGCCTCGCATTGAGGTTGTAAAATAAGATGGTAAAGAAGGCGGTCGAGGGTATAAAGACAAATATCCTCCAGTCGTAATCGGAGATTGACATTCTGAGTCGAGGCTTAGAGTCTAGAAGTTAGCGGTGCGAAGCTACAAGGAAAAGCCTAAATGTACGACGGGACTCTAGCGGCCTCGAGTTAAGAACCTCGAATCATTAAGTCGGAGGTGGATTCGATTGCAGGAGTAGGAGGTTGGCCTCTGCGGGAGCCTCGATCTCGGGTTCACAAGGGAGAATGCTTAGAAGTGGGGCATCTGAAAACACCACGAGTGCCTTCATTTTGTCGAGTCGGATTCTTACCTCCCCCTCGTGGGAACGAAAGTTGAAATCAAGCTTCCGGAAAACCTTAGCGACCTTGCGTGAAAAGCAAGCCACGGGAGGCTACGAGTCTATTGCCGTCTACCGACCGGAAATCACCGCTCATACGGTGACCAAGCGCCTCTGAAGATCTCGCGAAGCCGTGGCATTCCACCGATTAGAGGCTCATGGAGCTCACGGCAAGCCTCTTAGGCATTAAACAACATTGTGGATTTGATCGCGTGCTTCGTCTCGAGACGCTCGTGTAGCTCGTCCTTGGCCTTTGTGGCTGGAGTCACACATTTGCTGCGCGGCTCGTCCTCGGCAACCCTCAACTCGCCCCGAGCCTTCTTTTCTTTATCTTTAGCTCGTGCTTTCGTGGTCGTGGTGTGTTTTAGGTCAGATTCATACTTCATGGCATCCTCAGCAAGACGCTGCATTCGAGCTCAAAGGTCGGCCTTCTCGGAGGTCAGGGAGGCAACCTTGGCTTTATACACTTTCATTGCTCTAGCAGAGCTCTTGGTAAAGCTGGTCTTCCTCGCGAGGCTTTTCATATAGGTAGCCATTTGTAGAAACGAGATAAGTTAATGGATAGTTTGAAACTAACCGATTAGACCTTGAACAAATAAAGACATCCGGGCGTACGGTGGCCAAGCTCCACCAGGCCGATGGGCCCGAGCCTCCTCAGCGAGACTTGGCATCAGCCCTCTTGAGTTAGAGTCAGAGTAGGATGGATGATCTGACCCAGCGACGAGCTCGCAGGATTAGTAAGCAGAGTCCTCCATCCCCTGATTCCAGAAACAGAGCCCTTCCTCGTCCTCAGGCGTGGGTGGAGGGAGCTTGGCATTCTTGAGGACTCCAGACAGAAATGGGCAGGACTTCCAGAAGAGGCTCGGATGTCCTCCCCGAAGGATTTTTTGGACCCGCCACCTTAGACACCTTGGCCATGGAAGTAGGCGCCTGACCACTCGTCGGGACTTGGTCGAGGTGACCCAAGCTCTTTGGCGGTCGGCGATGGGAGAGAGATCTTCAGGCACAGGGATCTTACCCCTGTCCCGCGGTTGCTCTCGGGGAACGAGTTTTTGTGTAACGTTTCTCTTCTTCTTTGCAATGAGCTGACTCGGGCTTGAAGCTCTTCGAGTGGGTTTCACCGGCGAAGGCCCCTTCTTGAAGGCTTCATAACGGAGCGAGAGGGGCTGACGGGGGTCGAGAGGGGTTCACCAGCCAGAGGCCGGGAATATCTAATCCCTAATCATTTCAGTACACCGCGGGAGACACTTGGCCAGCTATTGCTTCACCTCCTTATCCGGAGCGGGGTCGGGACGGATGAAGGCAACCTGACAAAACAAAGTTGAGAACGCCTCGTAACCTTTAAAAGATAACCACGACTAGCCTGAGCGAAAACTCCACGCAAATTCTCTAGAGGCGGAGTCCACATGTCGGAATGCAGCGTATCCTCTCGGTGTGAGGTTATACTCTAGTACGACCCCAGATAAAAATAAGACTCCTTCCAATGTTTTATGGGAAGACTGGCACTGATATGTTTAAAAATATACAAAAAGCCCTATGCGGCCTCTTTCACTAAAGTCTAATATTGAGCTATCTTTTGGGAACCACAGAGGCCCATGTACACAAAACGACGAGGCTAGACCAAACACCCAAATTGGGAGAAAGGGACAGGACAGACAAACGTTGAGTGTTGTAGGGCGTTCTTGATAAAAGAAGTGCGGAGGAAGCGAAGGTGTTCTCGAAAGGTGCTTGACATACCATCATAGGAACTTGGACGATGTAGGAGGTGAGAAGATCGGGGCCTTAGACTTGAATGCAGAGGGATTACATGGTAAGGTACGAAAGGTTTTCATAAGGGGCTCGGCAGGCTAGGACCTGAGCGTCCACATACTTCACGTGACCTTCAAATATTGAACCACTAGGGTACCTGTCTCGGTAATCTTTCCCTTGCCTTTGCAGTGAGGATGGATGATCATTTGGAAGGAGACTCTGCTCGACCACAGCGAATGAGACCTATTAGGATCACAGTCGGTCCATCTTGACTGGATATAGCGGGCCTTTACATGCACATACTAGAAGAGCGATTGGGCTTAGAATGCATGATTGGGCACAAAGTATAAGGAGGTGAGATGAATGATAAAAAGCGAGAATCCCTGACTAAGAAACATGCCTAATAACCTGAGTCGAGACTGATGACTCCCCAAGCTAAAGTCAGCTACCGACGAGTGAAACGAAAAGGTAAAGCGGGAAGAGAAAGAAGAAAGACGTACCAAACTAGGAAGAGCAAAGAGACAACCCCTGCGAGATAAACAATAGAAACCACGAAGCGATCGTAAGCGATGATCGGATTTCGAAGGAAAAATCGAGACCACGAGAGAAAGAGGTTTGAAGAAAAGGGAATCTGGTTCAAATAATGGTAAGATTATACAAGCTCTTGGAGCGTTAAATTTGAAATGGAGCACGAAAATTGAGAAAAGCCATCATCATTCTGCGGAGAGCGTTTAGCGGGGCAATACTGATGACCATCATGATTAACCACATGGAATCCACGCCGATCCAGCGATTCGGCCCTTGCAGCTTCGCTTTGCCCGGTGAAGCGGCCCGATGATGCCCGAAAAACATGCGTGAGGGCACAGAACCTGGACCCAAAGACAAACCATATGAGCTTAAGGTGGGCCTGAGGAGCGGTAGGAGGCGAGCCCATCGTGAGTCGACCACGTAACAACATCCGTCACTTCTAAGGCCCCGGTTGGGAAATGCCCGCCTCGTCGGATAAATATAACATGGATGGTCCGCCCATCCACCCAAGCAACGCGTATAAAAGGGAAGTACCCAGTCTCCATGATTTGCTCTCCATTCATTAAGGGAGGAGGATGCCAGCGTCGCGACTCACTGATTATCGCTATGTCGATTGTGATAAGGAAGAGGATTCCTGCTCGATTGGGAGGCAAGCCATGCTCATTTACTAGCAAGGAAGGTTATCGGGATCTCCTATGATAAAAAACTCCACCGAAGAAAGGGGAGAAAAAATAAAAAAGAAAACAAAAAATCGTAACAGATTGATATCTATGTTTTTCTCCTAGAAGGAAACTAACTTAACCATTGGAAAGGCGGTCGGCACACCTCCCGCATGGGAATAGCGCTTCTGTGCGAGGTTGCGAGGTCATGCAGGCCCAAACCGGATCAACTCGGAGGTTAAACCGCCATTTATGTGCGAGTTGCGGGTCGTCTGGCTGTGAATCGGCTGGGTTTAGCGAGGCTCGGGCCCATCTCAAATAGAAAAGCTGATATATATATATATATATATACACATATTTGATTCTTTGTTGAAAGAATGTATATATATGTAATAAAAATAAGGAAACGTAACCACTTGAATAAGAGTCAGCGGCATCATATGATGATTTAAATATGGTTAAAAAAGTGAAGAGACCGCGTACAGTGTAACCCATTTTTGTTGCTAGCCCATGTGTTTTAATGGTGAGTACAGGCCAAAGAAGCCTTTAAACGTATATTTTCCTCGTATATCTGAGAGTGTTATAGGTCAACCCTAAACTCCATTATTGCTTAGCTTAGAAATCAAGGCATTTTATGTTTTATCTACCAATTACTTTCGTACTTCTATTTTGTACTCAATGTTAGGGATGATAATCCGTGTTCCCTTGTCGTGTTTGAATTTTGTCAATCTATATGTCTTATAATATATTTATTAACTCGAACACGATACGAATAATAATTATATCAAAATTAATAAATTCAAACATGATCAAATTAATAATTGAAAAACACGACACGATATGTATAACTCATTTATTAATTTGATCATTTAAATTAATATGTTATAATTAAACCATCAATAGTTAATATAAATAACATATTAAACCGATTAATCTATATTAAATATTAATTTATAAAATAATTAAATAGGTTAATTCGAGTCAATTCTATGTTATGTAGATTTAACACGAATATAACATATTTATTAAATAAGTTATACGAGTCAATACAAATATAACTAAAACACGATTATATTTACCTTAAATACATAAAAAAGGTGTCACATTCATACCGGGTTCACGGGTCATATTAGGTCTACTCAATGTTATAAGGTTTGGATTTACCCACTAAGGCGCCCAAAATGGTTTTACATGAGTCGGTCCACATAAAATATTATCATATATTAGTACTTTATAAAAAATTTTTTTAACTCATCATAGTAAAGATCCATCGTACTTATCTCAAGTTAAAATGATATAAAAAAAAGGGTTCACGTTCAAATCCAGTAAGACCAGTTTACCATCTTAAAATTAAAGTATATTTAAGAAAAATAATAATAAAAAACTCATTATAGCAAAGTTTTGTTAGCTGATTTGTCATTGTATGATATAATGTGGAATAAATAAATAGAGAAAGCCGATAATGGATGCCCCAAATTCAATTGGCTTGGCGTGTTTGACCCTTACAAAGCAATTAATGTGAAGAAGAGTATGCATGAGAAAAGATAAGACCAGAAAAAAAAAGAAAATAGTAGCCACTAGCTCCCCCATGCACATCCGGGGAGTGGCGGTTGACGTGACCTCAACCACTCTCTTATATTATAATAATATCTCATCGATTATAATATTACCGCCCTTGGATGATTAGATCAATCAATCCTCCCCGTCCGTGGAGGTTCGGTTCCGAAATCTGAGTAATTTTGACTGCTAATTCATCTATCTTATATTAAAAAGTACGTAAAGGCAAAGAGTTATGGAAAATTGGAAATACATTATTTATAATATGTCTAAAATAAATAATTAGTTTTTAAATAGAGATAAATTATAGGTATTATTTTAATCAATTATTTAAGATATAGCTAAAATAGTATTTATTAAGATAGCACCTTTATAGAAAAGTCAATAATTTTTTTCTTAGATGTTTTGTATTAGGTATTTTATGTTTTTCATATTATATTTACCTTTATTTTCTTAGTGATAGCTTTTCTCATAATAATAACCTTTTGGATTTTGTCAGAATTCGATGTTAACGCTTTATTATTTGAGTTAGACTGATCGGACATGTATGGTTTGAAATTGGATTTAATTCTTGCACAATCGATTAAAATTGAGTCAGTTATAAAAAGTCTTATCATAGGTAGGGGTGCTAATGAGACAGGCATTTGCGGTCTGGAGCTCAAATGATAAGCTGGTCAGTGTGAAATTTCCATTAGAAATGTTAGTAGTCGAGTCGACGGCTATCTTCATTTCGAAAGGTCGCGAAAGCTCGAATATTTTGTATATAAAATTTTAAAAGTTTTTTAATTTTATATCTATCTTTAGGGGATGACGTAAATAATATATCTACATTTTTGTTCTTTAAGCAATCATACGTTTTTATTATTTATTTAGTTATAAATATATTTATTTTAAAATAATTAATTTTAACTTTAAGAAAAATGTAAGAGAATAGAATATTATTATAAATTATATTAATAAAAGTTAGTATTATAAAACATTAAATATATATAAATATATATATATATATATATATATATATATATATATATATATATATATATATATATATATATATATATATATATATATATATATATATATATATATATCCAAATCTTGATACTGCAAGTTGGATATATAATAATTAAGTCTTTATGAAATAAGATTATTTCGTCATTCACTTCGGGCTTCATTTCGTCGAAACTCGATTTAGTAATTTCATTTGGCTTCGGTACCATTTCGAAATGTTAGCAGTCGGTCGAGCTCCCAGCTGGTAATTCGACTCGAGGCCGATCTGAAATGTTAGCAGATCGGCTGGCTGATTGAATTCGAGTACCATTCGCGTCATTATGCGACCATAGGGTAATTTGCAAAGTTCTCTTCAAATTTATTAATTGATTTAAAACAAGTGGATTAGATTGACGAAAGGGTTGATGTGGACTCAAACTCCGAAAATCAATCTTGGCACAGCCCAATTTCTACGTCAGCCGTCAAATTGGATTTCTGCTCCACCATAATTATTGATTAATGAATCTTCCATAAGGTCACAGCCCCCTAGCTAGTGGGTTTAAGACAGATGAAAGAAATATGAATATAATATGGTGATTTGATTAAATCACTTTTTAAAAACCTAAAATTTGAAATTTGACATTTCATCGATTTTTGATTTGATTTTGATGAAAATATATATTTTATATAAAAATAATCCATTCTTTTAAAAAATAACATAAATACATTAAATGTAAAAATATATTTTTATTCAAAAACATGTTACTTTAAAAAAAAGGAAAGATTAGATTTATAGTTTTATTTCAAAATAATACATCTTAAATTTTTAAAATATCATTGCATGTTGATAATTACAGTTTTAACTTCAAGTTTAACTTAAAAAAATTTAAAACCATAATAAATAATTACAGTTTCAACTTAAAAAAATTTAAAACTCCAATCATTAACTACAATTTTGGTAAGAACACACTAATTTAGGTAGTTAAAAAAAAGAAGTATTACATTGGTATTTAAAAAAAGTTAGTATTATTTTGGAATAAAACTCAAAATCAATAATACGTGATGTCTTTTAACCAAATAAGGAATCATCACACGGTAAACTTAAAACTATATGCCTGCGTTGACCAGTCTCCAAGCCCTTACTATTTAGACCCCTCACTCCCACCTTCCTTTTTTCATTCGATTTCTCAGTGTTCCTCTTCACTACCCAAATACTCCCTCGAATTCTCTATGGATTCTGATTCTCCATCGACGACAATCACCGCCGTCCATCCGGACATCATTCAAACCCATATCCTCACCCGTCTCGACGGCCCCGCTCTCGCCGCCGCCGCCGCCGCCTCCCGGCAGTTACATTCGCTTGCCACGGCGGAGAAGCTGTGGGGGGATATATGCGCCGCCACATGGCCTTCTCTGAATGACCCATCTCTCCAATCCCTCGTCTCCGCCTTCCCCGGCGGCCATCGCTCCTTCTTCTCCGACTCCTACCCCGTCCTCGACCACCCCTCCCGGTTCAGGAAAATTTCGTCTCCGTCGTCGGAGCTCATCTCCGCCGTGGACATTCACTACAAAAACAGCCTCATCCTCTCCAAGGTGGAAGCCACTGAGACGGTCTCCGGCTGGTTCCAGTGCTCGCCGTTCCGCGTCGGCCTCCTCGACCCCAAAGACACGGTGGAATCGCCGGTGCAGTACGCCGTCGACGGCGATGACAAGTGGCTGCGCCACCTCGAAGAGACACTCACCCTCACCTGGATCCTCATCGACCCGACCCGGAAACGATCGGCGAACCTCTCAAGTCTCCGGCCGGTGTCAGTGAAGCGGCACTGGCTGACCGGAGAAGCACATGTACGATACGCGACGGTGGTCGGCGGGGATTGGGAGGCGGCGTCAGAGGCGGTGCAGTGTGCTATAGTGGTCACATGCGCGGGGAAAGAGGGAGGAGATGTGCAGGTGATGGAGGTGAACTTACAGGTGGAGGACATGGAAGGAAGGCATTTGAATGGGAAGGACAGTTTGATAATTTGCAGCAGGCATTACATCACGGTAGGAAGGAAATGGAAGGAAGGAAGCGAAAGCGGGATCTTGAAAGGTACGTGGAAATGACAAGGAGAGGAGTGAAAGGGAGAGGAGAAAAGGTTGGATATGGTCTGCATTGCCCTTGCTGTCACCATATTTCTACAATACGTCTGAGTCATACTTTCTTTCAGATAGAAATATAAAATTATATTAGTACACTGGATACATGTATAAATGTATAGAGGAAGGTGATTTTAAATTGAGAAGAAAGAAAGATGTATTGTTAATTATTGTACTCATTTAATTAATTATTTTTTTATTATTACAAAAAGATCCACAAAGATAAGAATCGGACGCTGTTGTATTATTATTTGATTGTAATCATTCTAATGCAATATAAGAAAGGACCCATTTTTACTATTATTGTTTAATCATAAAGTGTTTGTTCTTGTTTTAAATTGATTAGGAATATATGAATATACTGATAATATATTCAATAATGCCTATGGACTATAGTTAAATATTTATTTATTACTCTAATACTTCCATAACATCAAGTAAAACAAAATGTGCCTTCGAGGTTTAACTCAAGTAGTAAAAAAGTTTGTTGGGGGTCATACGAAAAAATTAGGATCAAATATAAAACAAAGTACTATAATATAATATATAAAATAAATATATGTTAAAAATAAAAATAAAATAAAAGGTATAAAAGCAAAAGAAAAAAGAAGACAAAATATTTAAAAAATTTTATATATTAAAACTAATTTTAAATTAGAGTAACTGGACAAAGATTCAAATTCAATAAGGACGAGATTAAGTAATGTAAGTTTTATAAAATTCATAATTATGGTTTCAACTTAATAGTTTAATATTTATATATTTAAGTGGGGCTGGTTTAATATTTATATATTTCAGTCGGCAAAGTATATAATTTAGGTTCCATTGCCCTTTAATACAGTGGAGAAATTTCAAAAAATAAAATAAAAATTATGCTCCCACTAGGCACTACACAAGGGAGAAATTTCAAAGGGTATGCTCCCATTGGTCACTAGCTAGAATCCACCCCAGCCCTAGAGAGTATATGTGGATCTCATATGCACTGAAAAAGGCAGAGCTAGGTTGAGGACGGAGACTAGTCAAAAGTGGGAAAAGGTCATCAACCTTTAATGGAGGCTTGTACTGTATCACTTTTTATTCGGATGCTTTTTTTCAATGTTTTAAAATTCAAATTGGACGCATCGGTTGGATGATGAACGGGCAATAAAATTGGTTCAGTTTAAAGTAAAAACCAATTTTCTTTAAACTGGGATGTCCTCGCCGCAGCGAGGTCGAGTGCCAAAATGGCACCCCTAGGGTATGCCACAGCGTAGCTTTGCTACGTAGCAGTAAAGGGCTACACCGCGACGTAGACATTGTTCACTGAGAGCAAATTTTAGATTTTTATTTTGAAAGTCTCGTATTCATAAACCGATAGTTTAAGGACTTTAATAAATGATTAATATGAGGGTTGAATAAGGATGAATAAAATGAAAACATATATTACCTTGCTCTGCCAGTGAAGCTTCGCTACTCGGCAAGTTCATCTTTAGAGCGGAGACTTAGTGTTTTAACTGGCTTAGTTAACAAAGATAAATTTGTCGTTCGCTAAAATGTATAGAATTGTTTATCCTCTAAGTCAGTGTAATTGTTATTGGTAGGACGAATGATGATCGCTAACTGGGGCCAGAAGTCGAGAGGGAAGGAAGCTTGAAGCCCAGAAAGCGGCCGGTTTGTTCAACGATCCTCTATCCTTATTTCAAGTGTTTTGGTAGTTTACCAAATAAATTTGAAATGATTATATGGAATGAGTATATGTTTGAAATGATATTACGAAAGTGCATATGGATTTGAAATGTTTGACGATTAATTGCATGTGAGTGATTAATCGAATAGTAAATGAATTGGTCAATTCTTGACATCTTGAATTGAATCGATATAGCAGCAGAACCCGACATAGGCGGGATTCGCCGTGAATCAGTCGCTGAGAGGCAACTGAGTGTCGATGTCGACGGCCCGGGATGCGCGGCGGCATCGGAGTCATGATGGTGCTATGCGTTGAAGAAATGTCGTTGGCAGAGATGCGCAGTCGGCATCCAATAACGTGGCGTGACAATTTATAAGTGACCACATGGTGGGTGCAGCGTCGGCGTCCGTCATGATGGAGACGAAATTGTAATATGTGTAGCGCATCTGGAATGACAAAGGCGGGATTCAGACGAATCAGTCATGAATGTGGTGTATAGACGAGTAAAAAAACTTAAGCTTTGATGAGTGCGAGGTAGGATTTATATTAAATACATCCTTGGGAGTATATGTTTGAATCTCATGATTTGATTTAAGTAAATTGAAGGCATGTGAAATGCATATTTTGATATGATCAATGATTTTTAAAGTGAAAGCATGTGAGAATGAATAAACATGAGTATAGTTTGATATAGAAGACATGGTTTTATGATAAATGCATGTCATGTTAAATTGAAAATTGGAATATAACTTTATAGAACCTCTAAGCATGAAAATCTTGCGTGTAGTTACATCTATGCGCGGGTTTGATGGCAAACATGGAAGAAGGCCAGGAATGAAGCGCGAGTCGTAGAAAGTTACTTGGCGTATAAGTATATACCTCGTCATATGCATGTCATGTCTTTTGAGCATTATGATATTTTGTGAACAAAGAGTTAAACTACGAGATCATTGTGTTTTGTATATCATTTTGTAAAGGCACAACACACCATTTTGTAAACGAATTGTATTAGAGTAAATGTTTATAGGCCTACCATTTGAAAATGCTTCCGCGTAATTGAAAATCCTAAAACGAAATAACATAAATAAATGTTTTGATAAGATAAATGAAAATGGTCGGAGTAAACCAGGCTTTGGTTCGGATCCGCCCTTAAGGTTAGGCCGGGGATTCGGGTTGCGACACTTTTACAAAAAAAACAAAAAAAAAAAAAACAAATGAAAAGTAAACAAAAAGAATTAAACGAGCGTCCCGGATCTAGTTGGGACCCCGCCAAGTGGGTCGGATCGGAAAGAGTATTTAAACTATGGTCAGAATCATTTAGTAGTAGATAAATATCAAATCAAGAAGATTGGATCATTTAAGATATCAAACCCGGGAGTGTAAAAAGAAAAAGCGATATTATTCTATTATAAGAGGGTACTTGAGCAACAAGTTTCTTGTTCCATTGATAACAACGGAAGTACAAATAATTCAAGGTGGAGTCGGAGTCATATTAGGATAATGATCCAACCTTATCTAGTCTTCCATAACCGAATATACAAGGATATATATTTGGGTTTTTGAAAGATGCTCAACACAAATTTTAGGAGCAAAGCTTGAAGGAGAACAAGCGAAGTCCGGACGTGCTGAGAGAGTGCGAAGTGCGAGATACCGGTGGTATGCACGTTAAAAGGCTTTTGACTTTGGTGAAAGATGATGTTTTTATTTTTTTTCGTCTTATTTTGATGTATAGTGGGTTATGGGTCTGCGATACTATAAAGAGGGGAATAGAAGGAGTTCATTATAAATTCCACTATGAGTAATTAGGTTTCAAGAAGGGCCATGGGTAGAGAAGGAGTCTTATACCACATAATACTAATTGTAAACCTTGAATCATATAAGTGGAAGTCCTTGCATTTGGGCACAACCCCATGAACGTAGGCAGGTTGTTGAACCATGTAAAAATTGTGTGTGCCTTTTACTTTACTGCAAAATACATCACATCTGCTCTACACACACTGAGTCCCACAAGGGGAGTTTGGACGTATTGTAGCATAATCCGAACGACATCACAGTCCGAACATTAGTGATTATGACTTGGAATGCACACTTATATTTGTCAATTGATATAAGAGCGGGTTACTCTAAATTACTGAGTGAGATCAGTGGTTCCCATTCTCTTGTGTGTTTAAATCTAATGGATCCGACGAAGAATGGAATATTCCCCAAGAGTACCTCATTAAACTAAGGCCAGTTTACAAACTATACCAAATTTGGAAAAATACACATGAGTGTATTCATCGAGTCAAGTTTAGTATGATAATATGTGAAACATGATGATTCGGTCTGACCAAAGGCGATAATGGGAAATCAATGATCAAGCCTACATCATAACTGAGTTGTGAAGAAAAGATAGCAACCTCATCAAACTCCATAGCTCTTTATGTTATCCAATGTGGTATGGATGATAAGATGTTTGGACTCATTGCCTCTTCAAAAAATGCAAAGGAATCATGGGATACTCTTAAGAAAATATTTGAGGGATCAATATGCAAAAATCTGAAGAAGGAAAACAGTGAAAAAACCTTGAAATGGGTTTGATATGAGATCTCAAACGTTAAAGATCATGGAGGTCAAGAAAGGATCAACTTCCTAGAGCTCTTTCTGCAATTTTCATAACACAAGGAGATACTTCACAAAGGGCAGAAAAGAAGATAGCCGGAACTAGCGTAATAACCAAACCCTCCGAGTCAAGAAAGAATGGAACGCACTTAGAAAAGATGCCACGTAGTAGGAAGATATGAAAAAAGGTTCCTCGATCGAGAACGGTCGGAATGAACAAGCAAAAAAGTCTTGGTGTCTTCCTTCCGCAATATGAACAAAGAAAGAATGGTATTAAATAGTGGTTGTTCTTGGCTTTGTAATGAAAACAAGCACATATTAACTGATCTACAATCCTCTAGTCAGGACAGTGTAACCTTCGGGGTCAGAGGAAGAGTCATAGGTACGGGATCCTTGGTCATTACAGGGTTTTCAAAGCTAAAGAATATGCTACTCGTTGAAGGACTCACAGTGAATCTGATTAGTGTAAGTAAACTATGTGATGAAGAACTACTTGTACAATTCACAAAAGATAAGTGCATAGTACAAAATCAAAGCCACTATCATATCATGGGAGGAGAAAGGTCTTCAGATAATTGCTACCTACTAACAAGTCCTAGCTCTTGTATGAATGAAATACAGCAAAATGAAGGGACTTGGTACCAACAATCCGGACACCTCGGCTATAGCAAACTTGAAAACACCATCATTGGGCAAACAATTCAAAATCAGGTAGCAAAACCTAGTCACATAAGTAGCTCTGACCAACTAAGGGAACGTGATAGGCCTTCATACTTTAAGTCCTAACTTAATTCAACAACCAGCGTTCTAAAATTGCTACATATGGACTAACGAGACACGAAGAGGGAAAAAACTTTGAGAAGAGATAATGATTCGAGGTTGAATCAAACTATGGATCATTTAGTTGAGTGTATAAAACCTTTTCAAGTGATTTTGAAATCGTGGGGTGCCTTTATCCTTTATTTTCAATGCTATGCATTAGAGAATGCATATTAATGGTGTATGTTAGCATGATGGATGATTATGGACTTTGCTCAATGTTGATTAAGCATATTGCATGGTTACTTCTTTTTGAGCAAATAAGGCCTGCGTGTCCTTGCCTCTCTCTATTTTCTCGATGTATTTCTCATCTCATCTAAATCCCCCTCAAATGTAACTTGAGGTTCTTCTTTTGAATGTATGTAATTAGATTACATAGGATTAGGATTAGTTAGTGGAGATATGAAGGAGAGCGAAGCATGGAGGAGGATCCAAGAAAGAAGACCTTGAAATGAAAATTCAATTTAATTTCATGGGTTTAACCTAGTCAATTCCATTTTAGCTCATGGAATTAATTTTAGAATGTCTATGATCATGCCATTTAGTTAGAGTAAACTATCTTTATATTTTCATGAGATGAATGGATATATATAAAGCATGCTAATGCAATGATGAGACTAATATAAAGAAACCCCTCGATTATTAATAAGGCTAATGTCTTCCTGTATGGTGTGAACTAAGTTCTTGGAATTAGGGTTGTTAGGTAAACCCAAGCCTTACTCTATAAGGACATGTTCTATCCATGGAAAACCCCGAGGTTAATGTTGGAGGGATGTAGTTGGGTTGGTGTACATGGGATGTACACGCATCATGGAGTGTCTTGATGATAGTGCCTGAATCAACAATTGATAGCATTGGTTTGATAGTTGCATGGGAGTGGTATTGGTATAGACAGAATACCTACCTATTGATGCAAGGTGGCTTTGTGGAGTAAACGCAAAGGTCATTCAGAGTGATATTGGATATCGATCACTAAGAGAACATCCACATAGGTTCTCTGAATCAATAGTGAGGGCTAACGATTCCTGATAAAATAGTGGGATCTATATTGTAATTGCTCCAGTGGTAATAATCAAGCATTTTATAGTGGGATCTATGTCCTTGTTGAGCCACTCCCTCAATCCCCAACTGTTGATGCATTTGAAATAGTTCAGAGGGCATATCAAAAGTGCTTAGTTGATAGTGCGAAGACAGGATTGATTATCCTCACTTCCATGTCTTTGAAAGCAGACGATATAAAAATTGTGGATGCATATTCCATATCGCTATTTAAGTATACTTCTGATAGTAGGTAGGCCCAAAGAAGGTTAGAGATAAAATTACTTTTGGTTTCAAGATGAAGGAAGAAAGATCCCTAGTGCAACATGCAATAAAGATGTATGAACACATTGAGAGGTGGAATCAATTGGGTTATTGGTTGGACTTTGAAATAAGTGTAGACTTGATTATGGCTAGTTTACCCAATAGTTTTGCACAATTTGTGTAACACCCCAAATTATACCATGACAGTTTTATAACATGTTTTGGGTATAATAAAAGTAAATGTATATTTTTCGAATAAAATAATCTTAAAATAAAATAAACAAAACACATAGTGTCTAGTAAGGGTAAATTGGTAAATTGCCAATTAAGGACCTGAATGACATAAGAATAAGATTGTATGCCAAAGTAGAAGTGTAAAGTTTTCAAGAATAGTAGCACTTTGCAATTAAGAAGTGGAGGGTGAAAGTACAAATCATGGAAGCGTTAATTAGTTAAATAGTAATAATATTACATTGCAAGAATGGTTCAGGGAAGCGCAGAAATTCTACAGATCTCGAGATAACAAGCGGTGCCTTGGGTTAAATTCGTCTCGGGAAATCTAGTGATCAGAAAAGTTAAGTCTAGTGCAAAGCTTGAGTCGGAATATTTCTGATTTTACGGGTAATAAGTGCCGGTGACTTAGGGGACGAGATTTTCACGAAAATCTCAGAAATCAGGAAATGACTTGAACTAAATTCATTTAAAATAAAGTGGCCCGAAAGAAATAAAAAATTTTGGGGTAAGAAACGGACCCAGAATAAGGCCTTATGAGCTATGTATTCAAATAATAATAATAATAATAATAATAATAATATGTAAAAAGATAAAATCAAGTTGGTATCGGAAAAGGACGGACATAAGGGGCGTGAGGAGAGATTTTAGAGAGAAACTCTCTTTAAGATCTATAAATTGGATCGTAGATTTTGTCGGAGTAGAAGACAAAGAGTTGAGTGCATGCGGCGAGGAGGCTACGGTGGGCGCTGAAAATGCTTAGTGTTTAGTCGGGCTCGAGAGGTATGAAATTTTCCTACTTGGGTTATTTCTATCCTAAAGGTCATTTAATGGCTTGAGATTTGCTTAGAGGACGTGAAAAGCCATAAAATCCGATCCCAAAATTTTTGGACTGAGTTTAGGAATTTTTAGGAATTTTTTGGACTATTTTCGGATGTCAGGTCGAGATTTTGGGGCTTGTTGCAGACCGGTTGGGTTGAAATTTTAGGTTGTTTTTGGATGAATCCGTCACAAATTTCAAAACTATTTTTAAAACATTCTTGGACTCTATGGAAAGCCCTTTGGTCTAGAATCCCATCCATATATATAGCTTGATGAAATTGGAATGATAGTAAATAGCTACCATGCTTGTCTACATGAAATAGTAAATGATTATTCATCCATTATAATGAGATATGAAAAAAAAATACAAAGATACAAATAAATGATTGTAAATATCGCATACCTATAATTCTGGGATGACAATTATTCGAAATATGAGATATGTCTTTGAACATAAAATACATGGATTATGCGCTTAGAACTGGTAGAGTTATAGATAGAACATGCCTATTAAGGAAAAAACAAGTGCAATTATACTAATCCCAGTTGACCCCGTTTAGGTCATTCACAGTGCCTTGGGCCCTTATAGATAGTTATTATGGAGCCTGATGATAACAACGCCTTTGGGACTTCTGATGGTCATTTGTCTCGCCTGATGATATGACGACATCGGGCCCTTATCGGCCCTTGTTTGTATAGTGAGAGTCTGAGTGCCTTGGACCCCTTATAGTTTCTTTATCGCCCAGGTTTATGCGAGGCATGAAATATAAAACAAATGACTTGAATATGACATATGAAATGATATGATATGATAAGAAAAGCATAGCACCGCTATGCGATGACAAGTATATTGTAACAAGAACATGAAGGAAAGTGTAAAATGATAAGAAATGAAACATGGTATGATAAGCGTAAAGCTTGGTCTATTTTTTTTTTTTTTTGTATATGTTTTGTCTTTGAAAGCAATGTAAATATTGTAAATGTTAAACACTTCCATATATAGAGCTTGTATATATTTGTCATCATTGCTTTCACAAAATATAGTCACCAATTAATGTTTAACATTATATAGTAATGAAAAAGCTTTAAAGTTCTAAGTTATAGTAATTAATGCTTGAGCACCTGGATCGGGTTCGGATGCACTTGATGGTCGGATGAGAAGGGGCGCCTGGAGTTAAGTGTTATCGAGCCTGGGGTTTAGGTGTTTTACGGAAAGGCTTTGGGTTTACAAGCTACTCTAGATAGAGTATATGATAGAAAAGCATGTGTTTAGTAATGTGTTGGCTTTGATATTGGATGTCCTTGTGTTTTGTATAGATGGATGTCCTCCAGTCAACTGAAACTGAGTTGAGAGAAGTCTTAGCTCGGAGATCGGGATTATCAAGCGGATCATACGAAATATGTCAAAGTGAGAGCCCGAGTTAAATTTAGCTAAATGAAGCGTTATTGAGGATATCTCAGGATATGATTCGGGTATTAGAAAGATTAACAGCTTCAAAAGCCCCGATAGACATGGTAAGAGGACATGGGGCTGAGGAATTCCATGGGACAAACATGGAAGAGTCCGATAAAGCTAAATTTTTGTTAGAAAAGTTGTAAAGAATATTGGAGGAAGTTAGATGCCCTCGATTAGAAATTATCGTATGGAGTCTCACTATTATAGAGTGAGGCATATGATTGGTGGAAACTAGCGTTGAGAAGTCTAAGGATTCCAAATCCCATGACTTGGGAGTTCTTTGTCCAATAGTTCAGGGCAAAGTATGTACCGAGATGTATAGGGATTCAAAGTGGAGCAGTTCACGAATTTGAAATGAAAGAACTTATCGATGTTTGAATATAGAAAGGAATTAGTCCTCTCAAACAAGTATGCACAGTGGTCCCTCATAAAAGTGGCATTTAGGTGTAAGCGATTTGAGAGGATGGATTATGATTCCATCAAGAATATTTAGCACCTATGACTTCTCTCCAACAGTAGATTTCTATCGATTGGTCAAGCTACAATAGTAGAGATTAGAAAGCAGCGGCCGAAAAGAAAAGATCTCAAAGAAGAAGTTTTCTGAGGAGCTTAGGTCACCATCGGGGAAAAGAGCTAGAGTCTCTCAGCTAATCCAGGAATATAGTTTCGCTCAAATTAGAGCAAAGGAGTCGATGCCTTTAAATCTGGGGTGGGAGTTCGGTTGGACGAGGAGAAATCCCAGAATGCCCTCGTGCCATAGAAGGCATTTTGGGTTTGTAGATTGATGACGGAGGGTGCTTGGATGTGGAAGCATTGAACGTTTTATGGCAAGCGTCGAGAGTCGAGGAGCGATGGAATCCTCGGAGTAGCCGGTGGGGGGTCTCGGCACCACGGATTGACTCGAGATAGAGGTGGAGAGTCAGGGCGGGAGCCGACATAGGGGGATGAGGGAGGCACGGTGTCGGAGATGGTAGATGCCTTATATAGCACCCGGCCACGAGGCATGTGTTATGAAGGCTCGTGAGGTCAGAGGATACTCTAAAGTTATAAATTTGGTATATTTTCTCTTTTTGATATTGAAATGCATGCATTAATAGACCCTGGATCCACTCATTCATATGTATGCATTGAACATGTATTTGATAAGATACCAGTAGTTGAACAGTTAGCATATGATATCGTGACTGATCCATTAGAGGCCACGATATTAGGCGTGAATAGTGTATCTGAAATTGCCCACCGTGTTATCTGGCAAAGGTTTCTGGCTGGAGATTTGATACCCTTACCATTCCGAGAGTTTTACTTGATTCTGGGAATGGATTGGTTCATCTGAACACCCAGAACTATCGTTGATTGTGGTCGAAAGCCAGTAGTGTTGGTCTTTCTGACTGAAGTGGTGATATCCTGAGGCATTGGATCGAGTGCAATGTCGATGTCATCCTCCTCTATGGTAGGAGATTTATGAGGAAAGGATGTGAGACATTCTTGACCGTGATGCTTGACTCCAAAGAGAGGTCAAGTGGATGTAGAAAAGATTCCGAGTAGTAAGGAATTTCGGATGTATTTGAAGAGTTACGGTATTCAGCGAGAGGGAGGTGGACTTATCCATAGAAATTGTGCGAAACGAGTCTCATGTCTAGGGCCGTATAGGATAGCTCGAGGAGTGAAAGAGTTAAAGAGTCAATTGCAGAGCTTTAGATAAAGTTTGTTCGACCCGGTGTGTCCCCTTAGAGATTACTTTGTTTTATTCGTGAAAAAGAAAGGTGGCACTCTAAGGATGTGCATTGATTATTGATAAATCAACAAGGTGATAGTGAAAAACAAGTACCCATTGCCGAGAATCGAAGATCTTTTTGATCAGTTAAAATGAGCGGGTGTCTTTTCGAATATCGACTTGCGATCGAGTATTATCGATTAAAGTGAAAAGAGATAGATAATGTATAGAAGACCGCATTTAGAACCCGATATGGCCATTATGAGTTTTTGGTAATGCCATTTGGGTTGACTAATGCATCGGCAACATTTATAGATTTAATGAATAGGGTATTCCGACCCTATGTGGATCAATTTGTTGTAGTTTTTATCGATGACATCCTAGTGTATTCTAAGGATGCACGGGAACATGAAAAGCATCTGAGAATAGTTTTGGAGACGTTAAGAGAAAGAGGTTCTCTCTTGGCTTCAGTAAATGTGACTTTTGGCTAAAGGAAGTTTCATTCCTAGGCTATATTGTGTCTACTGAGGGTATAAGAGTTGACCCTACAATGATTGAAGCTGTTGTGAATTAGGCTTAGCCACGAAGTGTGGCCAGACGTGAAGTTTCTTGGGTTTAGCGGGATATTATAGAAAGATTTGTAAGGATTTTACGTGTCATGCTTCTCTGGCTCACCAAATTGCTGGAAAGAATAAGTTGGAGTGGTCGAATAAATGTTAAGAATAGTTTTGAATAGTTGAAAGAGTATACTCATGCTTCGAGGTAGTGCGGGTTGTGTGTTAATGCTGAGATGGGAAAGTAGTGGCTTATGCATCCGAGCGATTGAAGACACATGAACAAAATTATCCACTCATGACTTAGGAGTTGGATCTGGTAGTGTTTGCTTTGAAAATGGCGACACTACTTATGAAAAGTGTAGAATTTACACGGATAACAAGAGTCTGAATATTTGTTAACGTAGAAAGAGGGCAATTTGAGACAACGGAGGTGGTTGGAGTTGTTCCAAGATTATGATGCATAATAGATTACTACCGGAAAATTGCGTGGTAGCCGGATGCCTTAAGTAGAGAGAGCTGATGGAGAGCTTTGTTAATATAGCTACAATGAATGAGTAGTATCGATGGAGCTATATTAGCTCGATTAAAGCTCAACCTGTTTTAAGAAAATGATTATAGATGCTCGGAAAGAAAGAATGATGAAGAGCTACGAAAGATTCTGAGATGGTTAGAGGAATGGTGGCGAGGCTAGAGGCTTTCGGTGAAAGAAAGCGGGAAGTATGTATTTTCAGAACGGATTATGTGTGCCAAATGATAAAGAGCTAAATAAAAAGTTACTATTTAAAGCTCATAATACGATATATACCATGCGTCTTAGAGGTAATAAAATGTATCAGGATTTAAAACAACATTATTGGTGGAGAGGAATGAAAAGAGATATGACAGAGTATGTGTCTAAATGTTAGACGTGTCTGCAAGTCCAAGCTAAACACGGGGATTCTAGCAGTGCATTGAATCCCATGTTCTCGATGGAAGTGGGATAACATTTCCATGGATTTTGTGTCGGGTTTTCCCCTCATGCAACAAAAACATGACTTTGTCTGGGTGATTGTTGATAGGCTCACAAAGTCGGCCCATTTTATACTAGTCAGGATTGACTATTTGATGGATCGACTAGATGAGTTATATGTGGATGAGATTATGTGGTTGCATGATGTGTTCCATGTCTATGCTTGAAATCTCTGGATTCTAATGAGTCCACACATACTACGGAATTACAGAGATACAAATCTGAGGAGGATTTGTCATATCTTGAGGTAAAGGCAATTTTGGCTCGAAGGTCAGAAACGGTCGTAGGAACAAATAAGTACCATTAATTGAAAGTGCTCGAGCAACACCATGTGTTAGAGAAAGGTACTTAGAACCCTGGCTCAAGCTATGAGAGCACAATATCCATGACTCTTTGAATCAAGTATGAATTCGAGGACAAAATTCTTTTAATGGGGAGAGTTGTAACACCCCAATTATACCATGTGGTTTATAGCATGTTTTGGTATAATAAAACTAAATGTATATTTTCGGAATAAGAAATAATGCTACAAATAAAATAAGCAAAACCGGAATTAATAAAAGTCAAGGAATTAAATTAGTAGAATTGCCAATTAAGAACCCGAATGACATAAGAGATAAAAAGATTGCATGCCAAAGTAGGAAATTGTAAAGTTTTCAAGAATGGTGGAACTTTGTAATTAAGGAAAGTGGAGGGTGAAAGTACAAATCATGGAAACATTAATTAGTTAAGGATAATAATAATACATTTGTTGCAAGAATGGTTCGGGAAGCTGAAAATTCTCTAGATCTCGGATGGCGATATAATTTGTAGTTAAATTCGTCTCGTAGAATCTAGTGATCCAGAAAAGTTTTGTCGCAGATGCAGAGACGGTCGAGATATTTGGTTTTACGGGTGATAAGTCTTGATGACTTGAGGACCCGGTTACTACGAAAATCTCGAGGAAGTCGGAAATGACTTGAGATAAGTTAAATTTAAAATAAAGTGAGGCCAAGAAATATTAAGGTACCAGGATGAAGCAGGACCTTTGGAAATAAAGCTGTATGATTACATATGTTCAAATGGCATGTAATAATAATAAGAAAAAGAGAAGATAAAATCAAGTTGGTATCGAAGGACGAATAAAGGAGGCGTGAGAGAGAGAGATTTTAGAGAAGAAACTTCTCTCTCTAAGATTTCTGAATCGGACTTTAGATTTTGTCGGAAGCGGAAGACAAAGTTGGTCTGCAGCGGTGGTATGTGGGCACCAAAATCTTAGCGTTTGGAGTCAAACTCAAGGGTATGGGGAATTTTCCTACTTGAGTTGTTTTATCCTAAGGTCATTTAATGGCTTGGAATTTTCTTAGAGTAAGTGAAAGTCGTAAATCCAATTACGAAATTTTTTGGGGCTGTTTAGGAATTTAGGAATTTTTGGACTATTTCGGACAATTCGAGACTAAATTTCGGAATTTTCGAATGGTCGGGTTGAAATTTCGGGATAGTTTTCGAATAGTTCGGACAGGATTTTCAGAACTATTTTCGGGTGTTCTTGAACTCTATGGAAAACCCTTTGAGTCTAGAATCCATCCATATATATAGCTTGATGAAATTGGAATGATAGTAAATAGCTCATAAGCATACATGGTAACCATAGTTATTCATGCATATAATGAGATATGAAAAAAAATGCAAAGATACAAATAAATGATTGTAAATATCGCATATGATTACCGGATGACAATAATTATTCGGGAATATGAGATATGTACTGACCATAAAATACACATAGATTGTCTACTTAGAACCTGGTAGAGGGATAAATGGGCATGCCTATTAGGGAAAAACAAGTCTGCAACATATTGATTAGTTGGCCCGTTTGGGTCATTACAGTGCCTTCGGGCCCTTATAGATGGTCATTGTCTCGTACAATGATAACAGCGCCTTCGGGCCCTTATAGATGGTCATTATGCCATGTGTGATACTTGATGCGCGAACATGAATAATTAATTTAGTGCAGTGAGTCTGACACCTTAGGACCCTTATAGTTTTCTTTATCCACTTCTAAGGTTTATGCAGACGCAGAAACATAAACAAATGACTTGAATATGACATATGAAATGATATGATATTATAAAGCATAAGCACCGCTATCTCTGCAGTAAACAAAATATATTGTAACAAGAACATGAAACAAGTGTAAAATGATAGAAATGAAACATGGTATGATACGTAAATGAAATATGTATAAGCATGTTTAAATAGTAGATATTTATGCATGTGTATAGAAGTGTGATGATCAGGTGTTAGTGGTTGTCCACGAGTTTATTTCCCACTAAGGCGATAAAGCTTAGCACGGGTGTTTCATCAGGTGTAGGTCTGAGGAGCAGGCAAAGGAAGTCTGGACACTCTACATCAACTGACAGAGACTGACACACTACTAGGTGCCCACTAAAGACCTTTAGTATATATATATTTTTATATGTTTTTGTCTTTAGAAAGCGTGTAAATATTGTAAATGTTGAACACTTATATATGGAGCTTGTATATATTTTGTAATCCTCTGCTACAAAATATAGTACAAGTTGAATGTTTAACATTATATAGTAATGAAAAAGCTTAAAGTTCTAAGTTTATAGTAATTAGTAACAGAACCTTGGATCAGATTCGGATCCGCCAATCGGTTCGGATCTGAGAAGGGGCGCTACAATTTGTGCTTAACTATAGGATGAACTACTTCGTGTCCACCATACCCGAGTTGATCAACTTGCTCGAAACAGTTGCGTCTTCTTTAAGAAATGAGAAAAAGCATGTGATGCTTATGGATTCTTCCGATTCTAAGAAGAGTTATAAGAACGAGAAGATAAGTAAATCCACTCAAGCTGAGGAAGGTGTGGCAGAGAAAAAGGCCAAAGAGATTGCACCCAAAGGGACTTGCTTCCTTTGTGACAAGGATGACCATTGGAAGAGGAAGCAAAGCCTACTTGGAGTCAAAGAAGAAGGTGGCATGTGATGCACCATCATCTTCAGGTATTTATGTCATTGAGGTTAATATTGTTTCTCCTAACAACATATGGGTATATGATACCAGTTGTGGCTCATACCTATGGATTGATATGCAGGGCCTAAGGAGCAATAGGAAACTCACAAAGGGAGAGTCGGACTTTCGAATTGGCAATGGTGCAAGAGTTGTAGCTATTGCTATGTGGACTTATGTTTTGAACCTCCTTAGTGATATTTGTTTAAATTTGGATGATTGCTGTTATGTATTAGCATTGATGGAGAATTTTTCCAGTTTCTTATTTGAACAAGAAAGGTTTTCATTTATATTTTGTAACAATGGTTGTTACATTATAATGTCTTTTATGCTGGTGGTACATTAAGCAATGGAATTTACATATTAGATATTTCCAATCCAATTTTAAATGTTAATGACAATAAAAGACCAGAGGGAGACAATCTGAAATCATCGTGCTCATGGCATTGTGGCCTTGGCCATATAAGTGAGAGACACGTGACTTAGTTACATAAGAATGGTAGCTTGAGGTCATTTGATTGTGATTCATTTGACACATGTGAATCTTGCTTATTAAGCAACGATGATGTAGTTGCTCTTTATCGGAAAGGGTGATTGTGCCAATGGATTTTAGACTTGATACATACGAATGTATGTGGTCCTTTGTCCATACATACCAGAGGTGGTTTTATCTGCTTTATAATCTTTATCAATGATCATTCATGATTTTGGTACTTGTATTTGAAGAGATAAAAATTTGAATCTTTGAATAGTTTAGAGAATTCAGAAGTGAAGTAGAGAAATAGCTTAGGAGAAGTATCAAATCAATTAGATTAAATCCAAGTGAGAATACTTAAGCCAAGAGTTTCTAGGTTATCTTCAGGCCAAGTGGAATCCATTTTACACATCGCATCAAGTAGTGTTGCTAAGAGGACAAACCGAACCTTGTTGGACTTGGTAAGGTCTATGATGGGCAAGGCGGATCTACTCATATCCTTATGGGGTTATGCACATGAGACTACTGCTTAAGTGTTAAACAAGGTTTGATCCAACTCAGTTAAAGGTTACTCCATATGGGATATGGACTAATAAGGATCCCTATCTTTCTCACCTGAAAGTATGGGGTTATCCAGCTTATAAGAATGAATTTTGTCACACAAGCTAGAAGCTAAATATGATAAGTGTTTATTTGTAGGATATCCTAAGGAGACAATTGGATATCAATTCTACAACACTTTGGAACAAAAGTTGTTTGTTTTAAAGTATACAGTCTTCTTAGAGAAAGAGTTTCTTCTAAGAAGAAGGTAGAACAGAATTGAACTTGGTGAAGTTGAAGTGCTCAAACGGACTGAGATCGTGAATTAATCTAAGTCACGGTATTCATGTTGATGAAATGTGACTAATCCTTTTGAAACACGAGCACATCATAGCACAAGTAGGATATGTATTGTTTTAGAGAAATATGGATTTCTCATTAGTGAACAGTAGCGCATTGCTCCTGGTCAAATAAGCTACTGCGATGAATCTCGAAATAGTTCAAAGTTTGATAAGTGGCTTGGAGCCATGATGAGTCAAAAACTCATTGAATTTTTAGTCCATTTTTCTGATTGTTCTTACAATGTAATTGCTTGTTTTTATGTAGAAATATGTACTATTTACCAAATTTCTATTTTGCATAAATTATTGGCAGAAATCAAAATTCCAACAAAGATCAAAGTGAATAGTTCAAGGCCGGGTAGAGATCATGACGAGGAGAATGGCCAGCGACCAATCATGCTATGCTAAATGAAAAATTTGTCGCACGAGGAAGGAGTTGAGACGAAGGAAGCTGGCGAGACTAAGATAGGAGGAATTCAAAGAAGATAATGTCGCGACAGTTTTGAGGTGCGACCTGGCGAAAGATATTTAGTCCCGCGATGAAATAATCGCGACTAGAAAGTAATGTTGAATGGACTTGCAGTGTCTTTGCTAGGAAATTTCAGGTTGCGAATAAGATATAAGTTGGAGACACCAATCTAGGTCGCGACCAGGAATTCATGTCACGACAATATGAATGTACAGTTAAAAATGTTGTGACTAAGAAGTGAGGTTGCGATTGGATGGGCAATATTGATGTCGCGACACGCTTTTAAGGTCGTAACATAGATTTCAGCAAGGAAAGAAACAATTAGGTCGCGACCTAAATCCCATGTCGCGACAAGACAATGAAAAGACAAACAATATTAAGTCGCAACATGATTAGTGCCCAAAAAGTGCTATTTTAAACGCTATTTATTATAGGTTTTGAGTGCTTTCTGTGTACTAATCATTCTAATTAACTCGATTTGCACATTAAGGTCTTTGCTATTCTACTGATTGCATTTTGTGACTAATTTTGTAGTTTTTGCAAGATAATCAAGCCAAAATTATCAAGTCAATTCAAACACGAAGAACTCGAGTTGAACTCATGCCGTTGCGAATCGGATCGAGAAGGAAAGAAAGAGCAAAATGTGAAGAAAATGGAGCAGCTGCCGAGAATGTTTTGCCAACGCCATTGTTCACCATCACAGTGCTGATTCATCCTATTGCCGTTCTTGCTTTTTGACAGCATGCCTGTTTGCATTTTTTTGGTTTCTTCCCATTTTTATCCCCTTGTAATAGCTTTTGGTTTGGTTTGTTTGTAATTTCCTGCTCTGAGCACCTATATAAAGTAAGTCGAGCTCACAGTAAAATCAACTTTTCGGTCGATCAATAAAATTGGCGGGAAGCTTTCAGCTTTCACATTCTCTCTTCTGCTTCACTTTAACCATTTCTTTTCGTTTTCTCGGCTGCCAGCGCGCTGATGATGACAAATCAATGGATGTTCGGCTAAACCTCCCCCATCCTTAAAGGGGAAGGCCACTAGGTGCCAGTTTTGAGGTAAACCAACTGTTCTCTTGCTTTTCATGTGAGCATTTATGGTTGTTTACGTTTATGCTTTTCACAATAGGTTTTAAATCTTCAAAACTGGCCCTCACTAACATGTATTTGGCAAGCTTTTTGGGTACAGTAGATACTTACCACTAGATCCTCTGTTATACAGTTAGTTGTCTTATATTAGTTACTGTAGGGTGAGTTTTTGAGATGTGTTCTCCAGTCCAGGAACATTTATGCCTTTTAAATGCCTTGTTTGAAAGGAAAATTTTAGAGTTTAGGTTTTAAAGCTAAATGAAGATCCGAGTTAGGAAGTGACTATAGGTCATCCTCCCAATGAGGAAAAGACACCGGAGACATGTTGGTTGCCACAAAAACCCTAACTTCCGGTGGCTGAGAGACTTGAGTTCTTTCTTATTTTTCTTCATTTAATTTCAATATACTCACCACGAAATCCCCTGTTTTACCAAATCTTGAAATCAATTAAATTCACCATTTTGAACCTCACTTGTAAATCATTTATGCAGAAAAAAACCCATCCTTGTGTTCGACCTAGAAGCGGCTATCTTTGCGTGCTTTGCTACGACGGTAGGAGGAGGAATTTAGGATCTGAATTTTGTTGATTTCGGTTCACCTACTTTGTGTGTACCAGATTAAATGGCAGTAATGGGGATGAATACTTTAAGTGCATTGCAATGAGTGTAGGAACACTTGTGATCCTCATCACAAGTACTGGTGAATTTCTTTTATAATTTACTGTCAATTTTTTTTTGCTGTAGGATTGTTTGTGTTGTCTTGTGTTGCTTTGTTCTTGCTGCAGGAGTGCATTTTGGCTTGAATTATAAACCAAATGGAACAAGCCATCCTGAACTTCACCAAGCTAGTGGGTGACTTTGTGGAAGAGCAGAGGCGATCAATATGATTAAGTCGGAAAATTGACACTATAGGCTCAAATGTGAACAAGAGAATTGATGGACTTCAAAGTGAAATGGGCGGAATTTGACAACTTGCGTACTCCATTTCCAAGGCTCACTTGATCAGCGACATGTTCTGAGGAAGTAGATCGGAAGAAGAGTGCTGATTGACACCGGTGGAGGAGCAATGTAAACGGCAAAAGAAGGAAACCTCCCCAAGCGGGTAGGGAGGGTAGTGGAAGAAATAGAAGAGCCCCCCCGAGAGTCCACTTTGCTTGAGCCACGAAGCCTTGACCTTTGCGAGAAGCACCCTCTCGACTGAGTGTAATACCGCACTGCGAGCCTTGACCTTTGCACAGAAGAACCTACTCCTGCTACTGAAGCAAAGGCCATCCCATCTACATTGCCTACCCTGCAAGACCTCAAGAAGCTAGTGGCCCTTGTTCAGGCTAGCCGTCTTTACTACTCCAAGAAAGAAGGCGGTGCTCAGCATGGCATAGTGGATGGTTCGGATGTGGTTCAAACATGGAACACTGGACCTCGGTATTTCTGCCAAGCTCCAACGGTTCTGACAGCCTCGAGAGCTTAAGGAATTGGTTTGAGAACACGATCTCCCAGCACATTTTCGTTTCATTTTATTTTATTTTGATTTCCTTAATTTTTCTTCTTAGATTTTCTCTGGTACAGTTAATCTATGTTTTTAGATTAATTTTCATTCTTTTGCATATTTTAAAATTTTTCTTGTGTTTATTTTGCAGGTTTTACTTAATTTTTGGAGAATTTCGTAACTCACGAAATTTATAACTACTTATTCGAGTTTATATATATATATATATATATATATATATATACTATATATATATATATATATATATATATATATATATACCTATATATATATATATATATATATATATATTTATTTATTAAAAAAATAAAAAAAAATTTGTCTCTCACACAAAAAATTTAAAAAAAAAATTGTTTTATTTATTTATTTTTTATTTTTTAATTAAAAAAAATTCTTGACACAACGAATTTTCGTAGGTTGTGAATTTTCATAACTGCTCAATTATGACCAAATTTTGTTTTCGTCATAGCACCATTCGAACCGTTTTTGGGCGTTTTGGTACGTTGGAAAGCTTAGAGTGTAGAGATCAAATATAGCCAGAAGAACACTTTTGAAATTATTATAAAGTGTAATTTTCAAATACTCTAGCGGTCACTTTTTCCTCTCTTTATTCTCCCTAACTTGTTTATTTGAAGCCCAAACGGAGTGAAAAAAGGTGTCGATGGAAAACTGTGAATCTCCTATCCAACAACGAGCATCTCATCAAGGGTAGCACTTCCTTCTCTGACTTTCCAATCAGTGCGGTGCGGACCATTAGGGCATTGGTTGGGGAGGTTAAGCGAAGGAAGTGGCATGTTATGTTTTGTTATTATTTTGAGCAAGCCATTTTGTGATGTTCAATGACTTGCTGGTTTTCCTTTTTGTGAAGATTTGTTATACTATCACGACTTACTTTTCAAAGTGGACCCATTTTGCACCCAATTTTTTTTGTGTTCTGCTTAACCTGTGGTTTGAAAAATTGAAACTTTGTCCAATTCTATTGATGTTAGATTGGTTCCATGCCTGGCTGAGTGGATAATAAGTTGAACTCTTATTGCTTTCGACCATTTTTCTTCCACCTTTAGCTAACCACACACTATGCACATCAGGTTTCTTGATAACTTTGCGCCTAGCCTCCTAAGCCTTGCGATAACTTTGCCTAGTTTCGGTTGATACCTTTAATAGGTTAAGGTTTATGAATAGAAGGCAATGTGTCTTCGAAATAAGAAGAAAAGAAAAAGCACAAAGAAAAGAAAATAAAAGAAGAAAAAATTGCAGCTTTGCCTTGAAGAGCTGAGCATGGTCAGGGGGTATATGGCGAAAACCTTTAAAACCGTGCCACTAAGCGGTGGTTGGGAGCCCACTTAGACTTAGTGTTCGTAAGCGGGTGGATGGGTGGAGTTTAGCAAGTTGTAGATGCTGGAGTCTCGAAATCATTCGGTCAGGAATTGAGGCTGAAGAGTTAGCGGTCCAAAGATCCTTATGACTTGTTGCCCTAAGCCTTAATTGGTTGGGAGTCATCGGTAGATCTCCGTTTCATGGACTTTGGTGAGGTCGGTTCCTCATCATTGCCACCTCCGCAAAGAGTTGTGGAATAAGAGTGGGTCTAATCTATTTAGGTTGGTTTATTGACATCTAGCGGAGGCGTAGCTTAGTTGGGGGGAGAGTCACGATTTGGTAGTTTATTGTTGAGGGCGATCAAACCGAACACTTAGATTTACAGTGGAAGTTCCTGGTTGAGTCTTTGAGAAGGAGGCTCTTTTAAAACTTCGATTTGTATGGCATTCATTCTCGAGATAGTTATTGGGCAAGGCAGTAGTTCTTACTTAGGGTTAGACATTACTCGTTTCCATAGCCTTTTGAAATACCATTTTGTGAACATTATTTTGTTATCGTTTTGTATGCTCTTTCTTTCTTTTCTTTCTTTCATTGTTACTAGGGACTAGCAATGTGTAGGTTGGAGGAATTGATTAGTGCCCAAAAGTGCTATTTTGAACCTTATTTATTATAGGTTTTGAGTGCTTTTATTGTACTAATCATTAATAACGATTTGCACATTAAGGTCCACTATTATTATCTTGTCCGAATTTTATGGTTAATTTTGTAGTTTTTGCAAGATAATCAGGCCAAAATTATCAAGTCAATTCAAACACGAAGAACTCGAGTTGAACTCATCGTTTCAGATCAGATCCCAGAAGGAAAGAAGAGCAAAATGTGAAGAAAAATGGAAAGCATTCTTGGGGGCTCTTTTGCCACTTGCCACTTTATTCACCATCATGTGCCGCTGTTCCATCCTGGCATTCGTTCACCTTTTGGCTGACGTGCCACTGTTGCATTTTTGGTTTCTTCCCATTTATCCCTTGTAATAGCTTTTGGTTTTGGTTTGTTTTGTAATTTCCGCTACTTATGAGCACTATGGGCTCGGTCGAGCTCTGCCAAATCAACTTTCAATCAATCAATAAAATTGACGGGAGAAGCTTTCAGCTCTCCCGCCTTTCTCACTTTCTCTCCCTTTTCTCTCATTTTCTTGGCACTTTCTGGGCAGCCAAACACCCTCCGAGGATGACAACTCGGAGGATGTTCGGCTAAACCTCCCTCATCCTTGAAGAGGAAGGCCCTTTAGTCTGGAGTTTGAGTGGCTACTGAGATTCTACTTTGTTTTCAATGTATGCGATTATGGGTATTTAAGATTCTGCTTCTCACCTTAGGTTAAAATCTCCTAGGCACACCCTCACTAACGTGTATTTGGCAAGCTTTTTGGTTAAAGTGGATGCTTATCACTAGATCCACTATTATCCAGTTAGTTGTTTCCTATGCTCAGTTAAATACTATGTTTCAAGAAGGGAAATTATAGGGTTTTAGTTATAAAGTTAAATGAAGATCCGGTTCGGGAAATGACTATATGTCATCCTCCCCAACGCGAGGAAAAAGACCCGAGGACATGTTGGTTGCCTTAAAACCTTAAACCAGTGGCTCGACACTTCAAGGTGTTCTATTTTACATTTTTTTTTTCTTATTTTAGTTTCAGCCTGTGAACAACCAACAACCCTTGTTTTTACAAAACCTAAAAATCCAAATTGAAATTCACCATTTTTTAATCACTGCAAATCGTTTGTACGAAGAAAACCCATCCACAGTAATTCGACCCTAGAGCCTTATATAGTAGCTTTGCTACGATGGTAAGTTTAGGATATAAATTTCTTTGATTCGGTACCTGTTTGTAGCGCAGTCCATGACATGAGAAGAGTTGTGACGAGATCGGTGTGGACAACGAAATGAGATCGCGACATGCTTTTGAGATCCATGACATAGAATCTGATAGAAAAAAACCAGCCCGGGTTGCTACATGGAACTGAAGTCGACATAGAATTTATTAAGACGAGCACCCATGGATCCATGACAAGATCAACATAGCGCAGCCCGAGGGCGTGTCGCGTCATCAAATCGAGGTCGCGACGTATATTCCAAAATAGAGCAATAGTCAGGTCACGACCAGGAATAGAAAAAATTGAAGGAAACTGTTGAGATTGAGAAATGAGGTTGCAAGTAGATAGGAAGAAGGGATGGTCGCGACATACTTTTGAGGTTGCAACAAGAATTGCAGGGATTAAATAAAATACTTGGTCGTGACCTAAATTCCATGTCGCGATGAGAAAATGGAACCAGCAGTTTTAGTCGCGACACAGAAGGCTTAAGACAAGCTGAATGGCGTCGCAACGAAGGGTCGCGACATCAAATCGAATCGCGACATAGAAATATGGTAAAGAGCGGAGAAAGTGGGTCAGCATTGACAACTAACATAGTCCGAAATGAAGATTCATGTCGACCTTAATCAACACCGTGAAGAGCAGATGCGTGACACCAATTCCTGTAAGAACAAGTGAAAGAAGGTTGCAACCAGTTTCCTAAGGTCATGACAGACTGGACAAACCAGACTAGAATTTTACGTCGCGACAAGCTTTTGAAGTCGCGACCTTTAACAGTGAGCTGGGCCATTTATTTTAGGGAAATCCACCTGGAGCCTTGAAATCAGGCTTGATTTCACAAAGTTATAAATAGTACACGGTTTAGTAAGAGTTCATTTTCTTTTTGGGAACTCAGAAAGGGGGAAAAAGAAAACTCACTGTATATTTTAAAATAGATTTTTTTTCTCTTTTCTTTCATTTCTTGGATCTGAACCATCGATCTGTTAGAATGTTGAAGCTGGAAGTGATATTTAAATTTCTTTACAATTTACTACCTGAGTTTAAATGAAATCTAGACTAATTAAAATTCGTTTCTTCCCGGTTGTGCGGTGCCGGTGGGTGTAATTGATCGAGTACTCCATTGTCTATTGTAATGGGTTTTGAAGTGTAGCTTCCAGCGGATTTGAATTTATTATTGATTCTGGAGTCTTTTAAATAAATTATAAGGAGTAATAAAAATATGGGGAGATTTATTTGATTGATGTGTTCTTCATGTAATCGTTCCCAACAGTAGTTTCGAATACCCTTTCTAGGATTGTATCTGCTGGTTTCAGGGGAGGCCCTGCGGTGACCTGAAGATGGAAATTCTTGGCAGGAGGCGGAACATTGATTTGTGGGTATGTTAGATCATTGGAGGGCAATAGACTACGAGAGTTCACTTCGATGAATTCCCTGTTCACTTATAATTGATGTTGGAGGGTAATATTTATCAATTTAAATAATCAGAGATTTCACCTTAATCTGTTGGCAAACTCTTGACCTTGTGTTAGCTACGATGTAATCAAGGGAAGAGAAATGTTCATTGAATTTTAAAAATTTGAGTCATCAATCAAGTTGGCAAAATCTTACGTACACGACTTGGGAAGTAAGAATTCTGTAGTCTCAAGAAATGGGTATGAAGTATTAAGAAAGAAAAATACCCAAATCTTGTGAAGAGTGTGCAAAATACAAGTAGTTGGTTAGACCCCTGTCTTCGAGAGAAACAAGGATTTTTAATTAGTGAAATTAGAGGAGAAATCCAAACTGCATTATTAGGCATCTTTGACAAATCCCAACCCAATTTAGGATAGTGTTTTGAATGGGATACAATGTAGAAATTGACTGTTTCACAGTATTTTCTTGTTAGTGTTCATTTCTATAGAGAGTTGATTCAGTCCAACTCATCATAGTTAATATAATTTAATGAACTTATTTTTAATATCCTAGGGTGTAGATGTGCTCTTTAGGACAATTATCCTTTAATTTCTTGTGGATAAATCTTATCATTGAGGCCCAGATAGTATGGATCTTGAGTAGTTGGGGTAGTTGATTTAAGAATACAAGTCAATCTCTGTGGGAATGATATCTGGACTTACACCAAATTTTTACTACTTGAATGACCTATGCACTTGCAGTGTCATAGACTAAACCCCATTATTAATTCCAGAACATAAAATCAATTTTATTCATTATCAAACTACTCTATTCAACTTGACATATATGCAGGAGAATTGTAAGGCTCTGGGTGTTAAATTGGCTGGTTTTAATCTATACTCTCACGAGACAGAGCAGATTTCTGTGTAGTTGCGGTGGTTGAAAGGATTGGATAAATCATTACGTCAGCGAAGTCTAATTTGGACATTTTTCTTTATTTTATAAAGAAATGCACAAAATAGTTTTGATAACGTGGGCATGCAAACTCTTTTGATCTTTTAGAGAGCTTAAAAGATATATGATATGTGACATCACTGTTTCCAATTAATCGCAATATATCTCCATTTCAGGAGGTTGATTAATGCATAGGAAGCCAGAATCAGATCACTTCTGTAGATTACGAGATGGAAAGAACAGAAGTTAAGGAAAGTAAGCGAAAGCGAAAAGCAACCATGGCGGATGGAAGAATTGATCGAACCGATTGAAGCGAAAAAGCGGCGAAAGGCCTCGATTGAGATACCATGGAGGATTTCTAGGAACATCATCAATAGAATGCTGGCGGTCGGCAAACTGTTGTAGAGCGAACAACTTTAAGCTAAAACCGACGTGATCGCCATGGTTGTGGGAATGAGTTTACTTGCCATCCAGCTAAAGATCTAATGAACACACCCAGTAAGATTCCTCGGGATGGCAAACACAGTTAAGGCTGAATGGTGTGGGACAGTGATAAAAGCACACCTCTTCCCCTTTTCATGAGATATTGCGGCCACATGGTATGAGTCATTACCATATGGCTCTCGGGTTGATCATGGGGAAGAGTTGGTGGAAGCATTCTGAGCGAGATTTTTTTCCTCCATACTCACAGGCGAAAGAAGGAAATCATAGTGTTCCAAACAAGTGGAGGATGAAAGCTTGTATGCTTTATGGGAAGGTACAAAGGTTCAAGCGAGATGTCCTATGCATGGCATAGATCTGAAGACACAAATGGATGTGTACATCAACATGCCGATCAGGAGGTGTACGGTATGTGTAGCAGAGTAAGTTCGCATATGTACATCGAGGGCTTCATGGTATTTTAGTGCCATAATAGAGATTTTTTGAAAGTTGTTTTAAGGGTGAAATTATAAAGTTTTCAAAGGGTGGCAGCACTTTTGCAATTAAGGAAAGTGGAGGGTGAAAGTACAAATTATGGAATTTGAAAGGATAATAATAATAATAAATTGTCGAAATGGTTTAAGGGGCGCAGAAAATTCTACAGATGCCGGATGGCCAAGCAATTTGCAGATTAAAAATTAGTCTCGTGAAATCTAAGAGACCTAAAGGTACAATTAGATGCAGGGGCAGTCGAATATTTTAAATTTCTAGGTGATAAGTAGCCCGATGTGCTTGAGGACGAGATTTTTATGAAAATCTCGAAAGTCAGAAAATGGTTTGAGTTAAAGTTCATTTAAAATAATTGAACTGAAAAGAAATAAATTTTTTCAGGGTAAAAATGGACCCGAATAAGATAATATGAACCATTTATGTAAATAATAATAATAATAATAATAATAATAATAATAATAATAATAAAGATGAAAGTCAAATACGGCAATGGGGGCGCGTGAGAACGAAAATCAGTGGGAGAGATTTTTATTTTTATTTTTTCTTCTCTTCGCATCTCTCTCAGATCTACGAAAATTGGATTGTAGTTTTTGTGAGCAGGCAAGTTGGTCTCACGCAGCGGCTTGCGTAGGTACCAAAAGCAGCTAGCATTTCGTCAAACTCGAGAGGTAGGAAATTTTCTGCGAGTTATTTTATTACAGAAATGCTATGTAATGGTTTGAAATTTTCTTAGAAACCGTGAAAGGTTGTAAACTTCAGTCCCAAAAATTTTGGACTTAGTTAGGAATTTTTAAATTTTAGAATTTGTGTTCGGACCGATTCAGACTATTCGGGATGTTTTCGGACAGTTCGGATTGAAATTTCAGGATTTTATTCGGACAGTCCGAACATAATTTTCAGAAATATTTTTTGATATTTTTAGACTCTATGGAAAGTCCCTTGAGTCTAGAATCTAATCATATGCCTGTCAATAGCATTTGATACCCACATAATTTCTGAAAAAATTTAATTGTAGTACTGCGTGTCGCGGTACCGTGGTTATCTTGGCGTGTGTAGTCTATTACATCAGATAGCATAGGGTTGTTTTTGAAAAGTTGCTAAAGCGGATAGTTTTTATGGGACATTTCATGTGTAGGGAGCATTTTGGTCAATTTCACCTCCTTATCGATGCTCCTTATCGAATGAGACTAGCACGTAAAGTTTTGATGAGAGATGATTGATCATAGTTTCTTTTGAAGAATCACTTTCATGTTTTTAATGATTAAAAAACAGTTGATTGAGAACATTTTAATTGTGGATATATGAAAGGCGGATTAGGTATAAAATGAATAATCTAGCGTGCTTGACAAGAATTGAAAGAAATTAGTCGAAAAAGGTGAGTACTCGAATCGTTTTGAAAACGAAGTGTTTAAAATTACAAGTTTGTAAAGTGCTTTGAAAATATAATATGATGGTAAACATTTTTTTAACTCCTACTTGTTATACTCAGCAGAAAATTTCGATTTCAGTACTTAAGAAATAGTTTGGCCTGGTTTAGCAAAACCCCTAGATGGCACAACTCAGTTTTCGGTCAGATGTATCTCGGATTGTGCATGGTAGGGTTATGGGACATTATGACTAACTATATTGCCTGGTCGACAATTGGGGTTAGATATAGTATATATTTATATAGTGAGTCGCCCTCTACACATTCGGGGTATATAGATAGTTCTGTGACATGAGTACATGGTGATGAGGTGTTGATTCAGGGTTCCATCAGGGCATTTTAGTTCAGGAGTTCAGTATGCTTATAGAGATCATGAGTGTTCCTTGGGACCATATTAGACGGGTAGTGTTATGAGGTTCACTA
The DNA here is from genome assembly GCA_016808115.1 of Tetrastigma voinierianum. Taxonomy (NCBI): domain Eukaryota; kingdom Viridiplantae; phylum Streptophyta; class Magnoliopsida; order Vitales; family Vitaceae; genus Tetrastigma; species Tetrastigma voinierianum. Next base: position 86,073 of record JAEQBH010001951.1, on the reverse strand, counting down.
TCGTGCGAGGGTTAGAGGTTCAGGTGGCATCACGTGCAGAACAATTTTAGAAATGGGCCACGAGTGGTTGGTACTTAATTTCTGATATATCACTTTTAGATATTAACCACCATAAAGCCGATTTTTAAGCAGTAAAGCAGTTTCAGAAATAGTTTTCATAGCAAAAACTCAGTTTTCTCATAAACAGTTTTACAACCATTTATGTATAGATTTTCATATTGGGAGGTATATACAGCAGACAACAAAATTTAGAACTTATAATACTCAGGCCCATTGGCTCCACGGTTTTGTTTTAAATAATTTTTGGTGCGAGTCTTGAAGCGAAAGACCTTTCTAGGATCCTCAGTCCTAGACGTTGTGTTGTATATATATATATATATAAGATAAGGTGTAAAGTAAACGTAGTAAAAGTTAAAATGTGACATTTTGTATATGTAAATATCTTTTGTAAAATATGCATGCATGGTTTTGAGAAAAACAGGTTGCGATGAAATTATGTTGGATTGATTCGAACATCATATATTTTTGATGAGGACCCGAGAGGGTCCTTTATGGTTAATAGTTGGATTTTTTGGAAAATAATTGGGAGTGTATTTTTTATATAGGTGATTTTATATTTGGGCTTGACCCTTAGTGCATTGATATGCTACCGGATTTACTACCGTTAAATCTAAAAGGTGTGATTTTGATATTAGAAAAGTGAAAATTTTTATAACCAGCGTTTTCCAAAAGGCAGTTTCGAGTAGTTTTAGCGGCTTAGCTTCATAGTAACTTGTCGGTCGAGCGAGCTTAGGCGGGAGGTTCTTGTCGTGCGATAGATTCCTGTCCGATAGGAAGAGTGTCGAGTTAGTATCGGAGCGGTTTAGGGGATGGTACTGTTTTGTGGCGTTTTCCATGATATTTCCTAAATTGTTTTTATAATGATTTTCCTATTCTGAGCCTCTATTATTTAACTAAATCTTTGCATGCATCAAATATTGTAAAGTGTCACTAAATCTTTTAACCTTGAAATTCATAGCATTATTTCTTGACGAGGCCATAAAGGTCGACCTAGGACTTCGCACCGGAAGACCTCATGGGAAGAAATATCGAGCACACCCCAGGGTTGGAAGATGCCTCGATGAATCGACCCCGGCGGAGAGACCATCGGGTCGGACGAGGGACCTTGGCGATGGATAAAGTTATCACAGTTATTCTGATGGCTGCAGGTGGCTACGGGAGCCTCAAGAAGAAGCGGAGGGCATGATAGGCAGCGCTCTAAGGTAGGGGCTAAAACTTATGATGGTGCGGTGACCCGGAGGCGTACTTATGGTTCAGACCGGGGTTAGTGGGGGCCCCAGAGGACACCCTATAGGAGTCACTTGGGACCCGATTCAGGCGGGCATTTACAAAGCAGTTTTACCAGCGATTATTAGGATGCAAAATAGAAGGAATTCTTCGAGGTTAGAGCGGCGATCACGGCGGTGACCAGTTATGAGGCGAGGTTTGAGCTTATGAAATTGGTAGCCTATGATACAGAAAATGAGAACATATGTAAGCGACCATGGCCTATTGAACTTCGAATTAAAGTTCATCTGTACCGGGCATCTCAAAATAACTTTGAGAGTCAAGCGAGTCGCACTAAAGGTAGAAAGGACAGTCAGGGCCGAACTCGCCATCAGACAAGAAGAGAGGTGCTCCCGCGACTAGTAAGCCATGCAATCAATCATTTAGTAGAAAGAAAGGAAAGAAATGGACCTATGATAGAGGTCAAAGACGTGACAAAGATCTTGCCGGGGATCCATTCGTCGCACAAATTCCCAGAGGTGGTGATCGTCAAGATCATCTTTCCATCAGGCCTTACATGTTGTGAGGAGGCATCTTGGAGAGCGAGGGATGAACATGACAGATGCTTCCACTATGGGCGTGAAGGTCACTTTATCCGAGACCGCCCACGCCAGTCAGAGACCTCTGAGGTAGGTACAGTAGCATCTACCCCAGGAACCAACGATCCCAGTTAGGCTAGTAGGGGTGATTCAGGCAGAGGTGGCAGTATAACACTTGGTAGAGGTCGCGGTAGGGGTGCAGGAGGTAGAGGCAAGATTCGACAATGTATCTCGCAGTGGACTCATCGTGCCTGGGTATTTACAATACACAAGATGAGGTAGACGTGATCACCGCATGATTGATCGGTATTATTTCAATTACGATCACGATGCATATGCATCAGGAATTCAAGGGCCACTCATTCCAGTTCATTTCAAGACTATCTAATTAGAGGCACCGTGACAGAGTCTTAGCTTCATAGATGGGTCATATGGTGGTTTCGCATCTAACGGGATACTATGATATCCGAAAGGGATAGTTCCAGTGCCAGATTGGTGATCCGTATCGCGATTTTCCAATGAGACTTGATAGTGTTAGGTATCCATGATTTCGATATAGTCTTGGGTATGGATTGATTATCCAGCATAGCCAGCCTTAGATTGCTATAAGAGAAGTAAGATTGGTTCAAACTGTATAGAAACTGTGCATGATATTTTCGTGGAATCGAAGAGAGATTCTTCTCCTCAGTCTCATTAATGCCATGACCGCCTCAAAAATGCTTCGGAAAGGTTGCCAGGGTTATTTGGAATTTGTGGTGGATAGGAGACAAGAGGGGACACGGCTGGAAGACATCCCCATAGTCAAAGAGTTTAGATGTCTTTCCAGATGATATTCGCGCGTTTACCTGGATGTAGCAATCGGAAGCTTGTTATTGAACCGATTCCGTGGACCGAAAGCCGATATCCATTCCTCCATACGTAATGACGCCGTGCCAGAAAGTTGAAAGAATTGAAGGCGCACTTGGAGGAATTGTTAAGCAAGGGCTTCATCCCACCTAGTACCACCATGGGAGCTCCAATTATCTTCAGAAAGAAGAAAGATGGAAGCTACTACTGTGTATATAGACTACGCACAACCTAAATCGGGCGATAATACGTAACTAGTATCCGCTTCCTTCTTATAGATGAGCCATTTGACCAACTGCATGGATCTCTAGTATACCCGCATTTCCACCTAAGGTCGCTACCACGCTTGAGGGTCCGGGAGAATGATGTTTCTAAGACTGCCTTCAGAACGAGACACTGTCACTACGAGTTCCTAGTGATGCCATTCGACACTAATGCCCCAACTGCCATGGATTTGATGAACAGGTATTCAAATCAGATTTAGATAAGTTTGTGATCGTATTCATTTATGACATTCTAATGTGTACTCGTATTACTTCAGAGAATAGTTGCAGTGAGCATCTTCTGGCGCATTGCGCATTCTTCGAGAGCGTCGGCTATACGCAGTTTAGTAAGTGCCAGCTTTCGTTGGACAAAGTAGTTTCTCTTGAGTCATGTCATTTTCTGTATAGTGTTAGTGTGGATCCTCAGAAGATCGAAGCTATAGTGAACTCGAAGCCGCCCACAAATGTTTCAAGTCCGCTAGCCTCTTGATCGTGTGTTATTACAGGAAATTTGTTGAGGGATTTTCGAAGATAGCAACCCCGTTAACCAATCTATTGAAAAAGGATAAGAAATTCGAGTGGTCTTATACCTGCTAGCATAGTTTTGAGGAGTTGAGGCAGAGATTGACGACGTACCCGTGTTAGCACCACCTTCAGAAAGAACTAAGCTACGCAAAGGCAATGATGCCTCCAGACAAGGGTTATGTGTTTGCAGATAGAGATAACTTATGCTTCGTCATGCCAGTTAGTTATCAAGTAGAACTACCCGACCCATGATTTAGAACTAAAGCAGCAGAAGTTTCGCCTCTAAAGATCCGGAGACATTATCTAATGATGTTCCCGTCAGACATTCACGATCATAAGAGCCTCGCAGATATTTTAACCTCGAAAGAGATTAACTTAGGCAAAGATCGTGGTTGAGTTGATTAAGGATTATGACTGCAACGATAGAGTACCATCCCGGGAAGGTCACGTAGAGTGGCGTCGATGCTTTGGCCTGAAACCGTAGGGTTCCTATGTTTGATTCCAGCGACGTATATCTCCCACATTGTTGATAGAGTTGAGACTGGGAGTTCGGGGCTGTAAGTAATATAGTGATACCTGCATCATTATATGTCTGTCTATTTTAGTGGATCGATCAAGGAAGGTCAAGGTGTTTCGTAGATGTTTAAGCTGAGGGCGAGATTGAGGGTGGAAACCACCGTTCCGCATCAGAGATGATGTGGCGAAGGGGAGAGTCGAAGGTGTGTACCGAAATAGTGAACTAAAAAGGGAATCATGGAAGAGGGCTCACTTTTCAAGATACGCCATGCACCCCGGTATAATTAAGATGTATCATACTCTGAGGGAGCATTATTATTGGTGGAAGGCATGAAGAAGGAAAATTGCATTCGTATCCATGTCAACCCGCCAAGTAGGGTGAAGGTGTAGGACCGGGCCCGTAGAAAGATACGCCTTCCGATTCCTCGTATGGAAGCTGGCAAGATTACTTCATGGGATTTTGTTATCTGGCTTCCGAGAACCTGAGACAACACATGATCACAGGGTGATAGTGGATAGATAATCCAAACCGCGCATTTTCTCCTCGTTAGCAATGATGTCCCTATTGACAAGTCGCCCAATTATACGCTGAGATAGTTAGATTACATGGTGTTCCTATATCGATAGTCTCAAATCGAGACCCCAGATTCACATTCATATTTTGGTCCAGTTTACAGGATGCCATGGGGACTCGATTGCACTTTAGCACAACTTTCCATCCTCAAACTAATGGTCAGTCAAAGAGAACTATTCAGACGCTATAGGATATGCTCAGAGCACGTGTGATAGAGTTTAAGGGAAGCTGGGATACGCATTTATCTCTGATGGAGTTCGCCTACAACAACATTTATCAATCCAAAGATGTGCATGGCTCCATTTGAAGCAATAGGTGATCGAAGTGTCGATCCAAGACTGGATGAAGTAGAGAGGACTATAGGCCCAGAGTTAGTACATATTACCATAGATAAGATCCAGATTGTCCAAGACAGACTCAAGACACCAGGACGTATTGTGAAAGTATGACAAACGCTATAGGGATCTACTAGCTGTGGGCAAATGTGGTCTTCCTCAAAGCTTCCCTAAAGGTGTCCTCGTGATGAAGACGCAGCCAAGCCCAAATACATAGGGCCATATGAGATTATTGCTAGTGGGGACCAAAGAGGGCATATAGACTAGACCTTCCTCCGTAGTCGTTTCTAAGGTTCATAATGTGATTCATATATCCATGCTCCGTTAGTACATTCCTGCATCCCTCCAAGGTAATAGACTCACCAAAGAGAACTAAAATATTAATTCGACCCATAAGGAGCAAACAACAGACAGATCAGAGAGTAGATTTTGCGAATATGGTCATTCCCTTAGTCAAAGTTTTATGGGGGAATCAAGGGATTAAGGAGGCCACGTGGGGGTCGAGGCTCGATGCACAAATAATATCCTTGGGTTGTTTCTGCATTTAAGGTATCCTCATGTTATTCGTCTACTTCGAGGACTAAATGTTCTAAAGGAGGGAGATTTGTAACGCCGTCCCGAGAGGGTGTACTAAGATGTGTAACCGTAGGGTCTATATATGTGCATCAAGGGCTTCCTTAATTATTTTAGTGCCATAATAGAATTTTAGGAAAGTTGTTTTAAGGGTGAAATTATAAAGTTAAAGAATTGCCGACACTTTTGCAATTACAAAGTGGAGACGAAAATACAAATTATGAAATTTCAAAGGATAATAATAATAATAAATAGCCAAAATGGTTCATGCAAGATGTAAAAAACTTTCAGATCTCGATATAAAACTGATCGCAGAATTAAATTGCCTTGCGTAAATCTAGTGACCTAAAAGTTTCGCTGAATTTGAAGTTTCGGAATATTTACAAATTTAGGTGATAAGTCGTCGGTAATTCAAGACTAGACATTTTTACGAAACCCTGAAGTCGAAAATGGTTTGAGTTAAAGTTCATTTAAATAATTAAATTGAAAAGAAATAAATTTTTTTCAGGTAAAATGGACCAATAAGATAATATGAACCATTTATGTAAAGAGCACAATAATAAAAAAAAAGATAAAAGTCAAACACTATGGGGGCGTGAGAACCAAAAACTGAAATGGGAGAGATTTTTATTTTTATTTTCTTTTCGCTTTCTGCAGATCATGGAAACTGACCGTAGATTTTGCTCTGATCATACAATACAGCCGGCCTACTTCGACGAGCTACGCATAGCTATCAAAAGCTTAGCATTTTGTCAAACTCCATGTGGTGGGAATTTTCCATTTGAGTTATTTTTAGCCTAAATGCTACAGATGGTCAAATTTTTATAAAGCCAGAAAGGCTCAAACTCGGCCCCAAAATTTTTTGACTGAGTTTAGAATTTAGAATTTTCAGAATGTGTTCGAACAATTCGGCTGAATTTTTGCAGGATCGTTTTTCTGTGATACTCGGTTGAAATTCAGATTATTATGGGCCCGAATACAATTTTTTAGAAATATTTTTTGGAATTTTTAAACTCTATGGAAAGTCCCTTGAGTCTACAATCTAATCATATACCTGTTAATAGCATTGCACCTACATAATTTCGAAAAATTTAATCAGAAAACCACGTGTGCGACTCCTCGTGGTTATGCTGACGCAGGTGGTCTAATACATCGAATAAATACAGGGTCGCTTTTGAAAGTTGCTAAAACTGATAGTTTTTTATGGACATTTCATGTAGGGGCATTTTGGTCAATTTCACCTCATATTACTTTAAGGTCTGACGAATGCAGACTAGCACGTGGGCCTTGTTAGAATCGGTTCGCTCGATGAAGCTTCTTTGAAAGCCCTTGTATGTTTTATGGCGAAAACGTTGAACTGAAAGGGCATTTACAATTTGTATGAATTGTAGCGACGGGAGCATACCGACTTACAATCTATCATGTTTGACAAGAATTGAAAGAAATTAGTCGAGAAAAGGTGAAAGATCAAAATTGTTTTCTAAAGCGAAAAGTGTTTAAATTACAAGTTTGTAAAGTGCTTTGAAAATATAATACCAAAAGCCATTTTTTTAATTCTAATTTGTTATACCGTTAAAATTTCGATTTCAAGACTTAATAAATAGTTTGGTCTGTTTAGCAAAACCCCTAGATGGCACAACTCGGGCTCTGGCCAGATGTATCCGGGATTGTGCATGGCAGGGGTTATGGGACATTATGATAACTATATTTCAGAAGATGTGATGGGGTTAGATATCGTATATCTGTTTCTCTGGTGAGTCGCCTGCACATTCGGGGTATATAGATAGTTAAGCGCCATTTTGACAGCAGTACATGGTGATGAGGTGTTGGTTCCGAGATTCCATCACCGGGCATTTTGGTTCCGAGGTTTCATTATGCTTATAGAGATCCCGGCGTGTTCACCGGACCATATTAGACGGGTAGTGTTCTGAGGTTCACTATCGATGCCAGGTTCCGAGGTTCCATGGCATCAATGCCTATATTTTAGAAATGGCCAGCAAGTGTTGGTTGGTACTTAATTTACAAGATATCACTTTCGATATTAATCCACCATTGGAAACCAGCCAGCAGCAAAATAGTTTTTTAAATGGTTTTCATAGCAAAACTCGCTTTCTCATAAACAATTTTTACAACCATTTATGTATAGATTTTCATATTAGTGAGGTATATGTGCGTACAACAACATTTAAATTATATGACTCACCGAGCCTCGTTCGCCTGGCGCTGCTTAAATAATTTTTCAGTGCAAAGTAGTCGAAAGACCTTTCCCAGATCCTCACCCTAGACGCTGTGTCGTATATATATATATATAAGATAAGGTGTAAAGTAAACGTAGTAAAAGTTAAAATGTGACATTTCAGAGGTAAATATCTTTGTAAAATATGCATGCATGGTTTCGGGGAAAAACAAAGCCATGATGAAATTATGTCGATTGATTCATATCTTATATATTTTCGTGAGGATCGCAGGTCCTTTATGGTCATGGTCGATTTTTGGAAAATATCGAGTGTATTTTTTATACAAAGGACTTTGTATTGGCTTCACTAATTATGCACCAAGAGGCACCGATTGCTAAATCTAAAGGTGTGATTTGATAGAAAAGTGAACATTTTATAACCAAAGTTTTCCAAAGATGCCGCAGCTTTTAATCTGGCGAGCTTCATGGTACTTGTCAACTCAGCGTAGCTTGGCCGGAGGTTACTCGTGGAGTCAGCGATGTATTTCCTGCCACAGAAGGGGGTCTGGCAATCACTCGAATGATACTTCTAAGGGTATCATAGATGCTTTCGCCGTGGGGCATTCAAGAGAAAGCAGATGCAGGGGCAAGGGATTCGATGGCACCAACCAACGCAACAGAAAGCTCCATCTCGAATCTTTACAAGGAGCTACAACAAAGCAAAAGGGAGTGGAGTCATTGAGCTTACTAAGATTATTGCCATGGAAGCAAAGTTAGATGTTATTATGCACAGGATGGATAAACAAGATAAAAAACTACATTCTGCCATGAGATTGGAGCAGTAAAGAGAGGTGGAATCAGGAGAGGCGCTGAGGGAGCAGCTGATGAAGATCCTTATGCAGTATCGAGGAGGCCAATTAATTCGAATGAATGTAGAAGCTTACCATTTCCAAGCCAAATCCCAACTTCGCTTCACACATTACAATCCAAGACTGAAACCATGAGAACTTCTCATGGTGGAGAAGCATCACAAGGTCAAAGACAAAGTGCACTTCCAGCAGTATCATCCACCGTGGTTCCAGCAGCTGTTAGCGGGTGAGCAAAGAAATGAATATCAAGGTCATCAGACGCAATGCTGAGGAGTAGATGTCAGCCTCACGGGGATAACAAAAAAGCTTATTCACACCATGAACAAAGACATGCTGTTGGAAGCTCTTAAATCCAACTCACAAATGTTTAATCAACAAACATCAATAAGCTTCCGAAGAACTCGAAACACAAAGTCAAGTAATTGGCTCGACCTTGCAAAACCAAACAAGAATGCATTCCTCGCTGACAATCGAAAAATTAAAGGGGATTGTATGGCAAATCCGGCCAAGGAAGTGGTAAATAAATGAAAAACAAAGAGAGCACAAGAGGCAAGACTGATAAAAAGCAAGAGAGCAACCGGGAGGGAGATAATGGAAGGAGCAAGACAGAAAAGGCTAAAGAAACAGAAAAGCAAGTGCACACTGAGCAACTTGAGAAAAGCAGTGAGCAAAAACAGAAGGAGAAGGTTAAAGTGTACACCCCTGCAGTCCCATTTCCACAGAGGATTTATAAAGTAAAGAAGGCAATAAATTTTCTAATCGAAATTTTCAAGAAAATAGAAATAAATATTCCTCGCAGGCACCAACCAAAATGCCAATTATGCGTGCCTTTATGAGATAATGAGGCAAGAAGAAGAAGATAGCTGGGAAGGAATAGTGAACTTAATCGCCACTGAGTGCAAAGCATCTGTAGAATTTTTACGTAAAATGAAGATCCATGCACTTTCACCATTCCCCTCGCTTCAATAGGGAAATATGAGTTCTGGTAAGGCTATGTGATCAAGAACCACATCAACTGATGCCCTTTATCACTGGTAATGGGATTAAGTTTAGGGGAACTTTACCAACAACAATTATACGAGAGATATTGATAGATCCATGGCTCAACCATGTGTTCTTGAAGACGTGGCCGGTCAAGGTAGGGAAATTTATCTTCCCGTGACTTTCAGGGTTATGAAATGGTTAGCACAACCAGATCCCTCTATTGTTAGGAAGACCCTTCTTAGCAAACGGAGCTGCTTTAATTGATGTGCAAAAGGGTGAGTTGGACCTTAAGGTAGGAAATGAGGCAAAGGCACTTCAACCCGGATAAAAGTCGACAATAACTGATGTCGATGTAGAAATCAGAATGTCAGATAACAAAGAGTCCTATCGGGCTACTGATCTATGATTGTAACCACCAACATTCTATCAATGAAAACTGGATGAATTTCTAAGATATTGAGAGGTTGACAGAACTACTCAGTGATTCTAGTTTGCAAAATAAAGGAAAAAGCCTTTGAGTTTGTTCGAAAATAGTCAAGAAAATCTGCCAAATGTGAAAGAAAGTTTCTAAACAAGAGACTAAGGTAAGGGTTAATTTTGAAAGAACTCGCCTAGTCATCTCGAAATATGCTTTCTTAGAACCGTAAAAGGAAACCAAGAATCCTATCGCTGAATTGACCAAAATGAAGAACAAAGGTCGAGATTCTAAGGAAATACAAGGGAGTTACGCTCGTCAATCAAGATCTAAAGGGTATCAATTTCGCATTCGCATGCATAAAATCCTTCAATGATGATGCAAAAACACCACAGAACACCAAAGGAGACCTAACCCCGTGATTTAAAGATGTCGTAAGAAATGGGCACTCAAATGGCTAAATGCGTATTTATTTATGCAATATCGTATGCTCCTGGGTATTTTAGTTCATGGGTTCCTAAGAAGGGTGGATTCATCGTGGATCGTAAATGAAAGGAATGAATTGATTCTACAAGAATCGGTAAAGGTCGAGGGTGCGTATGATTGGCAGAAAATCAATAACGCAACCGTGAAAGATCATTTCCTCGTCATCGATCGATGTCGATTGCCAGCGTGACATCCTCACTTATGTTTTCTTGATGGATATTCTGGATATAACCAAATTGCTATTGCACTTGAGGACCAAGAGAAAACTACTTTCACATGCCCTTATGGTATTTTTGCATTTAGAAGAAGGCCATTTGGGTTATGTAATGCTCCTGCTACTTTCCAAAGATGCATGATGTCTATGTTTTCAGATTTAGCAGAGGAGGTTATGGAGATATTCATGGATGACTTCATAGTTTATGGATTCGGTTTTGAACATTGCCTGAAAAATTTGGGGACAACACTTCACAGGTGCCAAGACAAGAACCTAGCTCTGAGTTGGGAAAAATGTCATTTCATGGTGACAGTAGGTATTGTACTGGGCATAGAATTTCAAGTACAGAAATGGAAGTGGACTATGCAAATAATCCATTATAAAACTCTTTGCCACCAACAAATAAGGGAATAAAAAGTTTCTCGGGACATGCGGGTTTTTATAAGGTTTATTGTAGACTAAAATAGCAAGACCATTATGACACGAGAAGGATGCCAAGTTTAATTTCATGAGTCCCGCAATATTCATTCGAGGAAATCAAACCAGATTAGTCAAGCTCCCATCACGACTAAACCGTGACTGAACAAAGAATTTGAGATTGCGCGTGATGTCGCGACTATGTAATGGGAGTCAGACGTGACGTAAAGTCGACAAAATTTTTAAAGGGCTATATAATTATTCCAAAGAAACCTTCAATGAAGCTCAAGAGAATTACTCAACTATTGAAAAGGAGATGTCAGTTATGGTATTTGGTATGTGAAAAGTCTGTGCCATATATATTGGGGTCCTATATCATCAACCATAATCGACCATGCTACAATCAAATATTTGATGGCCAAGAAAGATGCTAAGCCAAGATTGATCAAGCCGGGTGTTGTTATTACAGAATTTGATTCGTAGATCAAGGATAAGAAAGGTTGTGACAATGTGATAAATAAAGACTACCGTGAAAGAAGTTAAGAAATGGAAGTAGCGTAAAATTTTCTAGATGAGCAAATTTATTTCAGCTTGGTTACCCAATTACTCGTATGCCGATATTGTGAACTTTTCTAGTTTCAGGAGTGATGCTACCGACCAAGCACAAGAGAGAAGAAATCGAACTGACAAAGCAGTTTTACATATGGATGACCCACTATTATTCAAAAGAGGAGCTCATATACTCATCGAAGGTGTGTATCGAAAGAATAGGCAAAATTCTTATAAGAATGTCATGCATCACCCTATAGACTTCATAGAAGATAAAAACAGCTCCCACAAATTCTCCAATTAGGTTTTTATCGCCTACTATTTTCAAGGATTATTTTGAATGGGTGAAACTTTTGATCAAGCAAAGAATGGGAAATATCAAGAAAGGCATGAAATACCCCCCGCATGGTATCCCCGGTGGTGCAATTTTTGATGTATAGGAATAGACTTACTAGGCCTTTTCCATCTCTCTTCCTCGAAATATATACATATTCTAGTCAGGATTACGACTAAAATGGGTGGAAGTAACAGCTTGTCCCAAGAATGATGCTAATACGCTTATGGATCTACAAAGAAATATCTGAAAGGCATTTGGGATACCCAGACTATTATTACGATAAGGAGCTATTTGGTAAACAAGGTGTCTGGAGAACCTCATGAACAGGTATGGAATAAAACACATAACGAGCTGGGCTTATCATCCTCAAACAAATGGGCAAGCCGAAATTTCTAATGTGAGATAAAGAAATTCCTCAGCACCGAGTTCCAAGATAAGATTGGTCTTTGTGCTTCGACGACGCATTGTGGGCCTACAGATCAGATATAAAACTCTCATGGGAATGTCCCCATAGACTTGTTTTGGTAAACCTTGTCATCTCCTCTTGAATTGGAATATAAAGCTATGGGCCATCAAGAAGTCAATTTTAATTTCAAAGTCGCTATGAAGAAAGCACTACTCAGCTTGAATAAATTGAAGAGCCGGGAAATGAAGCTTATGATACGCGCACTTACAAGGACAAGACAAAGAAATGACATGATCAAAAGATTTTGAGAGGAATTTAAGGCAGGAGATCAAACCTCGTTATTTAACCTGCATCAAAATTTTTCTAGGGAAATCGGTCAAGCCGGAGTGGCCCCTATACAATAGTGACAAGTACAACATTTGGGGTAGTGACATTGAAAACCAGTAATGGAGAAGAGTTTAAAGTGAATGGTCAGCGATTAAAGCAATATTATGGAAGAAATATGATTGATTCCTAGTTATGAGTGGAAGACAATTGCTGAAACAAGAAAGTCATAGTAGCAAGTCCAACTAAGGACTCAAAATGAGCAGCTTGTGGGAGGCAACCCACACAACAATATTTTTATTTTTTTTATTTTTTTATGTTTTGTTAGTCAATTTGTGTTTTCTAGTTGGGACATGTTTTATATATATACGCTTTAAAATTCTTTTTTGTAGATTTTATGTGTCAAGAAAGACTCGAATAAAGAGGGAGTTCGCAGTACTGCAGCTTTATATAAGGTACACAAGACTACAAAGGGAAGTACCATACTCTCTAATTTATATTAATTGTTTTGGGAGAATGAATGATTGAAGTTTGGGGGAATTTTATTTTCCATTCAATGTTAAATCTGATGCTTCATGAGTTGAGTTGTTGCATATTTGAATGATGAAGATTGATTGTTTTTGTTTGTTTGAATTGGGTTTATCGATTCAGTCTTATATGAATTTGAATTGTTCCTGAAGACCAGAAAATTTCTCATGTCGCGACAGGCTTTTGAGGTCGCGACCTTGGTTTGAATTGAAAAAAAGAAAAATTAGAAAATTTCAGGTCGCAACATAAGTTTTCTGGTCAAGAACAAAAGGACACAACATTAACTTCGAGGTCGCGACAAAATGTGGGTAAGTCACGACTAGGATTGTCTAAAATGCAATAAATTGAGGTTTTAAACCTTCTAATTTGGGTGTCGCAACCTTAATTAGGACATTAAGTGTTAGCAATTAGTTTTAAAGATAGCATTAAATGTCATATTCCGATAAGACAATAACATGACCTTATCATTCATCATAAAGACTGAAATTGAATAGCCAAATTTCGTCCAAAACTCCAATCCAATTGCATCTTCACCCAACTTTCCATATTATTTTCCCTCTTCGACTACCAAACCCTAAAACCAGTACCCAATTCCAAATCCTTACCCATGGCAGATAACCAAGGCTCTATTCCAGACCTTAACAGAATAATTAATGAGCCTATGAACAAGGAAGTAGTTGTTAGAGAGGAGGTTCAATTGAACCTCCGTCCGAGACTCAAGAAAGGTGAATGACAGCTTGATTTGTTCCCAAATGAATATATGCTGATGCTTAGCTTGACAAGCAATGGTATCAAGATACAATCTGAAAATGTGTTGAAATATATTGGTTAAGCAACTTAACAATTGAAAATGAACACTGGATAAATAAGTAACAACAGAGAATTGCCCAAGTCCAAATGTCTAAAGGAAGAAGTCAAATTTTCGAAATAGGAATTCAAAGATATTCAATGCCTCTTAAGGAAAACGTCTAAACTTCCTTAAGGGTTTCCTCATTTTCCAAAATCTCCTATCGAAATAGCCTAGAGCGCTTTCGATCATGACAGCTTTACTTTAAATTTTATTAGAATGTTAAAGAGAGATTTAAAGACTTCCTTCATTCCCCGAGAATCCAAGTCACTATAAAGGATGGGAGAAACATGTATAGAATAAACCAATGAAATGAAGAAAGGAGGAATGAGGAAAAAGATGGAGTTCCCAAAGGTAAAATGCATATGGGAGTGAATAGAGCTCCGACAACAAACCAATTTAATACATTCAAATGATGCTCTATCATTGAAAGGATGGACGATGGAAGGAATCGAAGAAGGTTAACCAGACTCAACATCCGCAGGAACTCGCATGAGGAGGCAAAAGCCCACCTTATTGGGTTTGTTCTTCTGTCAACCACCTATGAGAGGTCTTGCTCTGACCGTGCTTCAACCCTTTCTTCCTGTGCACATCCGTGATCAGGGGGAATTGATAAAGGTGGTTTAGCCTATAGGAGGCTTTTTGCTTAGATAAGACATGGTGTGACTAAGGAATAGAGACTTTGCTCTTCTCGGATTTGATACAAGATTAATGAATTTTTGCATTAGTATTTGTATAGTCGCAGACTGACAGGTAATATTGAATATTGATGTTTGAATTTATTAAATAAATGAGATTCCAATGCTTAATAAAAGTGTGTTCATTATACTAGCAAATTGGTATGAAAAATGTTGATTGTGGCTGGTTGTTTGATCAACAGGATTGTAGGGAGCCTTCAAAAGGAAGAATTTAAAAGAATGAAATAAATCATAAAGGCATTTCAGATAACTTAGAAGGATTGTAATTAGAAACAAGAGTAGGAACTAGTGAAATGAAATAAGAAGTCATAGCAGCTTGAATCAGGTTTAAACTACGTAAATTGAAAAGGTACACAATTGAAAGAACAAAGGCATGATTGAAGTTGTGTATAGACAAGGAATCTGGGCATAAATCTTCGGGGAAAACAATGCACATGGTCAAGAAAATTCTCTAAAACTTTAAGAGGATTAGAAACATCTTCGGGTGATCTACAATCTAGTACAAGGTCCTAAAACTTGTTAGATTTATTGGTCAACCGAAATTTAAAGTAAAAACAACTATCGCAGCTGATAGAGGCCATTCTTGGAAGTTTGAACCTACCCTCCTCCTTATATGCAAAGGCATACACTCTAGTTCCCTGTTTTGAGCAAAAAAATGCCCAATTTCTTCAAATAGCAGCAATTAGAGACATGAAATTCCTCCCTTACAATAATCCTCATAGAAGTGACCCCAAATTACATAGCTGTAATAAGAATGTTTACTATGCGTAAATGAATGCTCGGGAATATATTTCTTTGGATTACAGATGGATGAGGAAAAATAAATTGAAGAACTAGAGAAAAAGAAGAAGAAGTTGAAAAGGAACAAGTTTTTGTCTTTGGTGGCCTATCTTTCTGAACAATTAAAGCTCGTAGGGGTGTTTCAACACCTAGTACCCCAATACCAACCGGCATGAGTTGCTTACCTCAAAGTTCCCTAAGGATATGCCTAATAAGACAAACATTGCATTATTCCAATTCTTGAAAATAAATAGAAATGGAAAGAGTCTCCAGAAAAGGGAACCAAGCCGATGTTTCAAAGTGGTAACTAAAGGGAGCAACAAATATTATGGAAAATGATATACAGCTACTTGGGAGTTACATTACAAGGAAGGAAAATGATGAAAGACGTAAGGCCAATATACAAAAGAAAAAATCTAGGTAATTTGCAGCTTAAAATTTCCAATTGTCCACCCACCACCTAAGCCTAACATTATAAGCCTAAAAGACCTCGATCTCAAGGTTGAATTTACCCCACATTAGTGGATCAATATGAAAACAAGCTTATGGGACTTTGACTAATGTTCTAAGGAGATCCCTGTGAAGATTAATAATCAACAAAAAGATGAAAAAGAAAAGAAGACCTGGCCACTACCACCTCACGTAACAAGATCTACCGGACCCGAACCTGTTTTCATGAAGTATTCAATAGTTTATTTGTAATAGAGGTTGAGACATTCCTTTTTCTCAGTTAAAAATTAAAGTTTGAAATGATACTGCTATCTTCTTATCTAAGAGGTGGATATAGTAAGATTAGTTGTAGAACAGAAAAATGTCCTTCAAAATAAAGCAAATTATTCGAGGATAAACAAATCTTTTCTTTCTTTGCTCGGGGACACAAAATTTTAAGCTCGGGGGGGAATTTGACGAGTAAAAACTCATTTAATTTTTAAATTCCATTTTTCGATTATCTCTACAATGTAATTGCTTGTTTTTATGCGTGTAAATATGTACTATTTACCAAATTATTTGCGTAAATTATTAGCAGAATGAAAATTCCAAGAAGATCATAAGTGAAAAACAGCTTCAAAGGTCGTGAGTTCGCGATGTGTAGAATCAAGTCGCGACCGGTCATACTATGTCAATGAAAAGCCATCGCATTTCAAGGAAGAAGTCACGACGTATGAGCTTTGTCGAGACCAAGACGTGAGGGAACTTCATGGAAGATAATGTTACACACCATTTCGAATGTGACACTAAAAGAAGATATTGGACGCGAACAGAGAAATAATGCTCACACTTAAAGTAATGCCGAATGGACTCAAGAAGAGCCACTGGAAATTTCGTGTCAAGGACAAAGATATAAGTCGGAGATTGAATCTTAGGTCGCGACTAGAATTCATGTCGCATAATACGAATCAATGAGTCGTGATAGTTAAAAATAAGTTGCGGGATTAAGAAATAAAGGCAATCGGATGGGCGAATTGATGTCACGACACGCTTTTAAGGTCACGACATAGATTTCAATAAGGAAAGAACGGACAGTCGCTTACCCTTAAATCCATGTTGTGACAAGACAACGAAAAGACAAACAATTTTAAGTCGCGACCTTGAGAAAGAGAGTCAGACCAAGGATCAATGGTCACAACAAAAATGAGTGTCGCACATACTATGAGAAAACAATACAAATAGTCGCGACATGGAACTGAAGTCTTGACATAGAATTTATTGAAGGGCTAGAAAAACATGGTCGTAATAAAGATCAACATAATTGGCAACAAGAACTGATGTAGCGACATCAAATCGAGGTCACGACGTATATTCCAAAATAGGAGTAGAATAAACAATGACCAAAAATAGAAAAAGTCAGCTGGAACCGCTGAGACCGAGAAATGAGGGCTGTAAATCGATAGAAGAATGGATGGTCACGGAGTACTGAGGTCGCGACAAGAATTACAAAGTGATTAAAGAAAAAATACGCAGAGCTTAATTAAATTCCTATGTCGCGACAAGAAAATAAGCGTAATCTGCTAGCTTTTGAGTCAACACCGCCAAGGCTTAAGACAACTGAATGATGTCGCAACAGAAGAGAGGTCACGACATCGAATCGAGGTCGCGACATAGAAATGCAGTAAAGGCAGAGAGAGTGGGTCACTGTTGACAAATAACATAGTCATGACAAGGAATTCATGTCGCGACCACTAATCAACTTGCAACTGAAGAAACCAGGTCGTGACACCAATTCCTATAAAACAAGTTGTTGCTGGTTGCAACCAGCTGAGGTCACGACTGCATCGACAAACCACTAGAATTTTACGTCGGACAAGCTTTAAGTCGTGACCTAAATGTTGAGTCGCCATTTATTTAGGGAATCCACCCGAGCCTTGGAATCGCCCAATTCGAAGTTATAACAGCGCACAATCAAGCTTAGTAAAGTTCGCTTTTCTTTTTGGGAACCTAACTGGGAAGAAGAAAACTCAACGTATATTTTAGAATAGATTTTTTCTCTTTTCTTTCTTTCTTTTCTTTTCTTTTCTTCTTTTCTTTCATTTCGATCTCGAACTAACGATCTGTTGTAATGTCAGTTTCCTGGAAGTGATATTTAAATTTCTTTACAATTTACCCGCCTCGAGTTTAAATGAAATCAGACTAATTTCCGAATTCGCTTTCCCGCCTTATTGCAACCGCAGGTGTAATTGATCAGTGCTCCATTGTCTATTATAATGCAGTTTTGAGAAGCGTAGCTTCCACTAGTTTGAATTTATTGTTAGTTATAGTCTTTTCTGCATAAATTAGAAGGAAATATCTGAAATATGGGGGAGATTTATTTGATTGATGTGTTCTTCATGTAATTGTTCCCCAAATAAAGATTTGGTTTCACCTCTTCCAAGGATTGTATCCCGTCTCATTTCGTGAGGCCCTCTGAAACATACGAGATGAGATTTGCGAGAGCTGTGAACATTCAATTTGTTCTGCATGTCGACCATCAAGTTGGAGAACCAATGGGCTCGAGTTCACTCGCATGAACTCGCTCACTCATAATTGATGTTGAAGGGGAATATTTATCAATTTAAATAATAAGAAATTTCACCTTAATCTGTTGGAAAACTCTTGACCCTGTGTTATCTATGATCTAATCAAGGGAAGAGAAATATTCATTACCTTAAGGCCGAAGTCATCAATCAAGTCAGGAAATCTTGCGATACCCCTAACTTGGGAAGTAAGAATTCTGCAGTCTCAAGAAATGGGTATGAAGTATTGAGAAAGAAAAATACCCAGATCTTGTGAAGAGTGTGCAAAATACAAGTAGCTGATTTGAGAATCCAAGTCAATCTCAATGGGAATGATATATGGACTTGCACCAAATTTTTACTACTAATCACTCTCAGGCGCTTGCAAGGGTCAGCAGACTAAAACCCCATTATTAATTCTAGAACATAAAATCAGTTTTATTCATTATCAAACAACTCTATTCAACTTGACATAGATGCAGGAGAATTGTAAGGCTCCTATATAGGTGTTAAATTGGTTGGTTTAGTCTATACTCTCACAGACAAACAAGCCATGAAGTCGGAGATGGTTTCCATGTGAGTAAACCAACTATAAACTTTGGTTGAACCACTTGAATGGATAAAACCCATAGGGTGCAAGTGGATATTAAAAAAAAAGACACATGGGAGGTAATGTGATTACCTATAAAGCTAGGTTAGTGGCCAAGGATTATCGTCAAAGACAAGGAATTGACTATGACGAGACTTCTGGTCCAATAGCTATGCTTAAATCCAAAAGGGATACTCCTTGTCATTGCTGCTCATTATGATTATGAGATATGGAAAATAGATGTAGAGACAGCTTTCCTTAATGGAAACCTATTCGAGGAAGCGCACATGACACAAACTGAGGGCTTCACACCTGGAAATGGAAGTAAAGTATGCAAACTTCAAAGACCTATTCATGGATTGAAGCAAGCATCTAGGAGTTGAATGAACTGGTGAATAACAAAATAGAGTCCGGTTTCAAAGTCCAATATCCAAGAAGAGAAAGATGAGTGCAGTCTGTTCTAGTGTTATATGTGGATGACATATTACATAATGGAAACGACGTCTCAATGTTACAATTGGTCAATATATTGATTATCTAGGAACATTCTCCATGAAAGACCTTGGAGAAGCAACCTAATATTTAGGGATAAAGATCTATGGAGATAAATCAAGGAGGTTGCTCGGTCTTTCACAGTCTAGATACATAACTTAAATGCTGAAGAGGTTTAAAGATAACCCGGCCCAAGAGAGGATACGTTCCCATGTCAAGTGGAATAAACCTCTTGAAGTCCATGTGTCTAAAGACACAAGATAAGAGGACAAGCATGATTATGGCCCCATATGCTTCGGCTATAGGATCAATCATATATGCTATGTTATGTACTAGACCCTATCGTGATCATATGCCTCGAGTGTTAGAGCAACAATTAAGCCACTCCAGTGAGGGTCATAGAGGCTTGCCAAGAATATCCTTAAGAACTGAGAAGACTAAGGATGTGGCCTGATTAATGGATGGAGATTTTATTGGTAAGATGTCGAAGCAGCTAATCCGAGCAGAGATGAGTCCAATCGCCATGCTAAATTATTCACATTGAATGGTGGCACAATCAATTGGAAGAGTTCCAAACAGGAGTTGATTGCGGGATTCTATAAATGAATCAGAGTATATCGTTGCTTCCAATGGCAGCTTAGGAAGCGATTTGAATGAGGTAGTTCATTTATGAACTAGGAGTGGTCCCTAGCATTTGTTGATCTAATACTCGTGAGTATCGGATGGCGAACGCCATTATGGTCAAAGCGAAACCACTGCCTCATCAAAGGTCCAAACTAGTACACAAGGTGATGCCATTTGATTTGAGAAATCTTTGGTGATCATGATGTAAAGATAGAGAAATGATTAGAATGCGCCTGATCTCTAAGCTAAGCCATTTTCCCCAAAGAAGTATGATTCACATCTACTGCAAAGGTATGAGATACAAAGGCAATTGGCTTTAGTGCAAGTGAGAGTTTTTTAGAGAAGTGCTTTAAAGGCAATCGCCCTTAGCACCTTTTGTACATAATACATATTATTTACTATGAAAGGCTTCTTCATTAATTTGATATTCACACGTTGAATTGATATGGATCTTTAATCAAATTAATGAAGTTCATAAAACATAACATAGCATGAAGGAAATCATGATAAGATCATGATAATAAGATTCTTATCATGTGCAATTATGTTAGTACCTAAATTATCCCTAGTCATATGATTAACGAGACTGGACATTGTTAATCCGGACAGACTAGTACATGTCATACTCTTTGATTGGATCAAACAGTGGATCTTATAAACTATGATCATGAGTTGACATGTGGATGCTTGCTAAGAGTAGCTAAGTACATCAGAGACCTTCTGTGATACAATCATTTGGATTATCTATTTTATGTAGATGATTATCTCATCATAGCAATGGTGCATGTATCCTAAGACTTGAGGTACTCAAGGATATCTTGGATGTTGATTCTCAGACACTCGATCCATGTTGCCTCTTCTGCGAGGTCGCTTGCCGCAGCCCGCATACTGAGGTATTCGAAGGTAATTGGGTAGCAAACAAAGGATTCGCCACGCCCAATAGAGGGAAAGTATACCTATGGCCTTTTGTCAGGACATTACTTGGGAATCTCTAGCCATAGTGGAAATGCTGGGACAAGATCAAAAATCACTTGGGATAGTTATGGTGTAGCCAGTCTAGTGAGAGCTACACATTGTCTATACTTTGAACCGAGTGGGGTATAGTTTGGTGAAAGGACGAATTGTGCGGTATTTGTCTATGGAAGATTTAGAAGTCAGACCACTGACTCTTCAGTTAATTGGAGGTCATGATGTGTTGTTAAACGCCGCTCATGACTTGCTTAATTTAATAGTTGAATTAAGTGGCCAACATAACTAGGAACCTAATGGGTCACATACTTAAAAAAGTGTGGAACTGATATAAAACGGATTTGGATATGATCCAAATATGAGGAAGATCAATCTCGAGAATGGAATGTCAC
Source organism: Tetrastigma voinierianum (assembly GCA_016808115.1). Classification (NCBI taxonomy): domain Eukaryota; kingdom Viridiplantae; phylum Streptophyta; class Magnoliopsida; order Vitales; family Vitaceae; genus Tetrastigma; species Tetrastigma voinierianum. Next base: position 64,490 of record JAEQBH010001951.1, on the reverse strand, counting down.
GAGATTAGTGGAATCCAGGGTTCGAAGGCCCTCACTAAGAGAGATTGCAAGTCATTTGTTCACGCTTGTGCCCATGGTAGGAACACTTATACGTATGTGGATGCATAGCCTATCATTTGTTAAAGAGAGGGGCACTTTAGACATTTCATGAGTTAGGGTTTTCTTATAAAAAGGACCTTTATGAAAAACTCTAACAAGACTAAGCCATTTTGCTCACTCCTCTCATGAAGGGTGTTCAAGAGAGATAGAGAGAGTGTTCTTTAAGAACAACTCCTTTTGCGAGATCTGGCTTTGGCTTCCTCTTCGATCGAGACTGATAAAGACTAGACTTCTTTTCGAGACCATTGCCTTGGGAGGTTACTCCGCTTCCACTCTTTGTATGGATATTGTTAGAGGTGAACCTAGGCCTTGGTTCACTTTGGTCTTTGTTACCCCGTCCATCGGATCGGGACAAACCGACACAAGGCAATCTCACACTTCCTCTTCGGCCTGAACCTGACTATGCTTCAAGGGGTCCTGATGGATTTTTGAGTTTTTGTCAAGCCACTATTTTTGGCAAATGTTGCCACCTCCAAAACCCTACAAAACAAAGGCTAAGAGGGAGATTAGTGCATAATTGAATGAAAATTGTGTGAATTTAGTACTAAAAGATCAATCTATTCAGGAAATTCATGCTTGAATGCTAATATGATTTACACCTAACAAATTCCCCCAAACATAGTATTTTGCTTGTCCTCAAGCAAAGAAGCAACTCCTTTTCCTTATTCAAAATAGAAAAAAACTTGTTGAGCTTAATACGAAGGCATTGATTGTTAATTTGCCTCAAGGATCTCACCTTCAAATAACACAAAGAAAGATTTGAGATAGTATCTTAGCATATAATAGTATTACCAAGAGTTAAGCATATCTAAACCAAAGTTCTTTAAGTGTGTGTGAAGTTCCTATCCTCATGTTGTCAATTGAAATATAGATGGAATTATTTAAACTAGAATTGAATAGGGATCTTTCACTCAAATGGTGATACCCTGGCTCATGAGTGTGCAAGACTCCATTGGCTTTCTAGGCATACCATTCTCCACTAATATAGACAATTCACAACTCTTAGGATCAAGTATGTCTTCAATAGCTTGTAATGTATGGCTTAGGTAAAGGGTAGTCAAGTAGGTCATTTTAGGTTGTGTTTACTCAACACATACATATTTCCTTTTGCTTCAATGCTCCCTTTACATCCTTTAACATCTTGAGTTTTTACACAATTGAGTTCATCTTAGCCTCCCCCAAACTTGGATTTTTACATCTTTTTCATCATATAACCCCTAAACTTGTTTGATTTTCACCTTGCTTTCAAGATCACCAAGAAGCTTTATTCTTTTACTTTTTTAACCACAAGGTACGGAGTAGTGCAATGTTCAATCTCTTAAAATTTCTACTCACCCTTACCGAGCTCTAGGCTAGTAGCTCCCCAAACCGGTGCTGTTCCAGGTACTAGGTGTCGGGCACATCCCTTCGAAGCAATCACTACAAGGGCTTACGAGGTCAAACTTACTCCACCTTGATTTATTCTTCTTTTGCTTCTTTTCTACTTTTTCAAACCAAACTCCTTGATTCATCTTAATAGCACAAACACTTCAACCAAACTTCAAATCACTTTACAAGTCTTCACATGATATCAAGGCCGACAACAACATGTCGAGGGTAAACAAGGGCTCTTTTTACTAAAGGATAATACTTAAAAATGGTGTTTAAGGTGCTCATTCTGGTTTTCTAGAAGGAAATAGCTATATAGCTCCACCTTAGTGACTATGGATCAATGCACATAAGGGTTAGCTAGGAAAGGTCAAACAACCGAGGATGGTTTATATCACTTCCACCATCGTATTGCCTAGGATTTCGCCTCAAATGATACTTAAATAAGTTCTAGAGTCTTAGGAGATCAAAATAGATGGTGATCACCTAATTCTTCTCTAAACCAAGCATTGTTGACCAAACAAGGTAGTGTGACTTGTGCTCTAAGTGGTAAGAACTTTTGGCTAAGTCTACAACTCAATGGTCAAACCATTATTCTTTAAAGCATAACTATCTCTAGTTTTCTTCATATAAAAGAGAGGTTCAAACATTAGTCATCATTGGTATCACTGTTATCCAAAAACAAACTCAACAAAAACAAAAACATAACTTTTCAAATATTTTTTAGATATTTCAAAAAATTTGCAAAATTTTATGGATTTTAGAACATGCACCAAAGATCACATTTAAGCAAACTATATGGTAGCTCAATACTTCAAACAAGCCTGGAAGATAACTAATGATAAAGTATGATAGATCCAAAGAATATATCCAACAAAGATAGCATACCATACATGAACATATGAAAATCATGAACTAAGGATTCAATTGAGCTATACCAAAAAAAACAAAGAAAAACTAAACTAACAAATTCACAAAACAAGCAAATCAACTAACCAAACACATAACTAAATAAACAAACCAAACCAAGTTCCAAAGTTCCATTAGGGAAGGAAATATGAGAAGAAAGAGAGTATAATCCCAAATATTATCCAAAGAGAAATAGAGTTAAAGTAGAGTGAAATTATCATGTCCAAAATGGGCAAATCACACCCCTAAACTAAAAATTAGCGCTATCTTTAGTGCAAATGAAATTGGCAAACAGAAAACTCCCCTCTAAGTTGCAGGCATGTCCTTATCCGAAGTTGGCTCCTTTGGTGGGGATGTAGGTGGCCAAGCTAGTAGCTCTAGTGGTGTGGTGGATACCGTGGACTAGCTGACGGCTAATTTCGACTAGTGGTAATGCAAGGCCATGAGCTTGTATCACGATTGGGTGTGTTGTTGCTACTAATGAAATTAGAGCTCCTACCTTTGTGCTAGTAATTGCTCTTCACCGTATGATCTTGCCATTATTGACATAGAGCTAGTAATTGCTCTTCCTATAGTCTATGTATTCCTCCCACTAGATCTTGACCAACTCTGTGATCCTCTGAGACATCAATTCTAAGGCATCTTCTGATCAGGCCCTTCAGCCTTCTTCGTCTTCACTCTTGGAGTCCTCAAACTCGGGTCCTTCTTCATCCACATTCTCTTATGCTCCTTATTTTTCTCCCTCAATAGTAGACTTTGCAGACGATTCTTTAAGGGAATAAGAGAGGAATCAAGAGGGGGGCATTTTCATCCTTCAAAATATCCACCTCGCCTCAAACATAACTTAAGGATAAGGGATGGGTGTGTGTGTTAAGACCATTTTGCATGTATACAAATATGTGACACTACTGCCCAAGGACCATTACAAAGTCCCCGGAAAAGGCGCCAAAAATTTGTTAATCATAAGTTGTGCATATTCAAATTTATGAAATAATTACTAGAAGACTATAAATTAATCCCCAGCAACGGCGCCAAAAACTTGTTAATTATAAGTTGTGGATATTCAAATTTATGAAACCATTACTAGAAGACTATAAATTAATCCTCAACAACAGCACCAAAAACTTGTTAAGACTCCAATCGATATATATATATATATATATATATATATATATATATATATATAGGAGTATATATATATATATATATATATATATATATATATATATACAAATTTATGGCACTACTACCAAGGATTATAAACAAGACTGACTAAAATCCCTGCCAACGGCACCAAAAACTTGTTAAAACCAAATATAACTTGTATGCTCATTAGAAGAATAATTTTTGTCACTGAACTCAATTAAAGATTTAATTTTGTCTTAAAAACTGCAAGTGCACAGGTGGTACAAGTAAAAAAGTGGACCTATAGGTCCGGATATCGTTCCCACAGAGATTGAAAAGAATTTAAATTTCAACTACTCCAACTACTCAAGTTCTACACTATTTGAACGTCTAGTTTAGAGAAAATTTAGTAACCTAATAAGAATTTTAATAGCTGGAATCCTACATTTAAAATAAAAAGAAAAAGAAAAATTTAAATCCTAAATATAAACTCGGATCGAACTAGATACTGGCTGAAGTAGACACTGATTTCTCTACCCAGCAAATTATTAATTCCTGCATCATAATCTAATTGTATTTTCTCCTGAGTTAGAATCTAAATTCATCAAGAGGCAAGGTAGTATAGTTTGGATTCCTCCTCTAGCCATACTTTTCAACGAGCAGATCTATCGGCTGCCAGCCATATTCTAGTTAATTACTTGTAATTAGAATTTCTCTATAAGATCTGGATATTGTTCTTGTCCAATACTTCATACCCATTTCTTATGACTATAGATTTCTTGCTTCCCAAGACAGGGCAATTGCTAGATTTCTTCAAAATGAATGATGTCTCATCCTTAAGATCTAAAAGAGTTTTCCCTTTCCTTGATTAGATCTCACCGATTACCTGATCAAGATCATCTCCAGACTAAGGAGAGATCTCTAATTGATTAAATTGATATATCACTCAACCCTTCTCAAACTATGAGCAATCGAGGATTTGGTCTACAACCTTTCAGAGCTCATTTGTTCATCAATATTATTCAGCATACCCCTAAGTAACTAATCTATGCTCTCAGGAATCTCCATCTCTGTGTCACTTAGAGGGCCTCCTGGAAATCAGAGCTAGACACTAGTCCTTTCATGGGTATTAGCTACTAAGATTGGGAACAATTAATTTCACAACATCACCATCCAAATAAATTCAAAACCCACAAATCAGGAAATTTTCTTCTCATTGTGCAGAAAAGACCATAACTAACATCAGATCTTTCCCAGAAAAAGTTGTGTTCTTTTGAAAACTGATTACATACAAAATACCTATCAGAAAATTCCACAGAATTCACAATCAACTCGAAGAAATGAGTTCAAATTTTTATAATGAGTTCATCAATTCAAACAATAATCGTGAATGAATTTTGTGGATTTAAATTAACTAAAACTTCCGAAACAATTTGATCGTTTGCATCCGCAAACAAATTGCCAAATCTCCCACGCTAAATCTAATCTACGAAGAAAAAGAAAATAAGAAAATAAAAAGAAAAATAGTAATACAAAAAGAGTCCTCATCTCCTGTGTACTGTTCGGTCTCGATGCTAACCGACCGCCTGCCAAGTAAATGCTTTCTATTTATAGAGCCCTAAAAGTTTGGGCCTTAAAATTGAGGCTATGTGTGAATCCTTAAAAATTATGGCCCAGATTTTCCTTCTCTGTCACGACCCAGGTTATGGTACGACGTAGTTTACAGGTCTTCGCAGTTCATTTGGCAGGTAAAATGTCTGTCGTGACTTGGAAGATCTGTGCTCCTTCTGCTTTAATTGTGGCAGCGTATTTTTGCTACGATGCCTTTCTTTCAAGATGATAACTCGCTAAGCATGCAGTTTCCTTTATCTCGATAATACTTTGTATTCTCAAACAAATATGTCACAACATCGATAATCACAGAACACGCTTCAATGCAAATTTTCCGTAGCTGGTGTCGCGACCCAAGCTTAAGGTCTCGGAGAAGACCGCTCAGGTTATGTTGCAACACTGTCTTGTATTATCCGTATTTCTTTCGCAATAAAGGCTTGTTGCCATTGAGCTTGACTTCTTATCGCAGCTTCGTTTTGATGTCGCGGACATGGCTTCTCGTGTTGTCACTCGTCGCAATCTAAGCCACGTCGCACACAAGACTCTTCAGGTTCGCCTTACTACCGTCGTGACCTCACTTTGTTACTGCTAATAAAACTTCTTTGCATTATCGCGACCTAGAAAAGTCTGTCGCGACCTCGTTTATTTGCCTTATTTCTCGTGTTGCGGGCATTAAGATCCATGCCCATGGATGTACTTATCTCCTCGCCCATGAGGCTTGTTGCCACCGAGCTTGACTTCGTCGCAGCTTCGCTCTGATGTTGCAAACATGACTTCGTGTTGTCAATATTTGCTGTCACGACTCGCGCTTTCATGTCGCGACAAGACTCCTTCCGCGGTGCCTCAGTTTTTTTACTCATTCGGCCGCGACCTAGTTTGTTATGTCGCCGACGTAACTTCTTTCATCGTGTTGAAACCTCATTACCTAATTTCCAGAAAAAGTCCGTCGCTGACCTCGCTTCGCTCCACTTATTTATGTGTTGCGACATTAATATCCATGTCGCTATTACAGACTTATCTCCTCGCCTTGAAGTATGTTGTAACTGTCTCCTTTGCTGCGACTCATGCCAGCTTCACCAAGTAAGCGCCACCGCGACATAAATTTTCTCGTCATGGATCAACTTCTTTCAAAGGTTTCTTCTATCTCAATCCATCTTCTCTATGTTAAAAGAGTCATGTCGACATAAGAGATTCTCGCCGCGACATAGATTATGCGCTCTATGATATTTTATTATGTCGCAACATAACCGGAGAGCTTATCTCGCCGGGCTTCTTCATTTCCGGCCGCGACATGTTGCCCTTGTCATGGCATACCACGCCACTTTAGATCTTGCGTCATGCACAGGCCATTGTTGTGACACGCCTTCAGCCGCTTAGACGCTTGTCGCCACACACCGTAACTCGTCGATCGAGACCGCCGTAATTGCTATTTTTCTTTCTCGCTTGAAATCTCTTTTTGGAATTAACTTACAAAACACAAAGTTTGTAAATATTCCATAATTTGCATTAAAACAACTCAAAATATTAAAAACAAGTCTAAAATGGATTGAAAACAGATGAGTTTAAGACTCACGTGATTGCCTTCCCATGTAATCAAAACCAAGATGGGATTTCGATAACGTTCTATATTGAACTTCATTCCACTCACTATAGCATAAGTCAGTATGGCCTTGTCCTTTTGCACTATAGAGACATGCTTAGTCGATATAAGCTTTGATGAGACAAAATAAACCAAGACTTAGCGGTCTCGGTTAGTCTAGTCCCTATAAACGATTGGACTTGATTCGAAATGCTTTTCTTCCATTCAGATTTCCCATTGGTCAGTTTCTTCAAAATAAGGTCAAAGTTCGGTTCCCAGTAGAGTGCTCGGTACTCTTCACTATCCTCATCCTATAGCTCAAAATAGGTGTTGATAGTCACGCTATCAAACGGTACCCATACTCTTATAATAAAAATAGTCGAGCCAATCCTATCCCGGAGGTTAGCGTGGAACTCGCGCATAACCAAAGCTACTCCGAGACCAAGATGAGCACATAACTTCATCCAGTTTCTTCTATAGTCGAGGAAGGAAGGAAAGTTGGGGTTGTGCCTTGGAAACCTTTGCTCTTGCACAAATGCTCGGACACTAAGTATATCATATTTTTCTTCAACCAATCTTTATATGACCTTGCTCGGGCTTAGGTATGAAGGAGAGGGTCAGTCAACCGGTCTTCCTTTTTCTGAAACATAACAAGTCATTGGGTACTTTTTTTGAACACTTAGCAGGTGTGACCTCTTTTACTCTTCAAACACTGATTTTTCCCTTTCATATAGCTTCAACACAACACAAACCGAACACCCCAAGCAACCCAACCCCACAAGGTGAATGGAATCAACAACAAACCGCTCTTCAACCATGTGCCCTAGACTTTCTTCAAAGAGATTCTTCACAATTGGAGATTAGAGCTAGGTTATGGAGAAGAGGAATGAAAGGAGGGAGGGTTTTGGTGGAGATGTAAGGAGGTATGGAAACTAGGTTAGTTTTATGGAAAGGGGAAGAGAAGATCGGAAGAGAGATAGGGGAGGAATTGAAGAGTTAGATAAAATATAGGAGAGGAAGGGTTTTAATTCAATTTCTCGGACATATGTCCCGACATGGCTGAGAATACCAAAAGATAGGAAGTTGAAAAGTTCTTATATTGCAACATAATGTCACGAAATGGCAGAGATTTGCAAAAACGTGGATTTTAAAAGTCCCCATGTCGCAGCATTGAAGAGGGTTGGCAAAACACAGAGATTTAAAATGGGTCCATTTTCGAGACATGAAGTCATGACATGACCAAAAGTATAAGAAAACAGGAATTCGTTTTGAGCTCCATGTCGTGACATGAGTAAAATTTTACCTAAAATTTCCTGATTTTCTCTACATTTAAACTCCAAATATTTTGGTTACTTTACTTTCAATCCCAACATTGGAAATCTTCCCGACTCATGTCATTCAACATCTTTTTTTCTCTAAACTCTTCAAATTTCTATTTTCTTTCCGATTCTTCCTCAATATCAATCATATAGTACTCCAAATCAATTTCTCAACAACTGGTCTCCTCTTATTTCACTATGAAATTTGAAATCAAAACACACTAAAACAAAAAGCATAAACATATCTAGGATCCCAAAATAAAAAATAAACAAAAAGAAAAGTAATAAAGAAAATAAACTAAAAGAAAGAGAAATGGGATTCTCATAAAGCTTAGGTTGCCTCCTAAGAAGCGCTAAGTTTAATGTCGGTAGCTCGACTTCCCTGACATTCGATGTTGTAGACACTCGGCTATGATGAAACAAGTACTCAAACTTTCAATGGATTCCTCATGGTGTCTTCAAAATGGTTATCTCCTTGCTCTTACCAAAATACGGCTTCAATCTTTGTCCATTGACCTAAAACAACCCCCATCGCATAATCACTCAGACGCATTAGCCTGTAAATGGGAGTTTCTAATCTGGAGCTATGACAATGGGTGTCGAGGTGAGCTTGTCCTTAAGTTTAGTAAAGGAGTTCATACATTTCTCATCAAAGAAAAATAGGACTCCATGCATCAAAAAACTGGAAAGAGGTTTTGATATTGTAGAGTAATCTTTGATGAACCCCCTGTAAAAACCTCATGGCCCAAGAAACTCATGATTCCTTTCTCTTACTGAAGCCTGAGGTGGCAATTTCTCAATTGTCTCACCTTCTTTATCATTCTTAATCCCTTCCGCACACTCTATGTCCCAAAGCAATGCCTTCCTTCACCATGAAGTGGCATTTTTCCCAATTAAGGATGAGGTTAGTCTCCTTGCATCTCATCAAGACCAACTCTAGATTGCTAAGACAATCATCAAATAAGGCTCCTACCACTGAAAAAATCATCCATGAATACCTTAATTAACCTCTCCACCATGTTCGAGAATATTGCCATCATGCATTGTTGAAATGTATTAGGAGCATTGCATAACCCAAATGGCATCCTCCTAAACGCAAAAGTACCATAGGGCAAGTAAATGTTGTATTCTCTTCATCTTAGAGCAATAGCAATCTGGTTGTAACTAGAATATCCATTTAGGAAGCAATAAAACTCATGGCCCGCCAATCTATCCAACATTTGATCAATGAATGGTAGAGGAAGGTGATCCTACATAGTGGTTTTGTTCAGCTTCTTGTAGACAATACAAATCCTCCAACCACTTACTATTATTGTTGGGATTAATTAATTGTTCTCGTTTTTAATCACTGTCATCCCACTTTTCTTTGGTACTACTTGGACCGGACTCACCCAAGGGATGTTAGAAATGGGATAAATCACTCATTCATCAAGCCATTTTAAAACTTCTTTTTTCACCACTTCCTTCATAGTTGGGTTAATCTTTAAGCTTCAATTGTGGGTTTATTGTCATCATCTGAGAGTATTTGGTGGATGCACATTGACTCCGCCTAATCCCTTTATATCGCCCAAAAGACCATCCACCGTCTCTATGCTCTCTAAGCACTCTCAACAACTTCTCCTCTTTCACTTGAGAGAGATAGGAAAAGATAATGATTGGTAAAGTGGAAGAAGTACCAAGGTAGGCATATCTAGGGTGAGATGGAAGCGGTTTCTCTTCAAGAATTGGGGGCTTCTCAATTGAAGGGCTAAGACGGGTAGGACTAGATCCTAGGTTCTCAAAATATTTTCTATTGTTTGCCTAGAAAGAGTCCATCCACATCACATAGTCTATTTCTTCCTCATCAACAATATAGGGAGAATCTCCATATACAAGGCTAGTCTCCAAAGGATAACAGGACTCTTTGGCCAGGACACTATAGCCTCTACAATGTCCACTCTAAAGCAATTTTTGCTCTCATTTAGATGCTTCATGGCATTGAGCACATTGAAGGTAACCTTTTCATCTTGAACCCTCAATCTAAGTTCTCCTCTCTATACATCAATAAGGGCCCGACCGGTAGTTAAGAAGGGCCTTCCTAGTATGATGGGCACTTCCTTATCCTCTTCCATGTCAATGATTATGAAATCCACTGGGAAGATGAATTTGTCTACTTGCACTAGCACGTCCTCTGTAATACCTCGAGGGTGAGTGAGAGATCTATTAATTGAAGAGTGATAGTTGTAGGATTAGCTTCTCCCAAACCAAGTATCCTGAAAATAGACAAAGGCATTAGGTTAATACTAGCACCAAGATCACAAAAGGCTTTTTCAAAAATTGAATTGCCAATTGAACAAGGTATAGTAAAACCTTGATCCTTTAGCCAGAGGAAATTTCTTTGAATATCAACAGACACACTCTGATTTGTTATACTGTCATCAAGGAGTCCTCTCTCCAGGTAAAGCATTACACTCCTCGAAAAGAGCCATAGTCTCATAGTCACTTAGATTCCTCTTATTTGTAAGGATATCTTTCATGAATTTTATGTAAGAGGGCATTTGCTCCAATGCATTGGCGAATGGAATATTAATGTGGAGCTTTTTGAAAATCTCCATGAACTTGCCAAATTGGTTGTCCAACTTATTCTTCTTCAATCTTGAGTAGGGAACACTTGGAGTATCTTCTCTTGAAGGAGCCTTTGACTCAACTTTTCTTGGCTCCTTGCTGAATTTTTCAATAGCTTCTCAGATTTTTCAGCATCTCTAACGCTGTTTCCAGCTTCTATTGGAATTTCTGAATTCTCAACATTATCCTTTGATTTCTATATATCATTGGCTTAGACTGATTCTTCCACTATTTTGCCACTTCTAAGAGTAATGGCTTTGCAATGTTCCTTCCTATCTCTTCTCGAATTGACCTCTAAAGTGATAGGCAAGTTGCCTTATTGCCTCTCATTGAACATGGTAGCCATTTGATCCATTTGAGCCTCTAAGTTTCTAAGTTGAGTGGCTTGATTGGTGAGAGAGGTTCTTGTATTATTAACAAATTGAGCTTAAGACTCGCTTTAATTCCATTTTAACCGCCAACTCACTCATGGTATCTTCCAAGCTTGCTTTCTTTTCTTGAAGGGGTGGAGGCTTATATTGCTCCACCGGATGAATTACATTTTGATTATTTCTCAAAGAAACGTTAGGGTGATTCCACCACCCAGGATTGAAGTTATTTGAATAGGGGTTACGTTGGGGTTAAGGAAATTTCCTCAAGTATTGGGCTTGTTCCATACTCATATACCTACAAGGAATTCCCATTTGACATTTTGCACTGAGATGGGGTCCATTTCAAAAATCACATGAAGGAGAAGGTGTTTGAATCTCTATTTGCCACAATATCGCATTAGAAGGTAGATTGGAGTTGCTTTGTAAGCATCGAAACATGAACTGGCAAATTGTTGAACACTTCTAAATTGTGAACCCCAATCAGTTTCTTAGGAGTTACCCATTCACTAGGCCATTGGAAATTGTTCAATGCCATATTCTCCAACAGTTGATAAGTGTCATTAGTGCTCTAACTCATCAAGGCACCTCTAGTTGAAGCGTCTAAGAGCATTCTAGTAGTCCCGTTCAATACATTGTAGAAATAATGCACTTGCATCCATTTTGCTAATCCATGGTGGGGGCACTTTTTGAGGACATCTTTGTATCGATCCCATGCCTCATAGAAGGTCTCTCCCTCAAATTGAGCAAAATTATGTATTTCAATTCTCATCTTTACCGCTTTTGCTAGAGGAAAGAACTTCTAGAGGAACTTGTGCACCAAATCATCCTCAGTAGTTATGGAGTCGAGAGGCTGTAAATTTAGCCAATGTTTTGCCTTGTCCTTTAATGAAAATGGGAAACGTCTTAAGTGAATTGCATTATCGCTTACTCCATTATACTTCACTGTATCACATACTTCTAATAAATTAGACATATGTGTGTTTGGGTCTTCATTTGGCAATCCCATGAACTAAAATTTTTGAATCAATTGCAAGGTGATAGACTTGATCTCTAAGTTATTTTCTTGTATAGATGGTCGCCTTAATCAATGAATGCGCAGCAGGAGATCATAATCTCAAAGCCTTCAAACTCCTATATGGGAGGGACTGATTGGGGCACACTTTCCTCACTTGTAGATTAGATGTCTACTTTTTCTCCTTCTCTACAACCTTCAACATTCTCCATTGATTGCTACTCAAATTCAGTTCACTCATTCTTTCCCTTTCTAATCCGGCTTAATGTCCTTTCTAATTCCGGGTCAAAGGGTACAAGATCCTTATCACCAAACTGTCGCACAAATCAATTGGTACCTAATATTCAGTAGAAAGAAGGGAGGAAATTTTCAAAAGCTCTAAAAAAATCTCAAACAAATAAAGAAAAACAAGATGCTTGAAGTACAAGAGAAACACTTAGTATCAATATTAACATAAATTGCCAACATCCTTGGAAACGATGCCAAAAACTTATGGGTTTATTTATGTTTACACTTCTCGTGGTGTATGCAATTCTATCCGCAAGTGTATAGGCCTACAAGTAATAGTGGAATCAAGGAGTCCGGATACCAAACCACGAGAAGTTGGGTGCTAACTATTGAAATTGGGACAATTTCTCTTATATCCAAGCTTAGTAAAAGAAAGATTCCAAGATTACCAAATACAAATAACTTTAAGGGAAAACATAATTAAAATTCTCAAAAGGGAGAAAAAGAAGATTACTAGATTAAAGACCCTAGGATTTTGATGTATGTAGATAATCCCCATATATTAAAATGAAATTCCTCTCTCATAGCCAATTGGAACACAAGCTCAAGGCGAGATCTCAACAAAAATAACCATTAACCTCTCTCGAAAGCTAATGATTTACCAACTAAAACCATGTATATTGCTTCTCAACTCAACCCTAGGCCTTGGTGATACATTAGGAAAGAGCAATTATGCCTCATAATTCATGTCAATATCTCTATTGTCCAAAAAATTAAGTTGATTCACCTAGGTCTAACCTTTTACTCACTTCTCAAATCTTAAAACAAGTCACAAAACATATTGAAGGTGATTAAGAATCAATATGAATTAGCACAAGCATGAATCAATGAGCAATTAACAACCGACCAAAGAGATAAAGAATCAACACATTAATATAAGGTTCATATCCAAATTACAATCAAAATCCTAGGCTAATGAATTAAAACATCATTAAGAACCGATACAAGATAGAAGAAATTGAAAACATAAGGAAAAGAGAAGAAGAAACTCTAAGTAGATGTTGATCTTCAATCCTTGCTCTCCTTCCTCTTCCAATCTTCAATTTTTTAATAATAAACTCAAGAACACCTCTCAACTCTAACTGATAAAGGTAAAATTGAAAAAAAAAACCCTAGATTGATTCTAAAAAGGAGGAGAGAAACCCTAGGAGAGAATGTTCTTGGCTCCAAGTCCAAACCCTAAATAATTATCACAAGTGTAGAATATATAGTCCTCGGAAAATGGGCCAACAATGGAAAGAAACTTAATAGCTTGTCATCGCCATGTCCCGACTTGGCTGAGCATTGTTCTTTAGTATCTTTGACATTATGGTCATGTCGCAACATGGCAGAAGCTAATCTTTATTAGCTCCATAGGGCTACCCATGTCGCGACATGATGTTGCGACATGGCATAAAGTTGTCTTCAAGCAGTGTAAGGCCCGATGGAATGACATGAGTGTCCATGTCGCGACATGGAGCCTATATCAACAATTTAACTCCAAATTTCTTCTAGACTTTCTCCTTTTGCTTGCCTCTTCGTTCTTAACTACAAGACAAAGACCAAGAGGGGGATTAGTGCATAATTGAATGAATATGGTGTGAATTTAGCATTAAAAGAATAATATATTCAGAAATTTTGCTTAAATGCTAAAATAATTCACATCTAACGCACATCTACGAGGCTGTGCACAGATGGAAGGATTTCCACTAATTTGATTCAAGGTTACAATTAGTCTTATGTGGTACAAGACTCCCTCTCAGCCCACAACCCTTATTTAACTGAACAGCTTGTCACCTCCATGGAAATTGACCTGAGGCCTTGATCGAGTCTTCAAAATATATTTCAATTAATAAAATCAACTTAACCTAATCAAAGAAGTTTAGGAAATTAGCATTGGCTAGTACTAAATGGATTTTATTAGGGAAAAGTATCAATTAGGCATTGTGCTAGATTTGTAAGGACCTAGAGATGATCAAATATAGCACAACTCGGGTTTTCCCTATTGCAAGGACCTAACGGTGACCAATAGGATACATAAGGAAAATTTTCCTTAAAAAAGTATTGCACTCAATCACCTAGAAGAACCTAGCGGTGAATAGGTGATTTAGTGTGAGAAATTGAGGTGATTCACGAGAGTGATAATTTCATATCAATCTCCCTTCAGCACGCATAATTAGATATTCACATTATTAGCTTTATCGAATATAAACCATGGGCATTAATCGAAGCAACCAACCCTAGTGTTTTTACCTTGAGTATTATTCTTCAAAAATTCTTTTTTCTTTGGAAATCTCCACATAACCCAATTTTACCTGTATTAGTTTAGTTTCAGTATAGTTTGATTTTATTCTCACCAAAATCGATAGCTTAAATAGTGAAAAGATCAATTAGCCGGCGTATTTAGTCACGTCTATACCTACCTTCCCTGTGGGATTGACATTCGGACTTGCTAGTCCACTTACTACTCGTATGGCCCGTGCACTTACGGTACTTTTAGGTTGCATAATTTTTATGTAAATGCATCGCCTTAACAAGTTTTTGGCACTGTTGTCGGGGATCGGTGGTTAAGATGTTTGGATTAATGTTCTAGTGAAAGTGAAAGTTGCTAATTTGAGCACAATTTTCAAATTCGTGAATATTTCTTTTTGTTTATCTTTGCTTCTATTTTGTCTTTAGTTTACTTATTTTGTGTTAAAGTGTTTCTTTGTGAATACAGGTCATTGATTGTATGCGGCGAAGAAATTCAGACTTGTTTCCACTTGATCCGGAAATAGAGAGAACACTGAATTGTAGAAGAAGGTCAATTAGACAAGAACCGAATATGGATGAGAATTAGGGGATGTGTACTGTGAAAGGCATAGTGATAACAATGAAATGCGTAATTTGAGAGAACCTACTTTGGGTGATTGTTGGAAACCGATGCTAAATGACAACTATTCAAATTCGACAACATTTTATTAATGCAAACAATTTTGAGTTGAAGCCTAGTCTGATATCGATGGTACAATAGAAAAAGTTTGGAGGCCATTCTTCGGAAGATTCGAAATAGCACTTGTTAAATTTTTTGGAGTTGTGTGGAACCATAAAGATGGATGGGGTAGATCATGGTTTTATTAAATTGAAACTTTCCCTTTTCACTAAAGGAGAAAGTTAGGAATTGGTTTCACAACCTAGCTTAAGGATCCATTGAGACGTGGGGGGAGATGGTTGAAGCCTTTTTGACAAAATTCTTTATGCTACAACTTACTTCACAACTCTGAGCCAAGATTACACAGTTTAGACAAGGTGATCAAGAGACGTTGTATGATGCATGGGATCATTTCAAAGAATTGCAAAGGAAATGCCCATAACACGGGTATGAGCTTTGGTCACTAGTGCAAACCTTGTACAATGGGTTAATTGTTCAACTGGAGCTTTAGTTGATGCGACTTATGGGGGTTCTATAACAAGTAAGACGACCGAAGTAGAAAATCAGTTGCTTGAAGAGTTGGAAAAGAACAATTATCAAGCACCCTTTGAAAGATCCGTCGGAATCTTAGATTTAGACCGAGTTTCGTCCTTAGAGGCAAAATTTGAAGCATTGATGACAAAGTTGAACCAACAAACTCCTAGAGAACCTACATTGGGAGAGATAGCACACATGAAAGGTCAAGAAGCTATGCTGGCAAATGCTACATCTCAAGTGGAGGAGGCGAATTACTTAAATAATAGGGGCTATGTTTTTCGACCCAACAACAATTTGCCTATGTATTATCATCCTGGGTTGCAGAATCATGACAACCTATCATATAGTAATCAAGCAATTGTGCCACATGTGCCTCATCAGTTTAGCGTTCTAATCCTCCACCCAGTTTTCAAGGGCAAGGAGATTCAAGCTCCAACAATCAAGGGTAAATAAGGTCATCATTTTTTGAAGAGAATATTTTGTACCTTCTTATCGATATGAAGAAGATCAATGATAGTCGAATAGCTAGTTTTGAGACGACCCAAGAAAATATGGGTGCATCTTTAAAGAACTTAGAGACTCAAATGGGGCAGCTGGCTCATTCTATGAAGGAAAGTTCTTTTAGAACTTTTCTGAGTGATATGGAGAAGAATCCAAAAGATTGCATGCCATCACTCTACGAAGTGGAAAAGAACTTGGTAATGAAGAAAGACTTGGGGATTCTAAAACTACTGTAAATGGGAAAAATGAAAATGAAAAGATAGTAGATGAAAATGTTGCTAACAAAAGAGTTGAAGATGAGAACGTAGAAGTCAAAGGACAAGAGAGTCAAGTGGGAAAAAAGGAAGAAAAGAGAGAAGAAAATCAGTCTACACTAGGAAATGCCTTATTTCTAAACAAACCCTCCCCTATTAACCCACCATTGCCATTTCCACAAAGATTAAAAAAAGCCAAGTTGGATGAGCAATTTTCCACATTTTTTAATTTGTTCAAGAAGCTAGAAGTGAATATACCGTTTGTTGAAGCATTAGCCCAAATGCCCAACTATGTGAAATTTATGAAAGAGATCATGAGTAACAAGAAGAAGCTTAATGCATATGGAACCAACAGTCTATTAGAGAATTGTAGTACAATAATTTAGAGGAAGCTTCCTGAAAAACAAAGGGATCCAAGGTAGTTTCACCATCCCTTGCACGATTGGTGAACAAAATTTCAAGAAAGCTTTATGTGATTTGGGGAGCTAGCATACTAATCTATGTCATTTCATGGTAAAGAAGGAATTTTTGTGGGTGAGCTTATCCCTACTACATTATCTCTTTAAATGGTCGAACGTTCCTTGACTTATCCTCAAGGTATTCTTGAAGATGGGCTTGTAAATATTTATAAGTTTATTTTTCCAGTTGATTTTGTTGTGATGGAAATGGAAGAGGACAGAGAAGTTCATATTAGTTTAGAAGGTCACTTGCCACTTAAAAGTTCTAATTGATGTGAAAATGGAGAATTGGGCCATTGAGAGTCGGTGATGAGGAAGTAAAGCTCAATCTTACCAAGACCATGAGATTTGCTGATTATGATAAGAGAACTTGTATGAGAGTTGATAGTTTGATCCCCTGAATTAATGAAGTGTTGCATGACATCGTTGAACGAGATCCTTTGGAGAAATGTTTGACTAAGTCATTATCTATGGCTAATTTAGAGTTTAGGTAGATAATTTCACACCAGGAAGGTTAATTGAATAAGAAAAAGAAAATACCGGATGGGGCTGTACTTAAGTCGCCTGAGTAATTCCTTTGATATGCAATTTTTTTTTCGGTGAAAATGGTACAAACTCATGTTATACTTTCATTGATGCTAACATGGAGGCAAAAATTACTTGATACTCCAAGAAGAATATAGACACTTTTTGCTGTAAATGAAGATGTCAAAGGCATTAGTCCATCAATTTGCATGCACAAAATTTAGATGGAGGAGTACTACACAACCATAATCAGCATCAAAGGCTATTGACCCGCTATGAAGGAAGTTTATTAAAGAAGTCTCAAATGGCTTCATGTCTATTTATTTATGCTATTTCAAATAAATTTTTGCTTAGTCTAGTGCAAGAGTTTCAAAAATGGTGGCATGACTGTAGTGAAGAACATGAAGATATGATTATCTCTACTCATAGTTACTTTAGGCGATTATGTATTGATTATCGTATCAAGAAGTGGCACAAGGAAATATCATTTCCTCCGCTCTCTTCATATAGATCAAATACTTGATAGATTAGCAGGGCACACATTATATTGCTTTTTGGATGGATATTCAAGATCAAATCATTATTTCCCTGGGAGATCAAGAGAAGACCATGTTCACATGTCCATATGGAACATATGCTTTCCAAAGAATGTTGTTTGGTCTTTGCAATGCACCAGCCACTTTTCATCATTTCATGATGGCGATTTTTCCATATTTAGTTGAAAATATAATGGAAGTCTTCATGGATGACTTTTCGATATTCAACAGCTCATTTGATCATTGTCTCCACAATTTGAGTACAATTTCTAGCTAAAAGCAGAACTCCGGTGATTTAAATTAGGAAAATGCCATTTTATGATATGGCAGAAAGGGTGTTTCAGGGCATCAGGTATCCAAGGAAGCGACTAGAAGTGGACAAGGCTTAAGATCTCTACCATAGAAAATCTTGCACCACCAACTAATGTTATATGAGAAGTTTTCTTAGCTATGCGGGTTTATAGCAAGCTCACATCAAGAACTTCTCCAAAAATTGTGAGGACTAATGTGATAGATTGCTCGAGAAATATGTCAAGGCAAGGATTTTCTTATCAAAGCCATCTTGGAGCAACTTCATGAGAAGATTTTCTAAGCCATTTACTATGCTTAGTCGGACAATCAATGATATTAGAAAAACCACAATGACCACTCGAAAGGAGATGTTAGCTTTGTAGTTTATTCGACAAAATTTAATCATACATTATCAAGCAGCAGATTTAGCACATGGATCATAATTCATTATACTTATGCCTAGACTCATCCGCTGGTGCATACCTTCAGAATTTGACATGTGGAAATCCAAGATAAATGGGGAGTGGAAAATGTAGTTGCAGACCATTTATCTTGTTTGGAAAAGGAAATTGAGGTTGAAGAACAAAGAGAAATTGAAGAATCTTTCTTGATGAGAAATTGATGATGGTTGATACATCATTGTCGTGGTATGCGGATATTGTAAATTTTCTTGCTTGCAAAGTATTGCCTCTAGTTAAGTTTCACAGCAAGAAATCTCCATGATGTAAGATTTATCAATGAGATGACCGCGATTTTGAAGATGTGAAAAACAGTGGTGAGAAGATGATTCCTAACACTAATGTGAATCACTCTAGCTCATGTCACCACAGAACAGTCACCGGCAACATCACCAAAAAAGGATTTTGTTAGTCCCCTCGACAATCCGCACTAAAAACTTGGTAGGCGTATTTTTAGCGTAGCACCAAGACTTGTTAGATCCCCGACAACATAGCCCAAAACTTGATAGGGCTTTTGGCATAGCACCAAGGACTTGTTAGGTCCCCGGCAATGGCACCAAAAACTTTATAGGATTTTTCGTGATATGGCATGAATATAACAAAATATGTAAACAGAGCCTATTCTACAAAGATGTTTTTTCAAGCACAAAGGTGTTAATGTACACATATCGATCCATAGGAAATGAGACGCTAAGTTAAAATTAAAATACTTCTCTAAAACCAAACCATCAAACCATGATGGGTCTAAAACATACTCAAACTAAACCAAAATTAATCAAGAGAGTCTCAACTAACTAATGAAATGTGCAACTAAGGGACACCAAGAGTATATATTAGAGTTATAAGGTATTTGGCAATTGATTAACTCCTATACTCAGCTAAAGTTCCATCCCATCGTTTACGCCGTTTTCCATGTGACTCTTGCTCACGAATTATGTTTCTACTTCAACAATCAACACCATCACTAGGTTTCGACTAGCTCGAACCCTCAAGTAATGGAGAGGATGCTTTATGACCCAAGAATTTATGCCTCCTAATCTACCAATACTTTTATACACAAAGATCAGTTGATTCATCATTTCAATTCCTACTTTCTTCTAAGATCTCAAGGAACCACTACCATGGTTTGAGATTAGCTAGAAAACAATACAAATAAAACTATATGAATCAATAGAGGACAACGCAGAGCTAATAGAAAAAGAGCCTTTAACAAATAGATATAAGATTCATGTTTAATATACAACTAAAACCCTAGATTAGCAAAATTAAAACATAACAAAGGGTTTCAAGTACATCCTAAAATTAAGATAAAACATGAGAGATAGGAAAGAAGGAAATTAATGATGAAAGTTGATGAGTCCTTGGTCTTTCCTCTAAACCCAAGTTTTGTCCCAAATCTAAAGAACAAATACTGCCTCCTCCTATCCCAAAGAACAAGAGGAGAAGTTCTAAGGAGGGTCCCACCTGGACTCCTAATCTGTTCTCCCACAAAACCGACCTCCGGGCAATGCTCTCTACTCTCCTTCTATAAGCCTCCCTGAAATGTAACCCGCTTTTTGTTGTTAAGTTCTGACACCGGATAAAGGGTCATTATCAACTAACTTGTATCTCCATCAATGTGGCCTTTTTGGTTTGTCACAACGAACTCTGCCTTCGTCACGACGAACATAACTTTCTCGTTCAAACTTCAAATTGCACAATCTCTTTTATTCTTTCTTCAACTTCCAAGAGTCATAATTTGATAATTTGAAGTCCAAATTGAGTGAATAAGGTCTCTTTGGAAATCTTGGGAAGTCATCTATCTATCCATATAAAGATTGTAGCCATTTGGGATCATTTTGTAGCTGAAAAAATCAAAACACAGTAGTTGTTGTTGCGTGTGTAATTTGCTAATTTTCCTTCATTTTCCACTCATTTTCTCGCAATTCCACCAAACGGTTTACCTAATCATAAAGATGAATATTTAGAGCATTAGGTCACTTATTTAACATAAAACAAAATACTAAAAATCTAAGTAAAACATAGGGATAAAATAAGTATTTGAGATACCATCACACCCTAAACTTACCTCTCATTGTCCCAAGAAGGGACTGACTCAAAACAAAACAAAATTTGAAAATGACATGAACTAACAAGAATAACATGATGCCAAATGGAAGGATCTATATGGAGACAATTCAACAATATTAGCCTTTTCAACCAAAATTTAGGATCCTTAAAGTGTTAAACTCTCCAAGGAACATGGCAAAGAAAAGCAAGGTGAGCAAAGCAAATCAACCCCCCAAGTCCTCAATGACCTTTTCCCAAGGAATCTAAGTATAGGTTATAGCATGATCTCCAATGTATAGCAAGGTCCTATTAACCCCAAACTTAAGCTCAACCCATCAATTTGGAAGAAGCTAACTAAGAAATGATAAGAATGCACCCTTTTTATTCATACCAAAATACCTAAAAATGAAAGAAAACTAGTGCCAAGAAGTTTTAGATGAGTGTTCCTGTAGCAGGAATTCATTAGTGACTCCCCACTAGTTGGTTAAGAGCACCAGACATTAAATTCCCTTCAAACTTCACCTCGAACACTCAACCAAACCTAAGGGCCCTAGGCTGTGGAACATCCGCATCTTCATCCCATGTATCAGGTAATGGAGTCAATGACTCCCACTACCGCTCGTGGCACTAGGCTTTGAAATGCCGCTAGATCATGTCGAATTTCGATTGACGATCCCCACTTATTCTTATTCACAGACCTATTTTTTGACATTTTTATTTTATTTCTTTTTCACTTTTTCTATTGCTTTTGCACTTTTCTTTTGTCGGGGCTCAGTGGGCAACTTTCTTTTGATTAGGTATCCCATCACTTAGGTGGTTAGAATCCTCTAAGGTTAGTCGAATTCAAGGCGTGGGTCTGACAAAGGTAGTATACAAAGGAGACTGTATGTGTGTATGTGATAGATTCCGAGAAATAGTTTTGAAGCTCAAGGAGGGTGACGGTTAAGACACCCATACTAAGTGCACACAATTCTAGATCATTAAAAACCCAAGGATCCAATCCACTTTACACTTGCTCTTTTCAAATGTTTGTGTTCAAATGACTACATTAGCCACAAGGCATCAAACTCAATTATGACACGAAACAAACAAAAGAAAGAAAAAAAAAAGCACATGAAAATAAATAAGTAAGGAGATATGATCGGGATGAATCATGAGTGCATTTGTTGAATTCTGTGTCTATAACTAAAAAATGAATGATTTATGTACTTTTCATTAATATTACGCCAATCCCTCATATTATATTGTTCTATAGAATATGGTGATGTTGGGATCAAAAGGGCAGCTAAAAGACAAAAAATAGAACATACGCAAAAATGACAAAAAGACGGACATCAAAAATGCTACTGGTTCACCGTGGCGAAGAGACTCTTCGTCGCGGCAAAGCACTTTGCCGTTGCGAAGACCCCCTTCGTAGCAGCGAACTAGTAGATCAAAGTTTGAAGGGCTCCTGGCCAGCGAAATACAACCTTTGTCGGGCCAAGCAGAGCGAGGTCCCCTTTCCAAAATGGGAACTCATAGAACCCTAATCTAAAGCATTACGGGCCTCAGATCTCAGGTAAAGGGAAGATTTTTCGAAGCAAAGAGGGGATTGGATCGAGAAGAAGGAGGAGATACAAGCATGAGAGATCAAGATAGACGACTCAGAAAGATCGTGAAGACTGATTTTCTCAGAGTTCTTCCTTCAACTTACTTCATGATTCAATTCTTCAACTGTGAATGAATAATATGATGAACTAATTTCTTTTCTCTAGGTTTTGCCAAACCTAACCACGCTGATGGATTGATTTCGCTTTAGCTTATTTGAATATTAATATGAGTTCATACGCTTGTTTTAATTTTTAATACATGTTATTGTTCGTCGATCGTGGCATGCTAAAGCCGGGAGCTGAGATCGAGAGAAGATAACTTCAGGACATGGTTAAAGTAAATACTCTGGGTAGTCGAAGAATGTAGATATTCTAGACTGCAAGGTAATTAGGTTTGCACATTTAAGCATTTTGAAGTCGAGGGGTTGAGGTAGAGATGCAATACATCCCACTAGCGAGATAGGCAAATATATCTCTCGAGAGAATATCTTGTAGGAAAGATCAACCCGCCAACATAACTCATATGAATACTTCAATAAGTCCTTAATTGAATTGACATCTATCAAGAGTGGTAGGAGACTCGTGAAACCCTGTGCTTCTCATCATCGATATAATTCAATACACCCAATTTTAAGTTTTCGTTAATTCTAGTAATTTAGTCATAATTCGCTTCAGGATTAGATCCAAATATTGTCGGTTAAACTGTGCAGTTAACACGCTTCTTTTTCGAGGAACGACACTCGCTTCTCTAACCACTACACCACGCCAACTCCAACGATATACTTGCTCATACTTGCTCATATTTCCCACCTAATTTTTGTACACTCACTTTAGGCTCATCAAGTTTTACGCCGTTGTCGGGGAGAAGTTTATGTTGATATTGACAACCGTGCCATAGATAGTACTGGATCAACTTTACTTTTGGTTCTTCACTTCGATCATTTCTTTTACTTTTATTCCGGGTTTACATGTTTTCTATCGTATCTGTGGTGTGAATTGGTTTGCTCTAACCCGTGATTTCTAAAGTATTTAGAGGCATGCAAAGACAAGTGGCACAGGACCGTTCCATTCGATCCTCGAACCGTAACATACACCGTGATCAATTACGAGAGAGTTCCCACATAACTCAAATGAATCATGCAAAGATCAAGGACAAGCAGACAAATTCATGATGGATGAACCACGATGAACGTAATGGATAGAACTATAGAAATTCACACCACACCCTTCAGACAAACTTCTCGATAACTGCGATATGCTACTTCGAGGAGTTTCCGGCTTCACACCTACGCTTATTCAAATACCTATATCATCGACTCACCCATACAAGCCGAACAACTTTGAGTCAAGGAGTAACGCTTACAAATGCTCCACAAATATACACCCATGGGCTACCTAGTGAGAACTGGACGCACATTTGACCAGCTTTATTAAAGTCCCGCGACATAGTCATATAACGGGTAACCAAGAAGTTTCGGGATCGCGCTATTCCTTACTGGCCACTTAGCGATCTAAGCATTGGTCGATCAATTAACCTCTCTAGATTCCATTACCTCATGGAATGACTTGGTGTAGAAATTTCTGACCAAATTTTTCCCACCGAAGATACTTCACTGGGTGCGGTGAAATTACCACATTTAAACACCTGAGGGGAGAACTTGGGCCAAGCCCGGGAGATTTCATGAGCCGCATGAGATGTCCACATCACAAATTAACTAAGTGGATGCAGATGCATACGTTCTACAACGGTCTGAGCGACTAAACTAGGCAATTATTGATGCTTCAGTAAGAGGTGCTCTGATAAAGAAAACCACATATCAAGCTTATGAGATCTTGGAGGATACAACTACTAATACTAATCAGTGGCTCTGAGATAGATCAACACCTAAGAAACCCTCGCAGGAGCGCACGTAGATTCTAAGTAACCTCGCAAATCATGTCGCACGCTAACTAAACAAATGCTACAACAAATAAGAATGCTATTCGTGAAGAATCAGAAATTGTGGAATTCGAGGTGGACAACACAGCATTGGTGGAGTGTCAATGCATATGACAAGAGAGCAAGCCTAATATGTGAATCAAGAGAATCAACTAAGAAGGGCAGGAGGCAATTCATATCGTAAAAATACTGCACCGAGTCACGGTGTCGTGGATGGAGTAGGCAATCAGAATAGTCAGAACAATAAGAACTATGGATGGAGGAATAGTCAGAATAACATGCCACTACCCCGAGTGAATGAACCACCCCCTAAGGAGAAAGCAGACTTGGAGCAAGCACTTGCACAGATGCTCACCTCGCACACCACCTTTATGAATGAGACTAAGGCAAATTTGCAAAACTGCACCAATTCTAATTGAACAATCGTGAAGACAACTGGTGAAACTTAGAGGTGCAAATGGGCCAAATGGCCAATCTGTTGACGGAGAGGCAACGAGGAGCATTACCGAGTAATTCTAAAGTGAACCCAAGGTAAGAGGGTAACGAACATGTAAAAGCTATCACATTAAGGAGTGGAAAAGAACTGGGGCCAGCATCAGGGTGGCAAAATTTAATTCAGCTGGATAGGAGGTCGAGACGAGGATAATCCAGCCTAGCCAGCCGACAAGGTAGGAGAACAACCCCATCGAAAAAGTCAAGTAAAAATAGAGTCCGAGGGTCGAACACACGTGGTGGTCGAACCTAATATCCCAATCCTATACCTCAACGCTCGAAAAAGAGTAAATTGACAAGCACCACTGCTTCGAGGTGTTCAAGAAACTGCATATAAACATTCCGTTTGCCGATGCATTAGAGTAGATGCCTGGGCCATATGAAATCTATGAAGGAAATATTTCATTCAAGAAAAGAAGATCATTTAAGTAATTTCTGAGAAGTAAACTCATCGAGGAGTAGTGCCATCCCACAAACGAAAAACTACCACAAAAGCTTAAAGACCCTGGCAGTTTTACCATACCGTGCACAATTGGAAATTCCATCTTTGAAAAATCCTTGGGTGATATGGGAGCAAGTATCAACCTCATGCCACTATCTATATTCAAACGACTGGGATTACGTGAAGCTCGCCTAACCACAAATATACTCTAGTCAAGCGATAGGTCACCAACACCTTGGGGTGATAGAAGACGTTCTGGTCAAAGTGGACAAGTTCATCTTTTTGGTAGATTTCATTGTCCTAGATATGGAAGAAGATAAAGAAATACCTATCATACTAGGTAAGCCATTTCTATCAACTGGCAAGGCAATGAATGATGTGTAGAAGGGAGAATTGAAATTGAGAGTACAAGATGATGAGGTCACCTTCAATGTATTCAAAGCCATGAGACACCCAACAGAGAGTGATGCATGCTTTTTAGTAGAGACTGTTGAGGCTATAGTGTCTAGCCAAAGTGGTCCCACTGACCCTTTGGAGGCTAGCCTGGTACAGAGAAAGGGATTCAGAGAACTTTAGTGGCAGGTCGCCAAGTATATGTGAACTGGATGAACTCCTTCGAACATAATGGAAGGAAATACTATGAACCTCTAGGTGAAAACACTAAGACGCCAATACCCTTTTCTAAACAACCACCTAAGGTAGAGTAAAAGCCACTACCTTGCCATTTAAGGTATGCGTATCTTAGGGTGCACCTTACCAGTAATTATTTCAACATCTCTCATCAGAAGAAGATAAGCTATTGAGAGTGCTAGAGATCACAAGGATGCAACTGGTTTGTCTCTAAATGACAAGGTCCGCCTCTATGTGCATGCATCGAATTATATTAGAAGATGGTCATATACGTTGAAGCACGAGGAGACTGAATCCAACTATGAAAGAGGTTGTCCGCAAGGAAGTACTGAAGTGGTTGGATGCGAGGGTTATATATCCTATCTCTGACAATGCATGGGTAAGTCCAATTCAGGTAGTACATAAGAAATGAGGAACAACAGTGATCAATACAAAAGATAATACCTTGTTACCTTCTAGAACAGTCACATGATGGAGGATTTGTATCGACTACCGGAAACTAAATAAGGCTACTCGAAAAGACCACTTTCCACTACCGTTTCTGGATTGTGATGTTGGATAAAGAAGGTGGCACTAATATTACTACTTAGATGGTTATTCCGGTACAATAAGATCGCATAGCCCTCAAGACCGTGGAGAAGACAACATTCACGTGTCTGTATGGTACGCCGCTTATCTGTGCGAATGCCATTCGGGCTGTGTAACGCACCAGGCACATTTCAGCGTTGTATGATGGTCACATTCTCAGACATAGTTGAAAAGACAATTGAGGTGTTCATGGATGACTATTCGCACGTGAGTTCCTTCGATGATTGTCTGAAAACTCGAGAGCTAAAAGCTTATTAGGTGTGAAGAAACCAATCTTGTGTCAATCGGGAAAAGTGCCACTTTATGGTACAAGAGGGCATCAGACTCGCCATCTGGATTTCAGAAGAGGAATAGAGGTCGACCGAGCTAAAATCGAGGCAATAGGAGAAATTACTCCACCATCATCATGAAGGGCATAAGAATTTTCAGAGATTATGCGTGGTTCTAACACAACTAGCTCATTCAAGATTTCTCTCAGATGGAAAAACCGTTATTCAGTTTGCTAGCTCAGGAGACACCATTTGTTTTTTATGAACAATGCCTGTAAGCTTTTTCGCCTGGAAGATAAATCAGATCGCCCCCCATAATTGTAGCACCCGCATCGGGACCTTCGCTCGAGCTAATGCCACGCCAAAGTGACTATGCGATCGAGCAAAGGTCGGTGCGTAAAAGAAAGGATATTTAAGGTCATCCACTATGCTAGTCGAACTTTGAATGATGCTCAACTGAATTATGCCACCACGGAAAAAGAGCTATTAGCCAATGTTTTCGCCTTTGATAAAATTAGGCCCTACTTGATTGGCAATAAGGTGATAGTGCACATTGACCACTTAGCCATTAAGTACCTAATGACAAAAAAGGATGCAAAGCTGAGACTAATACGATGGGCAATTTATCACAAGAGTTCAACTTAGAGATAAAGATAAGAAGGAACAGGCAACTAGTCGGTGGACCATTTGTCACGATTAGAGGGTCGAGACTAAGTACGATTAACGAGCACTTCCCGTATGACAACTCTTGGCAATTGAAGACATACAGTCGGTTCCATGGTTTGTCGACTATGTGAACTACTTAGTGGCCAAAGTAATTCCTCCAGAGTTTAGCTACCAACAGAAAAAGAAGTTGTTTGCACAGTTGAAGCACTACTACTGGGATGGGTCTATTTTATACAAACATTGTGCCGATCAAGTGATAAGGAGATGTGTACCAGAAGAAGAAATGGGCAGTATTTTGAGTCATTGCCATACCTTACCATGTGGGGGCATTTAGAGGCTGTGAGAACAAAGAACAAAGGTACTCCACCGTTTCTATCGCCTACCTTATTCAAGGATGCTCATCATTTTGTAGCTAGGCTGTGGATAAGTGCCAAAAGGATGGGCAAGATTTCCAAACTGATTTAACCCCCCATTAACCCACCGAAGGTTGTTTGACTTATGGGGAATGGACTTCATGGGACCTTTCCTCTTCATCTACCACATGTATATCCTTCGGGCCGTAGACTACGCCTCAAATGGGTAGAGGCAATATCGACACGCACCACCGAAGCGCCGCAGTGGTAGTCAAATCTTCTCGCGCCCACATATTCACCCGATTCTAAGACTCCACGAGCATCGATCACAGACGGTGGTACTCATTTCGCAATAAGCTGGCTTTTCGATAAAGTCCTACAAAATATGGTGTGAGACATCGAATCACTCTGAGATATCACCCACGTGCGAATGGATAAGCCGAGGCCAAATCGTGAAATTAAGTCCATTCCCCGCAAAAACTGGCCAATACCAAGAAAAGACTATCAAGAAGATCGATGGATGTAATTTTAGGCATTACAAAGACAACCTTGACTTTTTAGCATGTCCCCATTTCGACTAGTCTATGGGAAAGCATGCCACTTGCCGGTAGAATTAGAACATAGAGCATATTAGGCGACTAGGCGATTGAACATGGATAGCAAATTAGCTGGAGAAAAGCGATTATTGCAGCTCAATGAATTAGATGAGTTTCGCAATGAAGCTTATGAAAACACTCAGATCTATAAGGAAAAGACAAAAGTGTGGCATGACAAACACATTATGAGGAGAGAGTTTGTTGTGTTGTAGTCTTATCGCTCAACTCCTACCGCAAGTCTCCCAAGCCAAAGTCAAACGGTCGTCCGCTCAATAAAGCAGCAAGTATTCCCCCGGCGGAGGAGTTCGAGATACTACATCCAGAGAAAGGATAGTTCAAAGCTAATTCTGTTCAAAGGTTAGAAACTGCATTGAGGAGCATTCTATCAAGTAGCCCAGACACCGCTTCAGCAAAGCCGAGAGAAGAGTAGCAAATTTGCTGGAAGCCAAATCCCCAACAGTTCTCGCTGTTGTTTCCTGAAGCTCGTTCCCTACATCATAAAGAATGTCGTGTTAATGATGTTAAACATAGCGCTTCTTAGGAGGCAACCCAAGCTTTGTGTGATTTTATTTTTCCCTAAAACTTGAGTATTTCCATTCTTTTTTATTACTTTGTGTTAAATTTTTTGTTTTGGGCATTCTCCTTATGCTTATTTTTCATAGATAGGTGAGTCTTGAAGGTAGAGGGCAAAAACACAGCCTCAGACTTTCGGGTCCATCACGCAAGAAAGCCTTTCGCTTCACGCGCGGAGGGCAAAATGACATAATTCAAATTTTCGGGTTCGCTGGAAGCTCGGTTTCACACGCGAGGCTCGCCTTCACCGCATGAAGAGCCCGCCGCGTAGTATGGCTTCATTGCAGTGAAGGGATCCTTTGTCGTGGCAAAGCGACTCGTATTTAGGGGGTCTATAAATACCTGCGACTATCCATTTTTCCCCCCTACCCATTTGCAGGACCTTGTCTCCCGCTCTGTCTCGTGTGCGCTTGCGCATTCCTAGTCGACCGCGACTACTATGGCTCCTAAAAAGACCGATCCAGCCAAATGACACCAATTCCCGCTTCACATCGCACCTCCCCTCCGCTGCATCGGACCGCACCGATTCATCTCCCAAGAGGCAAAGCGGCTCTACCATGAGCCGCTTTGCATATGTTCATTCGTTCCGGAGAGGGGTTTTCCTACCTCAAACGCATTCTTCAACTTCACCATCCAAACCAGAGGATGGAAAACACTGTGTGCTCCCCCAACCCCCGGAGTGGCCCCAGTCGTACGAGAGTTCCATTCCAACCTGCGTTTCTGGGTTGGCACCACTGTGTTTGTCCGGGGTAGGTGGGTCGACTTCGGGGCACGGGCCATCAACCAGATCTATCAGCTGCGGGAAGACAACGATGAGGAGTAAATTGTGCAAGGCTTGTGGCCACCGACTTTAAGAGCCACAGAGCTCACATGTGGCTAAGGCGTGTGGCAAACGCCATCCGCCAACCCGGTGAGCCTGGGCCAACACTCATGAGAACGCCACGCCCGTGGCGAAGGCTCGTATAATTTTTATGCAGTTATGATTAACCTTCACTGCATCTTAGTACAATGACAAAGGATAAGATAATCCTCCTATACGCCATGACCAAGGGATTCCAAGCCGACGTCGAGACTATTCATTGAGCAGGGTTGATCGAAATAACTCACTGACACACCGCACCGGTGGCCAATTCACCCTCCCCGATCACTGGCTTGGCGCCGATCAGCCGAGTTCCTCGATGTTGGACTCGAGAGCAAAAACACCAGTCACGCCCATTCCACGCTTCAAGGTGAAGTTCAGGAGCCCTGACGAGTCCAATGACGAGACCGACGATGATGTCCCGGAGGCCACACCCAAAGACGAGTTTAATTTAGTGGGATCGACTCCACCTCGAGGTCCCTGGGCTCGACCTACCCCGCCAACGATCCATGCACTCACTACTCGCT
The DNA here is from genome assembly GCA_016808115.1 of Tetrastigma voinierianum. Taxonomy (NCBI): domain Eukaryota; kingdom Viridiplantae; phylum Streptophyta; class Magnoliopsida; order Vitales; family Vitaceae; genus Tetrastigma; species Tetrastigma voinierianum. The sequence goes on along the minus strand of JAEQBH010001951.1, from coordinate 34,183 downwards.
TCGACACCTATTGGGACGAGTCATAGGAGCATCGAGTTACCCTAAGCCAGGACATGGATTCCATCAGGGCTGAGATGGCCGCCATCCACGCCAACTAGACTGTGACGTCACTGAATAGTCTAGCCTTTAACATTTCACATAAGGTTAAATCACGCCATCACCACAATGATTTTTCGTGAATGATTTCTTACCCTTTCTTTTACCTACTGAGGACTCGTCTGCTTTAAGCTCGGGGTGGGTGTACGGGTGTGACTATCTATGACCTAGTTTATTTTGACTGTTATGTTGACTTAGTTTTATTTTGACTTGGGTTATCTTTGCTATTTTTGCATGTTTAGGTCCTTTTTTTTTTTTTTTTCTATTTTTGCATGTTAAGGTCCATTTTTTTTAGGCTTGTGTTAGGTCGTTTCCCATGCACCAACATGTATGCAAATTGCACATATTATAATATGACAGTCTCCAGAGTTGGTATTATATCCTCACTTAATTTTGAGTACATGGCAACAAAGGAGTCAGAGAAGTTCGCAAAGCAACAACCCATGTTCACCTGGAAGTGGACTCCGAAGAGGTTGTCTTTCTTTTCTTCTTTGACAAAATTGGGACTGCTGTGTAAAGTCGAGACTAACCCCATGTCCGGCCACCTATTTAGATTCAAGAACTCACTCCCGAGCAGATTATCTCACACACATACATTGATTTTCGGTATGTTTAATTCAACCATCATAAAAGATTCCAACTAGCAATACCCAAGAGGAGATTATCTGAAAAACGATGATCGCCTTCGAGCTCCAAACAAAATAATAATAATAATAATAATAACACAATGCATTAACATAATAATAATAATAATAATAACATATAAGAATTAATAATAACAATGCGATCATCCTAATCGCGTGTAACCCTGCTCGCTCAGGGCTTCAGTTAATGCCCTCGAGCCAATCAATGAGCCATTGACTTCACCGCCGCCATGGAGTTAGAGGATGGATGATCTACATAATCTATGACCTCAAGGTTTGGCTGAGTGTTCGGTGGAGTTCAGGCAACCAATGCCCTATGTCTCTTAACCAACTGTAAGGGGGAGTCACCAATGGATCCCTACCATGGTGAACTCCTCACTCAAAACCTCTACACTAATGTACTTCCTAAATTGTCTTAGAGTTAATTCCTTAGAGAATCAAGGAATAAATTGGTGTGTTCTCATCCTTCCGTGTTAAGCTACTACAAATAGGTGAGTTCGATTCAAGTTTAGGGGCACTGCAGTTAAACTATACATTGGAGATCACACTTTAACCGCGTTTAGACTCCTTAGGAAAAATTATTGAGCACTAAAAATGGGGTTGACCTACTTGGTCAACCGAGACCGACCTAGTGCAGATTCTTGAAAGTTAAACAATCAAGTTAGTCCCTGGATCTTTTGAACTAGTTAATAAGGACCCCTCCTTGCTGTTGTCATGTGTGGTTAACCCATATCGTCATATAGTTTCACGTTATTCTTGTGTGCCCTAGGTAGAGTCTATTCTTTCTTGGGGATAAGCAAGAAGTTAAGTTTGGGGGTGTTGATCGGGATGAATCATGCGTGCATTTCAGTTGAATTCTTGGTGTCCTTTATAGCTAAAATGAATTATTCAATGTCTTTTTCATTAATATTACACTAATCCCTCATATTATATTGTTCTATAGAATATGGTGATGTTGGGATCAAAAGGGCATCTAAAAGATAGAAAAAACATAATACAAAGGTAATGACAAAAAAGACTGACAACAAAATGCTAATCGGTTCGCCGCTTGCGAAGCACTTCTTGCCACCTCAAGACCCTTCATACGAACCAATAGATCAAATTTTTGAAGGGCTCTCATAGCAACAAATAAGAACTTTCACACGCGCATTGAGGTCCCCTTTCCAAAACGGGAACTCGCAAAACCCTAATTTTTCTGGGCCATTGATAGGCCTGCATCTCGAGGTATAAAAGGGAAGATTTTTTGAAGCAAAGAGGGAATTGGATAGAGAAGAAGGAGGAGATACATGCAGGAGAGATCAAGATAGACGGATTCGGAAAGATTGCGAAGACGGATTTTTCTGTAGTTCTTCCTTCAACTTACTTCATGATTCGAATTCTTCAATCTGTAATGAATAATATGATGAACTAATTCTTTTCTCTAAGGTTTTTCCAACCCTAACCACAGTTTGATGGATTGATTTTCAGTTTTGGCTTATTTGAATATTAATATGAGTTCATACGTTTGCTTTAATTATGGGTTTAATTACATGTTATTGTCTGGCCAACCGTGGCATGCTAAAGCTGGGAGTTTGAGATCGAGAGAAGATAACTTTGGTGATTGATGGTTAAAGCAACACTTAGGTAGTCAAGAATGAGATATTCTGCATCGCAAGCGCGGCAATTAGGGTTTGCACATTTAAGCATTTTGAAGTCGAGGGTTGAGGTGAGAGATGCACACATCCTAATTAGCGAGATAGCAAATATATCTCTCGAGAATATCTTGTAGGAAAGATCAACCCGCCAACATAACTCATATGAATACTTCAATAAGTCCCAATTGAATCAGACATCTATCAAGAGTGGTAGGAGACGGTAAAACCCTAGGTTTCTCATCATCGATATAATTCAATACACCTAATTTTAAGTTTTCGTTAATTCTAGTAATTTAGTCGTAATTCTCTTTAGGATTAGATCCAAATATTGTTGAAGTCATTAAATCGCAGGGGTCACCACGCTTCTCGAGGGAACGACACTTCGACTAAATCCACTCACTCACGCCAACTCAACGTGTACTCTTGCGCACATTGGCGGCGCTTCACCTAGCCTTACACTCACTTTCGACTCGTCAAGATACAACATTTGGATTTTTGAAAAAAAAATTTTGAATTCTTGAATTCACACCACAACACCACCACCCCCCTTCTCTCCCCCAAACTTGAATTAAACATTGTCCTCAATGTGAAACAAAAGCAAGAATGGATAATGAGTACTCCCCTGAGGTTGATCAAGTCTCCAAAAGTTCCTCCAATGAATATGGCTCACTTTGGAGGCAAAGGTGTTAAAGAGTGGTTAGACCTTAAGTCCAAATAAAGGGGATGCTTGAATATGGTTTCCTTGGTTCTTTAAGCTCTGCACAATTGAACTTTAAGATTTCAACATTTTAGCTTCCAAAACCAGCTTTGAATCTCCAAAAACCTGAAATCCAAAGCTAAAACATGGAAAAACAAAATCAAGCATGAAAACTTATTAAAAAACAACTCAAAGCTAACTAAGAAATTGGAAAAGGGAAAGAAAACTTTAGTCAGGGTTCCCTCTCCTAAGAAGTCGGTCATTTTGAAAGTCTAAATTTCAGACTCTACCAACCACGGATATGTTGGTAATTCTGGCCTCCATCCTTCTCTAAGAGGTGATAATTGTACTCAATCAGCAACTTGAGCACATAGTCTTCCAAGATCATTATTTTTTTAGATTATTATTATTATTTTTTTAAATGGTGGCTTCCATTTCTTTAAACAACTGAATAGTGCACTCCTACCTTAGGAATAAGGTTCATCTTCATTTTTCAACTCTTCATGCATCTCAAGTACCCTACGGAGCCATCTTCGTAATAGCTTACAATTTTGTCTTTATCTTTTCACTTGATCTCAGAGAAGTTGGCTTATCTTCTTTCACAACTAAGGTCAAAATGTGCATCATTCTCCAATCGTCTTGAAACTTCTCAAGTTCTTTCATTACCTCTTTGAGTGATTTCTTCATGTTAGCTCAAGTTTTCTTCTTCTGTATTCACCCCAAGAGTAGATGGCAAACTCTCATGTTGTCCTTCAAAGGACATTGTAGCCATATTCTCTTGTTCTTTCATATATTTGGCCACTAGTTCTTGTATACTCATACTCTCATCTTGTTTAGGTTGTTCTTTCTCAAATGGAAGTTGAGTACAAGTGGCCATTGGAGCCATCTCTTCTTTTATGCTCTTTAATGGCATAGGTTGAATTTGAACATTAGCCCTTGTCAATTCCATGAATTGAACTTGAGATGTTACACATTCAGCATGAACTCTTTTTAATTCAAATTGTTGCCTCTAACTTCTCATTATTCCTCTTTGGACGGACTTTCTCCCTTTCTTTGATCAAGAAACCTAGGCAACCCAATCCTGAGAATAGTCCATTTCAACTTTGATCTTGAAAATTCGAGCACGCCCACATGATTGACCGGAAGATGAACTCTTTCCAATTGAGCCATTTTTTTTTCTAATCTTGATCTTTGGATTTGTGGAGTATGAAGAGTGGTGTAGCTTGTATTCCATGAGGTGTTTGGGTGATGGCTCCATCCAAAATTATAATTGCTGCTATGGGGTACTCTCCTAATATCGAGCATAATCCATTGATGGCCAAGGTTGCCACACTTTGGCCTCACGGAGTTGTCACTCTTCTTGATGCTCATCGCTGCAATCGTCTCTACTCTAGTTGTTAACTAAAGAGAGCTAGTTGTCAGGCCTTAACTCAATGATAGATCCATTGTATTTTTAACTTGGAAAAATTAGCAAAAAGAAAACAAAAGTATCAAAAAACTAAAAAAACACGTAAAATATAACAATAATAAAAACAAGCTTTAAGTACCAAAGAAGCACTTAGAATTGATATTAGCATAAAATACTGCACTTTCGACAACGACGCCAAAACTTGATAGGGCGTTTAGGTCGCTACGACGCCACCAAAGACTTAGCCTCAAAGAACGGCGCCAAAAACTTGATTGGCGTATTTTTGGCGTAGCACCAAAGACTTGTTAGATCCTTGGCAACGATGCCAAAAACTTGGTAGCGCTTCTAGCATAGTACCAAGGACTTATTAGGTCCCCGACAACGGCACCAAAAACTTGATAGGAATATTTATGTTTTGTATTAAGAATATGTAGAAGAGCGCCCACTCTACGCAAGTATATGCTTGTCAAATAATAAAGTGTACCTAAACTAAACTATAATATTTCTCTAATATCCAAATGATCAGTGTTGAGTTCACAATTGCAATTAACTAAACTAAACTAATGAAAGCTTAATCGAACAAGTGAACTGTGAAACTAAGGGATACCAAGAGATGATAAGATCCTAGGGTAATTAGACAATCCTCCTATATCTAAGCCAAAATTCCATCCTATTATTTCTTGAAAAAGCTCTCCAAGGTGACTCTTGCCTAATTTAATTAAAAGTCTCTCTCGAGGTCAGATAATCTACCAACTAATACTAGGTTTCTTGCTTCTCAACTCAACCCTAAGCACTAGAGATGCTTGAAGACCCAAGAATCCCATACACCTCCTAATTACCGATAATTTCTACACTACCAGGATAATTAGGTTGAATCACCTATGTCTAACTCCTTATTTTTTACGGTTTTTCACGTAGGAACAAATCACAGCTAATATTATTAGAACCTTGCCACCGGAGACTTGTTTAGAATCCTGCACAATGCCAAAACTTATATTGTACTACAGGAGATTGTTTTTCTTATGTTTGTCTTTAATCATATCTTTAAAACTCAACTTGGTCTAAATCACTCTAAGTGTACAAGTAAACAAGTAATAAAGTGGATTGTAATTCCAAATATCATTCCCATAGGGATTGATGAGAAAATTTAAAGATCAAGTACCCCTACTACTCAAGATCATCACTATTTGAACTTCTAATCTTAATGAATAGATTAACTATCATAACTGGAATAAAAGTATTTTTGTCAATTTTGCTTTAATGAAAAGAATATTCAAATTTAAAGAGATTAGAGATTTATCGAGATTTCTTAATACCACTAGAATGGACTGCATATGATCATCAATTTGGCATATGGTTAAAAACAATATAATCAAGGGAGCTTGAATTCGATCGGGTCCAAGAGCATAGTAATATAGCCTTGGAATACCTCCTAACACTATACATTTCACTACTTAGAATACCATATTCCTAAACCAAGTCAATAGGTCTAAACAACTACTTTTAGGATTTGATCCTCTTTATAAGATTTGGTTATTTTTCCTAAACCATTACTTCACAACCATTTCTTAGGACTGAAATCAACTTGTCCCCATGACATAACATAAGCCTTTTTCAAAGTAATTAGTATCTCACTTTGAAGTTTGGTCAGAATAATCACTCCCATCTTACAGAAGCATAAACATTCTCTCAAAGTGAGATGATACCTGTAAGTATTAAACTAACAAATCACCAGATGGTCCTTCTTCCTCTGGAACACACTTCTGTTGTCACCCAGAAGAGAACCTTGAAGTAAGAGGTTAGAACATCACTTGTAAGTTATCAAAGTGCATTAGTTCTAAAGATATCAATCTATGCATACCCCCAAGGCTACTGTCCTTTGCTCTTAGGAACTCACTTCTCCATGTCACTCAGAGGGGTCCTAGAAATTAAAGCATAGATATAGCTTCTTTCTGGGTATACTCTACTGATACTTAGAACAATTCTTGTAAAGAACAATACTAATTAGATCAATCCAATATTCAAATCACAACATTCATTTAAATACTACAAAAAATGATAACCAAACACCAATCCCTTCCTAGAGGGAGCTTAGCTTCCATAACTGGATCACAAGTAACAAAGACTAGTTGATCAAACAAATTCATTGAAACTGTAATCAATACTGAATAAAATGGGTTCCAGAAATATTTTCAAATTCTACTCAAGTTCAGACATAAATTCTAATCCTTGAAAATGAAAATAAAAAAATAAAAAGAAAAGAAGAAAAGAAGAAAATAAAAATATGTACAAAGCTTTAGTCTCTCACTCTATGTTCCCCCTTCTCTTTGATGATTGATCGATTCTTCTCTTCTCTTTTTCGATGATGCCCTATCTCTTTCTATTTATAAGCCTCATAAATGGTGGGCTAGAATTCCATGCATAATTTGTGGGTTTCAGCAGTCTAACTGGTTCATTTGTCGCGCATACCCGCATTGTCACAACATTAGAGCATCCTTCTTCGCCGCCAAGCTCGCTGTCGCTGGTCATGACAATTGTTGATGTTAAGCTTTCCGCGCGTTTGTGTTGTGAAATCAATGACATATATGTAGCCCGGTGTCTTCGCCTTTGTTACAAGCTTGTCGTATTAACGTGGCTCGACATCTTTCTTGATGATCAAGCCGCGACAAACCATTCACCGTCACATAAACTTTCTTTTGCCTTCTTCTTTGTTTGTGCTATGACAAGTCGTGAAATGTCACGGATAAATTTCACCGACTCATCTCATAATTTCCTCCTTTCTAAGAAACTTTTCTATGTCGCAACATTCTTTCTTCATTTCATTTTGGTTTTGTCACGACAAGCTTTTCATGTCTCACATTCGCTTATTGCTCTCATGAATTCATCTAATTCTTTGTCTCGACATATTTTTTCTGACAAAGTTTGTCGCGAAATTTCTCGACATATTCTTTGTCTCGAAAAAGTTTGTCGCGACAAAGTTGTGAAATGTCACGACAAACTTTTTTCTCGGGCTTTTCACATAATATGTCATCGATAAGCCGTGAAATGTCAGACATTCTTTCCACCGCTCGCTTTAATCGTAGCGAAAGCCGAAACGCGACAAGGTTTCGCCGCTTTCTATGATTCTTTTCTAAATGTTTGTCATGATGTGGTTTTGATTATCATACATCTCTTTTGGCACTGTCAATTTTGCTGTGACAATGATGAAATTTTTTACGACATTCATCCTTTCCTGCCTTAGCCACTTTTGATGCTTTTCTTGCTGATTTTTCTTCTTTTGCATTAAATCCTTGCAAAACACCAATCTGGGTGAAGATTCCATAATTTTACATTAAATTGAACTTTTAAGCCTCAAATATACATGAAAAATGGACTTAAAAATAGATGAGTTTCACACTCATCACTTACTCCCTCTCATCTTACAAGGAACAACTCACCATATTGAGATTAACTAGAAATCATTATGTAAACAAAATCGAGTATGAATCAATAGAGGTGACAATCACAAATAGACAATAGAAAAAGGGAAAATTAACAAATAGATATAAGATTCATGTTCAATATACAACCAAAACCCTAGATTAAGAAATTAAAACATAACAAAGGTTTGGTACATCCTAAAATTAAGATAACACATGAGAAATAGGAAAGAAGAAACTCTAATAATGAAAGCTGATGAGTCCTTGGACTTCATCCTCCAAATCCCTAAGTTCTTCTCCCAAATCTTGAAGAACAACTACCAAGCCTCCTCTCTGGTCCTAAAGTGAAAGAACAAGAGGGGAGAAACCATAAGGAGGGTTTTCTCTCTCTCAAAGCACGGACGTCCTAGTCAAGACTCTTGATCTCATTTTCTTTCGAAAACCGACCGCGCCGTTTCTTGCTATCCTTTATAGTTTCCAAATTAGGTCAAAATGGGGTTTCCACCTGTCAGCCCTGATGCTTTTTGTCACATAGAACTTATCTTCGTAAATATGGCCTTTTTGGTTCGTTTCGACGAACATAGCTTTCTCGTTAAGACTCCAAATTGTACAATCTAAGTATTGTTGGAAAGCTCTTGAAATCTAGATAGAACGAGCACTTTGGTAATGATGATACAGACTGAATTTACGAAATGCTCCAACTAGTCACTTTTGGGCTCTATTATCTTCTTTCTTCAACTTCCAAGTGTCATAATTTGATCATTTGAAGTCCAAATTGAGTATATAAGGTCTATATGGAAAGCTTGGGAAGTCAACTATCCATCCATATAAAGATTGTAGCCATTTGAATCATCTTGTAGCCGAAAAACATCAAAACATAATAATCGATGCTACATGTGTAATTTGTTGATTTTCCTTCATTTGTCGATGTTCTCAATTCCACCAAATGGTCGACCTAATATGCAAGATGAATGGTATAGAACACAGGACACTTATTCAACATAAAAAAATACTAAAAATATAAGTAAAAAATAGAGATAAAATGAGTATTTGAGATACTCATTAGTCACTCTTCACCATATGGAGGCCACTTTGGTGCAATGAAAACATCTCAAAAGGTGCTACAATGCAAAAGAAAAAAACAAGGCATAAGACTCAAAATGATCACAAAAAGAGCAAAAAACATCCAATCTACATCATGCAAAAGCTAGCTTAGCCACCCTTGTCACACCTTCTCTCCTATATCCAAAATGTTGGGAGAAATAAGGTGAGTTCACAATGGGAAACTTTATGGTCATACTATGCATATCGAATTAACATGAATAAAATATAAGACAGGATGCATGATCAACATGCTTAAACATTTAGTGAATATGTAATAACAATTGATATGCATGCATATTGTATAAAGAGCTTCATCTCTATTTTTCTCAAGTTTTCCCTTATATTATAAACTGTCATATATCTACGTTATCAGAGATATTATTCATCGATGCTCCAAATAATACTTGTACATCTATGAGTACTTTTTGGAATTCATACCCAAGGGTAGCCAACCCCGTGTCTTTAGGGACTACAACCCAAGGGCAAGACCAACCTTGTGTCTTTGTAATTTTACAACCTATGCGTAACCAACCCCATGTCTTTAGGGACTACAACCCAGGGGCAGGACCAACCCCATGTCTTTAGGGACTACAACCCAAGGGCAGGACCGACCCCATTCTACACCCATACTAGGGTGTCTTCCTCAAGGGATTTAGAGACTTTCACCTATGACCCATGGTCCCACATAAACAAGTAACATGTGATATCAAGATCTCTCAAATATTACTCACAGCAATCCTTGCTGGCCATTGTGTTCCTTGCCAAATCGATCTTGTAAATCAGCACTTTATAGCTCATGTTCATCATAGAAGTCATGAGTTCCCCACCCTAAGAATTCCATATTATTATAGCAATACTCAAACCACTCACACTAGTGGGGCTTATAAAGGCAACAAAGTATGGTGCATTTGCTAGATACATGTCAAGCATGTAGATCGCGAATTATATTTACAAAGCCAAACATAGATAGGCACTAGAATGGCAGCAAATTCTACCTCACTTCTCGTTTCAGCCCTTGTAATTCCTCTTGTAGAGATCCCTTAGCTAAATCAAGGAACTAAAATAGAACAATCTAATTTAGGTTCATTTACACAAAACAACATAATCAAAGTCAAGAGATATTGTGGTTACTACAACCCTAATCATTTAGTTCTTGCTAACTATTCATGTAGATTTTCCCATCATAGAACTAGCTAACCCCTTCCAAGGCAGTACAATTAACTCAACCCATTGATTAGTTTTAAGAACATAACCTCAATTAGTCTCATACTCACTAAACCAGCTTCCAAACTCAATAATCATAACCTACTTGCTGATTTCTTCATATAACCACTTTAAAACCAAATAAACTGAATCTATTAGCTTTATTTTATGATTAGACTTAATAAAGACATGTCAAGCTGAATTAATAATTTCCTTTAAACCAAGATTTATCATTAAATAGCATCAACTAATCATTAGGAACAAAAAATTACCAAGATCACATACCATATTCTTCTTCTTCTTCTTCAAGATCTTTTTTTTTCTCTCTCTCTCTCTCTAACTTCTCTCTATAGGTTGCAAAGGCGTAGAAACGTGGGCTGGAGAACCAGCCCTAACAACCCTTATGTATCCTCATTTAGAAGCTTGAGGTGGCATGCCTGGAAATCTTTCACTCCATCTTCTTTTCCCAATTTTTACACTCGTCCTCTTATTCTTTAGCATTTGAACTCTGACAACTCGCCACATGGTTCAAGCTTGGTCTATAAATTATTCCAAAATGTTATTTCATTTAGGTATTAGTTATCATAATTAATTCTTACCAAATTTCACACAATTAAACATAATTTACCTTAAGCTAGATTCAATTCCTAAACATGTTAACTTAATCAATATGCAATTTCTTGGTTTTTGTTCCTTCCATTATCAATAGGTGTTACAAAATAAGTTTGGGGGAAATGTTATGTGAGAAAAAGACGCAACAAGATAATTTTGGGGAAAGCTTAAGAGATTCAATGATGTAAGAAAGAAAAATGGGAAATGATGATAGAGTTGTTGATGAAAAAGGCAAATTTGTGTGCTTTGGGTAAATATGAACCTAAATGACCTATTTAACTACCCTTTACCTAAAACATACATTACAAGTCAATAAAGACATATTTGATCCTATGAATTGTGAGTTGCCTACATTATTGGAGAATGGTATGCATAGAAAACCTATGGAATCTTATGTGCTTAGAAATGGTGGAAACATGAATTAAGAGATCTCCATTCAACTCTAGTTCTCCAATCTGACCAAGCTACAATTGACAACATGAAGGTAGGATTCACACACCTACAGCATTCAGCTTAGTTGTGTAACTAACCGATGATCAATCTATTATATAAGAAGATCCCGCCTCAAAATTTTCTATATTGTTGAATAGTTCAAACCCTGAGGTAAATAAGGCAAGTTGTATCACATTGCTCAACAAGTTTTTGAAAAGTTTCGTTTGTTTTGAAATCGGGATAGGAACATGTAATTTCTTTGCTTCGAGGAGAAGCAAAGGGTAAGTTTATAGTATTTGTTAGGTGAATTATACCTTGCTCTAAGTATCTACTTCCTAAACATTTATTGAGTTCTTCATGCTAAATTCACACCTATATAGCTCAATTAGGACTAAATCCTCTCTCTACCTTGGTTTTGTAGAAAGGAAGACAACTTTATAAAGAAAGCAAGAAAGAGAAGAATTGAAGAAGATGTGCTGCTAAAGCGCTCATGTCGCGTCATAAATCTTCATGTCAAGACATGGGATTTCCTTAAGATGGAAGCCCATTCACTGCCATGTCACGACTGTAGGGATTCATAAGTATCAAGGGCATTGTTATAATAAAGAAAATAACAAAAAAATAAAATAAAATAAAAATCTAATCCCACCTTATTTGGCCATCATAAGCAGCATCAAAACGAACCAAAATGAAAACCAAGAGTTCAAAAGATGATTCACCTTTGTAGATTTACTCTTGGAGGGTGTTTCCAACTTGACTAGAAATGAACCACGTCCTTGGTTTGTCTCTAACCCAGATCCACAAAGACCGAAGACTCGAGAACTCCTATGAGACGGTTGAAAACAAGCTCGGTACTAGGAAAGCTTGGTTTCAATGAGACATGAAGAAGATGCTCTCAACTTCCTTCTTCTTCTTGGTTCTTCTAAAGAACAAGAGAAAAACCTCACTACTATCTCAAACAAAGGAGATTAGGATTTGATATGATCAAACATTAGATATAGGGTTTCTCCCATAACCACATATTTATAGTAGAAACCCACCCTATGAAAAGACTAAAAAGCCCTCACTCAAAGATGGAATATTCTACATGCATCTCCATGCATGGTAGCGTGCTCCCTCATGGGCCTTAAGCTCATGAGCAAGCTTTTCCTATCCCATTTTCTAAATGAGTGCTCTTAGTCCCAAGATTCTTCTAATCCTGGAGTGGTCTAATCCCCAATGTAAAGTCTTTCTTGATTGGATCACATCCAAGTCTGTTTTATATCAAGTCTCCATCTTCTAAGTGTGTGACCCATTAGGTTCCCTGTTTTGTTGGCCTCTTAATTCAACTATTGAATTAAGAAAGTCATGAGTCATGCCTAAAGAACACAAATACTTAATTCCCCAAACGACGGGAGAATTAATACCGATCAGAAACCCTTTCATAGACAAATACCACATAATTCGTCCTTTCACCAATCTATACCCCACTCGGTTCAAAGCATGGACAAAGTGTAGCTCCCACTAGACTGGCTACGCCACATCTAGCCCAAGAGTTATTTGATCTTGTCCCCGAACTCATTACTTATCAGTTATGCACTTGAAGACTCTCTTCATGGAATTTCCACTATAAGATACCTTGATCATAGTTTATAAGATACCCTTCTTGATACAATCAAGGATTATGACATGCTACTTGTTCGCATCAATAATGTCTCGCTTTTGTTAATCTTATATAACGGGATAAATTTAGATATTAACATATTGCATATGATAGGAGTCTTATTATCATGATCTCACTACGATTTCCCCGCATGCTATGTTATGTATCAAGGCGAACTTCATTAACTGGAATAAGATCTAAATCACCCGACGACTTAACATCATGCCTTTAAAAGTAATAAAAGATGTACAAAAAGTGCTAAAGGTGATTGCCTTTAGAGCACCTCTCTAACAAACTCCCACTTGCACTAAAGCCAATCGCCTTTATATCTCATACCATAGGCAAGAACATGAGATTCATACTTCTTTTGGGGAAGTGGCTTAGTCAGGATAAGCAATATTCTAATCAGTACTTTCTTATCTTTACATCATTCCCGCCCATGATCTCTAATCAAATGGTATATGTCGAGCACGTGTTTCGACCTTTGATGAGACCTCACGACCTTTGCTCAGGTTATACCCATTATTATCACAATGCAAAGGCATCGTATGAACAATTCTAGGTACTACACCTAGTTCGCAATGAACTTCTTTATCCAAATCGCTTCTTTAGTTGGTTCGTTTGAATGTACCGATTCAATCAGAATCTATAGTCGTTTCATCGCAGCTTCTGTCACTACCTCAAAAGTATGTCGCGACCATGTTTTCTTCCTATCCACCGTAACCTCATTTCGCCCCAACAGCCTCTTCAATTTTTCTATTTCGGTCACGACCTAACCTGCTCGCTTCTATTTTAACATATGTCATGACTTCGATTTGATGTCGCGACATCACCCGCTGCGCTATGTCGATCTTGTCGCGACCATGTTTTTCTGACTCTTCAATAAATTCTATGTCACGACTTCAGTTCCATGTCGCGACTTGGATGTATTGTTTTCTACTGCATTCTATGTCGCGACCTCAGAAGTATGTTACGACATCATTTTTGTTGTCAGCCACTGATCCTTGGTCACAACTCCCCTTCTCATGTTACGACTCAAAATTGTTTATCTTTTCATTGTCTCTGTCGCTGAAGATGTGGATTTATGTCATACCTTAATCGCTTTCCTTGGCCGAGATTTATGTTGCGACCTTAAAAGTATGTTGCGACATCAATTATGCCCATCCTGTCGCAACCTCACTTCTTAGTCACAACATTTTTAACCGTACGGCTCATTCTTATTATCACGACATGAATTCCAGGTCGCGACCTAGATTGGTGTCTCCAACTTATATCTTTGTCGCAACCTGAAATTTGGGTCGGCGACACATTGCAAGTCCATTCAGCCTTTACCGGTCGTGACATTATTTCTCTCATTGCGGACTAAACAATATCTTCTTTGAAAGTCCCTTCTCCGTCTCGTCTCATGCGTTCCTCTTTTGCTACAACTTTTCATCCAAAGATAAGATATCCTCTGGCGTGACCTTGATTCTATCGCGACCACCCGGGCTCTAACTGCTTTCACTTATGATTTGGCTGAATTTTCATTTCCTCGCTTTAAATTTCTGCAAAATATAAATTTGGTAAATAGCACATATTTCTACATAAAACAAGCAATTACATATCAGTAAGAATAATCTAAAAATGGACTGTAATTGCAATGAGCTCAGGACTCATCAAATTCCCCCAAACTTAAAATTTTGCTTGTCGCCAAGCAAAGAAAAGAAAGATTTGTTTGTCCTCAAACAATTTAACTTTATTTTGAAGGACATTTTTATGTTCTACAACACAATCTTTTCTTATTCCACCCCTTGACTTGAACAAGAAGATTGCAGTATTATTTCAAACTTTAGTTTTCAACTGAGAAAAAAGAATGTTTTCAACCTCTATTAAAAATAAATTGCTGAATACTGCATGCAAACAGTTCAGTCAATAGATCTTGTTTTGTGAGTGTGTGTAGGTCTTCTTTTCTTTTCATATTTTTGTTGAATTAGTTAATCTTCTGGAGATCTTCTTAACATTAGTCAAAAGTCCCATAAGCTTGCTTTTCATATTGATTCCACTACGTAGGTAAATCTAACCTTCAAGATCAACAGTCTTTTAGGCTTATAATGTTAGGCTTTTGCAATTAAGTAGACAATTGGAAGATTTAGCCGCAAATTACCGTATTCCACTTTTCTTTTCTTCAACAATGTAAACTCCCCAAACTCGTCTCAGACATTATCTTCGATGTTATGGCTTCTTTGGTTGCCACCTTCAACTTATCAACTCAGTTCCTTTTTACTGTAACTCTTTTCATTTATCTTTATTTTCAAAAAATTGAATAGTAAATGTTTGGCCTCTTGCGCCATCTCTTATAACTGGCTAGCAACCCCATACCGCCTGGTATTAGGTACCAGTGTTGAAACACCCCTATGAGCTTAATTTGTTCAAGAGACAGCCACAAGATGCAAAAACTTATTCCTTTTCTGTAACTTCTTCTCTTTTCTCTCTTAGTTCTTTCAATTCATTTTTCCTCATCCATCTTTGTAATCCAAAAGAAATATATTCCCCCAAACTTGTTCCTTTCTGCACAATAAATATTCTCATTCTTCAAACTAAGTAATTTAGGGTTCTTTGCTGCAAGATTATTGTATGAGGATTTGTAGGTTTCTAAATGTCATTTTGAAGAAATTAGGTATTTTTGGCTTTAAAGCAGGAACTAGAGGTATGCCTGCACATCTGTGCAGGTTGGAAAGTGTTCAACCCAAAGATACCTCTATGACTTCTTGTTAGTTGTTTTTACCCAGGATTTT
Source organism: Tetrastigma voinierianum (assembly GCA_016808115.1). Taxonomy (NCBI): domain Eukaryota; kingdom Viridiplantae; phylum Streptophyta; class Magnoliopsida; order Vitales; family Vitaceae; genus Tetrastigma; species Tetrastigma voinierianum. The sequence goes on along the minus strand of JAEQBH010001951.1, from coordinate 18,518 downwards.
GCCTTGACCAATAATCTAACAAGTTCTAAGACCTTGTAACCTTGATTGTGAATCACCCCAGAAGATGTTCCTAATCCCTCTCAAAGTTTTAAGAATTTTCTTGACCACTTGCATTGTTTTTCCAAGAATCAGATCGACTCACCGTTTATACACACACCAATCATCTTATTTGTTCTTTCACTGTGGTACTTTTTCCAAATTCGAAATTTAAACTTGATTCAAACTAAAACTCCGCAATCCTTATTTCAATCACTAGTTCCCGTTTATTTCTCTTATAATGTTGTTTCAGATTTAAACAAAGGGTCATTGTGTCAGACTAATAAGGCTTGAATACATAGTCATTTCTCGCAGACAAACAATGAATGACACAAACAACACATTTCACTTAATCAGATCCATGCATCCAAAACAAATCACTTATTCAGCAATCAGAATCCAATCAAGCATTTCACCAATGTATAAGTTCTGATTGCAAACTTATTGAAACCAATAACACAATTCATTAATTCAAAAGCACACATCACAAGACATTTTCATTAAACCTTTCTTGATTTATATTTATGATGATGAAGAAGTACAGTGCGGAAAAGAAAAAGTATAATGGTGCTATCTCACTCCGCCCTTCTCTTATAAAAGCTTTTGGGTATGATGTTGGGAGGATCTAAGTCAAAGCTTTCTAAGCATGGGGAAAATTAGGAAAAGGTCATATCTGGTCTTTTCTGTTCAGAGGGTGTTGGTTCTACCTTGTCAGTGGAGATTAAATCATTTGTTAAATCCACAAATCTGATCAAGGTACCTTGTTTCGAGCCTATCTGATTCACTATTTTTTCTAGCTCAGAAATACAACCTAGCATGTCTGATAAATTTTTGTTTATCAAATCTAAACTCTCATGCCATATTTTTCTTCTATAAACATCATTATCTTCTAGTTTCCTTTATCTCTGCCTTCATCAATTTCCTAAACTTTTGAACTGCCTCCTTATACAGTAATTCTGAAGGCTTGAATCTTTTAGCATGTTACTCTCCATCTTAGCTTTTCTCTTTAATGGCAAGCACTTCTTCATCTCTTCTAAACTAATTGTCAGAGAAGGCCTAATCCGGGGCTTTCATCTTTTCTCCCATTTCTTTTTCTCTTATGTTCATCTCTTCTCTCCATTCTTCCTCTCTTTGTCTTAGAGTCTGCTCAAATAATTTTTCCCTTCTTCTGAATTTAGTTTCTAAAAATTCTTCTCTGATTTTCTCCCATCTCTGCTCCCTTTCTTCCATGTCCTTCTTTATTGATCTTAGCATTTCCATGACTTTAGTGTTCCCTTCTCCTTTTCTGGAGCTTCTGCTTGCTCAGGGAAATTCTCTATCGAATCGTGATAGAATGAATTCAATCGCTCATTCCGAAATGCACCTCTTCTTCTTCGCCTCGAGGATTTTGCCTAAGAACAGCCGCCATCTCTATGATCATTATCCTCAACAGCTCTCGTCGCTTCCACCATCCTTTGTTGCTTTTTTATTTCTCGGGCCCCTATGTCACCCCCGCACGGCCGAGGAGACACTCAAAGGTGCTTCTTCTTCATCTCATGATCCTCTCACCCCAGCGAAGATGCATAGTCTGCTGATTGTTGTTAGGTGAGGGATTAGTCCTCTTCTGTTGCTTAGGTGGTATCCTCTTATCGACCCCTCAATTAGACCTCTAATATGCATTTTATAGCCCTTTAAAAGGGCATAAAGAATGATCAAGCTCTGCTCTCTAACTACGTAGATGTTTAATCGGGAGATCACCGAAGACAAGAAGTAGAACCAAACCTTAGCTTCCTCCATGAGGGAGCCTCTGTTGATAGAATAGTGAGGGTTCTTCTTTGTGGCTTCCCACTTCCCCTGTCCAGCAGTTAGGAGGTCGATAATCTTCTCATGATTGGGGTTCTACCGCTTAAATTCTGAATCGTGCTTGATTTCTTTAATTTGAACATCTCATTGATTCTCTCAGGCCCAAAGGGTACCTAGACTACAGACGAAAAACCATGCCTTCTCTCATCCCCACCATATTCGGTGACAGAATTCCCCCGGCCATAGTAGAGAATCCAGCATCAGGTGTGCACAGAAGCTCTCCTAACCTCTCTTTTCTATAATTTCAAAAAAAATGGGAGATTAGCTTCCCAAAACCTCTTTCGCAGACGAAGCCCTTGTCAGCCAACACCTTAGTCCATATATCCTTAGCTTCCGCATAGACAAAGTCTTTGTCTTCCTCTGATTCTCCTCTTCTCGTTCTTGTCTCCGCTATCCTCTGCCTGCGCCCCTTTCCTAAATTAACCGGTTCCTCCATTTTTGGTTGTTTTTCTCGGCTCGCATCGTCATAGTCCCCGCACTGAGGTTCTAGATGAACCTCCTCCACCCTAGCAATGGTCACTATAAGCTCATATTTATTAATCATAAGATCCGAAATAGGGATTTGGTTATTTGCCATGGGTGAGAATTAGGAATTGGCTCTGTTTCTAGGGTTTTGGTAGTCGAAGAGATAAGGAGAATGAGAAGTTAGGGGAAGATGCAACTGGATTAGGGTTCTGGATGAAATTTGGCTATTTAGTTTCAGTCTTTATGACGAATGGGCTCAAGGTCATCATTGTCTTATGGAATGTCGTGACATTAATGCCTACGCTATAACACTAATCAAGTACCACTTAATGTCCCACTAAGGTCGCGACGCCCAAATTAAAAGGTTTAAACCTCAATTTATTGCATTTAGACAATTCTGTCACGACTCCTTAAGTTTTGTCGCGACCGAAATGTGGTCCCGACTAAAAATTGTGTCGCGGCCCATTTCTTTCTCTTTCTTCGCTTCCCGGTCGCAACCTAAATCCCAATGTCACACATTGTGCCTTATCTCGCCTTTAAACTGCACATTTTGTTGGCGACCGGAAGCTAGTCACAACACTAATTTCAAACAATAATTGTTGCGACCCCAAAAGTGGTCGTGACCAATAAAACGATGTCGCAATCTGATATTTCTCATTCTCTTGTTTTTCCATTCAAAGCACGGTCGTGACCTCTAAAGTATGTCGCGACATGAGAAATTTTCTGGTCTTCAAGAATAGTTCAAATTCATAAAAGACTGAATCAATAGACCCAATTCAAACAAACACAAATAATCAACCTTCATCATTCAAATATGCAAAAAATCAACTCATGAAGCATCAGATTCAATATTGAATGAAAAATAAAATAAAACTCCCCCAAACTTCAATCATTCATTCTCCCAAAACAATTAATATTAAACAGAGGGTATGGTACTTCCCTTGTGTCTACATATTGCTGCATATTCTATCTGAGAAATCCTTAGACTCTTCCATTTTTCTCAGGTTCAATGTCTCTAAAATTCAAACAACACATAAAAATAAAATAAAGAGTTTAAACCTAAAGGAATCAAAAGAATTCAAAATTAGCTACTTGAACTCATTCCAATAAATAAGATCAAACTAAAATAGTAAAATAAAAGTCAAATGCCAAAATAGAATGAAAACTCATCAAGCTGCTCACAAAGCTACTCGGGCCAGTCCCACTGACTTCACGCGGCGACTTTTCTTTGTTTCAAAGAATTTTATCTCCACTCGTAACTAGGAATCAATCATATTTCTTCCAAGATATTGCTTTAATCACTGACCATTTACTTTAAACTCTTCTCCATTACTGGTTTTCAATGTCACTGCCCCAAATTCTGTAGGCAATGTTCAAAACTGGATCCATAAACTGTGAAATCATCCATGAATATCTCCATAACCTCCTCTGCTAAATCTGAGAACATTGATATCATACACCTTTGAAAAGTAGCAGGAGCATTGCATAACCTAAATGGCATTCTTCTAAAAGCAAAAGTACCATAAGGGCATGTGAAAGTAGTTTTCCCGGTTCTCAAAAGGCAGCAATTTGCTATATCCGTATATCCATCAAGAAAAAACATAAGTGAGGATGTGCCGCCAACCCGTCTAACATCCGAATTAATGAAAGGCAAAGGGAAATGATTTTCCTGGTCACAGATTCAATTTTCGTAATCTATACACACCCTCCATCTTGTCACGCCTGCAGGAATCGCTCTCATTCCTTTCATTTTATCACAAAGAATCCACTCTTCTTAGGAACCACATGAACCGGCTCACCCAAGGATCGTATGATATTGCATAACAATCCTCGTGATTTAGCCATTTCAAGATTTCTTTTCTTACAATATCTTTTCATAATGTGGTTCAATTTTCGTGTTCAACTAATGTTTCTACATCATCATTCAACAGATTTTGTCTATGCAAATAGAAGGACTGAGCACTCTTTAGATCTTTCACTGACTAAAGTAATAGCCTTTTGTATTTCCTTAGAATTTGCAGAGTTCTCGGCTTCTTCATTTTCGCCACCCACCGATATGATTACTCGGTTTCCCATTTTCTGTTCTAAGAAAGACATTTCAAAATGACTGGTAATTCTTTCAAAATAACTTTCCGCACTAGTTCTGTTTAGTAACTTTCTTTCCTAGCTACTGAATTTTCTTTACCGCTTATTCGAAACTCAAGATCGTTTCCTATTTTGAACTGAATGCAAAGAGTTCATAATCAACACTCTCAATATACCTGGAAATTCATCTCATTTTCATTAATAATGTCATTACAATCAAAGATCAAGTCAAAATCGAGGACTAATGCATCTACAAGATTACAATTCTTTCTCGTATCAACATTAGATTGTGTCAAGCTTTTGTCCAGTTAGCAAATCGCTTCATTTCCCACCTCAAGGTCGCCACCCTTTTGCACATCAATTAATGCGCCTCTAGTTGCTAAGAAGTGGTCTTCCCAACAACAGAGGGACCTATTTGTCTTCTTCCATTTTCATAACCATTAAAGTTCGCTGTATATAAATTTCACTCGACTGAAGACATCTTCAAGAACCCTTTGGTCGAGCCATGGATCTATCGCCCATCTCGTAGTATAAATTTGTCGTGTTCCTAAAGCTCAATCTGCACTACCGATAAGGGCATTAAGTTGACGATGGCTCCCGAGTCACATAAGGCCTTCGAAACTCATATTTCACAGCAAGGAATGCAGAAGCCGCCTGGTCCTACTGCGTCTTCTTCGACAATCGTGACCGCATGGCAGCTAAGTTCACTATTCCTTCCCCAAAGAATCTTCTTCTTCGCTTCAAGATCTCCTTCTAAATTTTACATCAAGGTTTGAGTCACGTCTCACAAAGGGAATACTAATTTCTATCTTCCTCGAAAATTTCCAAGAATTTAGAAAATTGCTCTTCCTTCTTGCTTTCTCGAACTTTGTGGAAATGGGGACTGCAGGGTGTAAGCTTTAACCCTTCTTCTTTTTCTCGTCACTACTTCTTCTCAAGCCGCCGCCTTGTACTACTTCTCTGCTTCTCGTAGTCCCCACCGCCATGCTTCCATTCTCTCCTCTAGTTGCCTTTTCTTATTTTTGATCGCCTTCTTCGTTCGTTATGTCGCTTTCATCTCCCGTGACTCCTCACCGACCGCCATATGGGCCCTGGGTTTTTCCCCGAGTGTCACTGGGGAATGCATTCTTGTTTTCGTTTTGCAAAGTCAAGGCCAAGCATCTAACTCCGTGTTTCCAAGTTCTTCAGGAAGCATTAGTGTTTGATTGAAACATTTTTGAGTTGATTTAAGAGTTTCCAACTCAAGAATTTCTATTCATAGTGTGGAGCAACTCGTTATCCCCCTCATGAACTGCAACATCTCAAGCTCCTTAAATGACTCGGGTCCTCTTCTCGACCTTGGATATTCATTTCTTTGATCTCCTTGCTACACGTTTATTGCTAGAACCTGTGGATGATACCTTTGCTAGAATTGGCCTTGTTCGACCTCAGGTGCTCCTCCACCATATGAGAAGTTCCTACGGTTCCTCAATATCGGATTGTAATGTGTGGGCAAGTCAGATTCGCTTGAAATGATAACTTCTGGGCCTCATTATGGTAATTGGCCTCCCTGCGTATATGATCTTCTTCGCAGGTCCTCAAAGACTTCTTCTTATCCCATCCGTTTCCACGCTTCTAATCTCATGGCGTAATGTAGTTTTTATCCCTGTTTATCCATCCTGCAAGAGGCAGATCAATCTGCTTTCCATGGCAGCCATCTTATTTAGCTTCCATGACTCACTTTCGCTCTTGCCGTAGCCCTCAGAATCTCGCATGGAGCTTCTGCCATATCATTAGGTTTTCTTATCAAATCCCTTGCCTCCTCCGCATTTTTCCTCAATGCCCCACAAATAGTTAAAGCATCTATGATACCTTTGAAGTATCATCTCGTAGAGGATGACAACATCCATTTGTGTCTTCAGATCTATGCCATGGCTAGACATCTCGCAGCCTTTTGTACCTTTCCCATGCAGTATATAAGCTTTCATCCTCCCTTTGTTGGAACACTATGATTTCCCTTCTTCTTTCAATTGTGAGGGATGGGGAAAATCCGCCAGAATTCCACCAACTCTTCCCATGTATCAACTGATCCATATGGTAATGATTTATACCATGTGGCTGCAATATCTCTTAAGGAGAAGGGAAAGAGGTGTAGCTTTATCACCTCTGGTCTCACACTATTCAACTTAACAGTGTTTGCCATCCTGAGGAATCTGCCAAGGTGTTCATTAGGATCTTCAGTGGGATGGCTAGTAAACTGATTTATCTGAACCATGGTGATCAAGGTTGGTTTTAACTCAAAGTTGTTAGCCTCACAGCCAGCCGTCTCGACCGTTGAGTATTCCGCTTGATGACAGTTCCGTAAATCCTCCATTGTGTCTTGCATTGGAGGTCTTTTCATCGTTGTTTTTGTTCAACCGCCTGATCAATTCTTTCATTCGCTGCGGTTTCTTTTCTCGCTTCTCCGCGACTTCCTGCTCTTTGTTCTTTCCAATTTAGTGCTCACAGAAATGATCTTATTCTGGCTTCCTGTGCATTAATTATCTTCCTAAAATGGAGATATATTGAAATGAATTGGAAACAGTGGTATCAAAAATCATATATCCTTTAATCTCTCTAAAAGATTGAGAGCTTACGCAGCCTATCGTCGTCAAAAATGTTTTCTTTGTATTTCTTTATAAAATGAAGAAAATGTCTAAATTAGCATTTCTCTTTGCCGAATAATTTATTTTTCAAATCCTTTCAACTTCCTAATGGCGCCATAAAACTTGTTTGCCTTTGTTATATAGTAGACTAAACCCTCTCAATTTAACACCTTGGCTGTGAGTCTTACAACTTTCCTATGGCCATATCAAATTGGACTAGAGTTTCTTTAAAATGAATAAAACCGGTTTAATGTTCTGGAATTATGAATAGATTTAGTCTATGACACCGCATGGCCAGGTCATACAAGAAAATCAGATGTAAGTCCGCATATCATTCCCACAAATATTGACTTGGATTCTCAAAAATCAATTACCCCAACTACTCAAGATCCATACTATCTGAACTTCAATGATAAAGTTTAGCAACTAAAGATTTAAGGATAATTGTCTTAAAGATAACATGAACAACTTAGGACAATAAAAGTAAGCTAATGAACTTATATACACTATGATTAGTCAATCGAATCAGCTTCTTCGTAAAAAATGAACACTAATAAGGAAGTACCGTGAAACAGCCTAATTTCCTCGAATTATATCCCATTTAAACTCTATCCTAAATTTGGATCCGATCTTCACAAAGATGCCCGATATCGCGAAGTTGGATTTCTCCCTTTATTCAATTACTAAATATCCCCTCGTTTCTCTCGAAGACAGGGTTTAACTGTATACTTGTATTCAACATATTCTTTACAAGATTTTGGCATTTTTCTTTCTCAATACTATACCCATTTCGAGATCGTAGATTTCTTACTTCCCAAGTCAGGGGCATTGCAAGATTTCCACAACTTGATTGATGACTCAGCCTTAAAATCTAATGAATATCTCCCTTCCCTTGATTAGATCACAGCTAACACATGGTCAAGAGTTTTCCAAAAGATTAAGATGAAATCTTTGATGATTTAAATTGATAAATAATCCCCTCCAACATCAATTATGAGGAACTACGATTTATCTGGCTAACTCTCGTGAGCTCAATAGTTCTTCAATAATACGTCCAACATACCCACTTATTAGGAATGTTCCTAACTCAGAATCGCCATCTCAGGTCACTCAAAGGGCCTCTGAAATCGAGGTGATACAACTTGGACGGGTATTCAAACTACTATTAGGAACACTATATGAAAACACATCAATCAAATAAACTTCCCATTCCAGGTACTTCCTTCTAATTTACGCAGAAAGACTGGTGACTAACAATAAATTAAACTAAGGAAGTCAGTTTAAACCGTGATTACAATCAACAATGGAGCACCGATAAATTGCAATCTAACGCACTGCAATAAAACTGAGAAGAGACGCATTTCTAGAAATAGTATAGATTTCCATTTGAACTCGTGCAAGAAATGTAAAGAAATTGAAGAGTTGCTTCCACCAACATTCGAACAAATCGTTGGTTCAGATCCAAGAAAAGAAAGAAAAAATATATATATTCTAAAAAATATACAGTGAATTTTCTTCTTCCCCATTTCTGGGTTCCCAAAAAGAAAAGCTAACTTTACTAAAACTGTGTACGCCTATTTATAACTTTCAGAATTTGGGTATGGTTCTAAGGCTTCAGATGGATTTCCCTAAATCAATGGCCAAGCTCACTGTTTTAGGTCGCGACTTCAAAGGCTTGTCGCGATGTAAAATTCTGGTCTGGTTTGTCTAGTCTGTCGTGACTGCAGGAAACTGGTTGCAACCTTCTTTCTTTTGTTTCCAGGAATTGATGTCGCGACCTCAATTCGATGTCGCCAATTTCACTCTTCCTCATCGCATTTCTATGTCGTGGACTCGACCGATGTCGGATTCGATTCGATGTCGCGAATTCCTTCTGGGCGACGTCATTCACCGTCGCCTTCAAGCAGGTCGTGGACTCAAAACTGCTAAGTCTATTGTTTTCTGTCGCGACATGGAATTTAGTCTTGGACTAAGTATTTTCTTTAATCACATATTTGTCGCGACCTCAAACGTGATGTCGACCATGTTTTCTTCCTATCCAAATAAGAACCTCATTTCTGGGTCTCAACAGCCTCTTCAATTTTTCTATTTCCGGCCGCGACCTAACTGGCATGCTTCCTGCTTTAACATATCATGACCGATTTGATGTCGCAACATCGCTCCCGCCGCCGCTATGTGTTGATCTTTGCTGCAACCATGTTTTCCGACTCTTCAATAAATTCTATGTCACTTCACTTCGCCCATGTTGGGCGACCGACCGTGATTGTTTTCATCGCATTCTATGTCGCAACCTCGCACATGTCGCGACTTCATTTCGCTTGTTAGCCACCGACCGTCATAGCTCCTTCTCATGTTGCGACCAAAAATTGTTTATCTTTTCATTGTCTGTCGCGACACGGGATTTGCGTCGCGCGACCTAATCATTTCTTTCCTTGTTGAGATTTATGTTGCGACCTTAAAAGTATGTTGCGACATCAATTATGTCCATCCTATTGCAACCTCATTTCTTAGTCACAACATTTTTAACTGTACGAATCATTCTTATTATCGCGACATGAATTCCAGGTCACAACCTAAATTGGTGTCTCCAACTTATATCTTTGTCACAACCTGAAATTGCCTAGCAGAGACATTGCAAGTCCATTCAGCCTTACTCTCCGGGTCGCGAGCATTGTTTCGTCACCAACAATATCTTCGGAAGTCCCTCCTGCCTTGGTCTCAAAGCAAGTGTTCCTCTTTGTCGCAAATGCCATCCAAAGATAGTGATGACTTTTCGTCGCGGTAATCTTCGATTCTCCTCGTCGCAACCTCATTAGGCTCTTTGATCCGTTTTCACTTCCGATTTTGGTCGGAATTCTTCATTTCTACTTTTTAAATTTCTGCAAAATATAAATTTGCAACAGCACATATTTCGCATAAAACAAAAAAAGCAATTTACATTGTAAAGAACAACTTAAAAATGGACTAAAAATTCAATGAGTTTGTGACTCATCGCAGTCGATTCATTCTTGTCTAGCTAAAGAGCCAATGTATACATTTCTACAAGAGACGACTACTTGTAGTTTGTGGAAGACACTAGAAAATAAATATATAAAGAAAAGCAATGAGAATCTACCTGTTGAAGAGATTATTCCTTCTCTAGTTAAAATTAAGTATGATCATTAGTTCCCATATTAATGAGTTTGTAAATTAATTGTTGAATTATTAAACTTAGATGAGACCTTCAAAGATGAACGTAATTAGGCTTATGTTATTGATTGTCTTTCCGGGATGAGTTGGATCATCTTGAATTGCCCTTATTCACGGAAAGAAAAACTCGGTTTTGAAGAAGTTTATTCTCGCTTTGTCAATTATGAAATTTTAAGAAAACAAGAGAGTATCAAGATGAGTTAGTAAAGCACGATGAGAAGGTGTAGTCAAAATCGTAAATGGAAAAAAAAGGGCATCAAAGAGTAGGATCGAAAAATGAGTGTGCCTTTGTCAAGGAGGAGGGTATTGGCACAAAGATTCTTCCTGAAAAGAAAGATAAGGGCAAGTCTATGTCAATGCGTGTGTTATCAGCCGTGGTAGTATTCTAGTGATTCTAAGTTCTTTTAGTTGGTCATCAAACTATTACAGTTTGATGAATGAATTTTGGATATGGATCAGATTTGTCATATGTGTCCACATTAAGGAGTGGTCTTTCAAGTTTGAAGTAAAGTCGATGGTGGTTGTTTATATGGTAGTGGTGATGCGAAGTATATCTTTCGGGATGGCTCGATCCACTGAGGAATCGCATAGATCAATTAGAGTTCTGAAAAATGTTCGGTATGTACCAAAGTTGAAAAAGAATCTCATCTCTTTAGGGCCCCTATAATCTAAAAGCCTTTTCGTGAATATTCGAGATGGAGTTCTAAATGTCACCGTTTTCCTTTGATTATGAAAGGCAATAAGAAGAAATAATCCGTACTACTATAATGGCGGTACGCTGATTTGAGAATACTACAAGGTCATTTGATTTAGTAGTAATGAAGATTCAAAGATTACTAGTTTGTGGCATAGACGCTTAGGGGCCGCGCTGGAGAAGTGAGCAAGCATATGCATGATCCCTATGACATCAAGTGTGCAAGGAATGGATTCTAATGATACTTACTGAAAACTATAGATCGGGCTACTTTTAAGCGAGATGATACATGCGATCAAGATGTTACTGGCTTTATTGATTTAGATTGTGCCTTGTGGGATTGATAAATGCAATCAAACCTAAGTATATGTTTACTCTTTCAGATAATCTAGTAAGTTAGAAGTCTACTTTACAATCTAAGTTGTTTCATTCACTACTAAAGCAGAGTACATGGTATCGAATTAAGGTCAGAAAGAGGCTATTTGGTTAGAAGACTATCGATGAATCGGGGCTGGTCAAGCAAATCTTTATTTATTATGATAGTCAAATTGTTATTTTTTTAGCAAAGAATTAACTATTCCATGTTCGTATGAAGTATATCGATGTTCCCTATCAGTTTGTGCAGGAGATTATTAGTGAAGGATGAATCTTACTTCATAATAATGAGACTACCGAGAATCCCGCATATATGTTCACTAAGGTTGTGATAGTGATCAAGTTCAATCATTGTTTGGACTTGATCAACATTGCGAAAGTTTGATTGCACTGTCGAGATCATTTGAAGGCGTTACAACTTTTGTCAAAGAGAAGTTTCGAGGCAGGATTGGCATATTCGGGCTGGCGCGGAGAATTTTTTTTTTTTTTTTTAATCTCATTTGCAATCCCACGTCTGCTAAAAGTGGAATTTGCTTCCACTCCTAGCCTATAAAAGGGATTTTGATTCTTTGTAATATTTGCATTTCTTCCCATCTACTTTAGGTATTTGTAGTATTTCCCAATCCCTTAGGTATTTACTTTTCGCCCAATTTTAGAAATTGGATTTGTCGCCCTAAGTTTATAATTTCTCAGACAGTGGAAGTTATTCATTGGCGCGAGGACGAGGGAATTTATACCTAACTGCTAAATTTTCAGGTTCTCTTTCTTTCTACCTTTACTTATTCTATTTGTTGCATGATTTGGTGCATTGGCACAACAACCATCAATCTCGCAATCTAACTTGTATATATCCTTTAAAATTAGATTAAGGCAATGATCTGCACAAAGTGACTAATTAATGTGTTTATACATCTCAAAAATTAATCGCCCTACAACCCATAATTTACTATAATATCAGTGACTATGTGAACTACATTGCTTGAACTCACACATTCAATTTCTCATCAAACAAATGGAACAAATTAGTTGCATTCTTCAGAAAATCAAAAGCATCAATAGATTTCAAAAATGGTATCCTTTGAGGACAATAAACAAGGAAGCGTTGATAAGGTTCTTTCGTTGTCCCGCAACCATCACGCATTATTGTTCACTCAACCTTTTCCCAAACTTCACGATAATAATTCACAAGAAACTGAACTTCCTGCTTGGCATCCTTCAAAAGATTAACTCCTAAGTGATGGTAACTTGGACCCCTTTTATCATAACCAATTGCAAATATAACATATAACACTAGCTTAAAGTATAAGAAATTCACCGTATTAATAGGAATGTCTGCATCATAAAATAATCTCTCAACTTCCATATCAGCTCTCCAAACAACTTTTTCCCTACCTAATACACTCTTAATAGAAGGCTAGGCTCCTTGACTAATGGTGCAAATATTTATCTATTGTTGATTTTTTTTCTTTTCCACTACTTGTTGTCACGTTTAAGATTTTTTCATTTGTTGAACCTCTTCTTCACACTCGCATATCCTCAAATTGTGGATACATTATGACCACATGAATGCTCAAATTCATTAGCTTCTTCTTGGCTAAGTTAGTTTGATTCTCACAAACTCCTATAAAGAATTTTCCATTCGAAATCTAACATCATAAGGAACAAATTTGCATGCTCCAATGTCCCCTTTCACTTCAACAAGATGTTTCTTCATTATATGAATTATCCCACCTTTTGCAACTTTTTTTACAATACAAACACTTTGAAGCTTTCCTTCCATTTACATATAGTTCTTCAAAGACATGCTCTCTTGTATAGTCAATCCTGCTTCTACTAGATTGTGAGTTTACATTTCTGAATCTCGAACAATTGAAGGGGTCAAGTTTGATTCCATTTACTAAACGGTAAAAACATCACGGAAATATATGTATAAACTTGTAATTCTTAATATCTATTGAAATAAGTCAACAATTTAACAATTTAAAAATCAACTATTAAACAAACTATCAAACAATAAATTGAAATTAACTAAATTTTCATATATTTTAAAATCATGACAAACTAGATGTTGATTATAGCTTCTAAAAAAGTTGTAACTCCATCTGTTGTACCTTAACTTTTAATTTTTGTAGTCTATTTGAGTGGAAATATATATTAAACTGTGTAAATGAGGTGATATTATTGTTATCAATTTAGAGTGTCTTTCACAATTAGTATATGAAATGCTTTTGACATTTAAAATTATATATATAATTGCAGGCATTTTCAAAAATAAGGTTTTTTAAAAGAAAAGAAAATGTGAAGAATATTTTAGAATCACAATTCAAATGTAAAAATATAATAAAAAATGTAAATGTTTGATTTCAAAGACCTTATTAAGAGTGGAACCCTCACGTGATGAAAAGGTAAAAACATTGAAAAGAATAGTGAACGGGATTAAAAGAAACTAAGAAAGGAGAGTTACGGGTGAGAAGAAAATAAGGCCAAACTTTATATTTTTATTTTTCTTCCTTTTTTATATTTAGTATAAATAAAGTCAAACCAAAATTCTTTTATAAATATATTTTTTTAATAAATTTGTAAATTTGAGAATATTGTTCCCACTGTGTGTTTTTTTGTCCTTTATGGGTCAAAATTCCAATCAACTCCTTCAACATTTGTAGTTCTTATTTCTGCCTTCATCAATGAATTAAATCGCTCTATGATTTGTATTTTCATCTTTCTACAACAGTATTTCCTAGTCTTATACGCCCATGTACTCTTTTTCAAAAGAAATATGAGAATTTAGCAATCTCTGTGCAATAAAAGTTAAACTGATCTAATTTTTCTCAGTTTCACACACAAGTCCTATTTAAAAACTATAAGAATCACAAAAGGTTTTGATTTTATTTGCCCGTGGCCTTTAACAATCCCTAATTTTGAAGAATCTCATTTTTTTTTTCTTTTTGGAAACATTAAGTGATTAAGTTTCTCACCTTCTATGGATATAATTTATCTAAAAATTTTGGAAACATTTCCATTTAATCCACACATATCCAAGTAGGAAGTCAAAAATAACATGAAATGAGAGTGTAAAATAAAATTAAAAAACCTAAGATCCAATTCAACAATGGTAGCTGATTTGCAGTGATGACTGCATCAAGACAAATACAAAGTCGACGATTATAGGCCGACAAAAACAAAAAGTACAACGACCTCATCACCATGACATGAGCTGCAATGCATTGCAAAGAAGAGGGCAATAGGGGAAGACACAATACATAGCTTATATATTCTATCAAAACAACTTCATTTTGATGCCAAAAGCATCAAAACGATGTCATTTTGATTGAATATTTTTTAAAGAAATATAATCATCAAATCGGACAATTATGTGAAAACTGGGCCATTAAACCTGCTCAATCTCTAATTATGGTTCCGTGCCAATTCAAAGCTCACTGATCTAACCATCAAAACTGACTGTAACAATGACCAATCAATGTACCAAACTGGTCAAAACCGACTATCTGCTTTTAAAACATCGGGTCTATATATAAAAGATTGATATTTAAGATTGGTGATAATACATACGAATATGATGTTACCCACTACCTCCAACACTTTAACTCCAACCTTATCAAACTTTGGTTGACTTGTCAAATAATACATCCAAATTATTCTTCAAACAAAATCTTTGTTATTTTTTTTGAAATTTTACTCATATAAATATATATACTCATTCACTACCTTGCAACAAACGGCCACATAATTAAAAAATGGGATTTTAAAGAAAATAATACTAATAAGGAGACATAAATCTAGTGTACCTAATATGGAAAAAAAAAGAAATTATAAAGTTTTAATACAACTTTTCCTTCAAAATTCATATATTATGCCTATATATTTACCCATAGTTTTCTTAGCACTTTTCATGAAAAACTCGAAGATGGAAATAGAACTTGTGCTAGTTAAAAAAATTTATTGAACTATATATTAAACACAAAAAGTTAAAGTTTAAAAAAGAATATGCATTTATCCATTCTATATAATTGTCATATTAAATTTCTCAAAAAAAATTTGTCATATTAAATGTAGAGACACAATCACATCAAGGCATCATCATTAAAATAGTTTCATCAATAAATAAAGGAATAAATGAAAAGAAAGTTATCCTAAAACCAACAATTCGTACTAAAGGATTAAACCTTTTCTCTTATGAGGCAAGACAAGTATATCCATTATAATAGTATTTTCTTAATAGTGTTATATTAAAAATCTAATTTCATTTCTAAAAATTAGCCAATTATTGTTATAAATATCAATGTTTTACAATTCTTTTCTTATAATAATACATATAAATTCTTAAGAGCAAACTTAATTTGTTTTTACCCAATTTTATGAAAGAAAATATAGGAAATATTTAAAAATTAAAAATCAAAAGATACAAATAAAGGAAATCACAATACTTTAAAATTATGAGTGAATTTATCTAGTTCTTTTTATAGCAAATTAAACACAATTTTATATTTGTTTTCTTAAGAATAATTATTGATGGTTGAATACAATTATATATAAATATAATGAATTAGTGGTTGATAGACCTATTCGATATATACCAAATTTCTGTCACTACTGCCTAGAACTATTCAACTCAGCAGTGCCAAAAACTTGATATATATATATAATTTTAAAATAGACCATAAACTATAAACTAAATTTTCATATATATATATATATATATATATATATATATATATATATATATATATATATATATATAATTTTTGAAGTAGACCATAAAACTATAACCAATTTCTAACATTAGCACCAAGAACTATTCAATCCTTAGCAGGAATGCCAAAATCTTGTTGTTTGACTAAAAATTATAAGAAATGTTTTCTGATGTGTATGTAATAATGCAAATTTATATTAGGTCTAATTCTCTGGAAGTGCACAGGTAATACAAGTAATAAAAGTGGATTTTAAATCCAGATATCATTCCCACGTGGATTATTGAGAGATTTAAAGATCAATTACCCCACTACTCAAGATCCTTACTATTTGAACTCAAATGTACAAAATTGATTTGTTTAAACTAAAGAAAGAATGACTAATTAAAATTCTATAACTATAACAAAAAATTCAAAATGAATTGGAATTGAGAGTTCATTGAGTAAAGTTAACACTAGGAAATAGATCAATGTATAATTATCAATTTTTTTGCATCATTCTATAACATAAATTAACCATCGCTTGAAATCTCGAACTTGTCAAATATGCAAGGTTGTATAGTTTGATTCCTTCCATACAATTATACATTTCACTAATTAGGAGAACTATATTCCTTCCTGCATTACGGGTCTAAGGCTACTCGAGGATATAACTTTCTTCCTAAGAACCGAGTATTTTTCCTTTCCAGTACTTCACACCCTGTTCCTAGGACTAAAGATTTCTTGCCCCCATAGACATGACAATGCAAGTCTTCTCCAATCTAATTGGCATCTCATCCTTTGAATTTGAGTAAACTTTCTATCTCATTAATTAGATCTATGCTAACACAGGATCAAGATCATTCCATCAGACATAGGAGAAACCTCTAATCAATTAAACTAATATATCAACCAACTAATCCTCACACCATGAATAAATTAGTGATCTATCAGAGTTCATTAGTTCCATAATATAGTCTAGCATACCCCCAAGTAACTATAAAGAGACTTCCTCAAGGACTTCCATCTCTCTGCGGTCACCTAAGGACCTCCTAGAAATCAGAGCAAGATACAGCCACTTTCTGGGTAGAAGCTACTAATATTAAGAACAATTAATTTCAAGAACAACACCAATTAGATAAATTCAAGATTTTTAACTCAAACATTCTTTTAAGTTGTACAGAAAATGATAACTAACACCAGTCCATTCCCAGAGGGAGCTCCGTCTTTCAAAATCGGATTGCGAATAACAGTAACTAACTCATCAGGAAAATTCATTGAAATTGCAAGTTAACTTAAATAAAGAAACTCCAGAAATTTTCCAAATTCCATTGAAATTAGCCAATAATGAAAACCAAATTTTTACAATGAACCCAGCTCAAAACTTCAGCCCAGATCATTACTCAAATCCAAAGAAAATACTAACTAAAATGTAAGCTGAAGTTAAATCGACGAAAAGAAATGTAAGAAAAATAATATACAAAGGAGACTCCAACTACCCAAATGTTCCGTGCCTATTTAAAGCCACGCACGCGTCTTCATGTGCTTCTATTTATAGGTATTCAAACGACGGGCCACACCGAGGTCAAATTGGTGGGATTACCAAAAACCGGCCTACACGACTTTGTCGTGACATAGAAAATTATGTCGCTACATTGTAGCTATTTTTGTCCTCCGGGGCCTTTGTCAGGTCAGAGTGTTATGGGTAAATGATAGTGCCTCAGGTATTTTTTCTGAATTATGTCGCGATTATACTTTGGAAAATGTCGCTACGCAGCTCCACCGAATTGCCTCAGGATTTGCCGAGACATAAGTGTCTCGTCGTGACATTTATTTCATCCCTATAAGGTTAATATTTCTGAATGGTATGTCGCGACATAAAAACCTTGGTTGCGACAAATGTTTTTCCCTACCGCTCTTCACTATGTCACGATAATAAATTTTTGTGTCGTGACATTCTTCCTGTAGTTCTTCTCAACCTTTGTCACGATAATAAATCTCTATGTCGTGATAGAGTTCCTTGCCATGCGATGCCACCCTCTGAACTTTATGTCACGACAAAAATTAGAAATGTCACGACATATATTGCGCCTCGAACTTGGCTTATTTCGAAATATCACAACATTGTTTTGTTTTGTCACTACATTGTTTTTGTCAGGTCACGACATTCTTCTTCCCTCTCTAGTTCTTTATGTCACGAAACAGTTTGAATGTCTGAAAATCTTTACCGCCATTTGCCTTGATGTTTGCTCTATTAAAGAAAAAAGAATGTTGCGACATTCTTCTTGCCTTCTATCTTCTATTCTTGTCACAACAATGCTTTTTATGTCACGACATAATTCTGGCAATTTTTTTAAGGACTTCTCAGGGAATGTCGGGACATAAAAATCCATTGTCACGACATAGTTCTATCTTCTGTTTTTCGTTATGTCGCAACATTCATTTCTTTGTTGCAACATTTCTTAGTCAATCCTTCTCATATTATGTTGCTAATAAAATTTGGAAATTTCACAACAATCT